>CM042227.1:6344657-7544657 GCA_023566465.1 Cottus gobio | reverse complement strand
TCCTTCTGGATGAATCCCGCCAGTGTTCTCGAGAGGGTTGAATGATTAAGCTGCCTGTTCATTTAAATTATGTGGGAACTTTCAGCTGTACGAATCAGCTGAGGGGGCAATGATTTCTAAAAGATTGGCAAATCAATGAAGGTTTTCCTTAATGAGAGGGATCACCCTCAGCTCCTGCTGGATTATTCCAGCAGTTTATGAGGCTGAAGGACTAGGACCTGGTCTTAACCAGAGCCTTGTGGCCGTAGGAAAACAAACAAACTCATGTGTGGAGTCAGACTGTGTGATACAGTCGGGCAACATTTACATTTCATTTCAGGGTCTGGGTGTATTTATTTGCAATTGCCACCACTCTGTTGCACCATCAAAGCTGAAATCAAACATCACTGCTGCAGTGAGCTTCTGTTGTTTCTGAAAAAAAAAAGAATCAGCTCAAAAGAGACAGGGTGCTAGCATCCAGTCTACCAGGATTTCACAAATTGCACTGAATAATTTACAGAAGGCTTTTTCACTTTAACAGTGACAAAGGGAGAAAAAAAATCACATTTGTCAAATGCCTGTTTTAGCCAGTAAGCACCAGATAAGCTGTTGCAAGCGGACAATATCTAGTTACCCTCTGGCAACTTCTCGCAGCAAAGGCAAATGCACTGCCCTGTCAGCTTTCCCAGTCACTACAATACCTCACGGATGATTGAATTGTTTTTGTGAAAGAAGTCAAAGCTTGTCCTGACGGGGGTGCTGGAAAACAATCCCCAGATCTAACAGGTTCCTTCCTCTTGGGAACATGAACACGCAGTGACATTGTTATGCAGATGAGTTCATTTGAAATGGGAGACTTTGAATGAAAGGGAGAATACACAAACAATAAACGATACACTTAGGTCCCACGTGCCCGGTGACCCTTCGCAGAGCTGATCGGCTGTGATTGACAGCCGACGTGTTGAACAGAAACAGAAAATGAGTGTGCTGACGTAATCTGATTACTCACACAGAGATGAATTCAAATATCACGCCGTTTTTCCTCACTGTGTCTTGACATTCACTGTTTGGACTGTCAACACAATATAACTATATATACACATAAATTAATCAATTAAATAGAAATTTCAATGTATGTGAACATAATTTTCAGGAGACTATAAGCTGCCAGCTGACGATGGAGCCATGTTTCAGTAAACTCGCAAGTGGCAACCTCTCATTCACTGATAACTGGACTAATCCACTCTAAGCGTCATGCAGCATTGCTACGGCATTAACAATCTGCTGTGTTTCGGCAAATAATCAGCTGGAACAAATCAGTTTCATCTGTAACATTTTCTGTCACTAAATATGAACTACATTTCATTTAGCTGACGCTTTCATCCAAAGCTTTTACACATGGGCTAGCGGAGCCGGGGATCTGATTGAAAGTCGGACCTGCTAACCACTGAGCCACAGTCGCCCATAACTGATTCTTACTCTCAAACAGTCGATTCATTTGTTGATTTAACAATCATCAGGGGCTGACTGTGGCCGATGTGTCCTTGAGCAAGACGCTTAACCCTAATTGCTAATTGCCTAATTGTCTACTGTATAGCATGTAAGTCGCTTTGGATAAAAGCTAAATGACGTGATGAAAATAACACATAATGATAGCTGACAGTGTCCCAGCAAGCCTCCGAAGTTGTGTTCCCCCTTCAACGACCTCAATAGCTCAGTGGACAGACAACACGTCATGTTATTGTTTAGACCACATCTCAAGGACATCATTTAGCCGTTAGCCAACATCTTAAATTATAAAGTGGTGCGGCAGACTTCATTGCTCGAAATCACCTGGAGCGTACGAACTTAAAGCTGGAATAGCTACAACCCTTTTGGCGGATGTTGATACAGTATAACAATGTTTACATTCAATCATTCATTATTCATCTATCATCATTTTGTTTGCTTTTTAATAGAGTGACTGAGGACCCTGGCGGAGAACACAAAATGTGTTGGAGCCGGCATGTTTGTTAACGACTCGGGGGATACGTTCTCAGAAGTCACTTTTTTATTTTAATGTAATCACAACGATGACTGCTACCAGGTGATTTGTCCTGTGGGCTCTGCAGTTGTCAGCATTTTGACAACAGCTGTGTATCAAAGTGGGATTTCGTCTGCCGCCGCATGCCGGAGAGCTTTGAAGGTAAATAAGCGATGATTCACACGGGGCAGAAAACTGCTGCTGCTGCACTGCTCTCTTTGCTTCAAAACCCCTGCACAATGCCAACATGTGATGTCACGGCATCGCGGGACAGGCATGTGACGGACAAATGGACACGGACAAATCGATCTACAGTACAATTTAATGTTCTAGATATCGGTGCTTTCACAGAAACAGAAGATCTTTCTCATTGCAACCGCTCATCAGCATTGCACCATCCCCTCTCATGAAGTCGGCCTCTCTAACCTGGAGCGTTCGTTAGAATATTGTTGTTAACCCACTTGTCTGAGATCATTAATACCACACACAAATCTGAGAAGATTAACAACTTTTAGAAAGTGTGGAAATTATATATGTCACAGTAGAGGTGTCAGTGTTGTGAAAAATGTGAAAGAGAAGAGAAATATTTTCGCTGTAATGAAATATTCTTTTACATACGTGATTAATTCAGATATGTTTAGGCTACAAATACAGGAAGCAAGGAGAACATATATTTTATGTAATACAAAAATATATATATATATATATATATCATTAGCAAGTTAGCTGCCACTTCATACATCAAAGAGTCACCTGGATTTTCTTTAAATGACCAAAACAATACCTTGAATATTATTACATTTCATTAAGCTGACACTTTTATCCGAAGCGACTTGCATGCTATACAGTAGACAATTAGGGTTAAGTGTCTTGCTCAAGGACACATCGACATGGACTAGCGGAGCCGGGGATAGAACCACCGAGTTTCTGGTTGAAAGACGGACATGCTACCCACTGAGCCATAGCTGCCAAATATGAGCATGTATAGCATATAATATAACACTTTCATCCATCCACTCACCCGACAGTTGAGGTGACACACACTTGACTTAAATGTTTTCTTCTGGCTTTTTGTAAACACTGTAAAGCTTTTAAGATGTTTTTTTTGTTGTTCTATTCATATACTATCAATTATGTAGCTTTCCGTTACAATTCAGTAAATTCCTGCAAATGTGCAAAAAGTCTCATTAAAATTGCAAATACAAAAAATGTAGTTTCTTATCTGCCTCGACGCATTCCTCCCTTGGATACGCTGAATCTAGTACACCGAGTAAGCCTGATTAGGATCAAGGTGCATAGAATTCAAAGTTGACTAGGCTGAAAGATGTTGCTCCAATTACATATTCTACGTCTCACACTTTTATAAAAACCAAACACATCCACTCTGCATATTGCAAAGCGTGCCTTGGGCTTGCCATTGACAGGAAACCCAACGAAAATTGAATTTGAAGTGGATGTTCGGCTTTGTTTCATTTAAATTTGAATCAGCATTGAAGGCGCCGCGTGCATGCTCGTAAACTGAGTGTATCAGCGACCTTCACAAAATCGGACGTGCCTCTTCGAAAGCCCTTCACATTGATTATTCAATTGAGATCTCATTTTGAACTTGTGACTGGCAGCGAACTGATTGAGGCCGTCATAAAGGCTGCTTGTCTCGTGAGCGGCACGAGATTCCTCGCAGTCAGATCCTTAATCCCATGAGAGTATTCTCAGAGGAGTTGGCTTTCAGAGCGACTTTTCCTCTCAGACGTCTCTTTCAAGCAGCGCAGGGTTTCCTCATTACGCTTATACAAAACGCTCCAATTCTGGTCAAATCTCCCGCAGTTACATTTTTCCCATTATAGGCTTGAATATGGAAAGGCACACGCCCATGACAAAGTCATTACCAAGAGCTCCATAGCTACTGGGGATATCCAGCCTGTAGTGCCATTGTGTCCATGATGGGAATCGGAGACAGAAGGGCATCTCATTACAGTATGACTCCTGCAGGTTCAATTAATACTGATATTGAGATGTATAAAAGCAGGGCCAGACTGGGAGCCTAATTCAGACTGGGAATGTAACGTCATCCCAGTTCGATCTCCACACATTAGTGATGCCGGGACGTTAAGAGAATGTTTGAGGGGCAGAGGCTCAAATTCATAAAAGCGGATTTTTGCAATTAAACAATAAAACTAAAATGCCTCCCTTTTTTAAAAGAATATTAAAAGCAACCTGTGACCAAGGGCTAGGTTTAATTTAATCCTGTTAACCTGTTTTTTCTTTTAGCAGAAATCAATTGAGCGTCAAACATTTCATTTTCTCCATTAATCTACTGCATTCTGGTGAGTTTGAATGCACCAATTTGTGATGGAAATGTCTTCATTTTATTTAAAAAAATGAATTACATTAAAACTATGAACATAGAAGAGACTTTAAGGCTCTCAGGCATTCTGTGTTGCAAAAGTACATGCATGTAAATGCAGCTGCAGCATGTTTTTAAAGTATGCTTTATGGAACATAATGATGGTTAAGAAAACGCTGCTACTCATCAGAGTTAGGAAAATAATGTTGTTTTCCATTTGATTAAACTACATTAAACATGTTTAACACTGGCTTGGCCCAAAAAGAAAGCCGTGTCAACGGGGCCTGCATAAAAACATTTCCCGGGCTTCTGATTATTAAAGCTATATTTGTAGGAATAGTTTCTTTGATACATCACACTCAAATGAAATGAGATAGTATGATAATTAAAATGTTAAGACCCTTTCTCCACTTTTACACAAAGAAACAAATACACAGACGCATCCAGATGCTGCACAGTGGTTTCTAGCCGTATGGTATGCGAATCCATCCCGTTAAAAATAGTCAGAGTCTCAGAAGCATGGCTGACTGCACACAAAGGTAATTCTTGCAGATAAGTTGAAATGGAAACTCAACCAAAGACGTTATTTAGAAGGTTGTAAAAAGTCACAATACTGAAATGTGATGAGTCTACAGCTTCGCTTCCTTTAATGCAAATGAGATTAAACCTGCTGACGAGAGCTTCCCCTGTTCCGCTGCTGCAAACCGGCCCAAGTGCAAAGATTTCCGCAAATCAGCAGCGGAGAGAGCCAGGCAGGAGCATGTCCTGTTCTTTGATGCCTTAGCAGAAGACGGGTATATTGAGGCTTATGTAATTGACCTTGCAGTTTGTGGGTTATGCATGTCAGTGTGAAGGTCAGGCCCATAAAAAGGCTATTTGTCACTGCATGGAATGAGCGGACAAAGCATCCAACATCCTCTGCTGCACCCTGCAAAATGAAGGAAGCCTCAGCGTCACACGGCATTATGACTTTATCATTCAGTGCCTCACTTTTGTCAGGGTTTTTAATCTGCTGCTCTGGAAATGGAGCTTCATTGTTATTCCAGTTCCAAAAAAAAGCCTATTTGCTGCTTTAACAAAAACATGACACGCCTGTTGTAATTACAAAAGTTTTAATGAGATCAACTCATACCACAAGAAACTGTAAGCCTGAAGGTCTCACCCAGACTGAGCCAGTGTGAGTCCAGGGATAAGCTGAGATACATACATAAGGAGGTAAAAGCAAAACTCTAAAAATGAAATGTGTTTATCTTCTTCATCGAGCGGTTTCCCTGTGCTGGAGTGCTCTTTGTCACCACAACTGCTTATTCCCTCTACTGCAGACAGTAAAGTAAATAGGTCAACTGATAAGATTTCTCATTCCTCCTTGCAAGTCCCACTCTATTTCTATGACTATGTCCTCCTCTGTTTGATAATTAATTAATGGCGTGATGTATTTGTTTCCTGGGTGGAACGCTTCACTTCACTTAAAATATACGCGAAGAAAAAACGGGAGATTGGAACTCCTTACTGATGCAGTGCCAGAAGTAAGAGGAAAATAGTAATAATGTTCTCTGTGGTTGAACAGCAGCCTCTGCAGAGACCTGTTAAAATAGCCTCCTCTGTTTACTGTGTATTTGACCCAGTGGGGAACACACTGGAGAGACAGCGAGGTGAAACCAAATGGATTTTTATTCTTACCTGAGAAAAAGTCCCTTATGAGTCATTTTGTGATTGCAGAGCACTGTCTATCAACATCGCTTGTTTTATTCGACCCTTTGATCAACCGCTGTGCTGAAAAAGACTAGTTGGAGCCGAGGATGTGCAGGGGAGGAGAGCGATGAGGACGGCTGGGAGGAAAGGACTGCAACGGGGTTATCTTGCCAGTATTAAAGCGGTAGCCAATGCAACACATATGTTTTAAATTATGACCCGTGTCTCTCATCTAACAAAATAATTCAGGATTAAAAAGCAGGCTTCTACGTGATCTGGGCACTGTTTCAAGAAGCAGATGTATGGAGCTATCTGAAAGACTGAATAGCCCCGTATCAATCCAGTCTCCTAGAAATTACATTCTCACTATGAAGGGGAAAGGAAATGAATCAACATATCTGGTGAATTGTAAAATCTTGAGAAGGACAATGTATTTCATGTGTTCCCTCTACTATGTCCACTCATACAGCAGCCAGAGCCCAGTTACACGCTTGTGTTTAGGTGCTAATGGCACTTGGATCTTGGATTCCTGGATTCTGGCGTGGCTTGTGTAGAGATTAGTAGCACATTGTTTAGCTATAATTCACATGATGCACTCAAAATGTCAGCATTGGATGCTTCCCAGATTAGTCGGGACTTCTCTTTTGCACACTGATGGATGACAATTATCCGCGGAGTCGTAAAGCTCCTGCATTGACAGCAGCTGCAACAGGCCAAGTGTTGAGCAAGAGGCTCACCGGCCCCTGAACGCTTCCTATGATCCCTAATTTAATATTAGACACTGGGTGTTGGACTTTTATCCATAGTTATAAGCACTGATACATATTCATCATGCTTTGTATTAATAACGTAACAAATTAGCACTTATAAGGCCAGGTGTCATCAGATCATAATGATCTATAATTCCATAGTTAGTGGTAAATTATAATCTTTTTTTATATTGCATTATACTTAAGTAAGTAATAAGTTACTTTAAGTAGTCATTTGGAGCGTAAGTGTATAGACCTTAAATTTAGCTCAAAAATACGAATCGGTTCAGCACTCGAGAGTTTTTGAAGCACCAGGGAAGATTGTGAAGCACCTTTTATCTTATTTAAATTTTAGTTAAATATTTTAGATATTTTGATCCAAGATTATTGTATTACGTGACTTCAAATTAAATTTGCCTTGGACCATTAAACTCATTTGAATTAGGAAACGGTTTTGTTTCACCTCGCGGCTCTGGTGGGCAGACGGGAGGTTAAGCCGCATGCAGAGGCTGTTCCTCTGTTCATTTGTTGAATCACAATCTTCCATCTCTCGCTGGGCGGCAGCTGGTTTGGCTTTCTCTGATATCTTCGTAACCTGGTCGACTTCTCCTTTTGGGCTTCTTGAACCTTTCATCCTCATCTTTTAGTCTCTCAACAGGATGTTGAATTATCGTATCCTTCCCCTTTCGGCAGGGGTCAATATGGCACCTTTTCCAGTTAAAAATGTCTTTTCTTTTAGAGTCTCTTTCTCTCAATAGTTGCTGGAATAGATCTTCAGCACGTGGGTGCATCGCGGGTTGGAGCTGCATGGCACATTAGACGGCAGTAGTCGTTGAGTCAGCAACACAAGGCTAGAGAAGAGGCAGAACCGGCAAAGCCCCAAGGGAGAGATCTGGCGAGCAGGATTCAAAGTTATCTATCATATTTGAAGGAAGGCTCTTCTTCTGGTTGTTTCCTCTCATACTGGCTGGTTTTCCTCTCAGCCTATGGAGACGTTTCTGCTCGCAGTGGGCCTTCGAGCCTGCAGACGGACAGAACTGTGCTCCCCACCCATGCCGGGCCTGAGGGCAGATGGGGGGAGGGGGTGGGGATAAGGAGACCACCCTTCAGCGTCTACGTCCAGTCCTCTGTTTTCTTGTTGCTTTTTTCTTTATGAGAAATGGATTGTGTAGTTTTCTTTGGTGGAAACAGCAAAAACACACTGCTTATTTAATTTAACCTATGTAGTCTTTTTAATTACTTCATATGTAAACATGCGCTATCTCAGCTGCTGAACGCGACCAAACAGTTTGATATAATGAACTGAATAAAACCTGATATATTAAAGACACAATGAATTAAACAATTACACATTGACATTGTTATCAAGAGCGACAAAGCTATGTATATATACATGTGTGCCTATATGCATAATGAATGAATGCATAGCATTCTCAACATGTATGTATGTATGTATATATATATATATAAAATACAGGGACATACTAACTTGTCTGTGTCTGATTGTATGTCTGAATAGACATTTCAGTTTCATCAAGAGAATTCTGTGGGTGTACGTTACATTTGAGTTTTTGTTTTCGTTAGCTAAATAATTATTTGTTGTTGAGAGTAGAGGGAGAGCTGGATAAACCTGTTGGCCATAATGGGCACAACAAACCAATTTAAATATTGCCTTTCAAACTCTTTAGTGTTGAGCAAGCCTGTTGCATATGTTTTTGTGATTGACTTCTTAATCACAGCGTGGACAGTTTGCAATTTTCTCCTTTACGTATGAGGTGATAGAGGGTTCTTTTCTAAATGGGCAAATTAATTAATTCCACAGGACGTCTATGCTATTGCAATCTAAACATAGAAGGATCATTTTCAGTCAAAAGAAACCTCCACTTACGCATATAGTAATTATTTACCAAGGACAGGATAATTATAAGATACGTTTTGGCACACATAGGCCATATCTTTTGGCTAACTTAGACGGCTGAAGCCTCATATTTGCTTTGGCTAACTTCTGAATGCTTCTGCACAGTACATTTTACTAATTCAGAGTATGTTTTACTCTATTCAGTGTTCATATTTAACTCATTGATAATATATTTACTAGAATTGGATTCAATTATATTTAGAATTGGATTCAATTATATATAGAATTGAAATTCAACTCTAAATAGAATTCTATCTAGAATTGGACATTGGAATTGGACATTCCATCTCATTCCAGCGTAGGGAGAGGTACGGAACTTAAGGAACCGTTGTGGGCGTGGTCACACTGTTTTACTCCAATATATTTTATTCTAAATATTTGCTCCTACTTTACTGGCTACGGCTATTAATTACACTCCAAAATGATGAAATATTAGTCCTTTAGAGGAAAATAATAGTGACTCCGGAACAATTACTCCCTTGTTTGTTCTGTGTGCTAGACAAAACAAGGGTTGGGTACATTGTTACAGTAAGTAAGAGATTGGCCCACTTCAAGGCCAATATGGAGAAGTGGAAAGATTCAAGTAAACAATCACGTTTTCATTGTGTCTGAGCACACAATTGAGAAAGACATTCTTGAACCAATCTGACCCTTTGAATCTGTTACAAAACTAAAGTTGTCGAAAACACATTTTTAATGGTTTTAACACACTCCTCCAGCCAAACAGAAACACATATTTTATTCATGAAGTCAATGCCACAAAAACACGACCAACTGATGGCTTTAGTAATTCTACTTTTATTTACTGAAGGATTGTTCCACTTTCTCCAGCCATGTTTATCAATTATATTTGGCAACAGACCAACTGATCGATAGACCGCCAGACCGCCGATACCACTGCCTTTCTGACAATATTGTAGTTGTTTGACATACTAAGTGTAGCTCAGAAATCCTTACCCATCGGATATACAGTATTTACCCAGCAATTGCAGTTGTTTTGAAATAATAACACATTGGAAATAGTCTCCAACGTCTTTAGAGGGACTTAGCACAAACTACCGCTCCCATGCCTTCAAACCCTGGATCCTGTTGATAAAAGTATTACTGAATTTCACAAACCTGAAGTTGTAATGTTGAACTTATATGGAAGTCAAGCGGGAATGCAGTTCACAGAGATTTAAATGAGGCGCTCGCAAAGTTGCATTTCAATAAGATGTAACTGGAGGAGAGAACACTAGTTTAATGATAAACAGACAGCGGTGGGAAAAGGGTGCTGTTGGGTTTCGCTCTAGGGTTGCTTGGGGGGCTTTCCTTGATCAGGGATCATGCTCTCAAACTGGCTGATTTGGCAGCATGAGGCCCGAGCCAAAGAATGGCAGAAAGCAACTCAATGACAAAGTCTGGATATCCAAAGAAGCTGATCTTCACTAATGAAGTGTTGCCTGAAAAGCGAGTTTAGGCCGAAGCTGAAAAGTTGGTAAAGCTGTTTATCATTCTCATGACGTGATTACATTATAAACTGCGGTGGCATGCACTGTATAATGAGGTATTAAGAGAACAATACTATGTTTGCTGTCTTCATTTTTTCTGTGCACAAAGGATTCATTTTCCAAGAATATGATGTGTGTGGAACAGTATTTGCCCAAAGGCTGTTGCTTTTTGTTGATGTTAAATTACTTCAAATATAATGACGAACATAAACAGCCCTGACACATAACCACAACCTTTTTTGTTGTTGTTGACAGTTAATACAGCACTCGGTCTGTTTAAACATTAATTGTCTTTACCATGAGACGGTAAAACGTTGCATTATGTTCTGGATCAAAGCATATCCGGGATGCTCTTGTCCAGAGCGACCTACAGCTCTGGTCAGTAAGCATTATTAAACCAAGGCCATCACATGTAGATGCCCGGTAGCAATCAGCTCATCACAGCCATTAGCTGACCAGCAGGGACTGAACCTGTGGGCTGATCTAATGAGCTGAATTTATGGGAGCAGAAATATAGCTGTACAGTCTAATTTGTCTTTCACAAATCAAATGAAAAAAGTAGACCGAACAATGAATTCTGTCAAGACAATGTTTCAAGTAAAGATTTGGCACCTGCACCCGAGCCCCATAGTTACTGGAGAACACGTTGTCTGCAATTATGTTTAGGCCGTTCTGTAAAAATGGGATACAAGGAAAGGCTCTTAACCACTAGTTTGCAGGATGTGAATGTGCAAGAAACTCATAGCACATAATTAATATAAGTTGGATACGCCATGCATCATTTTCAGACCCCAAACGCCCAGCACTTAATCATGAGGAGAGAAGCCCGGTGAACTTTTAATTAGGATTTGCAGGGTGATGTTTGATCTTTTATTACCTATGCCGTGGAGGTAATATGATGGCCTCGGCCTTCCTGTGCATATCAAACATCGTTCTGTGAACATTGGGGCTCCCAACAGGAAGACATTTTTGGAGTTTAATGACCATATAGCTTTTACCTGGAGCCACCAAGAGGCCAAACTAATGAGTGTATCTCCTGATTTATTGTTCGTACACAGTCAATATTTGCACAGACCTGCTGCTATGATGAAACAACGTAGGGCCTTCGTGGCTTAAGATTCTCAGTTATGCAATGAGTTCTTGTTCATTTTAATAATCCTGCAACAGCCTTTGCTGTGTATGCAGAAACAAATTAATAACCAAAACTACACTGTAGTTTTCAAGTATTATTCTTAGGTAATGAGCTCGCTGAATTTGGGAGGAACTGGAAATATAACGACAAGTCATGTTCTTTTTACGGTAAGCCACTGGCAAACAGCGGCTGCGACCTCCAAATCAGAAAGGGATATTCAAGATGTTTCATTATCTAGCTGCGTGAATTATTATGACCGGATGGCTGCAGATTTCCAACTGTTGACAGGTGGAATCTGTGGAAGGTCCCAATAGAAGTGCTCTCAAAACCATAATTGGCTCTAAAACCCTCTGCCCAGCTGGGGGAGAAAATTGGTCAGGGGGTTTCCCTAATCCTTTACCCGGTAACTACTGTAATGCAATGAAAATGCTGTTGATTGATGTCCACTGGAACTTAAATGTCAGCAAAAATGTTGAGTCCCCTCCCCCTGCCTCTGGTTCTTTTAAATGAGTGTCAGATAGCCAGGCTGTAAACAGACGAATAGCATTTGTCTTAATATCACAATGCTAAAATATGTGATATTAGGGCTGGGTATTTGCTTTCATTATGCTGGTGCCAAAAACCAAACAATGCCTTTTATAAAACCTTTTATACAAACACTTTCTGTTATTTTCTAATTTTTTAGAGTTTTAGATTTATTTTAACAATATTGATCACTAGCTCTAAATACACTAAATATGTGTAACATTAGCAAATGAATTAAGTCTATGGTTGTCACGTCTGTCATACAATTACAAATAATCCAAAGCATGATCTGATCTCCACACATTCACAAGAGACCACGCGCTGTATACTGTGAGTGTCCTGTTTACTGTCAGTGTTTGTGTACTGTTTACACCAGTAATATATTTTATGATCACAATGGCACTGCTGTAAAAACATCCAAAATTCAGTTTCAAGAGTTGATTGCACTTCCATAATCAAGCTTCCAGCAATAAATATGAGCCCTCTTTGAATCTTTTTAGACGACACCAGGCATCTCTCAAGAGCTCGGATTGGACTTGTGTTTACCACAAGTTCTGTAATATATGTGTATATAGATAAGATAAGATAAAATAATCCTTTATTAGTCCCGCAGTGGGGAAATTACAGGATTACAGCAGCATTGCTCAGTACGTAAAGATAAAAGATAGCATAGCATAGCATTCTTAAGTGTTCATGCCATCTATTAATGTATTAAAAACATTGAATAGTGTATATTCTCAGCAGCTGCGACAGCAACGCTGGTATTGGTTTCACTACGTGGGTCTGTGAGTATTTTATTTTTTTCTCTGTCTGTGGTCAGAATTCGTCACCGCGATAGAGTCACACTTCTTCAGGTTGAAGTGACAAAGGTGCACAGGTGTGTAGCTGAGATCACGATGAAGGATGAGTTCTGAGACGGAGGAGGAAAGGCGCCACGAGAAGAAGAGTAAGCCACAATTTCAATTTCACGTGGCTGTATAGGAATCATTTGATGGATATTTTACAGAGCTTGCTGCGTCTTTTGGATTCCCACAGAGAAGAAGATCCCAATAGTTTGCTTCTGTAGTGTTGCTCTGTATATTCTCTTGTGTTTCCTTGATGTGTGCAGAGAACAGCAGGAGAGCAAAACTGTGCAAGAAAGCCTCGGCAAGTCTCGGCAACACTGACGTATTCCCCCTGTTCCTTCAACATGTCCCATGTCAAAGGGCCGTGTGATAAGTGAACGTTGCTGCTGGCGGCATCATCGCTGTAGCCAGATTTATGTTCACACGGATTAGATTGGATACCTCGAGATGTGGATCTCGTGATGAGGTTCAACCTGAGAATGTTCACAACTGACAGATGAAACCAGCCTTCGGGATGTGCCAGGTCACATTAACAAGACAGGCGTTACCACAGTTGTAAAAGTCGCTTCAAATTCATACGCAATGTAACAAGAAACAATCCAACAGCATCGCGCACCACGGCCTCCAGAGTAAAAGTGAACCGACGCCGAACCGACACATTATCAACAAAAACCGCATGCATACTTCATAAAAGTAGAATCTACTGCAGGACTATTGTATTACAGATGCACCTAATAAGCCGGTAGCATGGTATGGAATATTAAATTCATACTCAGAGCAGCGAATGCCCGGTCTCAGTGTCTGCCTTGAGTTATGAGCTACAAAATCCAAGCCGCACAGCTGCTTTTCAGGGTGAGCTGCAGCAGGCTTAATGTTGTTTAAAACCCATGCATCACACCCACGCACCTCCTTGATGCGTGCACACACTTACCTAACTGTCTTTCCCCTTGTGTGTGTGTGTGTGTGTATTGAAGAATGAAGAAGACAATGCCAAGCTCTCAGACAACAGATCAGTCAAGAGCTCAATGCACATTGCATCACGATGTGACAGCCGAAGGGTGTGGTTGGATGGTGAGGGTTACATTTATCAAACAAGCCTCGGTTATAGTTTACATAATGCTGTTTTTTTTTTTTTATTTTTTTTTTTTTTTTTTATAGCTTTGAACTCCTGAGTGTCTGACTGTTCTTTTGTGGTTGAGTCACAAGTTCAGTCAGGAACACTAGACCCTGAAGGGAAATTATCTACCGCCATAAGACTAAAGTTTATTTTATACAGGGGTGTTTTTCAGCCTCATTTTTCAGTTGTCCCTCTCAAATGTGACAGAACACACACAGGTCTATTTGTACCTGAACAGCCATCTTCACAAGCTGCAATTAACGAACAAAGCATGTCGGGAGCTGCAACCTGAAACATATTTTACATTTTTTATTTTTCTTCTTACATTTTTTGCACAACTACCATGATTATAGAGTGCTGCCAAAACACGGTTGACCCAGACCAAGGGCTGTGCCTGAATGCATCCACTGATTTAGGATTCATGCTGCTGCTGCTGCTGCTCACATGCTGCTTTCACTCTGCAGCTTGGTCAATATAGATATCTCACCCAGGACAAATATGGTGGATCGAGCGACTGAACCGAGCAACAGATCAACCAGAAATAACTGAATCTTTCTCGCGATTGATTGACAGACTTTGGCTTATTTGCACACTACAGCCGGAGAGTCCTTTGTGCCATCTGAGGGATCGGAGGAAGGTTCACCTCCAAGTATTATAACTCCCAAACTACTTTAGCAGTCTTCTGTCCCTAAGTCTCCCAGAGGAGTGGAGTTGGAGGTGCCTGCACATTTCTAACGGACTCCGTGATAACAAGTGATAGTGTGGCTGTTGGATCCCTGATGAAGTGTTTCTTGGAGCTCAACATTGAGCTTTTGCTGACTTTGGCATCGGGAAAGAAAAAGCCTTCAGGGGCTCTCATGTGGTTTCTTCTATTGCCACATCATTTGATTGAGCAGTGACACCAATGCCTTTTTTTGTATTTGACCTCCCAGAAATTACCATAAAATGAGTGAGCATCTGATTAATAACTGAGGGACAAAGGGAACTCAAATGACAGATGGAGGAAAAGGGAAGTATTTAGCCTCTGCAGGATACACTCTGCAGGCCACCCGACTTGGTTAATCACTTCTTCTGTCAGAGAAACTCTCTTGGTTCGGGGTCCACGTTGAATTGGTCCTCATCTCAGATCCAGAGCCATTTTATGGTTGATTTAATTAAATAAATGTCTGGTTTAAGACTGCACCATAAAGTGACTGTAACAAGGTTCGCATCCACCGCGGGTCTCCAGAAGCTCGCAACATAGGACCGACACAGGAGCTGTACGGTTGGGACGTCTTTTATTTGGCATCTTACACAGACATTGACCGTCTCATGCCTAACGCTCTCTCTCTGGCTCTAGCTTCCCTGCTGCGTGGCTCTGGGAGCTTTTATAGCTCCCTTCCCCGCCCACGCAATCCCACGATCATGTGGATCAGCTGTGCCGCCTCACGCGCCGCACAGCTGATCCCCATGATCGCCTCTCTCTCTCCCTGCTGCAGGTGCGCTAACCACGCCCCTCACCCCACAGTGACGATGGAAGATGCTTTCAGAAATAGCAGCGCTGTAATGAATTGCGATTCATTTCTAGTGACAGTGAGGCAGATTGCTTGTTGGGATGGGAAGATTAGTACTGAAGTATTAATGCATTTGATCCTGGATTTTTCAGACATTTTTTAGGTTTACAGCCAGTGTTGTCAAAATCTCAATGCAGCACATTTGTAGAACAGCATTAAACAGATTAGGTTAATAGTTAAATGGGGTTTGTTAATACGGTTAGTATGGTTAAAATAATAAATGTAGTAGTATTTTTTTTTTCAACACACAACACCCTGTAATGACAAAGTGAAAAAAGCTTATGGGTAATTTTTGCAAATCTATTAAAAATACAGAATTAAAAAGGCACACCTGTCTGTATCAGGTCCCACAGTGGACAGTGTACGTCAGAGCACAAACCAAGCCATGAAGTCCAAGGAATTGTCTGTAGACCACCGAGACAGAAATGTATCGAGGCCCAGATCTGGCGACGGGTACAGAAACATTTCTGCAGCATTGAAGGTCCCAATGAGCTCAGTGGCCTCCATCATCCGGAAATGGAAGAAGTTTGGAACCACCAGGACTCTTCCTAGAGTCGGCCGCCCAGCCAAGCTGAGCGATCGGAGGAGAAGGGTCTTATTCAGGGAGGTGACCAAGAAGCTGACGGTCACTCTGACAGAGCTCCAGCGTTGCTCTATGAAGAGAAGAGAAACTCTCAGAAGGACCACCATCTCTGCAGCACTCCACACATCAGGCCTGCATGGTAGAGAGGCCAGACGGAAGCCATTTCTTGGTAAAAAGCACATGACAGCCCACCTGGAGTTTGCCAAAAGGCACCTGAAGGACTCTCAGGCCATGAGAAACAACATTCTCTGGTCTGATGAAACACAGATTGAACTCTTTGGCCTGAATGCCAAGCGTCATGTCTGGAGGAAACCAGGCACTGCTCATCACCGGGCGAACAGCATCCCTACAGTGAAGCATGGTGGTGGCGGCATCATGCTGTGGGGATGTTCTTCAGCGGGAGGAACTGGGAGACTAGTCAGGATCGAGGGAAAGATGAATGCAGCAATGTACAGAGACATCCTGGATGAAAACCTGCTCCAGAGCGCCGGACCTCAGACTGGAGGGACGGTTCATCTTCCAACAGGACAACTCTGTGAAGGTCCTTGAGCGGCCCAGCCAGAGCCCTGACTTGAACCCGATTGAACATCTCTGGAGAGATCTGAAAATGGCTGTGCACCGACGCTCCCCATCCAACCTAATGGAACTTGAGAGGTTCTGCAAAGGAGAACGGGAGAACCTGCCCAGAAATAGGTGTGCCAAGCTTGTAACTGCTGCCAAAGGTGCTTCAACAAAGTATTGAGCAAAGGCTGTGAATACTTATGTACTTGTTATATTTTCGTTCTTTAATTTTTTAATACATGTATCAAGCTTTTTCCACTTTGTCATTATGGGGTATTATGTGTCGAATTTTGAGGAAACAAATGAATTTAATCCATTCAGAATAAGTAACATAACAACATGTGTAAAAACTGTAGCACTGTGAAAACATTCTGGATGCACTGTATGCAACAAATACTCATGTGTGGCTCATTTTGAGCACCATTATTGTTGAGGCTGTATGCGCACGTCCTGGTTTACATTGTTCTGGGAGATAAAAGCAGCACTTTGGGAATTGCTGCTCATTCTGAGAGCAGCTGAAATAAAAACTCATATGTTCAAATGAAATTACATGTTCAACCATGAATGCTACCTTGCCACAGCGCTCCTCAAACACTTATGAGGAGTGCTCCTCCTTGCAGTCCCTTTATTCCCCCGTTCTCTCCTCAGGTATGTACAAACCTTTCAATGCATTTCTCCACTCTGTATCTCGCGCTCTTTATCTATCCTTTTCAAGTCCATCATTTCATCGACACAAACTCACTTGCATTGCCATCCATGATTGTAATTTAAAGTGTTGAAGTCTTTGCTGAGGTATATGCTAAACTATCCTCTGGTGTAAATACATAGATAGGTACTTTGATTATTATATATATATATATATTTTTTTCTTTTTCTTTAATAGATCTTTTAAAACCAAGCAAACTGTGATGCATTATCTCTGTCCTTCATCCCGTGGCCCTCCTCGCCTGCATTATCACGACACCAGGGTCTTTCCTCAGGTTGCTACCTGTAGACATATGGCCATTAGTTCTGCTCCTGTGTTTAAGAAAGAGAAATGCAGGTCAGTGGAAGACGGTGAGACAGAGGAGTGAATGACATCCTATCCAATTACTTGTCACCTCTGCACAGACTGGTGCAGGGACTTGAAGAGACCACACGAGGCAAGCAATTACACGGAAAAAGATTCTGATCACCGCAGAGGTATAGCTCACCTCTGCCGGGTCCCCGCTGTATTTCATGTCCTAAAGTGATACTGACTTAAGTACTGAGGCATTCATACGTGTAACCAAGTTGATTCTCAGAGAAACCTCTCCTTTTTCCAGCCTAAAATCAAAGGTGGATCTATATAAACGAGATCTTTGAAGAAATACAATATCTACTTTGTAGATGAAATACCAGCTGGAATAAGTCCAACATTGGAGAAGAAGTCTCTGTTTTTCAGTCTTTTTTTCCCGCAAGACAACAGAACACAATCACGATGTTGTGATGTTTCGTTAAAAAACGAAAAATCACTGGAATGGGATTTATTGTCGAGTATAAAAAACTAGTCCCCTGCCCTGTTGTGCTGACCTGACGTTACACAAACTGTAATATCATTTGTCAACCTGTTACGGTTTTAGAGATTATATCGTTGGGTTGATAACGTGAGTCTGTCAGGGAAAACTGCAGGAGCAATCAGACACGTTTTTAGCAAGTGCTCAGTTTATCTGCAAGTAATATTAGTCGTGAAGAAGTGTGCATGTCTCTCATTATCACTAATTACTTTTGAAAGTTAGGTTTTATCATAGTTTTAATTTTGTAGAACTGACTGGCAAATCTGCAAAAATAACACAACATTTTTATTAAAACTTAGAAACTTCCCCAAACTTCAATCCATATATTTAGTCTTGATTTAACAGAAGCCGCCTGTGTCTGAAACTCTCTGACAGCCCACTGCTGTGGGCAGGTTAGCGTATTCAGAGGAGAAACAAAGACAAATGTGACTCACGCAATGATCCGGAAAGAGGATGCTGTATATCAGGCAGAGAGGAAAATAAGAAAGTCAAGATTGTTCTTCATCTGTGTTTATGCAGACATATATTACAGATTAAGCTTAACGAGCTACCAGCCAAGGTTTCATTTCAGTTTAAGGTGTGCGCTTGGCCTCTAACCTACCTTTTCCTACCCAAAAATGGGGGCTCAACTCTTCCTCAGGTTGTCTTCTTCAATCCCCATGTCCTCTAGTCCCATGAGCTGATACCAGAGCCACTGATGTGACATAGCAACAAAAAACACAGCAAAGCCTGGCCTTACAAGTTAATATAAGTCCATTTTACATGTTTACAACACAATTCAACCATAAATATTAACATACACCATATGACTTGAGAGGACTTGAAAGTGACTCGAGAGAGCTCCCCGAGTTATGGAAATATCAATTTTTATATCGCTAGCGTGATGCTACACATGATTAGGGCACCTTTATGGAAAGCTTACAATTAACAGAATCGGCCAATACCAAATCCACTGTCAGACAAAGACTCAGCAACCACAGTGCAATTATTTTCCATCCAACAACTGAAATATGACTTACTTTATGATGAAACAATATTCCACACGGCCTTGCTTGGTCTGTAACTGAGCGTCTGCTCGAGCAGAAGGCCTGTAATGTGGTGCGAGGGGCGTTCAAGGTCCAGGAAGAAAGTTAGGGCAGTTTGGCTCTCAACGGATTTTTTTTACTTCTGTTAAACAATTTCAAACTTTGCAGATATACTGTTAACATGTGATATTTTATAATGGAAAAAGCGATGATATGCATAATTTGAAAGAGGAAATAGTGCATCTCATCTCAATAATACATTTTTTTCTTTTTATTTCCTGGGTTCTATCATACACCAATAAACCAGTAACATATATATGAACCTCTTAACTAGTCTCACATGTGTTTTCTGTATGTTATACCTTTTGAAATGATTGAAATACCCCTTGTGGTTGAGGAGATGATCAGTATTTAGTATGGGTATGCACACCATTCGCTGGGTAGGAACAGGGTACATTCAATTTATATAAAACTGTGTTTGGATATACGTTAATTATGTGATATTGTATTCATGTTTTTAGTATCGTTTGTAATTGCTTTTAGTGCATGACGAAAATAAATTGGCTTAAAAAGTAGCCTGGAAGTAGTAGCCCCTCATGCGTGTCGTATCTCTTTTTACCTCCATGCATTCATCACATTGGATATGGTGGTGGTATATCATTCTAATTATGACTAAATACCATTGATTATGCACTTAGAGGCCTTCATTCCGGAATTAATATGATCATCTTTGTCATCGCTTTATGGATTCCAGTTAAATCAGAGCAGAGGAGCTTGAAGGTCCTGCTTTATAGAGTGTGAGGCTGGCTCTTTGAACCGTCACACATGGAACCAGGCTACAGACTCTGGATCAGTCTGCGTGTTTGTGTATCCGTCCGTTTATCACGCACAATATCTCCGACACCACAAATCAGACTCTCGTTGATGGAAGGAAACAAGTCTTATTGCTGAACTTTGGCATTTTTAAATTACATGTTTGGGGGGGGGGGGGGGGGGGGGTTGCATTGTATTTATTTGATTGGCCCAATTGGGGATTACATCGCTCAATGGGCACAACATGTGTTAGTGTTGTCTTGCTTACACTGCTCGCCATTCAGTTAGCGATTAAGCATTCAGGTACTGTCGGTCTGGAACTGGTGCTGAAAGGCTGAATACTAAATTATACCAAAAGCCCTTTGGGGCCATGTGTATAGTATCGCAGCCCCAAGGTAGGTTATTCATTAGTGAGGGGTATTGAAGTGCATTGGATGCTTTTCCTCGGGATAATGCAAGCTGCGGTAAGGATCTCATTGTCAAGCCAAAACACAAATACTATAATGCATTCACTTATTGAGCATTTATGGAAATGTATGATTAATATTCAAGCAGGATGGTCAAACTTTTCACAAAAGCAGCTCATTCTTTTTCATCCTCACACACATTTTATTTCGAGCTGCAGGTGATGAGTGTGTTTTTGTCACTTAGTTTGCTGGCGAATTGTCTACGCCGATGCTTTTCAACTTCTTTTCTCACATTTTGTAAATTTTTCCTCTGCTCCATAAACACTCAGTCAAAAAATGAGCTGATTCAGAGCTTCTGGAGAGGGATTGACTGCCTGGTGATAATCAGATGAATTTCTGCATATATGAATGCTGTAATTGAGGATGCACCCCGCTGATCATAAATTACAAGTGATGGAAGTGTGGCATGGGGGACAGCTCTGTGCATAATGAGGTGCAGTGGCATAGGTATCATTTAATTAAAAAGTGTTGTGACAAAGGACGCATGTATATTTACAGTCAAACTAAACCTGGGCAGAGAAGTTGAAGATAGATGGTGAGAAAACTCAGCAGATGTTTGCGAAGAAAATGGCAAAAAAAATAAAATAAAATGCGGCGTGGAGAGAAAAGCTTCATGGCTCTCTCTGTATGTGTCACTGCAGCAAGTCAGCCAATGAATTGAATGACAATTAATCAAAAGTGCGACGCTGTGCTGTTGAAGTAGCGTTATTGAGCGTTGTTAATAGAGAAGTCTCTCCACAACTCAAGTTATTGATGTGTTTCTTCTACAAGCCAAATAGAGTGTTTGGACAGTGCAGTAGATAGAGAAACGGATCAATGTGATCAATAAATGCTCAGAAAAGATGGCGGCGTCTCCTTTTGTGACACATCGGAGCAGAGTGCACGGCTCACAGAAGCATCTCGAGGAATGCAGCCTCTCCTTTCAAGTTTCGAGCAGCAAAACAAAACATCGAACGTCAGCGGTCTCAAAATGGCGCCGAGAAGTTGTAAGCGCCAAAAGAAATCGTTTAAGACTTTACTGACCTGCCTCAGCGATGCTTTTACCAAATGCAATTAAAGAGACCAGAGAGGCGAAGGATTGAACAGTGGTGAGTGCAGCTTTCTCCTCACGGGACGCCGCTGTTTAAGAGACAGTTTACTGCTCCTCTGTTTGCTTCTCCTTTGTTTCCGTCTGTCTGGTTTCGGGGCACGGCGGAGATTGCTTTGGTTGTGTTGCTTGTTATTGTCGTGCAGCTTTGCTATCATTTGTCCAACTTAAGGGTTCAGCCCAACACCGATGCAAAAGAGAAGACATGTTCAGTCACACCGGTTGAGTTTAATTCCTGCCTTTTCCTGCATTGTATAAGTCGGCACAGCCTCCTGCACCGTTACCTTCTTTCTTATACCCGGGCGTAAACGGAATAGTAAATATAGCAGAGGCCCCCCGGGGGTACTGGAGCCCCCCCGGGGTTATAGGCAAGGCGGCTAAGTGCGTCAGGAATGAAGGAGCTGTGGGTGACTTGTTCCTCCTGAGGGGCTGACAGATGCTGATGCTGACAGATCGAGAGAGTGATTATTCAGAGCTTAGGAGATAGTGCTTGTGTTAGCTGGCTCCCCTGGCAGCGGAATCACTCCCAATCACACCTCCATAAATCAGGCACACACATGCACAGCGGGAGAACCGCAACATTGAGCAGAGGTGACCATGCTGATGAAAGAGGGGTGATCATGAAAGGGCGCCGTCGGTGACCACGAGAGCGGTGCGCTCGGCTGCTCGCTGTTGACGCGACGCTGAAGGTCGTTGAGCTCGCTCGGTGGATTTCCGCTCGTATCTTTTATTCAGGGAGGGCTTTTCGTTTGTAGTTTAGGGTGTCACCCATTTCCGATTTTATTCGGGGAGGGCTTTTCGTTTCTATTTTAGGGTGTCACCCATTTCCGATTTTATTCGGGGTGGGCTTTACGTTTCTATTTTAGGGTGTCACCCATTTCCGATTTTATTCGGGGTGGGCTTTACGTTTCTATTTTAGGGTGTCACCCATTTCAGATTTTATTCAGTCTTGTCAGTTGTTACTGAATTGAGAACATTTCTTTGAGGACGTCGCAGTGTGGAGCTGGAACGTCGGGGTACGACTCGGCTTCTTGAAGTTAAATTCAACCGATATCTACTGTCTAATGAGTCTAATTAACATGTTTTCGTATGTGTAGAGGTTTTCACGGCACTGAGTGATCTCGGGTAGCCTCTTCTCTCTTCTGACAGAAACGTGTTCAAAGTGCGTCTCGAGTCTTTGAGGTCGTAAACAAACAGCCTGGCACACATCCTCTTAAGCTGGGGCTCAAACTATGAATTCAAACTAATGCCGGACCATGTTTGCTCAGTTTATTACAACACGTGGCGTCCTAATTATGCATTCAAAAATACTAATGAAGGAATATGTGCACAGTGCAGAACTGTGCTTTTCCACTTTTGGCAATGCACGGATATGAAACAAGTTAAATAGTTTTCACAACAACAAATGCACCTCTGGTTCTATTTTCAATGTGGCGTGTATAGAATAGCCATCGGCTTTCTGCGTAATAGGGCTATTGTAACCAAATAGTTTCAGCCTTCAAGTGCCGAAAATTGTATCCCCTAATAGAGCTCTATTCCCATAAAGCAAAGTTTTTTTTTCTCATTAGCTATAAGTCGGCTGCGCTTTTATTGACTGCTGCATTTCGGTGTCTCCAATGAATTTGTTATGGCTTTCTCTCCATTATAGTGTGTTGTTGTCCTCCATATTAATACTGGGGAAAGCCAAAGATATGACACCCTTTGAGAGGCACATCATAGAATTGTTCAAAGCAACACTAACAACTACAAGTTGAATAATTCAATACAAGTCACATGTAGGTTCACATATCCTCATAACGGCCTGTCCGTGTCTTGTTTATGCCAAACATGTACGTCGTGGATAGCCATAAAGAGTATTTTTCTGTTTGCACCATTAACATCATGTGCTGCTGCTGGAATACCCTCAATGTTCTCACCACTGCACCTCTTTATGTTAATCTGATGTCTGACATCATTTCTGAAATTAAGCCAATGGACAAGTCATCAATCTTCTTTCCGGTGTTTAGAAATGTCTTTGTGAATTAATAATGATAGTGGTAATGCCTTTGGTGTCTTCTCCTTTGACTTGTGTAAGACAAAAAGATCATATAAACATAATGATGTTGGTTACACCGTAAGCCCCCATTAACATTGCAAAGCCAAGACGAATAAACTCAATGATGTGCTTCGATGAACTATGAAACAGTTCAGCAGATTGAAATGTTGCTCCCTTAAGCAGAAAGCGGCAGTGTTGTGGTGCCAGTGATTGGCCCGGGAACAAAGGGTTAACAACAGACTTCACTGGCACGAACGGGCATGAAACACTTTCAGTGAGTTGTCATTCGAAAGCAATTTAGGATGCAGGAGGATCTCATTATTACATCGATTTAATTCCAATTAGAAGAAATGAATCAAATTATCCTTTTCATAGCATGTGGCAAAATGACTGGATGAGGAGTGAATGTGACTGACATAGATAACCATGTAATATCAGCAAATTCAGTTAATCTATTCCTTTTTTCTAAATTTAGCTCGACTTTCTTTTGAAAATGAGGACAAAAGGTCAAAAACGAATTCAATAGGGCACAAATTAGTTTTTGTATTAGGATTCATGAATCACAAATATATAGCATTTTAGCAAATTGCAATATCCTCTTTAATCACCTTCATCTACATATAGATGTTAACACAACGGTTATCACGATATTAGGGCATTTTCTGGTATAGATTTGATGACATATTGAAATCAAGAAGTAAGAGCTTGATTCAAGTCTTCATTAAAATTAGCATTATTATTCAACACGATCAATGAGATAAATCCATGGTGTGTGTGTGTCTTATAGCAGCCACATGGAATACACACCACCGTGACCAACTTCCTATATTTTCAATCTACCCGTCCGTTTTCTCTCCACGCCGCCGGCCTGTTCATTTGAGCCCCAGAAGTTTATAGTTCCCTTTTTTCACAGAAAAAGTGGTGTGTGGTCAGCCTTGAATCCATATAAGTATTACATTTTAAGCTCCAATTTGACGCTGACGCCAGTTTTCACAACGGGGGGGGGAAAAGGTATCAGCAATTTTGTTCCCTCACTGACCACAGAGTACTTTTACTTCCCGCTATTTGTCAGAGTTGGAAAATCAGTGGGCTTCGTCACATACACTTTGATGTTTCCAAGAAGTGACTGCCGAGCGCGGCTCTGTTTCACGCTGCAGAAATCAACCGCAGCGTCACTCAGAAATGATGGTGAAATCTGAAAAATGAAGTTGCCATTCTCTTTTTTTATGACTTAACTGTGTGTGGTATGTATTTGCACCGAGCTCGCTTGTGAAGAGTGAGAATAGGACTTTGCACCTTTTGTGTGTGGATCTTAACTCGGCTGCTTGGTTAGTTTTAGTTTATTATAATGTTCTCATAATTCTTTTCAATAATATCTAGTTTTCAGAGTCTGCTATATCGAATGTAAGAGCAGATATTAGACACATATTTCAGGATGCTTCATTCTTTTAAGAGGACGGTGTATTCTTCAAGCAGCTTTTGTGACAAATAGATCAGCCTCAACACCGCAATGATTTGAAACTTTAATCTCTTCATAGATACCCATCAGATAGAGACTTAACCAACTTTCAGAACTTGTGAAATATGAACTGTAATATAAAAAAGACGTTTTCAATATGCGACGTCGTTAGCGGCTCCTGAAGCTACCAACATACAAAAATAAAGTTTCTCTTTTGGTGTTTGCTATGTACACTGAGCATTTCTCAATAAAGACTGTTAGATGTTATTATGTTTTGTGCAAACAATTATTTCACTGCCGAAATTAATTTGAAGACAGGTTCTGATTGTAGTCTTAAATTAAAGCAATGCTAATTACACATTAAGATAACTCAAATCCTCAGCGGGCTGTGAGCAAAGGACTGTCATCGTTGTCGGTTTTGGGTTCTTTTGAATGAAAGTAAAGAGCCTTCATTGAAAAGATCTGTAAAAACGTGTGCAACGCCTCATCTTGGTAGACGAGATGTTTTCACATTGGACCGATAGTTGCATGGTTCTGAAATGACAAAACAATATTAATAAGAACCAGATTTAAAGAGGTCACAAAAAGTTGCAAAAGCAGATTTTAAAATATCACCCGACCAAAGAGCATGTGGTCCCCAGCTGGCCACGTCTCGCTAACCTGAGATACTGATCAGCTAGGAATCAAATCTAAGAGAACGTAGTCCTTTGTGACCGAGAAACTAACCTCAGATTTCTTATATTGATGCCTGCCAGTGGATTGATTACTTTTTTTTGGTATTACTTTTGTTCCCTTCTACCTCAGTTTATGAATAAAGCAATCATGGAGGTTAAGTGAATGCCTTTGAATTGTGCTTGATTGCAAGCTGCCAGATAGCTGCAATTTAAATCATTTATTTCTAAAGCTGCAGCGTTTTAATGAAAATGCCTTCTCCATGCGTCTTTTCTTGGTTGCAGGCCAGTGGGGTCAGTGTGTCGGGGAGGAGTGCGGCTCCGGCGGGCTTCAGACGAGGACAATATGGTGTGTCCACATGGAAGGCTGGACTACCCACCATTCTCACTGCCAGCACGTGGACAAGCCCGAAAGCCAGCGGCACTGCTTCAAGGTCTGCGACTGGCACCAGAACCTCTTTGTGTGGGAGGTGTCGGACTGGGGCGGCTGCGTTCTCGTCCCTTTCTTTTCCAACGAGCACAAGCTGAGGACGGCGGAGTGCATTACGGCACAGCACGGCATCCAGAGGCGCAAAGTCCACTGTGTGCGCACTTCAAACCGCACCACGGTCACCTTGAGGATATGTGAGTTCTTTTCCCAGAACCCACCTGTGGAGCAGGCATGCCTCATCCCCTGCCCACAGGATTGTGTAGTTTCAGACTTCACCTCCTGGTCCAGTTGCAGCAAAACGTGCAGCGCCGGCCTCCAGCATCGGACACGGCACGTCCTGGCCACGCCGATGTACGGAGGCGCCAGCTGCCCCAACTTGACTGAGACCAGGACGTGTTCCCGCCTTGTCGACTGCCCTGCTGGGGAGGGCGAGTACCAGTACAGCCTTAAAGTAGGGGCCTGGAGCGAGTGCCGACTACCCCACCACAAGGATGCCCTGTTAAGTGGCAGGACCACAGTGGACTTCAGCACCAGCTCGAATGAGAGCAACACAGTCACATTGAACACACATGCTTCTCACCACCATCACCAGCATCAGCACCACCATCGTCATCAACACAAGTACCCCATGTCGTGGGAACTGGAGGTGGGATACCAGACACGACAAGTCCGCTGCACACGCAGCGACGGCAAGAATGCCATGTTGAGGTAAGCTGCAGCACTTTTCATACAGCCAGAACAGAAAAATAGATGGACCTGAAAAAAGGTCCAAGAAAAAGCAAAGATTATAATGAGGGATCTGTGAAAAGAGCTGGTTGTAGTTTGTTAAGGGAACTCTAACTGGCTTCTTCCCACATTAAACTCTTTCTCCGCTGATGTAGCACAAGGTGAGTTTTAAGTATGTGCTCCGTAGCTGAATGTAGGCGTCTGCGAGGGGAATCAGTCCTAGTGGAATTGATTGTCTATATGGTTCTTCAACACTGGCATTGTATCGTAACATGAGAAGAACTTGATCAATTTGTATTTTCCTTGTTTGATGTTGCTTCTATAAGCGGTGGGAGCTTTAGTATCATGCCAGGTTTGATGTGATGACTTTGGTTTGACCCGATGAGTGGCTTTAATTTGAGTGTTTTGTTATGTGTTTGATAATTGCATGTTGATATGCCCAACAAGGCCGATTCAATGGCTCCATGATTTGAGTGTGAAGGGACGTTTTACAGTACAGTGTCTGATTAGCATAGTATTTGCTCAGAAGTGGGATTGGGGATTTTGAATATGAATTTCCCACCTGACTTCTGCCTCATTCTGCTTTTCTAATTACAGCCTAATTACAAAGTAAAATTCCTAAATGAGCATTGCGCTCACATCTTAATAACCTACCTAATGAAATTGTCCAAATTAAACAATGGAATTGTAATTACAAGACTAATGCACTTGTTCCATATTTTTGATTGAGCACATCGGCTCGTTGTACTGTTTCTGTAAAGGCCGAGTGTATGTCTGAGATCTGTGTTAACATGATGCATAATAGCTTTAATTATTGTCATGTAGAAGTGGGAACTTCTTCATCAGAAAATCAAGATATCCACTAGTATGTTCTCCAAGCAGCTTCGGGGTCGCCCTCTCTCCATATAGCATCTATATATCTCAATTATATTAATAACAATGAAGGGGTTACACATATGTTTCTCTATTATTGTAGTGTTTTTTCCTTCACCGTCTGTTCTTCTTCCCATTCTACAGTCTATGTACCAAGGACAACTCCGCCTTGACCTTTCAGGCGTGTGTGATGCCCAAAGACTGTCAGACATCTGATTGGTCCTCGTGGAGTCCCTGCTCCAAGACCTGCCGATCCACCGATCTGTCTCCTGGTTACCGACTCAGGTCACGCATCATGACGCAGATCCCAGTCGGAGGGGGGCAACGATGTCCTGCCCTTGAGGAAAAAGAAGCTTGCAACATCATAGGAGATTTACTTCCAAACTGCCCCAGGTAGTTTAGTTTTTTTTTTAAATGATGGTTATCGTCTCATTTTGAGCTCATAATCCTTGTCAACAAAAGCTTTGTCGGGTAAATCTCTTGTACGCATAACATCTCAAAGTCTAAAATCAAATGATGATTTGTGATTTTGCTTTTCTGGGCTTTTCCACCTGATTGAGTATGATAAAAAGCCGAGAGTCTGCAAGTCTTCACAATTTCACTAGTGAATTACGCATATTTTGGGGGGCATTAACTCAAATGCCTTGTGACAAGTACAATAACATAATGTACTATTGGGAGTTCCTGACTCAAAGGACACGACATCGATGACAAAGTGTTTTGGAAGAATTTGAGTTTAGAAAGACTTTGGCGAATATTAGATGTGGTAAACAAAGTAGTCAATGGAGAATTATTTTCCCTGCTGGTAGATTTTGTTTTATTTGCTAAATCTACATGGAGTGCCTGAGAGCAGAGGATTTACATGATTAGGGAAAACTCATTACGGAAATTAAGCATTTGATAGATTACTACAGGCTGTTGTTCTGGTGAACTCCTCCGATATTATTGCTTTCTGCACCGCTGCATTTTTCATAGTTAAAACCAAACATTGGCTCAGAAGTTTTAAAGTAGAAATAATCATGCCTCTCTCCTCCTGACATGAGAGAGAGGCTCCGACTGCTCTCGCTAATTTGTCTTCCACTTCGTGTGACTTTTCAGAAACTGAAACTTTATCCTTTTTTCCCACGCATTTATTTTCCGTCATGATACTTCTGTATACTTGACATACGGAGGGCTCCATTTAAATGTGTTTGCGTGTCTGTGTGCGCTCTGCCAGGTATGTGTGGAGGACCACCGACTGGGGCGAATGCCGCATCCTCCCCTTACTGAGCCAGCAGGACCGGCGGCTGGCTAATTCTGGCAGTATTCTGTGCGGACGGGGGATCCAGAACAGGAAGACCTACTGTGTTCAAGTCCCTGATCACTCGGCACCACATCACAGGAAGGAGGGTAAGAAAAAAAAAAAAAAACGCCTTCATGACAATTGACCCAGGGCTCGCTGGAAACACATGGCGACTCGAGAGTTACGCCACAAATACATTCCAAGTAAACTCAGTGGTGTGTTTTGATATAAGCTGTGAGCATAAATTATTAAAAGCGAAAGTTGGCAGCAGAGCAGTATGTTGGTTATGCAGGCCAAAAAAAAAATCATGAGCAAGCTGTGTCGCTGTAGCGGAAGCATGTTCAAAGTGCAGGCGACAAGAATAATCATCATTTTAATCAGACAGTGATTTCTTGAGCTGTACTGCAGCAAAGGCTTTAAACAACAGGGACCCACTACCCTGCATGTGAAATAGCTCATATTATATCTAAGAGTCCAATGTTTTTTTTCTCCACTGACCTCTTTTGTGTGGCACCAGTAATAATTTTGACTTCAGATTCAAATGTTCATGAAATGTTTCCACTTATTTAATGTTCAGAGTCAGAAAACCACATACCAGCGTTTATATATAGATTATATCTATAGATTAATGAAGATGTCGTCACTTTCTGAAGCTGATCAATTGTGGTGTATTTCATTGTGCAGGAGTGCCGCACATCTTAAAGGAATAGTTCAACATTTTTGGGGAATGCTTTCTTATCAAGCGTTAGATAAAAAGAAAAACACTTTCATGACGATAATGATATCATGATAATAATGCAGCTAAAGCCAGCACCAGGTTAGTTTAGCTTAGCACAAATCATTTAAAAAAAGGGTAAACTGCTTGCCTCTGAAAGGTAACAAAATCAAGATTTCCTGGAGTCATGACATCAGTGGGAGGAGATCCACAAGCAAGTGACTGTCCCCGGCCAAGAGAGCTCTAGCCATGCTGGCGACCTTGTGAAGCAGTAATATTCACACCAGATCAAATATTAATATATTATTAATTAATGAATAATTGAGCAAGACACTGAAGACCAGATTATCCCCGATGAGCACAGCAGCATCGCCGGCATCGATGCGTCCGTATTGTGAATACGAGGAAAATGCCAGAAACCGACAATTGATTATTAGTGCTTATGATTATTAGATCGTTATCCTTAGAATTAGCATAAAACCAAAAGTAGTGCTTGTTGGAGGATGATTACATGTATTTGAGAAGGGAAGTTTACCTTTAGTACACCCCATTTCAATATACTAGAACATGAATATTCTTTAGAAAATAAGCAAATCTCTATTCGGCAACTTTGTGAAAAATACCCTTAGTGCACTGCAGAAGATACTTGTGAAAAACAATGCTACTTCCAGGCAAGGACATAATTATTGTCATAACGCCCCCACAGTTCATGTGCTTCGTGACCAGACAAGTCTGCATCTACATTATGCACATGTTCATCAGGAAGGGCACCAACAGCTGGCTGGTGGGCTGTTGTCATCACCAGAAAGTAGCTTGCCACGCGATGTTATAGGACTCCTAATTGAGACATTGTGGGAATTTCACTCAAACTCTGCCACTCTTGTCGCACATGAATAATCTCAAAATGTACGCAAAAACAGGCATTATTAAAACCGGCACTGGAAGGAGTTGCAGTAGAGAGATGCTTGGTCTCTTCTCCTTTTCACTGTCTTATAGTTCATGCAGTTCACATTTACATGTGCATTTTATTTTCTAAACATGCAGCACCTATTTTTACTTTTGGAATACAGAATATAATTTGTCTTGAAAAGTCAGCTGTATAATTAATTGACGTGCAATAAACTAGAGCAACATTGTATTGTATATCAATTCTTGTGTTTTCTACTTTTTCTTTGTTTAGTTGTCAGGAATTAAATGCAAACATTAGCAGCATTTATTACCCATTGTATTTAAACAGAAATGCTGGCATATACTGTAAAATTCCTGTAAAAATATTCTATTTTCACATATGTAATCCAATATACAATAAGATACAAAAATACAGCAGCTGCAATGTAAAATAGCAGTAAAATCCTGTTGTCTGTGGCCAGTATTTTACAGTTATTTAACAGTAAAATTGTTTTGAGTGAGTTTGAGTGTATTTACTTTATTATTTTCAGTCCTACCTCCTTTTCCCATTATTGTCAGTGTCTAACTGACTAAATCACTTTATTGTGGGGGTGGACAGTGTGAAGATTGCATTACATTGTACACGTATCTGTGTAATTGTGTCTGCTCTGGATTGTAAGAGAAAATGTGCATTTTCATTTCAGGAGGTTGAGAAACATGGCGGATACAGACTTGCAGGGCAGTGTGTTTTCATATCGGATCAAATAGAGCTCTATCATCAGTAATGGTATTAAAGAGGGTGAATTGATTTACTTTGAACTTCGAGCGGAACCCGATCATTCCTCCCCCTATGAATTATGTAATATGTTATTATGCGATGGGTTATATCATGCCGATTTCAAAAGCCGAAATAAAACATAGAAAAGGTGGCCTAGGAGACAACGAAGAAAGTCAACGTAAAGAATTGAAGATCGAAAGGAAGAGTGTAGTTAGAGCCACGTTTTCATGTTGTGGTTTCTGTCCTCGAGGCAGTGCTGACCGCCTGCTGCTCGTTCTGCTTTTTCAATGATTCCCTCGAGAAGTGTGATGACAAGAGGGACAGATGGACTGATAATTCAGTGACCTTTGACCTGCAATTTACAGAAACATACAGGATGTAACTAATCACACTCCATTTTATAAATGTGTGTATGTCTGGTCAGGCTCGTAATCTTCTTATTTCTTTTATCAACTGAAAGTATGAAGGATGCATTGTGAGTATATCTATCTTTGGATGTAAATAATTATTTGATGTTCATCAATTATTTTATTTAAATCTATTGCGATATCCCTCGGGCTTCCCCTGACCCATATCAGTCGAACCATATTTGTCTTTTTTTGTTGGTGATATAATACTTAAAAGGCAACAAGGTTTTATGTGAAGCCAAAGTAAATGATGTTTGGTAAACAAATGAATATGGATAGAAATGGAAAAAGCCAGAATCACTAAGTAAACCAGTGTCACTGAGTGTTTATGGCTGTGCTAAAACAAATATACAATTCCAATTGCACAAAATGAATGTTTTAGGCTTCTAAAATCAATCATTACAAGAAGAAAAACAAAACATGAATACCAAGTATTTCATTTATCTTTTTTAATTAAGCACAGTGGGTAGTTTTTAATCACTTTCAACTTTAAGTTCCTCTTTGCAAATCACTCTGTTTTCTGCCAAATAGACGTAACCATTTTTTTAAATGAATAATAATGTGTTAACTTTACCTCGTCCATATGTGCTTTGTACCGAGTCGATGAGACCATATCTGAGGGGCTATGGCAGTCGCTCACCAGATGTGTTCAGAGAAATGCTATCAGAGGAGTGTTTGGAGAGCAAATATGATATAAATCTTTGATCCAATGGATTTGCGGGACAAAGATCAATACATCACCGCTGACATGCAGACATAGGAGCTGGGTATTGAACCCCCCACCTTGTGGCTCAAGGACAGCCGATCCACCCACTGAGACGCAGGCCTGTGCATGGCCGTTAGTTAATGCAAACTGATGTGGCTGCATCCCTGCAACATGGAGGGCTACTTGCTCAGGTTATGGAAAACAATTTGCTCCTATGTTCTACTGCAGTCACGCAATTGACAAATACCAGAAATCTCAATTTATGGAACAAAGCAGGCCGATCTCTATTGCGCACTTCATCAATGTGGTTAAGCAAGCGCTTCATTTTTTTTTACAAAGGAGATCAAACACCATGTAAATTACTTCGGGTAAGAACACAAAATGCATGATGGACATTTAGTGAATTTCTCTTTGGGCTCTCATTTAAATGGAAATTTGCCACTCAATGATGTGCGGAGGTGCATCAAAATGGAATATTAGATTGAGTGAATCCGTGTGTTGTGGAGAAGCGGGAAAAAAATGGCCTCTCGTTTTGTGTGAGAGAATAAAATCAGAGTCCATTACAGGTTGTTGATGATACCAGCCATGAATTGGTTATACTGAGTTACAGGGACTTATTACAGGGCCTCAACGTCCCATGTTTACTCCATGAGCTGGTCGCTGGCCTCTGGTTAATATTCTCCTGAGCTACACAACAGATGAGAAGAGCACTTTTCCTTCGGTTCTTTCTTCTTCTTTTTTTTGCTTTATTTTTTTATAGATCGACTGTCAGCTTTTTACCAAATAAATACATTCCTGTCTTCATAGTCATAACAGCGAACACAACGATTGCTTTTTTCAATCCGATGGCCGCGTCTTCATCTTCTTCAATCTCTTCACAACATCAAGCACATCATTCTGTTTGCTTTCTAATTCCACACATATTACTTGGCAGTTATCACACACACACACACTCCACTGCTGCCTGTGTTAAGTCTGCTGAATCCTTGTTCCTCTGTTTGTTCAGTGTCCAGGCCTGTGAATGCCAGGCTGTGCGCTGGTGAAGAGCCCCCCTTGGCAGTCCAGCACTGCTCCATCCCCTGCCAGCACCACTGCCTGCTCTCCCAGTGGTCACCCTGGGGTGCCTGCCTACACGATAACTGCAAAGAACCACAGGGGAAGAAAGGTATGATGGAGCAAATTGGATTGGAGAGTGAACATGCTTTAGCTTCTGAACGACTTGCAGAGCCACGTGCACATTTGCCAACGGTCCTTTGTCGTTGCAGACAGGATGAAATAATGAATAAAACTGGTTTTCTACGATTTCCTCCACATTGATGACGATGTGAGCTTTGCAATCACAGCGAGACCACTGCTACCAGTCATGGATAATGCATGATAGCTGCTGTAACAAGATGTAACAACAAACATTTTAAATGCAAAAAAAAAAAAAAAAATCCAAGATGCATTATGCCTCCAACTGTGTTCAATAGCAGAATACTGTTCTCTCAGCATCATGTCTGACAGATGGACGGACAGAGGGATGGACACAGGCCATCCAAAAATATATAATGGATCGCTTGCTAACAAGCTGATATGAGTTCAAATTGTAGCTGATAATTGCACAGATGGGCCAGTGGTGAAATCATAAGCACTCACAATTAACTGTTGAGCTCTATTGCAGACACTTTAGCCATGTAGTACATTTACAATCAGCTGTTAATCGCAATTGTTGCCGAAGAGCTGAGTACCTTCAATATGGTCAACAAGGGGTTTTACACTAACCTTGTTAACTATAATTAGCATTTTTGAACAGCTAAACAATAGATTGTGTGGAGCTTTGGCAACATTGCGAGTGTGGGAACTGAGAGGGAGGGAGGGAGGGAGGGAGGGAGGGAGGGAGGGAGGGAGGGAGGGAGAGAGAGAGCGAGAGGCACTCATGGGAGCAAAGAGAGAGGATGACAGTGCAAGAGAGCAATGTTGTCAGAGCAGGAGACAGAGGAGGCAGTATATGTTTGGATTGTAAATTGTTGGTTGATAAGCGGCTGGCTGAGAGGAACTGCAGCAGATGAAAGACAGAACGAGAGCACACCTGTAGTTCAGCTCTCAGTCCCTGGGCGAGGGAATGGAGTTACGGCAGATAAGATGCATCCCGTGCGTGTGTGTGTGTGTGTGTGTGTGTGCACAAAGGGGTATTGCTCAAGTATTCCGCACACTCGTGCTGTCTGAATGTTCTTGTCTTTTTCCACAGGTGAGCGTGTGTCATATGCTTTAGCGAGGCTACACATTGTGTGTGTGTGTGTGTGTGTGTGTGTGTGTGTGTGTGTGTGTGTGTGTGTGTGTGTGTGTGTGTGTGTGTGTGTGTGTGTGTCTCTCAGTCAGTGGAGGAGCTGTTAGTGTGTTAGTGCTGTGCTAAAAGGGCAGAGTGACCTCGTCCCTGTCATGAGTAAATGTGCATGAAGGCCCCCCGGGGAGCGACTGAAGTGTGGATTGTTCAGGTCAGTGCCCACACTCTCCCACACTGGCTCTGTATGAAATGAGCCAACTCGTCTCACAGACAGTGTCATTAATATATTTCAAGGAGTGGAAAACACAGCAACTGCTGTTCCGCACAGGGCTCTCTGGTGGCACGGCATCTTTTGATGGCTTTCATAAAGATCCCCAGCTGATAGAATATGAAACCGATAGAATATGGCTCGCAGTGAGCCCTGTTGCCTGTGAAACAATGAGCAGTTATTGAGTGGTAGGGCATTGTTATGATCCTCGTTGCCCGTGGTCCTTGAGCTGCAGAGAATTTCTCGCTGCTATTGAATTTACACTTAGCCTTTATGTTCCACAACACCAGAATAAACTACGATCCGTCTCTACCCGCGGGATCCCAGCGTTCAGGTAAAAGAGCCGACCGGCAAAGATGCTCGTGCGACCGCAGCGTTGCTCTCCAGAAAATTACACATTCAAATTGCCTCCAAGTCACTTTATGTGCTTTTAAAAAAAAAAAAAACGTCACGTTATCTTGGCCTATTTCATTCTGCAGCTATGTGGGGAAATGAATTGAACACGGGAGGTTAGTGAATATAATTTTAGTAATGCCTCCACTAGAAGTCACGTAGCTGGAGGGAGGGTTTTGTGCTGGGAACCACCGGGTGGCCCTTGTTTCCGTGAAATAAACCTGGTATGACCAAGAAACCTTACAATTATTAATTTCCGCGGGGGCATGCCCACACCAAACAGTTTTTTAGGTGGTTTGGATGTGAGCAGCAGAAAGTGCTCTGGGCAACACTGCAATCGATCTCCAGTCTCCTCGCTCTTCGAGAGCCCACTCTGGGGACAGCGTTCGGATTGGGCTCCTGAACTGGCGCCTCACACCAGTAGATGGTTCGGGGATGTAATTCATACACTGGGCAGACCGGGCTGCGGTGGTTCCACCTGGAGAGGGCAAAGGATGTGAGGCCTTTCTCCCAAACTACGGGAAAATGAGAATGGTTAAAAAAAAAGAAAAAGCTGCTGCTGCTCAAGTTTGATCAACAGCTACTGGAGGAGCCTGGAAAACACATGTATATCCTCTATTTTTATTCCACAAGAACATTTTTTAGAGCTCAGTGGTTGATAGAGGCTGTAGATTAGAGGTGTCCACTCAGTAAGAAGGTTTTATGAAAAAACCCAGCTCTGTGAGAATCAATGTTTTAGAGGGAGTGAAAATATGGTGCAATGTTGTAATGGATTGGGTAATTGGCTTAATAATATTGCTTGTGTCAAACATTTGATCGTGTTATTGGAATATTTGCCTACAACCTCCTTGGCCTCCTGCGTGAATAAGTAATGATCCTATTAATGGTTCACAGGTCCATTGAAGTGTGATATGATTGCATTAGCCAATTAAATACGTATTAAGAAGGCCTGTTCGATTTGTTGCATCTGTTCACAGTAATAATCATGTCAAAAGATTAGAAAAGTTTTAATAAACAATACATTTTTCTCCCCATGTTGCTTGTCGCTTTACAAATAAATTGCTAGACCAAGAAAGAAAGCTATAAAATGATATCACAATGACGCATGGAAGATGAGATGAATCACTGCTTTTCATCTTTCAGAACAAAGCAAGCACACATGTTTGTTTTTTACTTCCCATTTGAGCAAATGAATGTCTCTCTTCAGTTGGACCATCAGATACGATGAACGTCTCAGCCCTGGGGCTTGATTTTAGACTTATTATTTTTAACTGACATTGTATGAGAAATCCGATGTGCATCTCATCTTCCTAGCTGCTTATGTTTGCTACTGTACGATTATAAATCATGTAAGAAAATAGTGATTTAACACCTTGAATCAAATGAATAGGTTTTTTTTACACCAGGTGTCAAAATGTAAATAATCCAACACTATCTGAATCTGAACCGAAACCCCTACAAATGTTTACTTTTCTTCTAATATAAGGAAGACAATAGCATTTGAAACACATTCACAATTAATGATCAATCCATACACACAACAGATGATGAACAGCCTGAGATCTCTCATGCCTACGACTAAAAACTGTTTAATTAAACATGTCAGTAATTAAATTATCTTCTCTGTTTTCAGTTGTATTTGCAAAGTCTTGTATATTTTGCCAATATGAGTCTGATACTGGCACCAAATATTCCCTGAGCACTTAAAGGTGTGAATACATCAAGCACCATGGCTGCATTTACCTGTGTGAAGAAAAAGGAACCAGTTTTCTTTGTGAAAACTCTCCACTGTGTCCACTTCATTTTTTCCACCAGCGGCTCCTGCATGACCAGTAGCACCTGGAAGTGATGTTTCACTGTATCTTAGCTTAAGGGGTCTGTCGTGTGGTCAGCATAGGGGCTGCTGGACAAAATGCCATTGATTTCCCTTTCTATAGTTAATTAAGATAATAATTCAAGATTTAATTTGAGCTGAGGCGAGCTCTTACGATGCACATTTCATTTCCACACCTTCAGAGATACTGCAGTATGATGCCAGTGTGGAGCCAGTGCCGCTCAGCTGGTAGCCCCCAATTTAGTAACAGAAACAGCCGCCGCAGTAGTGAAAAGACAGTGAGGCTCAGTAATTGGAGAGGCAGGTGTCAGTGTGAAAGGCTTGCGAGCCACATAACTGAACCTGAATCTCTCACTATTTTCAAGCACCTTCTCCTTTTGCCGTGCCATTGCCTCATTATCCCCCTCACCTCCCCTGGTCTCTCTCCTCACTTGTGCAATAGTATCCAGGTGGAGATGTTTTTTCTTTTACGTTTCATTTTTTTATTTAGTTAGTCAATTAGTCCCTCTCCCTTATATGTGGGTCCATTATATTAATATTTCCTTTATAGAAAAGAAAAAAAAATAACTGTGTGTTTAAGGGTTGTTTTATATATTGTATGTTTGTTTAAAATGTTAAAAATGGGATAAAAATGTGCAGTTAAAATATTTTGCTTTCCTACTAAATGTTATTTTTTGTTATTAGTTAACTAGTTTAGTAACTTACATTACTTTGCATTGTGTGTGCTCATTGCATCAGGATCTTTTACTGTAAACTACAGTGAACAGCATATCCTTGCAGCAGGAAGCAACTCCTTTTGAATGTCTGAGGACATGTAAATGACAATGGGAACATTTGTTTAAAAAAAAAAGTTTAATTGTGAGCCATAAGTATTAATAAAATATGGCTAATGATAATGAAGTCAGTGCAAAACTTCGCAGCCTAACAACTACACAATCTAATAATGAGTCAATGCTAAATATACAATGTTAAATAATGTGAGTTGCATTTTCAAACCACTGATCATATCAGTGACTAGTTTAATGAGGTTTGTCGGGCGTATGACCATGTGAGGAGCCTGGTGGATAAGGAATCAGGGCGCAGTCATCACTTCAAATCACAAGACTCACTGAAGAAGGGGAGAGGGAGTATTAATAGACTGGACAGCTCCTATAGTGCTGACATTATGTCTAATAGATGACGCACGTTTGTCGTTATTACAAGATATTACAAGAAATGAGTAATTTAACAGATGGAAAATAACAAAACCACAGCTATAACAAGCATAATTTAACCCTTAGTATACCAGGAATTGAAGAAAAAAAAAGCTACGATGGCCTTCCACCGACTTCTCCTTTTTTCCTCCTTTAATTTCTATGGTTATCGGAGATACATGGTTGCTTTCATCAGGAGTCGCTGCTTCTGGCTACAGCATAGTTGATGAAAGACCTAAATAATTGATCACAGACATAAAGTCCAGTCAAGCCCACATCGTAATACTGTACTTTATTGATTGCCCGAGAGAGGTTCTGTTCAGTTTTGTTCAGGAATATCAATTTCTTCTCTGACAAGCTTTTCCCTTTGTCAGGTTTCAGAGAGAGGAGGAGAGAGGTGTTGTGGGAGTCCAGCAGTCCTCCGGAGACCTGCCCCCATCTGGTGGATTTCATCCCCTGTGAGGATCCCGCATGCTACCTGTGGCAGGTCCAACAAGGAGGATGCATTCCCACTAAAAACTCTTGTGGTCCTGGAACGGCGGCCCAGAATGTGACCTGTGTCAGTGCTGAAGGTACAATCCTGAATTTACATCATCATCGAAATTAAAACATTCATTCCACACTGAGCTTTCCATGGAAGCTCAATTTGGCCTTCCAGAAAATTAATTCATATTTTTCAGGAAATATGCATCCTTGCTTTCTTGTTGTTAGATGAGCAGATTTATACAATCCTTTACAGGGGCTGGTATTTAAATTGTATTAGTTTTGGACAGAGCCAGACAACCTCTTTCCCTTTGTTTACGCTGCTTATGCTAAACTAAGCTAACCCCGTCATGTGCGTGAAAATAAAACGGGAAATTAAAATGTTATTGATATTTTCATTCAAGCCTTGGCAAGACAGAGGATAAGGATAGTCCCCATCATATGAAACTATTCCTTTAATAATGTCTTCCTTTAAGAAAAAAAAAATACCATGCAAATGTACCCTAATCGATGTGTTCAGTCGTCAAATTAGGGTGCAGCAAACAAATAACACTCTAACACTTAGCTCTGATTTGAATGACAGCTATGGTACTTAACCATTGCTTTGTATTAGAATGTTTTTACAACATTAAAAAAGGGGCTAGCCATACACTGACATTAATTAGACTAGTTCTACAAGTAGCAGTGAAATTAATCCAGGCCATAGTAAAGCCATCAGTGCTCTGGTCCGGACACGTAATGCTATCGGTAGCAATGTGATGCATGAACTATTGGGTGTAATGTGATCCATTGTGCTCAGCCATATCCTCGTGTTGGCTGATAGGAACAGCAGCGTTAACGAAGCATGGATTATTCATGAGGGCCCATCACCAAGTTTATGGGCACAGAAAACATTGGCCTGATTAAAAGTCAGAATCACAGCTTCCTGCAGGCATTAATTGCTCATCTTCATAGATTATAAACCTAATTGCCCCCTTTCTTGCCTGTGTTTTATTATTCTGTCACAATGCATCATGTGTGTGTTTATCAGGAAGGCAGTGGAGGGTCCAAATGTATTAGCCAACAGAAGAGTCTAATGAGTTTTGACAGGACAACTAAGAATGCAAGCTTTGGCGGGTTTGAGGAAAAAGGCTTATGAAATCATCTGTGGAGAATTTATTGTTAGACAATGTTGACAACTTGTTCACTGTTGCTTCCTTAATTGGCTCATCGGATTTACCATTCAAGCACAGTGAGTCATTTTCACACACAGCCACAGCAGTGCCAGGGCCAAATTGTTAAGTGATGCAAAATCCTGTAAAGATTTTTTGTTGTTTTGTTCACTGTATTGCAGTGATATAGGTAAGGACTAAAAGCATCACAAAGAAAGACAGTATGCTTCACAATGTCACAGCGAGTACTGTATAATGAGCAGTTAAAGACATGATACGATCATTATTTCTATTTGAGATACATGCAGTTAATGATTGGTTTACTTGGAGTTGAGCTGAAACAAATTAATAAATACTTCCCTATTGACTGTTAACAATATGCGGTTTACAAAAAAAAGCAAATGCAAAATTATTTTAAAGTGTATATCGTTTAAAAAGTACATAATGGTGGAGGCATCATTTATTTGTATATTTTAGTTGCCAGTAGTAGAAAAACATGTTTGGCAGGCTGACAATCTTCAAGGATTTAATACTGCTAACGGTATGAATTCATTGTTTTTGTTTAAATAAGACACTATCTGCTCATTATATGCATGGTATAATGAGCAGCCCTTATGCTATATATATGGTGGCCCATATGCAACCCACACCAGGTATGGTTCTACAACGCAGCTGGTTTTTTTTCTTTAATGAATCGAATGGTGGGCAGATGGTAAAATAAATGTATGATTAGATGGACAGAATAAGCTGATACGATGACGATGATCACGGTCAAGTTTATTCTCCGGATATAATTGTCTTTCATGCATAACATTAAAACTCCATGGACCTTGCAGAAAGCAGTCGCTCATTGCGAGTCTGTCTGCACATTAAGGCTCAACACATTCAAGCTCTGCTTCTCAGCTGTTACACAAGAAGAGATCATAGACGTTGTCTTTGCAAAACTGACATGTCGAAGAAGACAGAGATGCTGCTCTTCTCAGAAAAAAAAGGTCAAAGTCGAATGAATTCAAACCCACAAAGTATTTTTTGTGTGTATATTTATATAGAGTGGTTGCTGTGAAGTGTTTCTAATGCTATTTTACAGTGTATTTACAGTTCTGTGGAGCAGAACCTGAATAAATAGCCACTGTTGGCTTGTTTTCAATCATTTCTTCTGTTGCTGCAACAGGAAGGCTGAGGAGTGAGAGAAAGGAGAGGTAGGAGTAACACACCTGCAACGGGGGAAGGATTGTAAACACAAACCGAGAGGTTGTCGTAAAAAATAAGCATCTCTGATATTTGTGAATGCCCATATATTTCATTGACTTCTTATCATACAAATAAATTAGATGATCTACCGGTCTGTCTAAAAAGCTGATTTTTATCTGAGCTCTCTGGGTTGGTCACAGACATTTAAGCTGGAGTTTGGAGCTGTTTATGGATATGTAAAAGGTAAAGACAGAAAGAAATCCATCTAGTCTTGGACAACGCTGTCGTATGGTCTCTTTATTCGAAGAAAGACATTGGAATAGTATCCACTTCTGTATGTCGAATTAAGTGTCCACACAAGACAATTGTACAAAGTGATAGTTCTAAAAGGTGAATTCTGACAATGCTGTCGGTGAAAGAATTTAGTTTCTGTTTTGAAATCTCTTCGTTGTCAATTTCCCGTTACAGTGCATGCAAATACTGTCATTGTTTGTTGAAGGTCGGCGCTTGTGGAAAGGTCAGCTATGGCCAGGCATGTCATGGCTGACAATCTCGTTTCAAAGTTGCTCCAATAGGAGCATCCTTTTATGTTCGGAACATGCGTATTGCTGACATTTTGTTTTGAAAGGTTCAGTTCCTTGTCAGTTTATCGGTCAATTGGGGCACGGGTTTACAAACGCTTCCAGTGAGCTGCAGCGTTTGAAGATATTACAGTGAAAAGCTCATTTTAAACCACGCAGATAGTTGTTGTGAGTACATATTAAGTATGTGTTTGAACTGGCGGGCACCATTTAAGATTGTGAACTTCAAAAAAGTAAATTAAGATATGGACTGGTTCCCCCACTTCACTCCTTGATAAAGTAAGCATTCAGGTTCCTATTCCTCAGCATAAAACTGCGACTGCATTTAAAACCTGAAAACTCGTGAAGTTGTCTGAGGAAAGTGTATGCCTACAGTGAGTAAGAGATAGCACTTTCCCTGGAAAGTTTACCTAATGGAGATTTAAATTATTATCTGTGGCTGCTCAAGCAATCAGAAAACATCGTCTATCACCTACAGCCAAGCTTTTATTGCTTAGCAAATACATGAGGTAATTCTTAAAACCACCCAGGTATAGATGAAATGGAATAGACTGGCTCAGGGGTGTTTAAGGACATTGTGGAGCTCAGCCAAGAGGATGATCCAGAGGCATCTACCCTTTTGGAGAAAAAGAAAGTTGTTACTTTATGAGTGACATCTTATACTCCCCTCCTGTATCATCATGTGGCATCATTGCTGAAAGCTTTCAAACTTTGAACCCTATTATCTGCACCTTTGAAAAACACAATTGCCATCCTCATATTCATGTTAGCTACGTGGATAAGGAGTTGCCTTGCATGCCGTTTAGAACTGCAGGGTTCCAAACCGCTACAATTGTTGCAAACTGAGATTAAAATAATGTAGCATCTCAAACAGGGAGGTTAATGGCCGCCTATTGTAGTCACGCTCACTTTTTTCAGTCTGTAAACTACGCCGAAGTAAAATAAAAGTGCTGTGCCTAACCCACTGGCTTTTTGCTGCAAGCTTAGTAAAGTTGCTTGGAGAGCTCCCACTCGCTGCACAGAAACCATTCACACTAGAGTGGCGAGTCCCATTTCCAGAACTAACTCCCAACCACCGGTACACGCTGACTTAAATACCTGGTGGCAAATGTTACTAAACCTACTGAGGCTCTGACATGTCTGAATCCAGGAAACATAACTCAGCAGTATCAGCCTGAACTGATCTCTTCTCGACTGGTCAGCAATATTCAAGTGAGGATAACTTCGAAAAAGCAGCTTTAAACTTAGCTCTGAGTCACGAATGAGACATTTCCAAAGTGTCATGATTGACAGCCAAATACAGGGAAAACATGAATTAGCGACCCAGGCTAGTCAGACCCCACTTTGATGTTCACAGAGATATTGTCCAATTTTCCTTGTTGCTTTTGCCCTCCAACTTTGTCTTAAAAGCTGCCCGCGTAGAGTGAATGGGATTATTAAAAGTTAAATAAAGGCGAGGACTGCTCGCTTTTTTTCTACATCTACCTGAATAATAACGATGAAGAACATTAATTGGTGGGTGGGCGAGCAGAATAGAAATCATGTTGAAATTGCATGCAGGAGGCAAAGGTATTATATTTGAGTAAGAGCCCCAACTACAGATCCCTGTATTAATAATGCAAAAGGACCCCTAGGGCAGCCATCTATTTGCAGATCCACATGTAGTTCCACCCATACACACACACCTAAAGTTGTGTATTTGGATTCATGTTATCATACCATTTTCTTTAGGCAGTGTTTCCAGGCAATGCTTTGTGAGCCTTTTGTTAGTTTTGTTTGCTAGCATATTCATTAGTCCTTAGTGGTTTTCAAGCAGAACAGTGTTTAATTCATAATTGCTGATTTTTTACTGTTGGCAATAACACATCCGAACAATTCTACAGCACAAGGAAACCGGCTATGTGTTGCGTGGCATTGCACGCATTGGATGATACAGATAATGTAGCAATGAGGTACAAGCCACAAATTTGCATGTCCTGGAGAGCTTATTCTACTTTTTGCTTGTTCTGTTTATTTGACTCATTTCTTTTGTTTTGTTTTTACAATATTATTTCTTTGGTCATGGATTTCATCATGACAGGTTCAATGTGTAATGCTCTAAACTGAAGGAAACTGTAAATACATTTCTTCAGTTTACAACCCTTTACACATTGTCTTGGTGTATGTCATTGTCCATTTCCATGCTGTGAAAAATAGGTATCTTATTTCCACAACAGCTAAACTGAAACTATTGATGTTAAAGACACTGTACTAGTGTCAGAGAGGTTGAATCCATGGCGCGTTCCGTGTTTCATTTCATGCCCACTTATATCAACCATGGGCGCCTGCAATAACTACCTGGGGTGGGAGCCAAAGACTTTCCCACAGCTTTAAATCTCACAGCCAATTACAAACAATTGTGTAACGTTCAATCAGTACCATTATTCAAGAGCAGCAGCCTCCAGTTATTTGCTCACTTTGTGTAGATTATTCCTGGTCACCCAGGAGTCATTCTCTTTTCCTTTTTCCACACTACTTATATGTAATACCCAAGTCACATATACTTCCCTGCTGAGGGTGAAAAGCATCACTTCCACCAAATACTTGAGAATATTTTCATTGATAACTTCACCTGCAGAGCCCTCCATCATCGACTTCTTTCTTCACCAATTAAAGTACTCAAGCTTCCCAAACAGCAGATGGATGCACACCAGTTACTTTGATGGCTGTAAACCTCTGATGCTTTAAGATGTGCGAAATGTTGTCAAACTCCCTAAGGGAGTATTTCACATATATCTGATTAGGCAATACCTACCTTTGCTCTCTCAGATGCCCTCCGCGGCATCAAGAGTAGTCGCTTGGAGAAGAAGAAGAAAAGTAAAATTGACGACACATCTTCCCGGGGGTTGTTATTGTTAAAGCATATCACCCATGATTTAGTGGCAGAGTTCAAAGAAGTTAATGGTAGTCTACTGCTGTGTGTGAGCGTATATTCCCCAAAACAACGCCTCAGCTGCTGCTGGCAACGTTTTGACCTCAGGATGGCATCTCGCTTTCTGAAATTGATCTCTCGCTCCCTTTCTCTCGGACAAAGAGATGGCGCTCTGCTAACCCTGAGCCGGGTGCAACAACAAATTCAAAATCTATTAAAAGCTCTATAAAAAAAAATCTGTGTACAGATTTTTTTTTCTTTCACCCAGGGTGTTATTATTTTGTCATTAACATTCATTTGAGAATATTTTCTGTAATTTCTGTGTTTAATCACACAAAACAAGTCATTATCATGGAAGCGCAGCAAAGAGAGAAGGCTCTGTCTTTCCTGTTTCAATTCTGACAGAAGAGTTAACTGGGAGCTGTGATAAATATTTCATAACATAACTGCAAGATGAAGGCTAAAAGTGAGCTTTTGAAACTGGCTCAGAATACCAAGTAGATGTTTTCATAATTGTATTTTGATAAAATAAATGTATATGTATGTTTGACAGATCCTAAAAGGCTCTATATACAGGATCTATCTATATAGGTTGTGTTTGTTGTAACCCAAGCTTCTCTGTGCTTTGTTTGCATAGCCGGGCCAGATTTGTGTGCCATGGGGGTCCTAGAGTCCCAGTGTGTGCGCTCCACTGGCTAGCTAATGGCTCTGCACTGTGCTCATGTTGTAACTGCTGATAATACCATCCAACCAACCATTCTAGTGCATACGGGTCCACCACCCGGTTAGTTCACCATCACTGATGTAGTTGTTTGCTGTTCAAGCATTCAGCACCGTTAGCAAGCCACCGGCTCAGCCACTGCTATGTTGAGAGCCATGTGGAGGCAATAGAAACAATCTAAATTTCATACTGAGCACCTGGAAGTTTGGAGTAAAAGGAAATTTCCTTTTAGGGGGGCTAAAGGATCAGAAACATTTTGAATTTGTCAAAAAAAAAATCTAATCAAGCTGCTGGGCTGGAAAGAATATTAATGGACAAATGAAAATTTCTGAAACCAATAAGGGAATAAAAGTAATTTGTTTTCACAATCTTCGCTAAAAACTGTAAAACCATATCAATCTTTAATTTGCGGAAATTTAAAAAACAACAACTCAGGAATCTAAATTGAGGCTGCTGGTGGGGAGGCAGACGACAGTCTACACTCGTTGTGCTGGTACAAGCATGCAGACGATGCAGGGACCTCACCACGGGCGTCGAGCCTGCACGCTACTTCACCTGAATAAAAAGGAAGAATCAAAAACAAACAAAACAAACCCAGTTGCTTTAACAATGTAAACCGGTGCATTTTATAATTTGTCCCTGATGAAGGAATTGGTGGGGGGGAGCCAGCCTTCGGCCTGCGTTTGCAAACACTAAACTCTATGCTGCAGTCACTAGTACTCGGGGAGCATTCCCCACCACATTTGCCAATAAAAAGCATATGAATTTAAGGATTATACAAATTGTAATTACCAATTACTTAATGTCTTACTAATTATTGGAACAGAACCATCGTACACATCTGAGTGTATCTAGGTTAAACCTGATTATGTTACCTGGCATTAACATGCGACAACAGTGAGATCACACCATGATCTATTTCCATGTCACTAATGCCTTCTCCACCCTGACAGAAAGTGGTAAACAACCCCAGACAAGCAGAGCGTGTCAAAGTGCACTCTGTTCACTGCAGACGCTCTTTCAGTGTGATCAGGATGCAAACCTGCTCACCTCTTGAGGTGTTCATGTATTTGGGTCATAACCAATATGTCTGAGGAGTATTCACGTCAGCCCAGATACACAGTAAGGCCTGTTATAATGTTATGCTTCCTCTGTGCTTACATACACTTGTAATTTCATGAATCCTTCACCTGGATTGGGATTTGAAGGCTACCTGATTGCTGTCAAGTCAAGATACAGGAAGTCTCATGGTGATTTATGTTAAGCCTTTAAAGCTGATGTCACAATTTTTTAATTTACTTATCCTAACTTGCCTTCCTCAGGGACCGATGTGCCGGTGGCCCACTGTGTCCAGGACCCTCCCCCCTTAGCAGTGGCCTGCGAGGTGGCCTGTCCTGCAGACTGTGTGGTCGGATCCTGGTCTTCCTGGTCCACCTGCTCACACAGCTGTGCCACCAAGACCGCCGAGGGTCGACAGAGCCGCACCCGCACTGTGCTGGCCATGCCAGGAAAAGGTATCTACATTTTGTTCCAACCTGCTGTTTACGAATGTCACTTATTTTCTGTGTTCATTGTGGTTGTGTTTTTGTGCAGAACTTCCCAGATATCGGTTTTCAGTCAAACAAAATGTCACAACAGGGTTGTTGTTTCAGTACAAAATATGCCCTTTTGAGGGGTGCATTGCTTGTCATTAAGTGTGTAATTGTATTAATTACATACAATATTCCAACTAAATACTAAGCAATAAATCCATGTACATAGAATGCCCTTGTTTTGTTTGTGTTTTTTTATTTCTGTGTATAAACGTTGAGAACAATGAGAAAGCCGGAGTCAAGTTCCTCGTATGCATATGTAATAAAGCTGATTCTGGTTCGGGAACACAGAGATCAATTTCACTGGTTTCCTCAGGTGTAGTTTTCTCAGGTACATAATACATATTACAGTAGCAGTGATATCTTTACTGGGTCCAACTGAACTGCTTTTGCTCAAGTTGCATCATGCAACGTTAAATCGGTGGAGTAGTTTTCTTAATAACAACATATTTAAGAAAATTGCTGTGGTACAGGAAAGCCATAGCAGAATGTATGATATTGATAATGTCTCTGGGAATCCAAACTAAAAACCCATAAACTCAAAGTCCAACTGTATAAACAAATACAACAAAACAATAATGAGCTAAAGCCTTTTTCCGAGTGCTTTCCCCAACACAGTGGGTTTGCTTTGGCTCTTGTTCCGGTAGATTGAGCAGACAGACATTTTTCATCTCAAAAAACATTTGAGGCTTGAGTTGACCATCCATTATCAAGGGCTCTTTCTCTGGCCAGCATTTTTCTGCTACTCCAAAGTGTTCTGTTTTCAAGTCAGATAGCAGAGTCTTGGCAGCCGGCGCCTGCTCATTAATCCCTGTAACCAAACGCATATCTAGAATAACAGCTGATGAAAGAATCTCACAGCTTAAGACAGGTTGCACACTGTGTTGATGATTATTATTATGCTGTCCTCGCAGATGTGTGTGTGTGTGCATGTGTGTGTGCGTGTTGTAATTGTGTTCATGTGCCTGCATGTTGTTAGATAAATGGAGATGCTGGAGTTTCTTCTAAACTTCGCCCTAACTCCTTCTGTGAGTTACAGTTGGCTTTAGGGCCATTGCTTCCCTCCAGATGACACCTGTGATCTACTTCCAGTGAAACTGCCGCTAGTTTTAAATCCATTAAATTAGACAGATTCTGACCGATGTAGTCCCAGTACACATCAAGTATGACGTTAAATCTCAGAACAGCCAGTAGTGCGTATGTGTGGTATTTGTGAATGCATTTGATTCATATGTATGTGATACATGATCAAAATATTTTGTGGATTCCTGGAATTGAAATGTTCTGAAGAAAAGAGCTTTATTTTATTTAGTATTTATTTTGTTCAGTCTAAACATAACATTCTTTCATTAAACAATGTGCACACATGAAGACGCATGGACAAAAGACTAATGGAAAAATAGCTGATTTCACGAAATGAAAAACACTTCAAATAAAATCCATTTATTAAATTCAAATATTTATTTCCATATTAACAATTTGCAAAATGTTTTCACAGATTTCTTGCTGTCATATACGACAGCATGCGTCCAAATAATGTCTAGATATATGGCACCAGGATACAGGGAGCAAGGACTGCCACAGATTGTTGTGGTGTGGCTGAGGGCAGTGTGTTAATTGAACTGTGAATGATGTTACAGTGACCTTACTGTGACTTTTCATCAGTAATTCAGACTTGTTGTAACGTGTAATGTGTCTGCTCAGCTCACCCAAACAAACATTTGTTATGTCGCTAAGCAGCCAGCGGTCAATGATTATATTAGCATTTGACTTCCAGCAGCTAACTTCAACCTGTTACTGCAGGTGAAATGCATTTTAGATTCTCTGCAGATGACATGCACTCTGCATAATAATGTGGCTTTGTTAGATTAGCACTAGTTTAAGCGTGCTCATAAACACAGCTAAACACTGAACTGGGCCTCCTCTCCTTTTTTATCAGAATGCCAAACTAAAGACTTACACAGCTGTTCTCACGCCATTTTTGTTTCCTTGTCTTGGTGTCCAGGAGGGAAGGCGTGTCCGGCAGCTCCAGCCCTGGAGGAGTGGCGAGTCTGCAATGACCACCCTTGCATGGTGTTCTACTGGGAGGCCTCAGCCTGGGGTCCTTGTATGGAGGATGCCTCCATGGACCTCAATGGAACCAGCTCCACAAATGAGACCTCTACATGTGCTATGGGTGTTCAGATCCGCAAAGTGAGCTGCGTGAAGATGAACGTTGGACCTGTGACGAGTAAAAGGTACGCTACCCGACCATGCACTGTTGAGGGCCTGCGTCCTAATTATGTCTTTTATTGACAAAGAGGCTCCTGCAGTGTGCTGGCAAGCGCACCATTCCAGCATTCTGTTGGAAAAGCGCTCATAGAGCGCATTTGTAGGATTCTATGACCATAACAATAGCTTGATAACATGTCACCACTCTAACCACCATTATATGATAGAGTAGCATGACCCATTTGCTTTTTATTATCTATTTGGGATATTATCCCTTTGTTAGACATTATTTTCACCATGAGCACCTCGCCAGCAACATTCTGTCTCCGCCTAGCCAATCTACCACCACAAAGGGGCTTTTCACGCTTTGTTATGAACGTGTGTCAACGAATGACGTCGCCATCGCTTTTCTGAAAAGTTCAGAGATCTTCAACGAGAAGCGTTTGCACAAAAAAGGCAGCTCACCCTGAAAGTTCACTCTTTTTCTCTCGGCGGCCATGTACACGTACGCTTTCTCTTCATTGGGAACAATTGAAAAAAGAGGCAGGTACTCAGAAAATAAACGTTGTTACAGGGGTGGACACAGGGCTTTATGTGTCTTTGTATGTGTAGATCAAAGTTGCAATGCACTATGAACATTCTTGGAAACTCAGTATTGGGATTTTAGCTACGTAAATGTTCATACTTCAAGGATTTGCTTTATCATTAGAGATCATAAAATCTTAACATTTTAATGTATTGAATATTGCAAGTCTTCTGAGAGGCAAATTAATCCGGATGTCCACATAGGGTTTCAAATTGTCAGGTTTGTTTACAGTAAAGTAATAAATGAAGAAAATAAGTAAATATGGTGTTTCATCCCCCTACAGTGTTCTATCTAATTGGATTAGAGCTGTCAACAAATATTCTATATATTAATATGTATTGGAATAGTCAAAGAAACAACAACAGATATTAGCATATGAAATGTAATATTCCATTGTGAAAAAAGCTGCACTATACCGTGTCTGTCTGCCTCACACTCCGCATAACAAGATTCACTTACATTAATTAAAAATGAAATGTAATGTTTTGCTGGGAATCCCAACAAGAAGCCAGGCGTTGAGTGGTGTGTTAGCGTTCTTTCATCCTTTCTCCACCGACTCGTCTTCGGAGAACGTCTTTGCCCGTCTGTCGGCAGCATCTCCTGGGGAGCTGAGCGCACAGCGGCTCTCTAACCGGCCTTCAGCAGGCTGACTGACAGCAGACATTTACGCAACCAAAATAGTATTCATGTCCGCGTCACGGCACGAAGTCAACCGCCGTTTGTAGGCCCGTGCATTGATTTATTTATTTTTCCCGCCCACCGTGACAAGTGAGGGGAATCTGCCTGAAGGGAAACAGGCGAGCTCACAAACAAACTGGAAGCCATGGTCAATAAATATAGATACGGTCGATAGGTTGAAACCACATATGCAGAGTGTTTGTGTGTTTTATTTAGCCGTCTGTGCAGATTACGCTTCACTCAAAGCACAACAAAGTGTGGGAGGTCTCCGTCTCACGGAGTCCATGTGGATTGATATATATAATATAATAGAGCGGTATCTGTTCTGTGAGTGAAGAATGTCGCTACCTTTCTGCAACAAAATCTTTGGCGTTATCGGCTGCAACCATCGTATGTACACATGTAACCAGCGTGACACGCTCAAGTGCACGAGCGTGCACTAAAAGCATGCCGGCTATGGCAACAAAGCAAGGAGAAGCTCGGACAACAACACACACCGAGGGGTAACAACTTTCTCTCATCAGGTAGACAGTACTCTACGATGTCTTTACAATGCTATAATAATGCTCTGAATGCCATGTCTTGCACCGTGAATAACAAGAATGATATGCACTTTGGAACACAATATTTTCTCCCTGAATCTGACCCTGCTACTTTGCGGAGTTGTAGCTACTAGAAAATAGGTCCAGAGAGAAACCAATGATACATTATCGGTGAGGAGTAAAACTGCTCTGTAAAATCTAGGGGAGGGGTTGAGAGGTGATCATGTTTCTCCTAGAAAAATGGCCTATGATTAAAGATCCACAAAGTATTTTACTCGAAGATGTATTGTGTATGTGGGTATTGTGCTTTCACTTACGGAGAAATGACCCAAAGGACTTGGTCGACTGTGAAATGATATCCCCAGAGATTTGTATATTAAGCATTCTTTAGTGTTTTTTGCCTGACTTTAGTATTTTTTTGGTGAACCTGAGATGCATTCCGCTTATCCTCCACCATTATCTACTCCTCTTTCTGCAATACAATATCAAACACTGCTAAGGGCTTCTGTGCTGTCACTGTAATGATGTTATAACCCACACCAGGAAAATAGATTTATAAATAATTCACAAAGTTTGCCCTTCTTCAGCGCAATATATTATTGACAGGGCCATAAAGTGGATTATGGAGGGGCTTTTTTCTTATGAACGTCCTATCTCCCGCCACCGAGGGTTTAATGAAAGCTGTCATTTCTGCTCCACAACAGATCGGGCCTGCACAGTAAAGTTGTGAAGTCAATCAATAATTTGCTATTCATATATAACTGCAGCATAATCATTTAATGGAACAGCACCAAACACATGCTGTTCAGTTGATTCTGACTGTCAGCAACAAGTTGCTGAAATGATCAGGGTTTTACTGTGAATCAACAGCAAAGATTTGGCTTAAAGCCTCATTTGATCGGATTAATATCCAGAAGACAGATGTGCATGTTTCATGTACTTAAACAGGACAGCATGTAGCTAGAGAGAAGAGTTCAGACTGCTATGTCCATCACTTTGCCCTTTGTTCATCTTGGAATATGTTTGAAATACAAGAATGTTTTTAATATCTTGTAATCGAAGGAGCAGTCGCTCCCTGAATATTTATGTGTATGATGTTGTGCTTGAGAAGGGTCACTCCAGTCAGAAAGCATCTACACATTCTCTGCTTAGCAATACTCTCCATGATGCAAAGCGGCTCACTGAAAGGTTAGTGGGTCTGTCTTAGTATTGGTACAGAGCCCTCCGACCTCACACGAGATGGATTTATTATTATTTATTTATTCAATTTACGCTCCCCTTTGACACATATTAAAGATCAATTAACAAACTAAAGCAGTGGTAATAAGATTAACCTCTAACATTTTGTATTATACACGGGTACTGTTAAGTTAAAAAATCTGTGGGCGATTGTGCGAAGAGAAATCCCGGATGCAGAAAGTTATAATAAAAATTGATTTAATAAAAAGTTGATGAACAGCATTTCAAATTGAATCACACTAATAACTACACAAAATATACAAAACATATCCCATGAGACAGAGATCCAGTGCCCCGACACCCCCACCGGGCAGCAGACCGATACATACCTGCCCAGCAGTAGGCACACAGAGATCTGCCGATCTTCTCAGAATCTCTCAGCTTTTCCCGTTTAGGGTCAGTCCCCCTTTCTCTGCCTCATGTGAGTAGAAAGGAGGGATCATCCAAGGGGTCCCAGAGAAAAGTCTGGTCCTTTGTTCAAATCGCTATTCTTCAGCCACAATTCACCACAAAGATCACGTCGGGGTCACCAATTGTTAAGTTCAAAAATCTGTCCCGGATGCAGAAAGTTCTAATAAAAATGTATTTAATAAAAAGATGATGAACAGCATTTCAAAATGAATCACACTAATAACTACACAAAATATACAAAAGATATCCCATGGCCTCATAGGCACATTCCTGAGTGCGTCCTCTTTATCTGCTCCAATATTCAGGCTGTGTAACTGTTTTGTGGGGTCCTGATGTTTTCAGGATTCCTTCCACAATCACTTAATACATTCCATAATTCTAATTGGTACATTCATTCATTTGATATTTGATAATTTGTCTTGATCCTCCAACATAAACTTACTAGCTCTCACTAGGAGCACTATAAAACATTATTTTCTTAGAGTACCAAGTTTTGTTTCAGCATAGCATCCTATGATAATTATAAATGATAACTTCACCACTATTAGAATGAAAAGGCCAAAACCATATTATAGAGCAATATTTTTTCATATTTAGTTTTTCATTATTTTAGGACACATTTGCACATATTAATTAAGGTCTGTGAAGATAAACCACATCAGGTCGTGCTGGTAAAGTATTCACTCCATGCAACATATTAAAATGTTGCATGACATATTAAGTATTTAACCAACTCTGTATCATATCAAATTGACAAATTAGGTATTTGATTGCAATTATAATCCAACAACAATGTGTGAGAGACATTTCCGGTTCCAAACCATTGCACAGTGGAACAGCAGACTGTAGTCTGCAGTCTCACTCCGGGCGCTCCGCACAGTATTCCCCCAGCTGCCTTGCCATGCCCTCTGGCATGCATCACTGCAAAGAGGGAGACAGAAGAGGAGGGATAAAGTAGGGGAAGGATGGGGTTTTATGTATCTTGCCTCCTTATGCGTTGGTATACTTTGATCTCATTCCTGTGCGTGCTGGCTTTCTGCAGTCGGTAGGATGTGGCACCGTGTTGGATCTCTACCTAGACCTGGATCTGGTTGTCGGGCAAAGGAAGTCACTCGCTCTGAAATGAAATTGAGATGATGTCTCAGTGTGTGTCTGTGTCTGTGTGTTGTGAAAGGGAGGGGAGGGGGGGTTGGCTGCTTGTTGATAAAGACATCAAAGCTCATGACTTATTTGATTTTACATAGCTGCATTAATCAGCACCACTTCAAGGTTGCACAAGAAGCAAAATACAACACCAGCCAAAGGCTCCATGACGGATACGTTACGCAAGATGTGTAGCAGCCTAAATACAGAGGGAATGCGTGAATCTTAAAACAACGGAATTGGTAAAAGTCGGGCGTGCTCTCTAAAACCTGGTAATGGTGTCCTTGGCGTGGCAGGAATGAATCATTGGTAAACAGTTTGCGTATCCTCACTTTTCTCAGGTTTAATTAGCAGCCCTGCTGTGGACTTTGATTGATTTTCTCCTCCTTGAACACTCTGTCTCCTTGGTGGCAACAACATGAAGACTTCTGTGGCTGTTCTCTCCATGTGTATGGGGTGATAAATGCACTCAACTGATTCAGCCCTACATTTAGCTATAGTCCCGGTAACACATTTGGTGGTTGTAATCCATAATACCATGTGATATGTGGCAGTCCACAGCAAAATAACTGTCAGTATTTATGTATTTTTAATATTGTCATTGATTTGTAAATGCTGATGATTCTTAAAGCTGCATTCATTGATTCCTTTTGCTCACCTGAGGGCAGTGGAACAAGCTGAAAACGCTACACTGACATATCATCGCCATATGAAATTGATTATGTTAGAATTGAATTATTGTTGTATGAAACTAACAGACGCATTCATTGGGATGGATTCCAATTAATTCCTGATGGTTAAAAAGTTTGGGATTTTTAATCTCCTCTGAATTTATCAAGGTGTTGGATAAATATATCCCCTGAAAACTTTCAATAGTTAGGGGCAGACGTGACCTTGAATGAACTCTGAACTTAAATCTTTTTACATGTTAAAGCAGAGCAAAAAAATGTGGCAGACAATTTAGATATACCAGCAAGATTGTTTCTTGTCTGGGAGCAATGAGATATCTCATTGGGTTTATTCTGTTATTTTAGTCTCCACCACCTCCTCAGAACAATATCTGCCTCTTCAGCTCTTTACATGCTGCAATGTTTTCACCAGCTAGTCCGCTTACGTTGTCTGTCTGCTGCTCGGTAATGGGCCTGGTGGTGTACATGTGGGTTTGACTGAGCTTTTTTTTTATCTGAAACAAGATTACGTTTGTGGCTGAGGAGGTTGGAGTTGCGGGGTGGAATTCCAAAACAATGATCCAAAGTAGAATAGTGTCCTCTCCCCGAGCGCTGAGAAGAACTGCAGAGCTTCATTGTTGGTTTGTCACTACGGGCCACCCCTTACACAATACACATAGTGCATTGTTAATATAAAACGTTTTTATTTGTGTATAGATAATGGGCCAGAATATGATTAACTGTAAAGTACAGGCACTTTGTGTGCTTGAATAGTCCCAGTATTTATTTTCTTTCTTCTCATCGAGCAATATTTGTACCCAGGGAAGAAATTGAATGTGTGAGAAAAAATTTAATTTTTTACATTTGTCCAGCCTTTTTTTTTTCACGAGCGTCCAGGCAGGGGGACATGTAATCAATCCTGCTTTCTGCGGGGAGATGTGCGATGTCAAGGACAGGGCAGTTGTTCCTCTGCCCTGTCCTGTTAACAGCGAGACTCAGGACGTTTATCATTCCTCGCCCGGGGGTTTAAGAGAATTTAAGACCTCTGTTCGTCTGTTTGTTCAGGTGTTCAGATTCTGCTCGTCCAGAAACCACCCGACCCTGTTTGCTGCCCTGCAAGAGAGACTGCATCGTGACGCCCTTCAGTGAATGGACAGCCTGCCCATCAACCTGTGTGCCAGGTAGCTCTCCTCAGGAATTACTATTAACTCTATTTAGTAAGCCTATTAGCTCCAAAAAATAACATTCTGCGGTTGGTTGATGAATTGAGAACATAATTGGCAGATTAATCCAAAATGAAAATAATAGTTGCAGTTTTGCACAATACATAATTTGATTGTTGTGTATAGTTACAGTATCAAGAGGCACATATGCTATGTTATGCCAAACACTAAAATGTTGCCTTACAATGATGCTCTCCCTTGATGTCTCTAGTGTATTTCATGATTACATTTAAGTGTAAATGACAGTGTTAACTGTCCATTACATTAAGCTGACACGTCAAGAGGAAAATGGAATTTTAATGGGTTTGAATATGTGTACTGTAAGTATCTTGGAAATCAAAAAGTGTGTAATTGTTTTTAAAAGAATTGAGCAGGCATCTCGTCTCGGTAAATATGCTGTAGACCATTGGGTCCGCTGATGATGTAATCACCTTCTTAATTGCACCATTTCCAGTGTTTAGTAATTAGTGTTGTGTAATGAGGCTTGGAGCGTGAGCCAAATGAAACCATTACAGTGGGGTGTGTCCGAAAACAGACTGCAGTGGAGTGGAGGACATGGCGGCCACAAGGGCAAGCTAATCAGGATCAGATCCACTTTGAGATATTACACCGCAATGGTGATACTGTGTCGCTATTTATTTGGTGTTCCAGACATAAGCCATTTGTGTCAGTATCGTTTTACTCCCTCCTGGGAAAAAAAAGTCACTTAAAACCCGTGCAACTAATCTGCCACTTTTTGTGAAGATTGTGTTTCGTGTTCAACAGAAAATGCAACCGCCGCCTCCGAGTCTCGCTACAGAACCATCATTCAGAGGTCTGCTAATGGAGGTCAAGAGTGCCCTGACACCCTGTACGAAGAGAGGGAGTGTGACTCACTTCCTGTGTGTCCAGTGTATAGGTAAAAACACCACGTCTAATGAAGCCATTTTCCTTTTCTATCCAAGGATAAGACATCTACTCCATAATATCACGGGGGGAGAAGAACGTGTCACCCAAGGGCGCATTATCGTGGTGCATTACTTGAGATGTTTTATAATGGCATTGACATCAGATACATTAGTAAACATTGTACTGTTGTAGAAAAGAAAAAAATATCTGATAAAATGTGTTGTTCAACTCTGAAACACCCAATATAAACATTTTTGACTGACTAGTTATTGCTAGATTGTGCGGTTATAGTTTTAGCTATAGTTAGACAAAGCACACTACTTGAGTAAATTAACTACATTCCACCTCTAGCTGCAGTTGCCATGTCCTTGACAGATTGTTGACATTATCCATAATCGATAAATCATTACAAGTTTATGAAATACAAATATACAAAAATAGTCCCACGGTTTGTCTTCAAGCTTTATTCAAATAACCAAAGTTGTACGGTATTATATATTTTTCATAATATATAAAATATTATATAGTTATTATTTAATAATATACAGCATATATGTTGAATGTACTGTGTTTGGAGTTTAGCATTCATAAACTAAAAAGAAAACAAAATGTAAAGGGTAAAAAAAAGTTGTTTACTGAAAGTAGACTCTTGATATTTGCGACCAATAACAGTAGCGCATTATAATACATAAATGTCATGTTGATCTTCTTTTGATTGAAGCAGCAGTGATGACAATGTTTCCTGCTTTAATGAAGGCTGCATGCTGGCTGCATGAGTTCCAGATCACCAATCACAAATCAAACAGGAATAACGTTGCTGAAACTTTTGCCTGTTTTTTAAATAAAGCTCCCATAACTCGCTGACTTCCCAAAGTCTGCCCGTCCTCGTGTTTCCATGCAGTTGGAGAGCAAACAAGTGGCACAGCTGTACTTTGGTTCCGGATTCTGTCCGACGTGGATTATCTGGACCAGGAGAAGCCTGTGGAAACGGTTTGGAAACAAGAGGCAAGTTGTTTCTTTCTTTCTTTCTTTCTTTATCCTCGACACTTGATCTCACCATATGAAGCTTTGCTCTTCCATCTATGTACTCTCCTTATTAAATGAGACATAACAGCCCTTTCACAACTGCTCTTTTAACAAGCAAGTGATGGGAACATAAAAGTCGGAGGCAATTTGTATCGATAGTGTAAAGCGATGAACCTTTCCGTCTGTTGTCTTGATGATCTCATCACAGCACTGGTGTCCTACTAATGAATGCAGCAAGTCAGACATCTTAGCAACAGGTTGAAAGGGACATCCGCCTCGTTACAGAGAATCCTTACAGACGTGTGGATGGAAGTTTAGAAACTTCAGTTCATACAACAGAGTCCTCCAAATAGAGCCTTTTGTGCAAATTGTGAATATGTGTTTTCTTGGCTGTCATTAAGTCTGACTTTTAGAGAGTTATAGTACGTACATTAATAATGTGAATGAACTTTCGGCGGAAAAAAACAAAAACATTACAAATGTTACACTATAGGAGCAAAGCCATTGACAGAAATGATTCCATTCACATAAATTGTTACTTTTGACTTGTTAGCGGTTTTAACTTTGTTCCTTTTAAATGAATACAAATATTTCGACACATTTTGTAACAAATGTTTTCATTTGTAATAAATGTAAAATCTCTCGATTCCTTATGTTTTCCCAGCAAATATATCGGCACATAAGAAGTGCATCTGTAAATTGGCACTTATGCTTTGTAAACATAATTACATTTATAGTAGATTTGCAAAATATATTGATACAATGATATTTCTATACTGGAACAGATGTCACAATGTCTTCTTGGACCAGCACCTGTACTGAATAATGTATATGATGATTTTTTTGCTTTTTTTTAATGTCCTGCGAAACACAAATTCAAGATAATTGAGAGGTTTATTCTTCGCTCGTTACTTCATCTATGGAACTATCTTTAGGTCTGTATAACAGTTTTTTTATTTTCCTCTTTAGTCATATAACACATTGTGATGGGTTGTTGATGTTGAGAAATGATTACATCATGATACAAACTACCGTTATCATAATATATAATTTGTGTTGGCAGCAAGTATTGTACTGTATCCCAATTGATTGTGCGCATGAGGGTGTGGATGTGTTGTGTGTTTTCTGGACGGTGCAGATGTCTGTTTACTCTCCTTCACGTTTCTCTGGGTGTAGACTGCCACTGGCCCAAATCGTTAAGGAGCCAGAGTGTTAATTGGATCATTTCTGACTCGTTTAGAGGAGTGTAAATGTCCCAATAAATCCCAGGAACTGGCTGTTCTATCTAATTTACGGACGTGATTCAAGTGAAGGTTTCAGTGGCTTTCTGTGCCGCCTTGAGAACCTTCCGGCATCTCTTGCTCTCACCGTCGCTCACTTTTACTTGGCAGCATAAATATGACTGACATTTCTCAAGTGAATTTCTGTGACTTTTTGGCAAGGATGGGGGAAAGTGTCTGTAGTTTTCCCAGGTTAAGAGCAAGCCTCATTGACCTTTAGAGCTTCCTATTTGAATATGATTAGAAAATGACTGAGTTAAATACCTGTGACATTTCAAAAAGTGTCTGCTTGGAATTTGCAGTCTGTAGAAACACTAGATTTAAATATAGATTTACAGCAACAAAGGGTTTACTTTTACTTGGTGAATTCCTGAACCAACTCAGTGAAAAGGACATATAAATGTCACATTGGGGCATAATTAGGACACAATAATTGGGAATATGGCAACATTAAGTGCATGGGGCCATTGGATAAGGGCATATCAAAGATGTAATGACAGCAAGTTTGAGCAGGGGTTTCTCAATTAGGTTATTCAAGGACCTTGAAAAATGCTGCATTGCCCAAAAAAGGGCTCTTTATATGCTATCATCCGCCCTCAGAAAGTAAGAAAGCAATCTTATTCCGCTAACATCACTACTGATGATATCATAAAGATGCAGCTTTATTTCCTTTTATTCTGTTTATGTAATTACTTTCCCGTTTAATGAAGTCAGATTGCTTTATTCCTTTTGAAAAAGCCCTTGTTTTTCTGTTTTTCTGTTAGAAATTCAGATTTCCTTCACATGAATTTCAGTAACATTCACAATTTTCAACACTGTGTTATTTCCCATGCAGTTGATATTCACTGTAGTTTCAGCATGCACATCCTGTGGGAAGGGTGCGCGAGATGGTATCGACTTCAAATATCTCTCTTTATTGAGAAGCTGAATATGAACAAGCTTGTGCGGCATTATCATGTCAGACACTCATCCTGTTCCAGTGCAAAATGTAGGTCACCTTCTCCTCTGCATTTGTCTTCAATCTAAGTCTATAAACTTAAACTTACATTATATGTAATATTTAACAGTTAATCATTGTTATACAGCATATACTTACTATGCTTACTGAACTGAAAAGTCAGTGGGGCATTTACACCCGCTGTACTTTCATCATTAAACCATTATTTTTTACTACAATATTTAATAAATTTAAGAAAACATGCATTACGTATCATTTACCGCGCCTCTCGCCTCATGTCAGCCATGAACCAAATGCAGGGACAGTGCTGTTGTGACTGATATCAGAATTCTCTAGAAACTCATTTTTTTCTGAGATTTCCATAACACAATAAAAGGAAAATAATATATACTGAATGCATGAGCTATATCAGCTGTAATGGCTAAAAATGATTTAATTTATTCAGTGTCATACTTTACATGCTTCGGAACATTTGTTCCCGCGTTCGTCTACCTGATGACTGATCACATGTCGTGATTGGCATGTTGGTATTCAAATGTAACTGGTCATTGAAATCAAGCATATTAATATACAATAACTTGCATCATAGATTACTTTGCAAATCACCCAATAAGTTACATTTCTCAGTGCACATCTGCATTTCCTCCCCAGTCACGTTTCCATCGATTTGTGCATCTCTCTACTGGTGATTCCTCAAGACTACTGGACTTCTTGGATCTTGGCTGAGTACATTCTCTAAAGAGGTTTCTCTGCTATATTCCTATTGTACTTGCTGTATTGGTTCTACTATTTGTGGAACTATCTCTACTAGACTATTTCTAGTAGACTGTTAATCTGTACTGTCATTTCTGTCTGAATTGTTTGAGCCGGGACTTTGCTTTGGTCAAGTGACTTAAACGCAACTGAACTAGCTAGGGTTAAAGTCTGCTTCTGTAATCCTACTGTACTTGGGACTAGGCTCTGGTTTTACTTTCTACTTTTGAGGTAAACAGATCCTGTCCTTGTTGACTTTTGGCAAGAAGCAGCTGTTCTTGGGAAACTCTCACCTCACTGATTAAAGGGAAACCCTGCTATTGTCCTGAGCCAGAGTACTTTCGATTGGTGGCCGTCACACTAAAGACCTGGGGCGGAGTCAACTCAGCTGACTCAGTGGCTTACTTAAAGCAGCTTCAGGAAGCCATTTCTTCAGTGTGCATCTCTCTACTGGTGATTCCTCAAGACTACTGGACTTCTTGGATCTTGGCTGAGTACATTCTCTAAAGAGGTTTCTCTGCTATATTCCTATTGTACTTGCTGTATTGGTTCTACTATTTGTGGAACTATCTCTACTAGACTATTTCTAGTAGACTGTTAATCTGTACTGTCATTTCTGTCTGAATTGTTTGAGCCGGGACTTTGCTTTGGTCAAGTGACTTAAACGCAACTGAACTAGCTAGGGTTAAAGTCTGCTTCTGTAATCCTACTGTACTTGGGACTAGGCTCTGGTTTTACTTTCTACTTTTGAGGTAAACAGATCCTGTCCTTGTTGACTTTTGGCAAGAAGCAGCTGTTCTTGGGAAACTCTCACCTCACTGATTAAAGGGAAACCCTGCTATTGTCCTGAGCCAGAGTACTTTCGATTGGTGGCCGTCACACTAAAGACCTGGGGCGGAGTCAACTCAGCTGACTCAGTGGCTTACTTAAAGCAGCTTCAGGAAGCCATTTCTTCAGTGTGCATCTCTCTACTGGTGATTCCTCAAGACTACTGGACTTCTTGGATCTTGGCTGAGTACATTCTCTAAAGAGGTTTCTCTGCTATATTCCTATTGTACTTGCTGTATTGGTTCTACTATTTGTGGAACTATCTCTACTAGACTATTTCTAGTAGACTGTTAATCTGTACTGTCATTTCTGTCTGAATTGTTTGAGCCGGGACTTTGCTTTGGTCAAGTGACTTAAACGCAACTGAACTAGCTAGGGTTAAAGTCTGCTTCTGTAATCCTACTGTACTTGGGACTAGGCTCTGGTTTTACTTTCTACTTTTGAGGTAAACAGATCCTGTCCTTGTTGACTTTTGGCAAGAAGCAGCTGTTCTTGGGAAACTCTCACCTCACTGATTAAAGGGAAACCCTGCTATTGTCCTGAGCCAGAGTACTTTCGATTGGTGGCCGTCACACTAAAGACCTGGGGCGGAGTCAACTCAGCTGTAGATAATTATCGCTAACACCGGTATAGAAGCAGGCGTGGCTTTGAAGCGTCAACTTTAGCGTCAGCGAAGACTCATCGTATGAAGACTCGGAGAATAAAGACTTAGGAGTCTTTCGTTGGAGTCTTCGGGGGCGGCTGAGCATTACCACTTCCCTGTGAAAATGTGCTTCCCTCCCATACCCGTGTACATATCACCTCGTAGATACTTCAGACCTCGGACTCGTTCTTACTTGCATCAAAATCCTTCCGTGCTTCTTCATCCCACCCGCTCCACACAAACCCAACACCTCGTCACAGGAGGCCTCTGGAACTGCCAGTCAGCTAACCGCAAGGCTGACTTCATCTCTGGCTTTGCTATCAAGCAATCTCTGGACTTCCTGGCTCTCACTGAGACCTGGATCACACCAGACAACACATCTACCCCTGCCGCTCTCTCCTCTGCCTTCTCCTTCAGCCACACACCTAGGCCCACCACGGAGCCGGAGAGGAATTGCGAACCTTACGTGTCGTAAGAGGACAGAGAGAATCAAGAGAGGAGGACAGAGTAGAGAGGAGAGTGTCTGTGGCACAGTTAGGATGCATGAGTGAGAAAGAGTCAGTTGAAGGAAGGGCTGACAGAACAGACGAGGCCAGAGAGGAGGGAGAGAGGGAGCGAATGTTGCGACGGATAGGTGCAGAGTCTGTTGCTGTGGGAGGGTTGTCAGTTCCCAAGAGTGGGAGAGAGTAGGAGATGAAGAAGTGGTCTGAGACGTGAAGTGGAGTTACAGTGAGGTTAGATGTTGCGCAGTTTCTGGTGAAAATGTAGTCAAGATGATTTCCAGCCTTGTGAGTCGGAGGTGAAGGACTGAGTGAGAGAGCGAAGGAAGACAGTAGGAGCACCAGGTCAGATGACTTCTCGGTCTGGATGTTGAAGTCACCTAGAAGAATCAGAGGAGGGCCGTTTTCTGGGAAATTTGATAGGAGGACGTCTAATTCTTCCAAGAAGTCTCCCAGGGAACCAGGTGGACGGTAGAGAACAACAATGTTCAGTTGAACCGGATGGGTAACCGTCACAGCATGAAGCTCAAAAGACAGTGGTGTAGACAGTGGAAGCGGGTAGAGAGAAAAACTCCATTTGGGAGTATCCTCTGCCCGCCCAACCACCTGCCCCCTTGACCCCATCCCATCTCACATCCTCCAGTCTATTGCTCCTGACCTTCTTCCCTTTCTCACCCATCTAATTAACACCTCCCTCTCAACTGGTTGTTTCCCTAACTCTCTGAAGGAGGCAAGAGTTAACCCTCTCCTGAAGAAACCCACTCTCGACCCGTCAGAAGTCAACAACTACAGACCTGTCTCTCTCCTTCCCTTTCTTTCCAAAACCCTGGAGCGAGCTATCTTCAACCAAGTCTCCTCCTTCCTCCACCAGAACAACCTTCTGGACCCTCACCAGTCTGGATTCAAGGCAGGCCACTCAACAGAGACTGCCCTCCTTGCTGTCTCAGAGCAGCTTCACACTGCGAGAGAAGCCTCTCTCTCCTCTGTCCTTATCCTTCTGGACCTTTCTGCTGCCTTTGACACAGTGAACCACCAGATCCTCATCTCCTCCCTCCAGGACCTGGGTATCTCAGGCACTGCGCTCTCCCTCCTCTCATCCTACCTCAGTGATCGGACCTACCGGGTAACCTGGAGAGGATCGGTGTCTGAACCTTGTCCTCTCACTACTGGGGTCCCTCAAGGCTCAGTCCTCGGTCCTCTCCTCTTCTCCCTGTACACCAACTCTCTTGGCTCCGTCATTCGCTCGCATGGCTTTTCCTACCATAGCTATGCTGATGACACCCAACTGATCCTCTCGTTTCCACAATCGGAAACACAGATAGCAGCACGAATCTCTGCTTGTCTGACTGACATTTCACAATGGATGTCCGCACACCACCTGAAAATTAACCCTGACAAAACGGAATTACTTTTCCTTCCAGGAAAAGTCTCCCCCACTCACAACCTGACGATTACTTTCAACAACTCAGTCTTGGCCCCGACCCCGACTGCCAGGAACCTCGGTGTGACCCTTGACAGTCAACTCTCCCTGACTGCCAACATTACCGCAACAACTCGTTCCTGTAGATTCATGCTGCACAACATCAGGAGAATACGTCCACTTCTCACCCAGAAGGCAGCACAGGTTCTCGTCCAGGCTCTGGTCATCTCGCGTCTAGACTACTGCAACTCCCTCCTGGCGGGTCTACCTGCTGGTGCCATCCGACCGTTGCAGCTCATCCAGAATGCAGCAGCTCGACTGGTCTTTAACCTCCCGAAATTCACCCACACTACTCCGCTCCTCCGCGACCTTCACTGGTTACCGGTGGCCGCCCGCATCCGCTTCAAAACATTGGTACTGGCGTACCGTGCAACGAACAGATCTGGTCCAGTCTATATCCAGGACATGGTAAAACCTTACACCCCAACTCGTGCGCTCCGCTCGGCTTCTGCCAATCGGCTTGTAGCTCCGTCACTGAGAGCTAAACACTCAACAAAGTCTCGACTGTTCTCTGTCCTGGCTCCTCGATGGTGGAATGAGCTCCCCATTGACATCAGAACAGCAGAAAGTCTCTACATCTTCCGTCGCAAACTAAAAACACATCTTTTCCGACTATACCTTGAATAAAGGAAGTAGCACTTTAGTAGCACTGAAATGGCTCTTACTGATAGCACTTTGTAGTTGAACTTTTTGTCGAAATTGTACCTTCTTGATTCTTGTTGTTCTGATTCTTGTATGTAACGGTAGAATGCACTTATTGTAAGTCGCTTTGGATAAAAGCGTCAGCTAAATGAAATGTAATGTAATGTAATGTTTGCAAGCGTATTCACGCTGCATCCAAATATCTAAGAATAACAGCATTTCACAAATTTGCAGTCAGGATTTGCATCTCTGTGGTGGATGTCAATGCATCAAACCATACACATAGTATTGTGTGAACTTTGGGCTGCTTATAGTGTTTTACATGTATTCTTATCACCTATCTAAGTACAGTAGTGCTTGTTTTTTTGTGGCATTTTGGCTGAACTGGCACACTAACTGAGGAGCAACACAAGGCGCACAGCCACTGTGGAAACATCTTTTGTTTTCCTTGAGGTCAGCATCATGGTTGCGAGGTTGGCCCTCCTGGGAGAATTACTGAACAGGAGTGTTAGTTGGAAATTGGAAGCTTTAGTAGAAATACTGTGCAGCCCTGGGGAGGTGGTGCAGTTGATGGCTCGTGTCTAGTGTTGATTAAACATTTAAACAGCAGTTGCAGAACAGTGCAATTAGCAACAAAGGATTAGAGTCAGCCCAGTCATGACCAGTCAAACTTCTGGATGCAATGTCTCAGGGCATGCACGTACTGTAAAGTTAGAATCAGAGCCCAGTTTCAGAAACAAGCATGCTATTGGGTTTTATGGTTCACTAAGACATGTTTCCCTTGGCTTGAGGAAATGCTTCCTCCCATCTCAGCGTGTGTTTAAATGCAAAGCTGCATGTTGAATGAATTCGAATGTCTGACCGGGTGAGGTGAGGGTTGTGAGGCGTACGCTGACCCAACGTGCCAGAGGTCACAGATGAGATGTGCTACTGTGAAAGGTGAGATTGGAGCAGATGAATCCTAACCTTGCACACAATAGAACCTGAATAAAGTTGTGGCCGATGACTTGGAGATGGAAATGAGCCAATGGATTTCACACACTGTGTCTAAATGGAGGCAACATGTGGCCTTCCCTCATTCAGTCTTTTCATGACTGAATAAACATGTTCCAAGTCAGACTGATAAAAGCTATCAATAAGAAGGAAACTTGATTCAATATAATGTTGTTTCAAGTGGTGTTCTCAAAGTCTACTACATTGCCACAGAAAATATTTAATAAATGTGGACAGGGTAGAGCATCTTCAACAGCCCCTCAAAAAATTGTTCACCTTTCTAGGTGACTATAATTAAAGATGATCCCTGTCAGTGGCGGAGACACTGTGACTAAAGTTGCTAACATTTGAGAGAAGCGATGATGTGAAAGGCCATGCAACGCGGCTTGGGCAACCGGAGGCTGAAATAATTACGTTAAAAATGGATGGCTCCCAGTTCAAAAGAACCCCATTCAAAGTAAATTGACAGAATGAAATGCCATCAGGGACGAGGAATTATTCCCTCAGTGGGAGGCTAATTGGACTAATACTGTAACAGCTGTTAATGATTAGTTGTTTATCAACCAGTTTTGTTCCAGGGAAAATACAAAATCCTCTCATAATTGTGTTGCTCTTTAACCTAAAAACATACATTACAAAATAAAAGGTTTGTTTATTTATCGCTGTGATTGTGAACGTTACATAAACGCACTTTAATAATAGCGATCATCTCCCTTGCCCATCTACCACTTCCCTTTGTTGAGGCCTTGTATGTAAATGACCATCCCACACATTCTCAGCAGACACGGAGAAGCCGCAGAGTTTTTGTCAGAGGGCAAAATCTGAAAGTCAAATAGAAATCAGTCAAATGGATTTAAGGCATGTTTGTATCTCAGTGAATCCTCAAAGACGTTAACTTGCATTAGTCCCTCACATCACTACTTTTGAGGTTCCCCATTTGTGTTGCTTCCCTCCTGGCGAGGGCTAAGCCACTGTTTCAACACTGAATAATTATCCCTGACACCATGCCAGGTACCATGCAGACGGAAATACTTCGTCGGTAATTAGAGAAAGTACAATACGAATGCGGGTTCCTGTGTTTTGTGCTGGATTTGTGTGAATGTATAAAAATTTGTTAATTGATGCATTTCTTTTTTTTACTTAAAACAGCTGTGATTAAAATACCATATGGAGTAATACATCTATTTTGTAATGTATTAACTACCCAATTGTCTATCAAGCATAACCTCCCATTTGATGTTTCAAACGTTCTCAACATGCACGTTGCAGACACAGAGGTCTGAATTTCCATCTCTGAAAGGATATTTAACCAGTTTGATTTCAACAAAAGCAAAGAAGCATCTTCCTCCAGATTCGACAATTCATCAGGGGATAACATGTTCACTTGGTTTCGAAAGACTCGCAGTGAAACAAGAACTGTTTTTCATGTTTTCAAGTCAAGCTTTTGCTTTATTGATCCTGCCTCTTGTTCTCAATTTATTTTAAGGTGTATATTTTTTTCCCGTAACCAGAGCTGGCTCTATCTTTTCTGACAAAGAGAGCATCCTCGCGTCGTTGACAGTTTTCATTTTGAGGGAACAGATTTCAAAGGATTACCCAAAATGTGTCCAGTGGTATTTTCCTAAATTTTTTTGTTTATCAAAAGCAGCCACATTGGACTGAAAGTCTGCTGCCAGTTAATTGAGGTGTTTAGTAACAGAAATAACCCATCTGGTCATGCTGTGTGTTTTAAGTAGTTCTTCTCAATGCACCCATTGCTGCTCCAGTACCCGGTTGTGATATCTTCATCCCTCTTTGATCGGATACTGAGACTCTGATTAGATTGTGTGTACACCATTCTGCCAAAAGTATTTAGCCTTTATGTTAATATGTTGTTATGAATGTCTTGTTTCTTTTCCAATAAATCATAGTTGTCTGAAGAAGTCTGATAAAGGTGTTGTGCCTGAAGGTTAAATTAGCATTTCTCCAGATCTTAACATGAGCGCTGCGCTGCTTTTTCTAGCTATGACTTACACAGGGACACTTCTCTAACTACCTGTCCTTTGCGAGGCCATTCAACCAAGCAGGACAGATATTAGTCCACGTGTCCCTTCCCAGTTGCTGCTCAATCAATGTCTGTATAAATGTGACATAATGCTAAAATCAGGCTTATTCAAGCGCGGAGAAACCGAAGAAATACATGTCGGGGGTTTTAAAACGACACCAAATGACTCAATGTCAACTTGGTGAGATGTGATCTGCAGTGTGTGCATTGTCTGTATAATTGGAGTGACACTCTCGCCTCCCCCTGTGATTGCAGGAGTCAGTTGTGTTGGGGAGAGCGGCGAGTCGGCCAATATGACCGAGTGCCTGCGATGGGCTGGCCCCTTGCCCCCTCAGATCAGAGAGTGCCGGGTGGCTTGCAAGGATGACTGCACTCTAACCGCTTGGTCCACGTTTTCTGGCTGCGCTGGATGCGGCAGCTCCAGCAGTCGCTATCGCGTCCTCACAGGTAAAGTTTATACCCTGCTGCACAGATCGGGAGACACAGATATCACTCGAGGGAACGGTTTCCTCCTCACCAGTGGAAAGGTTGGCTTCGTAGGTCAAGCGTTCCCTACGATGGCACCACAAAAGGAAGTGTTTCCAGCTGACGCTGAAAAGCGACAAACGCGGCGGGGACACGTTTGTGTCGCCGAATGTGTTTCCTGATTGCTGTGAAAACTCAATCAACGCTGCACGTTGCTTGATCTTTCACTACCGTAACATCTCCGTCGGCCCATGTCATCGCTCCACTAGAACAACACATCATCACTCCCAACACGTCTGATCCCAGTGGACCACAACATGAAGTGGTAACCTTGTACACTGATTCCAATTCAACCACATCCCCGGATCTTTAGGGTTGATGTCATGGCAGCATGTTCCTCTGCCTTAAGAGCCCCGTGCCTTGACGTGCATACCATAATCGAGCATTTTCTCTTTCTGCTTGTTACTGTAACTTTCCACTGTACATCAGGTCTACATTAGCTTTCTCACAGCTTGTAATCTCTTTTTTCAGTGCAGATGGCAAGCCTGAATTACATGCTGTGGTTGCAGACCAGGCTGGATACTATTTGTCTTCATGAATATTTGATCCGATGCCGGAGGGGTTGTAGTAAACATATCCTGTCTCCTTCTATAATGCTCTAAGAATCCAACGCGAGAAATCAGCCCCGGCTTTGTGGCGGGTTTTATTTGGTAAGAGTGTGTCCGTAATGGTCATTAAAGCTCAGTGTATCGACTTTAACACTTGCTTAAATTTCAGGTAAATTGATGGAAAGTGAATCCACTGAGGGTTTTAAGCTCTAGCAAGCTGTTAAGGGAGTTGGCAGCTTACCAAAACATCTGCTTAGATGATACAGCTATGTGGGAAAGCCTTCTTGAGCCGTATTGCAGTATTGTTCAGCGTGTCTAAACCAAAAGTAATTTTGGCGGCCCAAAAGGCTGTTTAACAAAACGCTGCTCACTCATCGTGAATCATGCTGCAGAAAACACAACAGCCCTGTTGCTACTACATGGAAATAAGGTTAACAAATGGTTTTTGCTCGACAAAATACACAGGGGCTATAATTATCTTGTTTTTTGTTAGTCACTTTATGATTATGGTTTATGTATGATTTTAGTCTTGTCATAATTCAACAGTCTCCTTTGTATCATGCCACTTATTACACATAACAGTGTGTATACAAATAAATAAGAAAAATACATAAAATGAGGAGCCACGCCTCAGCACTTTACTTTTTGTCAGCTTTGACATCCCAACCTGATCCCTCTCTTTCACACACACACACACACACACACACACACACACACACACACACACACACACACACACACACGCAGGTTTTTGTGTACTAAAAGGACACTGCTCCCCAAACAAGTTTATTGCATCGTTAGAGGGACACCCCTTGCCACTTCTTTCACAAACATGTTTTGAATATCAAAGAGTCTACACGCAAAGAATTGGATTTGTATTTTACGTTTTAGATGCTACGCCTCTGTGATTGCCCGTGTGATTGTTTGGCTTTTTGTTGGCCTCGTGGCATGAATAGGAGCATAACTGTGGGTGGCACAGGAGTTAGCATTGTGGCTTTTGAGCAGGAATGTTCTGGACTCCACGGGGGCTGCTGCTGCCTTCCTGTGAGCAAGTTGCATGTTTATCCCATACAGGTTTCTTCCAGTTGCGACCCACACAGTGCAAAGACAAGCAGATAAGGTGAACTGATTATTCTAGATTGCCTATAGGTGTGGAAATGTGGCACGGTCAATACACATGGTCTGTGCACCTCCTGCCCTATATGCTCTCGGATACTGTGTCGCAGGTTATCTTCTTTCTCTTTGGCTGGCAGGCTGTGGACTGGCTTATCAGTTCACATGGCTTTAACCCTTTGGTTGTGTTGGCATGCTGGATGTGGAGGCTTCTCAGTCACAAAGGCAATCACAGCCGTTATTGCTTAATATGACCCCTGGCAGGAGTTGCATCCATGCTGCAAGTGACATTATTAAAAAAATGGAGTCATATCTTTCTCCAACGAATACAGATTTTTCAATATACTTACAAGGAATAGGCTGAATGACACCGTGATGAGTAGAGATTGAAAACCTGTTTCTACTATTTATCTGCAAAACACAAATTTAAGATCTCATTTTCAGTAAATGCTGTTGGTTCCTGTTGCAATTATGATGTCGCTCCATGTCAAGAGCTCTGGAAGCTATGTTTACTCTGCAAAAAAAAGCAAAAAAAAAGAGGATGCCCGTCTTCTTGTTTTCATTAATTCTACTAATGTCCTATCATTAATAGGATAGTGATTTACTGGTTTTACTGGTTTAAATTATACACATTCACCCAGATGCTGCTGTAATCAGAGTCTGTCTCCTGTCAGAAAAAAAGGACGGCTTGATTTGGGTGGAAAATGTTCAGAAAAAGATACGAGCATGAATGTTTTCTCCCTCCAGCGCTTTATTGGTAAAGTATTGACTTGTAGGTAATTTCTTCTTCTCAATCAGCATGTTGAATGTTGTATGGGCATTCAAGCGTTACGTTCTGTGAATTATTTCTGCCACAGATCAGAGAGCGGAGTTGTGTGTGTATCTGAAAGAGCTTAACTGCAGATAAATGGGTTAGCTACACTATCCAGCTTTGTTACTGAGCCATTTAAAATTGCTCCGACTCTTCTTTGTCAGAATAAGCTTTTAAGGGCCTCATGGGTATCATTTTAGCTTTGCCTTTTATAGAAATACTGTATTTCTAATGGTCAATCTGCCATAGGGAACTGAATTTATATTATTTTATTTTATGGCTCTGTTTTATCTTTTGCTCTAGTGTATTTCCTACTTTATGTCTTTAGTTCTCGCCTCCTAAATTGTCTGATATCATGCTATTATTTTATACTTTTATTTCATTTAATTGATTAAATGTATTTAGTTGTATTTCATTTCATGTTAATAAATGGACCATATAAATGATTAATTGAGTACTTGATTTGTTGAAATATACTCAAACCTCCAAATAAGTTGAGGGAAAGAAAGTTATAAAGACTGAAGATATAGCACTTGACTGGAGTGCAGGCAGAGTTTCTCTGGCATTTATTATAAACCTATATCTCACAGTCTATGGTTTATTGGTCTCATATTATGTTATAACAGAACTGAGTGACGATAGCATGGAGAGACTTGTCGTTTTATGACATGGACGTTCTCGTACTGTTGGTTTGGTCATAGCCTCATACAGTCAGAAGCGTTCTCATTTGCTCAATTATCACTGTAATCCATCAACAAATGCCCATAAATCATTCATAAGAACTGTTGAAACTAAGGACTGCAGGTGAAAAATGCAACATGATTCCCCATCAACACATTAGAACATCAGTTATGTTTTTAATCAGTTTTGAAAATTGGAAATGGAAAGCCAGTAGAGATAAGGTGTTTGTTGTCATTTACCTGAAGGGGACATCAGTCATCTATTATCTATCGATTGACATCTTTATCAAGCTAATTCATACGTGGCATTGCTATTCCACAGCAGATACTTCCTGTCACTGCAGGTGCTATTCAGCACACTTCTGGCATGTTACAGGGACAAAGGAGGCTGCACAGTGTTATGGCTGCTGATGGTGCATCCGCACAACATATTTTATACAGAGAAGGTTTTTGAAAATCATAAAAAAGGCATAATACAAAAAAACAAGTTTGATATTGCAGTCCCAGATGCAGATTTGTATGGTGCCTGTTGGTCTGAGTAGTGCTGCTGCCAGTAATGTAGTTGTCAAAGTGAAGTGATGTTGCACTGGCACTCGGCAATCAACCACCAGCAGTGGCGTAGATTGAACAGATTGTTGGTGAATTGCCATGCGATGGCAGTGAGTTCACACTTAGTGAAGAATGTTTGCAATCAGACCCACTGCAGAAACAGATGGGCTGCTCTCCGGGCACACAGGAGGCCGGAGGACACCCAGAATCCATGAAAAAACTAATAGGGGTGCATAATATCCAAATTAGCAAAACTGCGGTACAACTCTTTCACCGGCCTCGTGGTGGTTTTTACATGTGTGTTAGACGTGAGTGTCTTTCTCTTTCTCCATCCAACTGCAGGGTGCTTACTTTAATCCTCTGAGACCGGCAGGATTACATCATAAAGAGGAGACACTGACATCATATGAAACCAGACGACCTAATGAATGCTTTGGTTCCATGACATGCTAACTTGTTGGGAAGGGGAAAGAATAATGCACCATTTTGGTGAGGGAAATCTGGCATGGAGATTTTCTAAGGGGTCTCTTTGCCTCTCACTTCTAGTAATGTGAATGAAAATAGGCTCTACTGGTACCCAAAAGTATCCCCTTTACAGATACGCCCCTATGACATTTTGGATGCAGTATAAATGTGTTAATTTTGCCTATTGTAAAAATGGTATATTTTAATATTTCTGCATGCTGGAGTCATTAAACACTCTTGGAATGGCATACTTTGGGGATGACTGGAAAGCTGAGACTCTTGTGGATTCAAATCTGTGTCACAAATGTTATCAACCCCAAAATTGCTGAAATAACATATGAGACATAAGTGCAAATGGGAATGGCTATTATAAGCTTTTCATCATAATGATCTGAGCAAATCATGCAAAGGGGCCAGTGACTCCCATCATGCATTATTTGGTTAGCGATGTCATTTACATCTGACAGTAGAGGCTGTCTTTCTTTCTTTCTTTCTTTTTTTAAACAACACATAGCAACGCTAACATATTGATGACTGTCGCATATTGATGGCTGCTGAGAACAGACCCAGAGCTCTCTTATATAACGCGATTCAATGATGCAGAGCAGACAATCAATCATGGGAAAGATTGTTCAGCAGTTGGACAGCTTGACAGTTTGGATCTGTTACTTGTCCTGATATTAAGAGTGACAGTGTTGGAGAGGAACACATGCCTTTCAGCTGCTCCACTATTACTTTCCTGCTCATGCTCATCTATTAATGCTCATCAGATATAATGGACAGGACTAATTATTTGAAGCCTGAAGTGAAATGTATTGAGTGGTTTGCTGTAATAGTCTTAATGGAGGTCTTGATGGAGGTCTTTTAAATTAAAAAGGAATTGTACCCCTCATTAGGCAAAAGAGTTGGAGCTGGTGTTTTGGGGTATTATATTTGATTTTGAAGAAAGAAATCTTATCGCATCTTTCCTACCATTTTCTAGTATTCATTAGGCAATGATGTTTCGAGTGTAGCAACAATCACGTTTGATTTCATAGAAACATTTTGGTCCCAAATTCTCTCTCAAAATAAGCATCAGTAGATCACATAGCACCCACAGGACATGTTGTGTTTTGTGGATTGTAAGGGTGAGTACTGCCATTGCCACAAGCATTACGGGAAATATATGAAATTATTCAGTGATTTAAAACAAGACGAGACAGACTGAGGGAAAGTGGCTTCACCCAAATGAGAATTACAGCAGTTAATCAAAAAATGACTCCTGAACTGAACATTACTGACTAATGACATGCCTGGATATCTGTGCAGCTCTGCATCGTCTGCTGGTTCTCCACTGTCGTCAACCCCTTGATTCAAAAGCTCTCTGTGCACCGTTTATCATTACTATTGAACAGCAACCACTGTGTGCTGGTGAGACGTCATGGATGAAAAGGAAAGGGAGGGAATAAATGTGCATGAGAAGACCAAAGGCCAGAAAGGAAAGAAGTTTTCTTTTTGTGTTTCCTGCTCAGTGGGAGGAAACTCAGCTGCAGCAGATTCAGACTCTTTGGGGTCTTCACGTCTTTACTGTACGTGCCAAGCCTAAATGTGCTGCATTTGCATACAAATGACATAGTAAAGGTTAGAAATATTGAATTGTTTTCCAGTTGAACAACACAATAATCTTGTTTGCATTTTGCTACTTGCTCTACTTGCACAGAATGTGTTGTTTCTTAAACAATTTCTCAGGTCTAACCTTCAGAGTTTAGCTGTAGTGACGTAACGAAGACATTAATTTGCACCATTCCCTTAAGGGACTTCCAAATAAAGAGAAAAATTAATGTTTAATATGCTTTCAAATAATTATTCCCGGGGGTCATTTGAAGTGCCTTCTGAATATGCATTACAGGCAGAAGGGCTTCCTTGCCACTGGTCATACAGTAGACCCCTTTTGACTGATTAGCTATTAATTTCTTATGATAATTTCCCTCGAAATGAAATAAAGTCAAACTATAGGGACGAGGTAATTAATCTAACCTCCATACAGTGCTGAGGCTACAGTGCTTGTTATGTAACCAGTAGTTTAGAAAGAGCCGTGCACTTGACTATATTGGGATGGAAGCAAGTGGGAATAAATGGTAAACACAATTATGTTGGGTTTCTGTTACTGAAAATAATTTGCCATTCATAATATTTATTTATTTGAAAGACCTTTTTTCCCCCCGCTGTTCTGTTTCACAACCTGTATTGTTCTTAAAGTAACAGATTTGTCTTTGATACTATTTGAGAAAAAAAACCCTGATAATAATGTGTCTGCTTACCTCGCTCATCTTCATTTCTGTGTGCAGTATTAATAAAGTTCATTAATTCATTGCGATCCACTGCTTTAAAAAAAGAGCATGATGGACTGCTGGTGCATGTCTATGACCGCTGACAGTGACCTCACAATGATCCAAATAAACAATGGATGCTGAGTTTGTAGTTTACTGACAGTGTTTGCTGACCTGCTGGCATTGTAGTATTGTGAATGCATTATGAAAAATCAAAGATAAATGAACAAAATATGTTTTATTTATGTTTTGATTAGAGTTTCTCCTATTTTTCGGCACTCTATGAACTAATAATTAATCGAAACAATGAATATATTTATGCATTCTGTACCACATACTTTATTCCAACATGGGAACAAGTTAGCCCATTCATGCCACATTCATTCAGTGTTCATCAGCCATCCAGGGAACTGCAGTTCTCCATTGTTTTGTACTTCTTCTCCTCAGGTCGCAGTAAAAAGAAGGAGCGTTGCCTGAATAAGGAGCTGTACCCATTGGAGGAGACCGAGCTGTGTCCCTGTGATGAGTTCTTGTCGCAGCCCTATGGGAACTGGTCTGCATGCATCCTCCATGATCCTTCAGCTCCGGGGTCGCTGCATGGCTGGATGAGCCACCGGGAGGTGAAGGAGTGTGGCCAAGGTTTGCGCTACAGAGCAGTGGCCTGCATTGACCAGCAGGGGCACCTGGTCGACCCCGCGCCCTGTACAGACTCAGGTAAGACTCACAGTCTAGTTTAACAAGCTTGACAAACATGTAGCATGATAACTAGACTGATTTTAGTTTCACATTATTCAGTCTGACACTGTGTTCAGGATGGGGTTATTGTATTTTATTTAGCTCCAATCAGTGGTGCGGGACATCCCCATTCTTAATCACCTAAAAGCACATATTTCGTACCTGCCAGTATGAAGGCTTGACATTAGTCAGAATATTCAGAAGTTGTTATATAGGTAAAACCCTAATTATGTCATGCAATGCCATGTTGTAGCTGGTGGTTATTTGACATGTCTTTTCACTGTGGTTATGCATGTTGCAGTGTAAAAGACTGCTAAGAGACAGCAAACAAAAACCCCAAAAAGTATTCAGTGTGAAAACTCTTGAGCGGATTTACGATGCCAAGTCAGCACACAAGGAGACACTCATTAGTCAGATAATTACCTCTTGGTGTCAGAGTGAGCAAATCCAAGGTCTGGCGGAGTGTAAGCCAGTGGCATGTCTGTCTGACATTAGTAGTGTGATCCTTGCTGCAGCTGCTCAGCAGGTCTGAATGAGGCCTCTCCCTCCCGTCTGCCAACGTTCAATTTCAGGCTACATGGTGGAGGTGTGCCACGTCCCTTGCCCCCTGGACTGTAAGCTCAGTGACTGGTCAGCCTGGTCCGCCTGCAGTGCATCCTGTGGCAGTGGGTTGAAGATCCGGTCCAAGTGGCTCAGGGAGAAATCTTTCAATGGAGGACGGCCATGCCCCAAGCTGGATTTGAAAAACCAGGTAAGGCGTGCACCAGATGCTTGTATATCCGTAGCATCCTGCACAGTACAATAGAAGACACATTGTGGAAGCTGACGTGTATGTCTTTAAAGTGGGAAATCGTAAGGGGCATTTGGAGCAATTGTTTGAATGTATTGTTGTTCAATACTTGCTCATGTACAGTGCATGGACATCAGAATATTGTATTATAGTTTCCATATGGAGACAAAATAATCAAACACGGTTCACCCCATCATCCATTAACATTGTTCTCAAGTCACTTCCTCCCAGACTTGATTGTTTCCGAGGGCACGTAGAATGCAGATGAGGGCACTCACACTCATTTTCACCACCACAGTACATGTATTAGGGAGTCCACGCTAAAAGTAGACAAATTATGCAGCATAATTTGAATAGTTTCTGCCGGCCACCATGTTTTACACAGACTTACTGGGATCATTAATATGGTGCAAGCTGTAGTTTTACATTTTAATTTGTTTTACATCTCCGGTATGGTTTTGGAAAACGTTGTCCTCCAGCCGTCGTCCAATGCTGTCGCGTAAATACAAAGTGGAGCCGCTGTGTTCTGCTCTCATTGCAGTGATACGGTTTATCACCCATCTGCCACTGGGACTCCTGGGTGACTTGTTCATTTTCTAGTGTCTTCAGTCAGAGCGAATCATCCGCCTTACAAGACGTGCCCTTTCCTTGACACAAAAACAGGTCGGTGTCGAGGAACAAAAAGACGTGGGGGCAGAGGGGGGAGAAGTGGACAGATGGGAGCTTTTGATATTCCCATAGTCGGGTTTTGTCCGTACGCGGCTCTGAATGCTCTGCGACGGCTCACCTCTCACGGGGTCATGGTTTAAAGAGGGGAAGTGTTCCATGAACGCTGCCTGTATGCTTGAATGGGCTTGAAAGGACACTTAAGTGCGTAGAGGTCAGTATGGAGATGAGGCACGGCTGTGCGGAAAATATTCCACTGTGTTGTAGTGGAGATTTGTGTACAGATGGTTAAGTGCCCACTAACAAGGTCTATATGGACCCCGTAGTAATGCCCTGCAATAACCCTCGCCATTGAAATTGGAGCTATCTGTTGTCAAAGCTCTTGTGGATTTATCCTGAGGGTGGACAAGGCCTCATTGTTAACATTATCAAATTGGCCATTTAAAGTGAAGTACATCTGTCCGAGGAGTGGGTGGAACAATACTCCAGTATAACCTCTACTCTAGCTCTACAGGCATTGCTGTTGTGTTTAACAAGGAAAGTCCTAGATGGTCAACAGCGACTTCTTGATAGGACTTAAAAAAAGCCTGCTTTCCCCTTAAGCCAGTGCACAACGCTGCTCAGACATCATGCATTTGATCTGTAGTACTTAGTCTCTCTTAGGATGCAGCGTATAAAGAATATTCACATTCCTAATGGACCACTTCCTCTCTCACGAAAAAACCTGCTCTCTCATCGCCCACTGTGAACTATTCTCTAACCAAAGTGTGGCCTCGCTCCCACCAGCAGATGTTTCCCCTCGAGCCGCGGCCAGAGGTGACCGGCTTGACAGGGATGAAATTTACAGTGCACCACAACTCATCCTCTCATCACATGGCTGAGTGAGCAAGTAAGATAGGGAGAGAGATAGAGATGGAGACGAGGGGGAAAGAGAAAGTGCCACCATGAAACTAACGAGCTAAAAAGATGTCCAAAAGCTGTGTAGGAGTTTGGCTGTAAAGTCAACTTAAAACACGTCGTTAATGAGGTAAGATTGTCTGCATTGGTAGAAGACGATCAAGAACAAGTGTTATCGAGATGAATAATTCATACATCACCTCACTGAGAACCTGTCACTGTGGATCTCTTAGGCCCCCTCACCCAGTGTACAAGTGGAAAAGAATAATTAAAGAACTGTTTTCCCATGGAGTGTTTTCAATGAACCCCAGATCCTTTTTAGCGCAGCAGTTGTTGTTTTGCAGATTTGCAGCCATAATCAGCACAGCAGGCCTGTCAAGTTTGATTCCCACGAACGCTGAAGCGCTGTGCACGGGACTGTCCTGTTCTTTATTAGATTAGGTGATGTTTACACTGCACAAGCCATAACACGAGTTTTCTCTTGTAACACTGAAAGTAAAACAGGGTGAGAATGCGTGAAAAAAACATCATAATCTGTCTTTCAATAAAAAAAAATAAAAAAAAACGCAAGCTCAGCGGACCAGAAGAACAGCTGCACGTTCTGAAAGTGCAGAAGAAGGCTGATGGGAACTGTGTTGTTTATGGACAGTTTGACAAAACATGACTGTTACGCCTAAATACTTGTACTTGTAACACCTCTTTTTCATTATAGCACACTCGGGCATGCTGCAACTTATTTCGTATCTCCATTGCCCACTCCTTTCTGAGAATACATTATTAATATCTCTGTGACATGTTCATGATATTTCACTCCGTTCACTAAGTCCTAAGTGATTATAAGTGATGCGGGTGTGTGCAGCATGTTTGGTATCCTCATTGTTAATGCATGTAAAAACTTTCTGGTGTGCGAAGAAACTTTGTCCATCCAAACCCTGAGCATTTAATTTATATAAAAAATAACAGCTGATATCCAAATGCTTCGCAGATTGATTTTACAGTGCAGCTATTTGAAGCCCATATTTCAATACAGGATGCCCTGTGAGAGCGCTACAGATAGAGCTCACAGATGTCAAGGCGTAGCAAGGGAAATCAAACCTATAATTACAGGAGACATTGAAAGAAGTGTTTGCCACCAAATGCGTTGAGTTATCAAGTGATGTATGCAATATTTCAATATAATGTAACAGAACTGTCAGACACTGTGCCAGTCAGATTGTTATTTTCATTCTATTAGCGCCTGGCCTCCACTCCATCCACACCGGCCCTGTCCTTTTCAGACACGTCCTCCCTGTCCAACTCCCAGGCTCCTCCACCATATGTTGTGTATGGTCGGAGATGTGTGTGTGCGTATGTGTGTGTGTCAGAGTGATCTATAAGGTTACAAGACAGATGACGTTGTTTGTGTGTGGGTGATGAGCAAGCATGTGTCTCACCATTCTCTCTCTTTTATTTATTTTTATTTTTCAGCTAACTCTTGTGGTATGTAACTTAAGCAGCAGGAGGACAACGGTTTGTATTCAGTTAAATAAGTTAGATTATGTCACTCATCTTTTGGGACTTTTGCAGCTGTTTTTTTGTCCTGAAAAAAAAAATATAACATTGTGGCAGCAATTCTTAGGATATATTCTTAGGATATCACTTCCTGCTGTCACTGTTTGAGCCCTCATTCTATAGGACCACGTACTCGTATAGAATACAATACAATCAATATGTTGTTTATTTGTGCTTTTGATCTGCTTGTTGGTTGAGTGAGATGCGCTCCGTTCCACTGATGGCCTTCGTGTTGGTTTTCATTTGAGAATTAAGACTCGTAAACACATTGCGGCCATTTGTGTAAACTCTGTGTATCACATACTGAACGTGGGTTCAAATAATATGCAAATACAGTCCTAAAATAAAGTAAAGTGTCACGATTGAACTTAGTTATTGGATTTTGGTACTCGTACATTTTCTAACGGCTAAGTCAGGTATGCAGCACATTTTATTATATTAAAATAAGAACATAACTGTGACCACACCGGTTGCCTCATGGAAAGCCTGTAAGCTGCAGGCAGCTAACCACGATGTCACTACCATCAATATATGCAATGCCCCTTTAGGTGGTCTGTCTCTCCTAATCCTTTTTTCCTCCACCTAGCTGCTGATGCTCTAAATAGATTTTAATCAGCAAGCCTGCATGCCAACAGCCTGATCATGCCACTTCTGAACAGATTTATGACATGATCATGCGTGGCTCCACATTCACTGCTGACAGCAGTCTGCGACTCCTCACAATGACCGATTGGATATTAGTGGTAGCCCACACACTCGCACTTCAAGGCAGAAGTGTTTCTGCCTGTGCGGTCGGAGGCTTGGGATCATTGCGAGGCTCGCAAATAGTTTTATCCAGCGTACGCATCAACATTGTCAACGCTGAGTTACAAAGCCCGCTGCTTTAATCCACCAGAAACGCGGCGCTCACGTCTCAACATTAGACGTCTTGGCTGAGTTCAGCTGGAGGTTTGTGTACTTGGCAAATGTCAGTAAGCCATAAGACTGCCGGTGCTGCTGGCTGTTTATCTACGAACACTTTGAGCTTCGCTGTGGTGCCTGTTAAGAAGAACAGGCGAGAAAACAGACACAGCTCATTATAGGCATTCATTTCATTGCTTACCCACAGATCTGCTTGTGAGCGATGTCATGGTGCATGCGTGTGTGGCTGCCAAGCTGCTATCCATCAACACCTAAGCTTTTGGTTATTTCGTCCTTAGGAAATATATTGAGGTTATTGATGCTTTTGGTCAAACAGCTTCCTCTTGGTCTGACTTGGTAAACAGAGGTTACTAGTAGAGGGTAATGTTTGTTGATTGGCTTTACATATTTGAAACATATTGAATTGGCTTTATGGGTAACAAAAACATAATAATTGTACCCTCACACTGCTGTCTGTTGTTTATATATATGCTAAATTAGACCCAAACAGCTGAGCTCTTGTTAAACTTGGATTAGCTGCTGGACTATGATCACACTCAATGAACTCATGGCCATCTGCTGTTCATCAATGCTGCTTTTCAAAGAGGACTCTTGAGCTTGTTATGAGAACGAGCAGACATTATCCACTGCAAAGCAGATGTGTCTTAGCATCATGATGCCTATCAGATGGGATCCACTCACGTCAGTTCACTAGATCGTACTGATATCCCGCGCTGGTACATTGTTAGGGAAAGGCCAGTCGGTGGTCAGTTCCCAGTCAGAGCTTATAACACGCCTGTAAACACTCTCCTTGTCTAGCTTAGACCCCTGCAGAGTGAGCTCACCTATGTAACGTCCAGCAATGCATCATTCTGTCTCCTTTCGTTATCTGGAAAGTTAGATCTACAAAAGCATTCAAGCAGCTCAGTCGTAGCTGTGTCTACTGGATCCAGATGCCCGAGAACAGAGGGAGATTCATTTAGTGGAGACATTTTGTGGAACATAACCCTGAGGTGGACCTGCCTCCAGCTAAATGTTAAAACCACGGACCTGGGCAGGGTAACCTACCGGCTAACCACCGGTTAAAATACAGACGAGCACCGGTGGAGAAGTTAGGGTTCTGTGTCCTGTTCGAGTGAATCGTGTCACGACTCAAATAGTCTGGTCTCGTGAGACCATACAAGCTAATGAGTGAGTTTGGCTCTCAAGTGTGTAGATTTGAAAGAGTGATGACCCAACTATCTATGTGCAGAAGTGTCCGTGCCTTAAGCTTTTGGCAGCTCCGGTGCAGGATGCTCCACATACAGTATGAGAACCAGTGGACCTCAATAACATCCAGGTGTTTTGAACTGCATTTAACTTCTTGCTCTCTCTAAACATCTGGTATTGGTCTCTGCCTCACCAACATGATCATTATCTACTGTTAGTGCACTCAGGACAGCTGCAATTCAACAATATGCTGCTTTGCTTATGACCTTATTACCTTAGTAAACAAGTGCAACTCTGTTGATTATCTTTGTCCCTTTCATATTTTACATATTTCATAGTTTCTGTCTAATACTGTTTTCTTCTCTGTTTAATGTACTGTGTTCACAAATTGTACCGTAGGTGCTGGTTTATTTCCTTAGTGTAGCTAATTTTAGCATGGCTTGGCTTTTAATTGACCTGATCTTCTGTTCTCTTTACCGCTGTGGACAATTCACGGAGGTTGTGCAGTTAATTCATGAATAATGAATTACTTGTATTAACTGGTTTGGTCAATAACATATTAATCGGAGTCGCGTGGGTGAAAATGAAAGAGCAACATCAGAAGTGAGCATTATTCAACGACTAAAAGCAGCATTTAACAAAATTGCCTTTTGTCTTATTTTGAAGATTTTGTACTGCATGACAGAAGGTGGCTGTTTTTTTTTTCACTGAAGATAAGTGGTTTTCCCAAATAAATTGCCTGTCATCATCTGGCAAGCGTTACCATTTACAGCAGATTTCATAACAATCAAATATTTCACCCATCTGCATGCTGTCCATCTGTCAGTAGCCAACAACAGCCAATAGAAAGTCTAAAGAACCCGTTTTTCACCCGAGTGCACACGTGTGTCGAACTCATCTCTCTCCATCAGGATAAAATACTTTTGGAGCCAACCGCTGATGAAGCGACCTAAGGCCAATGAGGCGTAATTAACGTGGAGCGGTGCTTGGGCATGTGTTGTTCTCCCCCTGTAGGCCCAGGGCAGAAAGCGAGGTGTCTCCTTGCATTACAAACCATGCATATTGTTAAGGCAGCCCCAAGCGCTGCCACCCACAAAGGCTACATTTTGGAGCCTCTCGATCTTCTTTGAAGCCGCTAGCTACCCAGATGGTCCACAGCATTTAATTCAGATACAAAGGTTAATCACAGCTTCTATCTGCTAATAAACTAGGTAGTGGTTGGGCGAATATTAAATACATATTCATCATTTGATAAATGTGAATGATTTTTTTTACTGGGAACTTTGTAATCTAAAATAATATAAATATAACCGCAGTGGTCTAGTTTTTACTCACATACATTAATTAAGCAATACAATTTGATTGTATAGTAATTATATTTGACTATTTGAACATTCAGAATTGCATATGGTTTTACATTTTTATTCTGGTACTAAATGTTTATTTAAAAACCTGTTTGTTGTGCCAAACACACTAAAATAATCATAGTAAAAGGACAGTAGAATAAACAGTTATCAGGAAGAAGAAGTGTTGTTGTGACTGTGAACTGTGTTGTGACTACAAGTGTTTTTTCCTTGAAGTACATATTGCTCATATTTGAATTGAGAGGAGAAGGGTTAGGGGAACTCATTCCCAAATGTTTGTGTAAGTATGTGACAAAGATCTTTGACTAGAACTATTATTAAAGGTGGATGCAGGGTTAAGTGCTGTTGCATTACTGTCTTGCTAAGCTGTGTCTTAGTAATGGAGTACAAAGTAAATGACTAATGGAAATTATTTTAGAGCTAGAGAAAGAGCTTGATGGCCAAATTATTTTTGCGTAATTATGGAAAGTCACGGCATTGCCCCGCGGTGTGCCAAGAAGGATGTCGGACATAAATCTTATAAAGCCTTGTAATATTTATCGATGTCCTCTGGGGTAAGATACCTAATTGGAAGACAGTCAGAGAAAGAGAGAGAGAGAGAGAGAGAGAGATAAACCACCTCAGTGGTCAAAGATCCAACATAATTGAAGAGCAGATGCAGTCGTGTATCTGGGGTCCACGTATGGGAGCCCGTGTGATCGACTACTCATCACATGGAACAACTGCCAGGTGTGTCTACAACAACCACTGCTATATTATTTAAAGGAATAAATACAAACCATAATGGGCCCCTGTCTGGACTACAAGAGCTCTTGTTTTAAAATATGCAGCTCAATGGCTCAATGACACTACACTGCAGTCCCCCTGTGCCACACTTCACGTCGAATGTTTAACACCTCCTCTGAACAGGAACTGTCTATCCTGCTGTGTGCTTAGTCTCTTGATTTCTGTTAGCTCTATTAGCCCTCTTAGCTGCTAGGTCAGCTAGCCAAACACACTGCAGGACTCTGGTGCCCACCACCTGCAGAGAAGGCTAACTATAGCTCTCCACCTGCTGTGATGACACCATTTGTAATCTTCTAAGCGATAGTTCAATTACACACACACACACACACACACAAAGATAGTCAGACAGACAGATGTGCCTCTACCGGCTAGTTAAGCGGCATGCCCTGTGCACAGCTGGTACGGATGTTACCAAAAAACTATGACGCCATCAAAGAAGAGACTTTATCAAGCATTTAAAGCCACGGTATGTACAGCATGTGGGTTATTTGAAAGGCCAACACACATTTTTCTACACACAATTTCTCATAAATTATTTACAGAGGCTTAGATGCATTTTTCAGCATTAACAAGTAGGTGTCTAACTCAAAGGCGTTCATCCAAATGGATGCATTATATGTTGGCACATTGTCAACGTTTTGTATGTGAGGTTATTTGAGAGGTCATCATCACATAGCTAGATCCCAATGTGTTTGTAAGAGGAGCCATTGTTCTCTAACTCATCCATGGGCTGGCTGACACTGTGCAGTCTGTTTGAAGGCTGTGATGACACTCTGACAATAAGAGACATGTAGCGGTGCTGCCAATACTGTGAATCGTAGTGACTTCGTGTCTGCTAACCCTGGGAACTGGAGACTACAGCCAGATGCTGGAATGGTTGTTTGTAGTTACTTGTGTACATGGTTGGTAAATAATTAACACAGATGGGTATGTATTTGAAATCCATTAAAGTACAAGGACACGTGCATGTTCTGTTCTTGTTTTCAACAGCTGCTATCACTACAAGCAACCACGACACATTCGACTGAGACTCGCATGTTAATTAGCACCATTGCTTTTTAGAGAAACCAACCAAATGATAATGACTTTGTGGCCGCAGGTTGTAATTCACAATTACCACAGTCATGTGATTGAGTTAATTTATTCTGGGATTCCACCTGGTCAGTGTCTTAGCCCACTTTGAGTTGAAGTTTGCCACGACTGTTCGAGCAGCTGAGAACTACACAGATTCTTCCCAAAATCCTGAATATCATTGTCAAAAGTCACATTACATAGTAAGTAAAGATAATAGTAGAAAAGTGTATGCAATAGCAGCTTGCATTCAAACATGCACTTGTTGTAAGCAGACGCCACCGTAGCAATGAAGACTTGTTTATTTTTGGTATTTACTTTAGACTTGTAGAAGAGTCTTTAAGGCTTTCCATCCAATTTGATTTGTTCTGTCAATCATAACTTACCCTTCCTGCAGGAGGGCTTGTTGGCGCTTTGTGTGTCCTGTTGTATATGTGAATGTATGCACATGCATCATCATTGTGTTGGCACCTACAGTGTGTATATGTGTGTCTGTGTGCATGGGGTTTTCATCACGTTTTTGCAAGTGTGTGTTGGAAATTCTAACTTTACAAGCTGTGCACTTAGACATTTCATAAACCTGGGTCTTTAAATTCCCTAGAAATAAAGAGGTTAAAAGGTTAACCTAGTCATGGGGTTGTCCCATTTAGATGTGCAGTCGTGAAGGAATGAATGACGATGGATAAAGTGACTTTTGGCGTCCAGAGGGCGCATGACGCACAAACGCTACTCCAACGGAAATGTCCGTACTCTCTTATGTCAGGGGATTTTATTTGAATGTCCGTTTAACTCTGAAAAAAGTAAATCCGGACAGCCTGAGCAGTTTCTTGTCAGCAACATAAGTTACTTTTAGGAAACCTTGTTTAGATACAGAGCACACAGCCTCTCTGAGCATATGCTCATTCGCGCCGGCTTCCCTCTCGCCATCTCCAGACAAATTAGTTTATCGGAGTTGCCTTCAGCTGCCGAACTGGCTGTTGCAACCAACTGCAGCATTTTAAAACTCTCAACACTATGAATCATACATCTTGGCCAAATACACAGGGCCACTAGATTCACTGCAGATGATGAAGTATTTAATCATCCTTTACCCTCATTAATGAAACACAGAGCAGAATGCAGTATTTAAAAAAAAAAAAATCTAATTTAAGCAAAACTATATATTTCTGTCACTGCAGGCAAAATCTAAACTAATGATTATATCACTGTTCTTCTCTCCCTCGCCCAACTTCTGGCTTGTCATGCACTGCTAATATGGACATCCACGCAGGCTCAGGTCAGTGCCGTTCATTCTGTACACATACTCTGCTCGAGCTAAAGAAGACGCAATGCATGACAGATCTGTCCGAGTCAGATATACTCCTGTGACCCTTTTGGTCGAGAGAAAGAACAGTGGCTTGATTGGAGAGAGTTTTTACATGGATGGAAATCAGTTATGTATAGTGCATTTGGATAATATCCCCATCTGCTTTTTAACTGTAGGAACCCACATTGACATTTTCTAAAGAAGAACTTCATTCATTTATATTATATGAAGAGCCGGTGAGGCTTTTGAGAGTATGCTCAAATCAACTGGACTCATCCAAAAAGATGTATTTGATTTCAGAAGTGGTTCAGAGAAAACAAAATAGCAGAAAAAAATAAGTTGATTGAGATCGCCCGTATCTCACTTCACCGATGACAGAATCCGGTCTGAACCAGCTGATTCTAACTGGTCGTCTATCCTGCTTTCCTCTGCAATGAGAGCTCTTCGTAAATGTGTGCGTAGATGTACTTGGGGGAAAATCTTCTGCTCCGTCTGTATATTCTAGTGCACCAGCTTTAACCTGCCAACACATGATTAAATATCTATCTGACATCTTATGTGTTGTGGCACCATAACCCATTTGGTTTGAGCTAAAGTCACATGATTTATCGCTGAACAAATGGTGTCGGTGCACAATAAATAGTGCATATATTGTGGAAAATGACTGGAAAGTCTTTTTTCTGTCTATGGAAATTAGTGGTTGAGCTGAAATTGTGCTTCTACAGTAGTAGTGGAGAAAGTGGGAGCGGAGAGAGCATTTGCCAGTTTACCCAACAGGGGCATCTGCAGGGACAGATGGGAGATGATGAGGGTGTGTAATAGGCATCTGTGTGGGCCGTAGGGGAGGCAATACTCAACACCCACTACCTTTATATAGTCTGAACACACACACACACACAAACACACACACACACACCTATACACATACACTTACAGGCACCCATTACAGCTTGTCTTAGCTTTTTCCACAAATTGTCCTCCAGAGTACACCTTTTACTGTGGCAGACCGTTACATAGATTGAGAGTAAACATGTGTTTACAGGAACATCGCGCTCACTGGTCCCTTGGTTTTACAAACATCCCAGAGTCACTAGATGAATGGGGAGAAGTAAAAATGCTCAACATCCAACCAATTTCATCCTCAGCTGAGGGGCCTATTGCCATGGTCATTGTCGTGTTAAACACTGCATGCATGCTGTCCTCTCCATATCATGCATAGAGTGTATTTGTGTATTAAAAGTATAATAATATCACATTATTGTCCTTTTCTGCAGTGTTAGTGTAACAGCAGTTAGTTCAGAACCCCGCTGTAGTGAAAGGGTCACTTTCATTAGTTCAGGGGTGAAACTTTGGATACTCACCATCTATTCCTATGCTCATACTCTGACTATGGAAAATATAAGTCACACCATCCTTGGCAACACATAACTGATTCCTGTCTTAATTGAGAGTAGTGCACTCTTCAAAATGTCCCAGGGAAGCAATATGCATATCCATAACTGCTTTAAATGCTTCATTTTAAATATGAATGCAAAAAAAGGATACAAGCTTATATTGTATTCTTAAACTGATTGCTGACATGGATAGCTCCTAGATTAAGAGATGAAATTATACCTTGTGAGGTATGCTTTTTTTCTTGTTAGATTTACCAAATTACATCCCATAAGCAATTCTCTTTTTAACCTGGAGCTACCTCATTAGTGTACTATGAAAAGTGAAAGTGACCCTAATATCTTCTACCTCCCCTGCAAGTGTATGCACCAACTATAAATGCACACACTTGCTTTTGCATGTGTGAGAGCTGATTTGTATGCGTGTCCGTTTTCCGCTTTCTTTCTATAATAATCCCTTTTGTGTATCCCTTTCCGTGTGTGTGTGTGTGTGTGTGTGTGTTCGCACATGCACACGTGCAGGTATATGAAGCGGCGCCGTGCTACAGTGAATGCGGCCAATACGAGTGGAGGATCGAGCCCTGGTCCATTTGTACCATCAACGCTGTGGATGACCTGCCAGCCTGCGGGGAGGGAGTCCAAAGCCGCAAGATCAGGTGAGTGAGCGGGTTCGGCTTGGCACGCGGCCGGCTTGGCACGCGGCCGGCTTGGCACGCGGCCGGCCTGGCACCGCAACACACGTTAACTGGCAGCGCTCCTCTCGCTGGCACTCGCACTGGTCCTGACACTTGCAATGCCAGGGGAAAACAAACAGTCAAAACAAACCACTGCTTCCTGATGAGTTTTTAGATTTTGCACTGGCTTTTTGTGCAACTTAAAAATAGCCACAGATAAGAGCAGTGAAGCGTTGACCTTTTCTGCAGGCAGCATGTTAAGGTGTTGGAATTGGTATCGAAATAAAAATATAGGAAATTAGAAAGGTCAAACAGGGCATCGGTTTTATTGTGTAATAATGTTATCACACGTAAGCCTGTGAGTCAGACACATATCTCAAACTGGTAACAATCAACCACCCAGATGCTGAAAAAGAGCAGAAATCAAATAAAAAAATCATCAACTCAAAGTTGTCTTTTTCTCTGTTTTAGGACATTTGCATACAGTTTTAGTCACTTATCAGACCTTCCAGCTTGCGGACTTGTTCCAAGCTTTTAGCAGTACACTGTCAAAGTCTGATGAGAAAATGTTTAAACTATTTATTTTAATCTAACTATATATTATGTATATATGATTTGTGATGACTATACCGCTACTCGCCAAAAAAGATAATTCCTTACCCTTCAATCTTGGTAATAATGTACCATTTAAATATCTGTCAGGGAACTTTGCATGAGAGATGTCTGACATTCAATTTGTCTAGTTAAGGCAAAGTTAATGACCAAAACTAAGGTTTTGGAGAATGGCCTTCACACATACAGAGAAAGTGAGTCAAAGAGAGGCCAACTTTGACTGTTTCCAAGAAATTAAACAAGAAGTTAGGTCTCTAATGTCAAGGTCACAAGCTTGGTAAATCCAACCATTCAGCCTGACATCCCACTATACTGCTGCAAGATAATAATAATAATAATAAAAACATCCACCATTGCCATTAAATGTAAACATAGGTTTTCACATAAACGCAATGTGTTGCTCACCAAAAAACACAAGTCATTTGAAGTCATTAGAACAATTAATGCTATCAGGTATTTAATTTAAACAGTTAATTGACTCTTTGAACCAATGTTTCAGTTGTACACATCTAAATGTTTAGAGAAACCAAACACATGGGACAAAATGTGGACGAGTAGCACAATCTCACCGGAGAGCAAAAGGAGGGAAATCTATTTTAAGTCGGAGGCTTCGAAATGTTTTACGAAACTCAAAAAAGAACCCAGTTAGCAGAGCCCCAGAGACTAGTTATACCGCTGTGTGTGCCGCTTCGCTAGGTGTGTAAAGCAGGGAACAACGAGTGGGGAGAAAGCCACGTTGGAGGACAGTCTGTGTGATCAGGAGGAAATGCCACCCAGAGCCCAAGTCTGCTTCCTGGCCTGCCCAGAGGACTGCGTCGTAGCCCCCTGGGGCGCTTGGAGCAACTGCCCTCTGGTAAGTGGTAATAATCTGTTGACAGGTTGTGTCATTTATTTTCATTGGAAACATGTCCATAGTCATCTTCATATAGGCGGACATTTGGGTAAACTGGCCAGATAAAGCCATTAGCATTCAGCAAAATCGAACAGAAGCATTTTACTTTTTTTAATAACAAGTTTGATTCATTTTGTGTGTGCATTTACAAATACTGTTATAACTACATACTATTAAATACACATATGACACACATATACACAGTATATGTTAGTATTAGAGTTGATTGAAAACATGTTGTCATTTAACATTTTGGGATTAATCAATTGTTATCTCAGTCTATTGGCATAAAACATGAAACATGAAAAACATGCCAAAATATACTGTCTTCCGTCCTCTTACAAATAATGTTTATAACATATAAAATTAATGCATTTTTGTCTGCTGGTCAAAAGTTTGCACATAACAATTGTCAGTCTGGATTGTGATTAACTCACATTTTAAAATGCTTTTTCACTCTTCTTAGACTCCAATATTTTGAAAATGTATATATCCATCCATCCATTATCTGAACCGCTTATCCTCTTTAGGGTCACGGGGCGCTGGAGCCGATCCCAGCTGTCATTTGGGCGAAGGCAGGGTACACCCTGGATAAGTCGCCAGTCTATCCAGGGCTCACATATAGACAGACAACCATTCACACTCACATTCACACCTATGGGCAATTTAGAGTCCAATTAACCTAACATGCATGTCTTTGGACTGTGGGAGGAAGCCGGAGAACCCGGAGAGAACCCACGCTGACACGGGGAGAACATGCAAACTCCACACAGAAGGCCCGCCCAGACCGGGATTGGAACCCCGGCCCCTTTTGCTGTGAGGCGACAGTGCTAGCCACTACGCCACCGTGCAGCCCAAAATGTATATATCTATCAATTTAAATATTCCACATCAGCAGTACTATTCAAATACTATAAAATACCAATAAATGCATGATGTTTCATGAGACTCCCCTTTTTAAATATAACATTTAACATATAACATATAACAAAACACCATATTCTAATCACACATCCGGGAAGTGTTTGTAATTATTAATAATACAAGTTTAAATCATAAAAAGCTCTTGTGTGCATGCAACCAGCTGCTTTGTAACCTTTTGTGGTGTAAAATCACATTTTGCAATAGAATGTTAGATACTGCGAATGTTATTAAATCTGCTAATGTGCCACCATGTTCCTGTGCCCTGAGTCCTAAACCACGTAACACAGGTTCCCTCGTGTTTCCAGCCTCCGGCTGCTGGTCTTCTGGCCATGTAGCCGTGTTATGTGTTTCCTGTCAAACATAACAGTTCAGTGGGCTGGAACATTGGAGTCAGAGGAAGAACAGGGCGGGGGGGAACAGAGATGGAGAGATTAAGTACTTAGACTGAGATTTCTCCACAGACATTTTGTCTCAATCAATCCTTCAATCTGCTAGTAAAGGCAGCACTCTTCACAACATATGTGTTGCTCAAATAATGTCAAAACTGTTGTTAAACTGTAACAGCCATATACGCTAAGTTAGGGTTGCTTTGTTTCTCGAGTTAAATCAACCTTGAAACATGTAACACATGTAGCACAATAGTGTGTGTTTGAGATGGTATCTATATTTGTATGTTTGTTCATTCATCCAAATGACTAACGTCTGAAGTATGCATGGCTCATTCACGAGGATTGAGTGTGGTTTAATGAAATAGTATAGCTGCGACAATATCTTTATATTCTAGGAAGCAGATCATAGAAATATATACACAATGTATACACTTGAGGTGTGAGATTTAATTTATTTCAAGTCTTTTTTTAACTAGACAATTACAAATGTCCTCCTGAAATTATTCTACGTGCTACGGCCAACACATTATGAAAAACGCCTCTGTACATTTATACACGTTTTGCCCATGCATTTAATTCAATTTCAATTCAATTATTTTGTATAGCCCAAAACATCCTGAACATCTTAATTCTTGATGTACTGGAAGGAAAATCTTTCTTCGCAAATGGTCTGAGTGCAAACAATGAGGTTTAGCGTGAAATATGCTACTCCGTCATAATTGGAGATAGTTGTACAGCCCTGAGCCATTCCTGTACTCAGCTGGAATGAGGATGCTGTGTAGTGTGTGCAGGATTGTGATGAGATCAGCGGGGTTGTGGGGTCCATAGGTGGCACCGGGATGAAGAAAAGCACCCTGGTTAACAACACTGTGACGGTTCCCTACGTTGTCTCTATACTGTACATTCACAATGGCGCGAAGGCCAATGACGTTCCTTCAGCGTGGCCTTGTTTGAGTTAGGGTTAAAGCCTCACTGTGCCAATAAAAATACAATTAAGGTGGAATGTGTTTACCTCCAGTATCCTCTGAAACGGCAACACATCACATAGTATCAAGAATAAACCCAGAGCAGCCTTTATAGTGAAGCACAAACACTGCATTGCAGTTTGTTCTGTACAGCACGCTCATAGGATACACTTTGCACTTCATCGACTCTCTAAGGTTCATTGAAATTCAGCTTTTGTTCCATTGTTTCCCAACCTGGCCGCCTGGAGTGAATGGCTGGGTTTTGTCGCCATGATTTTCAAAGAGATGATTTTAGAAAAATCATTCAATTGAGAATATGTATTTAAGTGGCTTCATGATTGCGTCATGTCTGTCAAACTGAAAGGAACAGAAAACACATCAACACCACTACCTGCTTTGCAAAATATTAGGCAATGTTACTAAGTCATTCTTAAATTACAGGGCTTGATAATGCTAAAACACTGGCTTGTAAACAACACTGAGCACATCTTAGGGACGATTTGAGCTTCATGTGAAATGGTCAAGACCAGAATCCACACATTTTCAACACAGATGCCGTACTGTAGCTCCCAGCAGTAAAAACTAATTGTATTGTCTCCTCCAGGTTTGGTTTAGCTGTTCCAAGTGAAAGGGATTAGTTTATAAGGAGAGGGTTGGCACAGCCTGCAAGCAAGCAGACTGGTGCGTCAGCTGATCTATCAGATGTGTCTGAAGAGCTTCGAGAGCGTTATTGCTCAGGTTGTTTGGGGTTTAGTATTGCCAGCTTCTCATTTAGTTTATTTCACTCACAGTTTTGTTCCTACCAATTATACGCAAACTTCTTTTTACATTGATCAGGATTGTGGATTCATATATAATGAGCAACGCTGTCAAATAATCCCCAAACTGCATGCAAATAAAAGGCAGTTCAATAGACAAAAAGAAGACGTAGTTTATTGATTTTGTGAACTTTCTTGGGGTATAGGTTTTATTTAATTAAAAATTGTTCAGAACCTCGTCATAATCCGTCATCGACCAAAGGCAGGGCCTCGTGTATTTAGCACACAAATGCATGAGCATGGGTGTCACAGTGGGCGTAAAAGCATTAGGGGCACATGACCGCGGGTGATTGGCGAGCCTGACACAGAGGTCTCTCATTAGGAGGTGACAGTGATTGAGGTGCGGGACAAATGCACCTTAACGGCACCCTCGGAGCTGGCATTTCCTCTCCACGCACCCGTTTCACACATCCTTTGCTTCTCTGTTCACAGGTTTGTATTCCCATGTAGTGACTGGAGTGACGTGCATGCTACTGCCGTCATTTGCTAAATGTGGCCCTCCTCCAGTTCTCGTGATTGATCTCTCAATCATTAACACACTCGTCTAAATCTGTTAAATAGTTATTTTCAATTTACCCAGAACAGTTGTTCAGTGGCAAAACATTGCAGATTTAATTTAGGAATCAACCTTCTCATGATTTCTCTAAAAATTATACATGAAAAGTAAACCATGTTGAAAAGTGCCAAGACGAGCATCTAGGAGCACTTATTTTATCTCATCGACATATCAACAAGAAAAGGATTGTGAATTAGATCTTCAGAAAAACTATATCAGGTAGTTTTCTTTCTCTCAAAGAAGACGCCAAAGTAAACAGAATGATCTTCAATTGAACAGATTTTATTTTCTTTCATTAAATGTGTTTGTCAGGGATAAAAAAATAATAATCTCAAAGAAAGAGTTGATGCTTTGTACCAGATTGTCTACTGCCACCCCCAATACTGCATATCCACAACATGATTTCCTTTGCTAATTTTCTTTTATACTAACAATGACTGATGTTGACACACACAGGGCCATGCCTTTATCTTTCCCACATTTCAAAAGTACATGTTCTCTGATCAAAAGGAAATTGTGCTATGAATGGTTTGCTATAAAGAATAACTATTTACCTCTAAAATATAAAATGTATTCACAACAGTAAAGCTAAAGTTGGTGTTGTAACAAAGTTTCAATATTTTTACCCAAATTCCAAAATCTTACTTCCAATTTAATCACAATGTGTTATTCAATAACCGTGAAGGCAGCAGACAGCTTTCAGTTTCCAACTTTCTTTGGCCGACTGAAGGAACCCTTAATTCCAACCAGCGTCATCCCATCTCCCTCATCTCTGAAAATAAACCTGTGCTCTTGACAAGTTCATGTGTGTGGTGATGCTGTCATTGTTGTGCAGCAATGTCACCTGGGAACAGCTCGGAACAGGAGCCGACACATCCTCCGCCTCCCAGCCTCGGAGAGCTCAGCCTGTCCGGAGCTGGTCCAGTCAGATCCCTGTGTTCTCAACAGCACCTGCTTCTCCTACCAGCACCGAGTCTCAGGTAGGACCATCTGCACACCAGGCCCTGAGCTACAAGTGGATGAGTGGTGGCAGCGCTGCTCCCAGTGACTGGCAGTAGACGTTTTATACCCAATCCAAATATATTGAACTGAATGAACGTAAAGCTAGGTATGTGTGCTTGTCCAGATTTGCCTGTGTGAGACAAGGGTGACAGATGTAAGGATTCCCAAAATAAAGTATTATTAGTTCAGCCAAATGTTGTTGGTTGGAACTGACAGCGATCCTGCTGGCAGTGAGAGTAATGTCCAGATATGTTGCTGTGTGTGCGTGCATGTGTGTTGCAGACTGGAGTACATGCCAGCTGAGCGAAAATGCCATCTGTGGTCAGGGTTCACGTTTCCGTCTCGTGGACTGTACTCGCAGCGACGGCAAGATAGTGGAGTTGCAGAAATGCAAGCAGGTAATCACTGTGTAGTCTGTGTTCAGTTCATAATGGCATCAGGTTTTCACTATGGACAGGGCGATATAACTATAATTGTATTATTTTCCTCTGCAATATATTTGGAAATCTTAAACAATGTAGATAGGGCCAAATTATTCAAATAATTTTGACTCATACATTATTGAATCCCAGTCGCCCAATTTGTTTAAGTGAAAAGGTTGTAACACCTTTATGTTTCACTAAGCAGTGTGCCACCAAGCCCAACGCAACTTAACTCAATTCCCTCGACTTAATTGTGCAGAGATAGATGATGGTCTTGAAGAAGCAGCAAGTTACTGTAAATGCAACACTGCTCCTTCATTGCTGCAACATTTCTTACTGGTGGGTGGCAAAATGGATTGCACCATCTGCAGTTAACTTCTGGTATCCCAAAGATCCCCGTAGCACATGAAGGCTGTGATGTTGTCGCCTCTGTGTGAAGCATAATGTACATTAACAGTGAGATTCCCTCTCAAAGAAATTCAAAGAATGTAGCTCAATAACATGTGGATGCGAGGTTAATGGTAAACTTGTTTAATTGCCACGTCTCCACTGTCCTAAAATGAACCGCAGCACATTTAAGATATGGAAATACGGGCGCTCTCTGAAATAATTAGCTCTCCCTCCTCACAGCTCGGCTCTTGTTTTTCCACAGTTGGGTCTGATCAACAAGTGGAGGCTGTCAGAGAGCTGCGTGGTTAACTGTCCTGTCAACTGCATCCTCTCTGAATGGTCGCAGTGGGCTGAATGTTCGCACACCTGCGGTAACCAAGGTAAACACACTTGAAGCCAATGGGAGCACCGATCCTCATAAACAGACACGGAGTCGACCACATGTGCAGCGCCTCATTATTGCTTCTACTTAGGCATTCACCAAGATGTTAAACTATGCATGAATACATTTAAATGCATTAAAATATTTACGAGAATGTGATGACGAGGCTTTGTAAACCAAAGCCTTATTATACATTCTTATTATTCCTATATATATATATATATATATATGTAGGAATAATAAGAATATATATATACAACATATATAGGTATGCTGTAGATATGGCGTATGAAGCCTAGTTTTGTTAATTAACTGGAGGTTAGATTTTAAGAACAGCATGTTGACATTAAACTCATTTTCTACATCTCACCTTTATGGATGTCGTAAATGATTCAGTGTTCCTAAATGAAATATACACCCTTATCTGTATGGTTTAAAAAATGCACTTCTCCATAACAAACATGTGGCGTGCTCGTCATCACTTTCATGCAATACACAGAAGTTAATGATATAACCTTGATGCATACATTGTTTTTTAGGGCTCCCAAAGCCAATCATGTGCTATTATCTCAATTAGAGACACTCAAAGACAGCATCTTTCTCGGTTCCTTCATTTGAATGTGTCGTTGGCTATCTGTCTCTCACAATCAACCCCTCATTCCAATAAGCGTGCACTTACACAGGCTTTCAACTGGGGATTTAAACGCAGGACTGTCAGTCTCTGCTGTGTCACTGTTGCTGTGACTCTGTTTCTGCCACGCTCTCGCTCTGTTCATCCTCACACAATGTGAAACACATCTGTCAGCCTTGATGAGGGATTTGCGTCGTATCTGTGTCAGACGACGCAAGGATCTTGTTCTGTCAGGATCTCGTGGGAGTGCTAATGTTTTGGTTTGATTTCCAAGATGGCAGAGCTGAATGTCCTTTTGCGGCGTCTGCCCGGGGCCCACGGAGCTCAGCATCTCCCCCGGCGAAACACAAACACACACAGCTTCTGTCTTAACTGGATGGCTGATGGAGGCCATGCCTTCACTGAGCCTCAAAGGACCCAGACACTGAGCTGTTACAGCATAACAAACCCACTCTGTGGCCAGTCCGTTTAACTGATGCCATTTAGCAAACTTTCCCTTTCACCTATTATGAATGGCTCTCTTGAGCAAAACACTTGTGTAGAATAATGGCACTTTTTGCTGTTTGTCATGAGGAAAATATGTCAAGAGAATATTTTTCTTTTCACTCCTAAATAAATAATCATAATGTATTTCTACCACTCGTTATTTCACGGGTCCTTATGTGTGTGTTATGGTATTTAGTTTTCTAGCCCTGACTCACATGTAGTATAGTCCTACGGCTCCCACAGGGTTTTTGTTCTGTGTCTCACAGAGTTTTTCATGTTAAGATAATGTCACCATGTTTTGCATTCATACATACAAAGGAAAAAAAGAGTATTCAGTTTGAACATTGAAGCTCTACATGCAGCTGGGCCTCCTCTGATCCATCGTTCCTAACAGTTTCTTCCTCTTGGTGCTCTGCAGGTCAGTCCGTGCGCAGCCGGAGGGTCCTGCTGGAGGCTCATGAGGAGGGCCGGCCCTGTCCCTACCAGCTCACCCAGACCAAGCCATGTCCCATAAGGCCTTGCTACACATGGCTGCTCAGTGACTGGTCCCCATGCACTGTGGAGGTATGACCTGCACTGTGAATGCTCAATTAAAGGAAAGGGTGCTGTAATATACCCGTTTTGATGATAACCATGATATTAAAAAATGAAATACTAATATCATGTTAATAATACATCAACCATATGATGATATTGTGTAAAGAATCCAGTGCGTAATTTATGTAGTGTGTAAGAATGTGCATTCACACTATCTTACTATCGGCACTAGCAGGTGGCGTTAACAAATTAAGAAACGATGGGGGAAAAAAAGAATGATGGTAGCAAGTAAACATGGATGTAAGCAATGCAAGTGTATTATTGAGTTATTGTAATAGATGCGATATGTTTGTTGGACTTTAAAAATACACACAATGCATTTTGGTAATATTTAACGTTGAATAAACATTTTTTGTTTCCAAGAATATATTATATATATATATATATATATATATATATATATATATATATATATGAAGCATTAATACCCTGATAAATCTATGTCCCAAGGGTTGAAGACATACTCCATTAAGTTAAATAGTACATTTTCAATGGAGTCCAATGTGAACCAGTTATTAGTCATTCTAAGCAACACCCAACTCGTTTCATTTGTTTTCACCCACTCAGCGTTCTTTCTCAACGCTTCATAATACCAAGTCAAATAAATGGTCGGGGAGGACTTCTTCCTCTTGCCTAAATTTTTGTTTTGGTGAAATGACAAAAAGATCACATTTGTCTGTGCAGGGTGCCGAGTGTGGCGAGGGGCTTCGGAGGAGGAGCCTGTCATGTGTCGCCCATAAAGGCAACTGGCCCGAGTCTCCCCCCCAGCCAGCGGACGTGGAGCTTTGTGGAGACAAACTGCGGCAGCAGGTCCAACAGGAGATGGAGCAGCCCTGCTTCGTGCCCTGTCCAGGTAACGATGCACTCAAATATACTGGATTAACATCTTTGCTTCTCGATTGATCAATGTTCAGTATATGAAGAGTTATTATTGATGTCATTGCAGGAAATATACATTGTATTATTAAGTTGTAATATGGTTAAATATAGCAAAACTTCTACTACTTCAAACTAATGTTGTAATTTTGGATTCATCATGACCAAAATGATTTGGCCTGGCTCACCTGGCCCATAATGAATCATTTTTGAATGCCAACTCTTTTCCTGGAATCTGCCAATGCACTGTCCTCTCTACAGAGTGCTTGACATTTCCAGCTGCTAAATAATTATTGCAAAATCAATAAAACTCATAGATTAACTAATGACCCTTTTACCTCTACGTTATCTGGTTGAACATGTCCAATAATAAATTAGAAAAAACAAAACAATGTCCACATCGATAGAAGAAAGTTCACATTTGTAGTTAATAGAGTAGAAGAGCATCAGAGCTGCAAAAGTCAATACTGAGTAACTTAACGAGAGACGGATTTTACGCTACATCCTGTAACAACTTAGAAATACATGAAGAGTGGAAAATCATCCTCTGCTAACTGAGGCAATTAACAGCTGTGGAATTCTGCATGCAAAGAGCTTGTGTGACAATGCAAAAGCAATGATTTTCCAAGAATAATGTAACAAAATGCAACTAGTTTTTAAATCAGAACATCCTTGATAACATTCACAGTTTATTCATTGCGGTTGCAAAAGCAGGAGGAAGAAAAAAAACATGAGATGACAAAACAAAATTAGGTTTATTCTCGTTTACCCTAATTCCCCATTTTGCATCACAATGATGAATACATTTAGAACGACGGTCTTACACGTTGAGGGCAGGACATCATTATGCAGCTCCAAAGGCGGGCACGCCGCTGTGGGCGGGCAGCGTTGGCGCCCAGAGATAGCGAAGGCGGAGCTACAGGAAAAAACGATGCTCTGTATGCGTCTGCTGCTGAAATCATCAACGTCATCACAATTCAACCCAAAGTTATTTGAGACATTGAGTTCCTGGTCAATTACACAGAAGTTACACATACAACTGGAATGAATGGCCCTGCAAATATATCAGCAGAGCACTGTGCACTCACTACTGGTGATGTGTGTCAGGAGCAGGTCTGGATCAACTTCTTTTCCCTTGCTACTTTTTACTTTGTGCGAGCTCATTCACTGTTAGCACGTCAAACACATGCACGCTGTTTTCAGTGCTAGATAATGACACAAATGCAGCACTGGCAATGTGCTTCTCCGTGTGCTGTAGGTTGACAGTGGCGTTAACTAGATCGTGAAAACCTGTAAGTGAAAAGAAGAGAAGTTGATTTACTGTAACTTTATGTTCCTGTTGGTTTAGTCTCAAATGAATGTGGAGCGTAATGCCAAATACAGGCTTGATGGAGTTCTTCCACTTTACTGTTTCCAGTGTATTGAAATTGAGACAAAAACAGAATTTAGACATTCATTCTGTATTTAGTGAAACACTGACATCAACTGTCGCACAGTGCTTTCATTTGATCCTTTTGACAGGGGAATTAGAGACCTGTGGCCTGAAACATTGCCATGGTTTTTTAATTGTGTCTGGTCAATCTCACCATTATAAAAATCACCACTGCAACAAGAAGCCAGCAGGTCATCGTCGACTTGAATGACATTCCAAGATTCCGACTGATGTTTTTTCTTCTTTTATCCATATTTAGGCCACTTTGTGGATGTCGCTTTTTTTCATTAGCAAGGGAGCTGCTGGCCAGACAGCAATGACCTGCTTCACTTGTCACCGTCTGGCTTTCCACGCTGAAAATCTATAATGAAGCTTTATTGTCTGTGGGCACAATTAGTTGGCGGGCAAGCCAGCTACACAAGTACTGGAATATATCAGATTTCTTTTTTTTTTTTTCTTTTTTTTTTTTAAAGAGAAACCGTCATTATCATCCGGTAAAAAGACAACTCTGGTCTACTTTGTCACGGCTCCAGCCAAGCCAGGCTCTTGTTAGCTGTTTCTACGACGAGACCCTTTTGCAGCGCTTGTTTCTGCTCATCTGTCCCTCGCGCTCCTCTGATCCTCGCCTTGATTCATCACTCAACTCGCCCTTTGCTGTGAGCCTTGGCTCAGGATCAGAAGTGTTTGATGGCCGGAGCAGATGTGTGTGTATTTGTGTCCATGTGTCGGTTTGTGGTAAGGTGGCAGGCGCAGTGCGGGGGCCAGGGGGAGGGGTTGCCAACATGTATGTGATGTACAGTGTGTGTGTGTGTGTGTTGCTTTTTGCAGTATCCTGCAGCTTCAGCCACAGCATGTTTCCACAGGCGTAGCAGCATGACTGATGGAGTCCATCCATGTAAAGATGAAAGATAATGATATGCGTCAATCCACAGACACTAATGGGTGTTCGGGGCGGAGAATCAAAGGGTTCTTCTGGCTGAGAGGCTGGAACAGCGGGTGTTATCACTACAAGCTGACCCTATGAGGATTGCATGGGATATTAATGCTTGACCTTCAAGGAAACAAGTGTTGAAATGGTGTTTGTAGACTCACTGAATACATCAAGTGGCGTGTATCCACTAAAAACATTTCCCAAATCAAATGTGCTCTGCTTCTCCTAAGAGACACGTCGCCGTATTGGGGTTTGCCTTTACAGTTGGGCTCGGAGTTGTAGCTTGTATTGTATAATTTATAACTCTGGTGTGTCTATTACTTCTGAATACCCACTGGGCCGTCTGAGTAATTTGTTTTTGCGCATTTGGTACATTATCTGCCGCAGCTGTGTGCTGAAGTTGTTTCCGATCTTTTTTTAATGTTCCCGGAGGTAGCAGGGGACCCATAAAATATTCCCGGAAATCGTGTTGGCAAGCTGAATACAGACCACCCTCAAGCATCAGAAAGGACCGTCTGACAGTGTTATTGATTGATTTGTGCCTATCAGTGATGCTTTTCGGTCTCGTTCTGCCCTCAGGAGACTGCCATTTGACTGTGTGGTCGTCTTGGAGCTCCTGCCAGCTGACCTGCGTGGAGGGGCGGAGCTTTGAGACCACTGGTCGCCAAGCTCGCTCTCGGGCGGTGATCATTCAGGTCATGGAGAACCAGGGCAGCTGCCCACACCAAGTGTTTGAGACGCAGCCTTGCAAAGGTACTGGGGAAATACGCACACATGTCGGAAAAACTTTGTTTTATTGATGTGGGTTGATTTGAATATGAAACTTATTGTTATAAAGGATCACGTGACTATTCGATGCAGAAGTAGTCGGTCACCTGCTCTGCTTTTCCCCTCGGCTCTACGGAGCTGTGGGGCATCTTTTAACTCATTGTTTTTGGTGTTCTGTTTGCATCTGTTTTCAGGGAATAAAGCGTTGCTTAAAAAAAAAACATAAGCTACCTGCTCAGCATCAAAGAGCAGACATGCAAAGCTAATGAACATAGTGGAGCGTTTGTCAGCCAAAGTGCCAAAGATTTCCCTCAGGGGCTGGTGGAGTCCAACCACAGCTCAAGGAGAATTTTGGTCAGAAACTTTGAATGAATCCTAATGCTGCTCCGTGTGTGTTTGGAATGTAAATAAGAAATTGTTTGTGAACATGTCTGTTTGCTTACCTAAAATATAACTACAAATCCATCTGCTTATAATTCAAAGTATTTTGAGCTCTCGAGCTCTTTACACCTGTTACCACACCCCGCTGTGACATCACTGCAGCCACGGAGTGAAACTAAGCTTTAATTGGGGTTGAGTTGAGCTGTATTCTCTCGATTAATGGACACTCAATTAGTGGACAAACCTTGGATATTCAAGACTGCAAGCCTCCGATGCTCAAGATGGATCAATGAAGTGTAAACTGTCTCCTAATAAACATGCGATTTCTCTGCAAATCTCCTCACGAGGGCCACAGTAACCTGTATGAGTGCTCTATTACCTTGGACATTCATGGGAGTGGAATTTGCACCGTGAGACAGTCCACACACTACAGAGCATAAGAGATATTATGGATTGGAGGCTCCCTTTGTGTTTGACTAACAATGAGCTGGTCTGTATGCAGGTAAAAGGCTTACAGGTATTTCAAGTGCTTTCTGAATGGCCAGACCTGCATGGCAAAGTAATCATTGGTGCTGGGTCACAAGTTAACACTTAACAACTAAAAATACGCTGACTTGGCTTTAATTTGCGTGGCCGTATTTCAGTATGGCGGATACACCAGGTATACGATTTTAATGAAAGATGGAGTCATCCGATTACTGACCGACCACAGGGAAATACTATATGTATTTATTGTTTTTTTTTCATCTCTAACTAGTTGTACTCTCATATTCTCACCTGCCGTGGTGTCATAGTAATATTGTGCTTTTTCGGTTTCTGCACCTACATTCCTCTAGCGTATCAGCCATCAAGTATTTAACCTCTTGCCAGCTCTCTTTACCCTCATTAATTATCGGTTTGAAAAATGTGCAAATATAATGGTAATTTTCAGGCGCTTGGCATTCCTAATAACACTACACATCTGTTTGGCTAAATATGTCACTTAATTCATCCAGTGAATGAAGTAATTTGCCATGAAATTCAACACGACATGTGTATATATTATGTTTTTCTTTGATTAATAAAATTAAGCTCAAGTGTATTTGGCAGTTCCTCTCTTCAAATCAATATGGATCAATATGGGTTGATGGACCCTTCCATCAAGAAAATAAGAGGTTTCTTTCATCTCCAACCTTTTTCCACCATCTAATTTCCTCCAAAGATCTCTTTGTCTTGCAGCACCGTGCTTCAGAAGAAAATGTACTACAAACAAAATGCATTACCTTATAATATGAAGTAGTGGGGCAGCAGGAGAAGGGGTGGTTACCATCCATGGAAGCCCGACAAAAGGGATGCCCAACACAAACTAATGAGCATCGCCTGTGCCTCTCTGCCATTGCTACAGGAGGGAAATGCCACAGTTACCAGTGGAGGATGGGAGGATGGAGCAACAATGAAAGAGTGGTGTGGTGTCAGCGCTCAGACGGTGTCAACGTCACAGGTGAGCAGTCGCCGCGTCTTCCGGCCATCCCAGAGGCGTCGTGCCGAAGCACTCATAGGAGCTTACGCTGTAGAAATATGAGTATCTCTGTATATCTGGCCTGATGCGGACGGCAGCTGAAAGTGTCCCAGTTCTTTATTTATTCCCCGACACTGAGCTGAATGGTGTGAACAGCGAAAACGCTGCACAGGGTCTCATATTTCTATGCAGCCTGCATCACATGGATATGCACTGTAATATCACATCGTTTGATCACTCCAAAAAGGAATTTGTAAGCGTTGCCATGACAGTCAGTGAATATTCTTTTTCATTCATCTCAGCTGTCACCTTTGTAATTTTTTGCAAGTGGTTTAGAAATACATGTAGAATGGATTTCCTTGTTCGGGTGTTAACGGAAACATTAACAAGTGAGAAGGGTGTGTATGCAAAAGTGCATGTCGCAATTGTTAATCTCAGTTTACAATATAAATGTACTTTATATGAGTTGCACCCTATAATATGTATAATTAGTGACTACACCCCTGCATTAAAATCGAACGGCTTCTTTCTGTACGTTCTGTTTTTCGCACTCTCAGACACACATAGAGCAACACACACACATAATATAATCATTTTAGCATAGTGTTCTTGTTGAATTTAACACCTTATTTGATCTGTGCATCCTCCATTGATTCCTCCTCTCCTCCTTAAGTTATGTAATCAATAAGCCAGACTCTTAGCTGGGAGGCTTTCAATCCATATAAAAATAATCATGCATTTGTATTTGTGGGAAGAAGATCAGGCATAGGGAAACGGAACAAAGGTGATAGCGCTGTGGGAACGGAAGCTTTAGGTGAGCTTGATGTGCTGTAAATAGTTGGTAAATGTGATCTTATCGCCGTAAAGGAAGTGTTTCTGCCAAATATGAGCCCAGAAGGAATAACCTTCCTCTGCAGCGAAGGCACCCCAAGGCATTACTCTTTGATGTTTTGACATGCAATTTTCCATGTTGGAATTACAATGTTCACCAATTGATCACGGACTCTGATAGGCAACTGAGCCCATTAATCAGGTGTGACAGTACATTCATTTAGTGATCAATGGAAATAAGAACCTGTTGTCTTCCTTTAGGGGGGTGTTTCCCGCAGAAGAGGCCGACCACAGTCAGACACTGCCATCCTCCGTGCACTAAACCCTTCTCGCACTGCACGCCGGTAAGATCATCACACTTTGATCGGGCAGCTGTGATCTGTGTAATTCTCACTGCGTTTCGCTGTTTCCTGCTGCTGCCACATTCTAGGTAAATGGATTTTGACAAATGACATTTCTAATTATCAAGAACAGGCATTCCAAGAATCCATTAATAGCAATTAATGTGTCAATTGTCTGTGTCAATTAGGGACCGCACCTCCGTGGGGGGAACTGCTCACAAGCAGCTATGAAAATGACAGAATAGCCTGAAGTGTTACTGCCCCTTAGAGTACGCTCAACGTAACTGCACTCCTAAACAGTGCAGCACTGACTTGAGAAGTATTTAGTGTGTTTTTGTTTCAAAGCATGTAGATGCAGATTAAATGCCTGAGAAGATATTTATAATTATAGCCCATAATGCAAATGCTGGGAGCTACTGTATTGCATTTGGTTCCTGTGCGTGTGTGTGTGTGTGTGTGTGTGTGTGTAGCTGTGAATATGAATCAACCTGCGTTAGCAGAGTAGTGTCTTTTTGTAAGCAATGAGAAAGTACAAATTGTCTTGTGTTGGCTTTAAATGATGTGTGTGTGTGTGTGTGTGTGTGTCCCCACCCCCCTCCTCCCCATGCAGAGCGGAGTGTGTGGGTGTGAGAAGGGTTACACTGAAGTAATGACCACGCACGGCTTCTTGGACTACTGCACCAGAACCCCGGGGGTGGACAGCAACAAGAAAGCTGACGTGAAAACCAACTCTGGAAGATTAAAACCCGGACCTTCTAAGGCCCAGGACCTCTTCACTGAGTGGACCTTAAGACCTGTTGGCCCAGGTACTGCAATGCAAATCATCTGCCAGTGTGCCAGAGATCATCCATCCCTTTTGAAACTGCCTTTGTAGCTCTAGGATCACTGGGCCGGCGATGGAATCCATTTTAGGCCGATGTCTTTACTTTGGCTCATCGTTATATCCTGTGGACAAAAAGAGAAGAAAATAGCTCAGTTGACCATAAAAATGTCGAGAAATCCCACTCGCTCCTCTGCAGTATGTTTTAAAAGAGAACAGAACTGCTGCTTCTTTTAAAATGTTAGGGGGGAAAAAGACCTCCAGACGAAAGATGTCGACGTAAACACATTTAAAACTTCGTATTAAAATTGCTTTTTCATTGCACAGATGGAAGAGTAAAGCTGTGGGTTTACGCCGTGACTGCCGTTGGATTCATCTTAATACTCTTCATTATCGCATTATCATTCCTGGTGTGGTAGGTACTATATTGACTTCTGGATATTTCTTCTGCACTATGCACATTTGCAAGAACAAAAGCGCCATTGTAGGCTGCACACATTGTAGGTGAGGAAAGAGCCTGAACACTGAGAGGCAAAGCTCAGTTGCCTCTCAGTGCCTCTCAGTGCCTCTCTCTAACCATCTGCTCTCCTCCAAAAGAACCCTGTCAAGTGTGAGTTATATTCCTCGCAGTATTTTGTCTGCTGTGTGCAGCTGCTATCAGATAATGGAATTCTTTGTAAAGACTGCAATCAGGTTGTGCTGCCCCCGTCAGATGCACTGTCAACGTTTCTTTCTCGTCTATGTATTTCAGTAAGCCGTCCAAATCTACGAAGACGTCTCCTCCGCCGCAGAAGCCCTTGACCCTGGCCTACGATGGTGACATGGATATGTAAGGCGGCGATACCTGCGCATGACGTGTTGGGCCTCAGACAGACTCCAGACTACGTTCTGTTCGTCCATCACATGCAGCGGACTGTTGGCCGGTTTGAGCTGCGTGACAATTTTGCTGTAGTGCCAACTGTAATGCAAAAAAAAAAAAAACTGCAGCGGACAGAGAACGACGATTGCACCTGATTTGCTGCTAAAGGGCAATATGGCCCGGACGTTTGGCATCAGCCCGGAGAAGAGGAACCAAAGCCGAACATGGTGCAAATGAGACAAAAGGCCTCCAGGCGTAGGTAAACAAATGGACCTCTAGTTTCTTTTTTTAACTGCTTGCAATGTGAACACACATTTACGGCACTGTTTGCCACCAACAAGTCACGAGGACTCCTCAAAGGCAAAGTGGATCCACAGGTGTTTGGGTTTTTTGTGTGTCAGGTATCAGAGGAACCACCTGATTATTTGTCTGGTATTTGTGTCGTGAGGGAGTCGCAGGTGACGCTCAAAGACAAAACAATAGAACATTTGGCATTTGACTTTGTCTCATCAGTGCTGGATCTTTGTGAAAAGAAATGTCACACGCCTTTTGGCTAAACAAACAGCCTTTTTTTGAATTTCTGAGAATAAACCGAGACGCTCTATGCACTACGTTAGTGCTGATTCACTTTAGTTTTTTTTCCTTTCAAACGACTTTTCTAGTGTTTTAATTGTAATGCAAGTTGTTGCTGTCAGATTGTGTTTTGTTGATGATATGTTGTGTATATGTGGAATCCAAAAGCAGGTTTTCCTTGAGTTTAACAATACAATGCAGTAATTTCTCCTCCCTGAATCTCATGAAAGTCCACCACTGAAGGCTAAATTAAGAACAAAACAACTCAAATGTGTGGAATTTTGCCCTGAATGATGGCAGACTGCTTTGACGCCAAATGCAGTGAAGAATGAAGTAGTGTCGAGCAGCCAAACCAATCTCCACAGCGCTGTGTCAGCGCTAAAGAAAGGTCTGGCTCCACACATTAGTATTCTTCTATGGGGGAGGGGGACACTCTGGCTTGTTTGTATTTCTTTAAACCAATCACAATCGTCCTGGACGAAGCACAGGATGCAGCGACGGTGCCCTTGCAGAATAGATAGCGGAAAGGGGAGGAGGATCCCGGCCGGCAGCCAATGGCAGGCTTGTACGCACAGTCTACATCCGGTTGGTCAGTCTGAGAATTAACAGGAAACAACAGACACAGACCTTTAATGCAAATTGTTAAATACCAGCATGATAAAGACCATACCTCATACACACTTGTTCATCAAATGCAAAACAAAAAAGCACTGATCACCAAAGCAGAAACAAGAATAGAGATTACCAATAATCCACTAGATCACAGTGTTTTTTAAAAGCAAATAGGCTTTACGTCTTTCAAAAGGATGTCACACTTCATTTTCTTTTTACACCATTTATTATATCCAAATGCAAAGTCAGCTAAATAAGTCCGCTGACAGAGCGAAGGGAGAAACTAGTTTTTTCTTTTTTCTTCTCTCTTTTCTTTTTTGCACTGCAAAGACGGGGCTCAAAACATGAAAGACAGACAATACCAAATATTTCTCAGCACACATTAGTTAAGTAGATTATATCATATGTATGTTTCTCTTGCTCATGCACAAAAGTAACAGTTTTTATTGTATTCAGCCCGGAAATTGTTTCAGATTTCCACTTACAGTACAAGACATCCATGTTTTCTAGTAAGGCATCTTAGGTGACCATGAAGGCACACATGTAGTATAATTTAAACATGCATCCTCCAGTGCATTATCCATACGACCCAGTTGAGAATTACATATCTAATACGTGGTGGTTTTGGGTATTGAACTTTCTGCTTCCACAAACTGAACATTTGGTCTCGTGTAATCTGACCTCCTTTTGAATGTATTTTACCAGTGACTCTATAATCGTGATGGTTGTGCAAATATAGTTGCTACATGTTGTAACAATTGTATTTACACAGCTGATTGTATGTACGCATGCTTGATCCATTTTGGCAGAAAGTGCTCCGAGTGGCCTTGCAAAGATTCTGTTTTACAAGTTGTCAAACGTTTGAGAGTAGTTTCTTTTTTCTAATATTTGGCCAACAAGGGGACATACAGTACGGTAAATGTGAAGTCAATGTGAAACCCAATTGTGAGATAATTTCTAGGATCTAACTAATAAACCAGTTATCTGGGCACATTTCCATTATAAAACAAAGAACAGCCAACTTCTGACCTGATTCTATTGGGTTGTATCTAGGAAATCTAAAAGTATGTTCAATCATTGTTTACAGTACCATGCTATTTGTGTTACTATTGTGTGTACATGGAGAGCTGGACAAAAATGCAAATAAATTGTGGAACCATGTGAAAATGTAACGCTGCACTCTTTCCTCTTTGTTGCACATTTTCGGGGTTCAAACGGAGGGAAATCTTTGCGAGAGAGACGCTCTCGTCCTGCTACGATGTTCGTCGGCTCCGTGACTCTCAAATTGTAAATGCTGATGCAGGCTCCGAGGCGGAGACCAGAATACATAAGCAGCTGATAAGATTCGTCTTGCCCTCCCGTCAGATCCCCACTCTGATAGTCCCAGGATGCTCGCAGGTTGTAAAGGAAAGTGTTTAAAACCTCCGTCTCATCGAAATTATTTAAGACTGTCACTTTTGTTTAAGAGGAGGTGGGATTCAAACGCTCGGCATGCTTTGGGTGGCAAAGACGAGAGCTGATCTTGTCTCGTCCAATTCATGTCGTTTTAGTAGCTCTCAAGGCATATTTTGCAAGTTTCAGTGAAGACTTTTAAACAATGACGGTGTTCCAGTTTTAATCAGGATCCATCTATTTTTCGCAAGCCGGATAATATAATACAACGCAGTATGCCTATCAGGGAGCTTTATTAATATTTAGCAGAAATAGATAACCTTTTCAAATGATGAATGATTATCATAATGTGTTCCTGGGTTCGGCAGAGTGATGGAATTCTTGCAGTTTTCATCACTTTGCTGGTGATGTTTTGTCTTTCCAAACTAAATCTTTTACTGTATTTGCCAAAAGAAAATACTGAATGATTTTTGGACTGCATTTATATTAATGGAATTTAACCTTCGTTGAACATTAATTGTTTATGGCAAAGAAAAACAGGAAGACAGAATAGGAAGCCACGTCACAGAAGTCACCAGCTGCATCACAGACCTCTGGACCAGCATGAGCCACCATATGTTTATAATACAAACATCAAGGTGTAATGGCCAAACGGCTGTAGATGACTGCAGAAGTCAATATTAATCAATAGATGAAATGTCTGCGATATGAAAAATTTGCCTTTGCCTTTATTACCACAGACAAAACCATGTTGAGGTTTAAAGTTTGGAATGGGTAGTATTTTAAAGTCCAATATTGTTTCCTCTCTTATGAAAGTGCTATAAAGCAAAATGCACTGGGCTTGTTAAGGCAATGCTGGTCTGTGGGTTGGTCCACCACTTTGATAAATAATTTAATATCCCAACAACTACTACTAAAGTGTGTACAGACATTATTTCATCATTGATCCCCTGAGGATGAACCCTACGTGGGTGTGTTTGGCATTTGTGGTTTTGTGTGAAATGTCTCTGCAACTATTGGATGGGTTATGGCAACACCAACCTTTAGTGTAAACATTCAGGATGAATCCAATAACTTTGCTGATGCCTTATACCTTCTCATGTATGCCCACATCGAGTTTCAAAGTTTAAAGTTGAATCCATCCGTGTGTGTGTGTGTGTGTGTGAGTGAGAGAGAGTGAGAGACAGACAGTTGTTTTATTTGATATCTTTCTTGTACTGAATCAGACATAATTTCTGCTTCATCAGTTGCAAACGGAAGTTCAATCCAAAGACGTGAAGCTTGGTAGAAAAATAGTTTTCTGTCCACTGGCTTGTCTTCTCGGTTTAACACTCTGGGGACGACCAACGCGTAGGAGTGTTTTCTCGGTGTTTACTCAATGTTTCTATTAAGTTGACCTTCTGATCTGAAAGTGCGGAGCTGGCTCATGGAGTACAACCTCTATCTTGATAGATAAGGTGGAGCATGCTTATCTAAAGGCACTCTGACGTTCAGCCTGGCTTGAATGCTGAGCCAATGAAGGGAGGGCAACTTAATATTGATATGGTCAAGTTTCATAGTTCATGTTGTGGCTGTATAGTATTCTATGTAAGCCAAATGCTACACATTCTCAAAAGGCCAGAAAATCGGATTTTCCAATGAAAAATATTTGTCTTCAAGTTGGAGAAATATGATGTCTATATTCCTGTTTACCTCTGTTTCAGGTACAATGACATAACTTGTCTCAGGAAAAGATGTTTTAATGTTAAAATTGCTGGTATTGTTTGAATTGCAGAAAGGATGTGTCGAAACCCAGATTTGTCTAATAGATGCTGGGGTCAGCAATTAAGACAATGAACATACTGAGGATGCACTCATGTCCTTGAGTAATATTCACCAGAGGGGCACGTGTCGAAAAATTGCATTTTTAGAGTAAACAATTACATTATGAATTTCTGGCTACTAAATCATATCTGATTAAAATCTCCCAGCATGCACTCCCTGGATTCAGATATTATCAGATAGGGTCTGTGGCCCAATTACAAGCCGATTTGGGTTACTGGCCTATTTCCTGTCTGACATTACAACAACTGGGAAATCTGGGGGACATGGACATGCCAAGAAACATTCCCCTCATAATCGTTCCCTGAAGCATGAGTCTTGTTTTAATCCCAAACTGATTATCCTGGGTTGGGAATGTATGTAATATATCCCATCTGCCTTAATTATTGTACTCTTTTCTAGCATAATTAGATTGCCATACCCCACATTTCTTATGATCAAAGCATGCTAAAATGTCTTAGACTTTAAAAAGATCTGTCCAGGCATCGGTCCATGCAGTGAAAGAAGCGGCTTGCTGAGGCTTGAAATAAATCACAAAGTCACATAGTCAAAGTTACATTATCTTTGTTCTGGGACACAGAGGTGCAGGCTTGTACTGTGTTGATATGCAACAAAAATGTTGTATGACAACTAAAACTGGCAGTCATGGTGGATTGCTTCAGTTGAGCATGCAGGTTGTTGGAAGCTGATATGCATACTGTAGCCTATACACCATAGTGAAATGAATGGATACCAATGGAAACACTTTATCCTTATTATTTCATACTAAATGCTAATTAGATGACCTCTGGTGCAGCTCTCCCTGTTAAAGCATGTATGAAAATTCCTGCGATATTAAGACGCCTATAATGCAAATATACACCAAGGCGCTCCCATTTGCAAACATTGCAGACATGCTGCCCATGTTGATTGTCACGTTATTTACTTACAGATATTAGAACAGTGACTAATCTCCCTCAATAAGGCTTTGTTTGCAATGTAATGTTTGCTTGGTTTAATTTATCAATGTGCAAACGCAGCAGACGTTTTTACAAACGTTTTTTTTTTTTCCGTTTTTTTTTTCTCAATGAACGTAAATGCCGCTTGTAGTTAACGTGGTGCTGCTTTTCCTTTGACGTACCTCGGGGCCCTCCTTAAGGGAAGCGATGCTCTAGTGGGAGGGTTTTATTCCAGCCCTCAGACCTCTGCGGACTCCCTCCTGCACGACATGTAAGTGAACGATGTCTCAGTCTGTGTAGCTTAAACACACATACATATATACATACGACCACATGCACAAAGAATATGACAACACAAGAAAACAGCTGTGACGTCACCTAATCCGATCAACGCACATACATCGATCGGGCGCGACAGGCTCCGTATCGATCTGCTGTTTGTTTTTCCGCCGCTGTCGGAGATTTGACGTGCAGCTGCACGGAGACTTGCTTCCGGTTCAGCGACAATAATAGCGATCCGACGGATTGCTCGTTTTTTAAATGAGCGGTTCTGAGAGCAGAAGCCGAAGCAGTGTGTGTGATGATTGAATAAAAAGTAAATTGGCTGCATTCTGTAATGAGAAAGTGAATATTTGTTGAACTATTATACATATTTTTGTAAATTAAGTGAGTGTAATAAGGAAGTCCGAGCTACGACAGGCAAACTACAGACAATGAAATACATACAGCCTAGTATTTGGTTAAAGTGAGGTCGAGGTCGAGTTATTATTCTGCAGTGATTAATGATGATAAATCTGACAGCAAAACTCTAAACTCCTTATTCAGACGTCACAGTACCACAAGCGTATGTGTTTATGCTAAAAGAAAAACAAATTAAAAAGAAAAAAAACACACATTTTAGAGATCACTGTTCTGACCCTCTTTGTTGATGGTAATATTCTCTGATTTATTCATTTTTTTTGCCAGTTAATTTGCCATGGCCTCCTCACTGACGAGTCTGGTTACTGATGATAGCAGATACCAGAAAAGCTTCCAGCTTTTTTTGGAGCGCTCCTCTGAGCATCAGTGTATGCGGGACTTCATCCACAATATGCTGCCAGATATGCTGGCCAGGTAATCTGCCACACACACACACACACACACACACACACACACACACACACACACACACACACACACACACACACACACTGATACATCCAACAATATATATTGGTATATAGGCATGTATGATGGCAGATAATTGACAAGATATTGCAGTAAGAAACTACCCCAAAATATAATTGAGATCAGTTAGAAACAATGAATAATCGACAACCAGAAAGCCTTTTTCATCTTTTAAATGTTCAGCTTAGTACAGTGTGTGTGTGTGTGTGTGTGTGTGTGTGTGTGTGTGTGTGTGTGTGTGTGTGTGTGTGTGTGTGAAAAAAGAAGATTTTTCAGTATACCATTACTAGTTAACCAGAACTGTCAAACATTGGCCTGAACTATACCTTATGTTGTGATATGAATGTTGCTGATTAACCAGGTGACTATGAACCTAGAGATGGTCTTAACCCTCAGGAAACAAAGATACAATTGCAGTACAGAATACAATAATCAGTGTTAGGAAAAGACAGATTGGAAGAAGAAAAAAAAGATTTCACTTCCATTTAACGCCTGGAATGTGATTAACACTACAGATAAAAGAAAGCTGATTAACACTCAGGAGGAAGCTCCTCATACTCCATTTTGGGAAGTGTTGTTATGTGATGTTGTTCCTAGGCTGAAAGTAAGTTTGTGCTCATTAGACTTTACCTCATCTGCATTTATCTGTCAAAAATATTCCATTTCTTTCTTAAGATTTAATCAGAAAGAAAAGTGTACACACCTCAAACAATTACACGTCAAGTATGCAATAAAATAAAAGTGATAGGATACAGTGTGAGGACATGAAGCACGGAAAGCATTAAACAGCATAACTTGACAGCTGAAAGCGAATATTATGATTTGCTGTTGTATTATACATGTTTTATCATGCTGTTACCAATTAATAATCAATGAAAATTCAAAGATTAACCAGCTCAACAAGGTGGGTGAACGTGAATGGCATTGATTGAGTGTTTGTGGAAGGTTTTCTTGCACAATGTTGATACAAGCTTTCTCCGCGAGAGGCCAATGGCATGCTGCAGAGAGCTGAACCCTGTGACTGTCTTAGAAGCACACCAGGGAGGAATCTGGAGAGATATACCCCACATGTGGATTAAAAAGTGCCTCTGAATCGGAGTCGCTTCACACGCCATACCAGCACATCCCACACGTGTCAGGCAAAACTGACGAGCCCTAAAATGTGTCCCACATTCGGCAGGTTGGAAGATGTGAATTTCAAGACTTGACTGTTCTGAAGACTCAAAGTGCTTTTTTCTGCTCTCTTCCTCAGCATTGGGAATGGAAAGTCCCACCTAAATGTCATAGGAGTCGGGAGTGGAGCTGGTAAGTGCACTCGGTATAGGACGCTTTTACCGTTGAACTCATCCTATGTGCTGTGTGACTGCGACACAGTAAATAGCTGAGTGACTTCTGAGGCACAAGCGAGGGGGCGTTGATGGATCGACCTGCTGTGACTCTTCCTATTGGTCTGCTGTCATTTATGGTTTACCCGTGTTATTGCCGCCAAGAGTTTGCATGCATCCGTCCAGTGGTCTGATTAAGCTTGAACCTTAGTCGCAGACAAAGACTCTGTAGTCTTTTTACTGCTCTTTGTTTCCAGCACTCATGATACATACACAGCATGTTCCTGACACTACTGTACGTGCTCATGAGTGCTGTTACCCGTCACTTGTGTCAATGCTAATTCTTTTAATTTACCTGAGCTGTCATGTCAGTATCACAATGAAGCGAGGGTACTGATTCTCTAATGGACTGTAAAATCCATTAGAGGGACTACTCCCCCGCAAGGTATTATTGTATCTTATCAGGAAGATTCACCGCCTGTCCAGATCAGCTTCTTGGCTTGGATTTACTGCCGTGCATGACAACTTGTAAGCTTTAATAAGAACTAGAACAAAATCACCTGCCTCTGGCTAAATGATATTGAAAGAAATATCATAGTGATCACTCTCTGGTTTTGAGTCCAGGTTTTTTCTGAGATTAGCGCAACATAAGATGTATGTTTTCCTGCAAAACTGACAAATGCTATTAGCTATTTAACTCCTCGAATGTGCAGCACCCTTTGAATTAAGAGGATATGCAGGTTGGCTAAATTTAGTGTGCCGACACACCTCCAGATCCAGTAGAGTGCACTTTTCTAGTTCTTATTATAAAACAGTAGCTCAAAATTGTATTTGCAAGAAGATATAGGTGGTTTTCAAAACACAAACTGTTTTGGATCCTGTAGGTGAGATTGACCTCGAGATGCTTTCCGAGCTCCGTCTGAAGCACCCACGGGTGACAGTGGATAACGAGGTGGTGGAGCCCAGCAGCACTCAGCTGCAGAACTACAAAGGTGCAGTCTTTATGGCCACACACGTATCTCACATACACACACATGTATACTGTATTTAATTTAAGATCTTTATTATTATTCATGTTCATACATCTCTGTCCAAACCCTCACGTCAGAAAGTATCCACCTTTCTGAAGTATCTGAAACTAACACTGAATCTGAATATATATATAATTTAACAATATATATATATAATTTAACAAAAAAGTAAGAACAGATCAGGTAATCTAAATGAATAACAAATATAAAATACAATGTTTTTCTTGAGTCTGATATGTCATCTCTTAATTAAGACTTACACATCTGGACACTGTAATTTATTTATACATTAAAATATTGCAGTTGTATTAAATATAAAGTGGTTTTAAATATGTACGTTTTAAACATAATAAGGGGATCCTTATCAAATTTCCAGGTAATTTGTGTCGGGTATGATTGTTGCTGATTAACTAGACTATCTAAACCGTTAAGCCATCGATGGGGGAATATTTAGAACAGATTGCAGAACAGTACACGGGAAGTTAATAAGGCAGGTTGGAAAGAAAAAAAGTTCACCACACAAATTAACTCCTGGAATGTGATTAGACAAATGAACACTGGGATCCACCTCAGACCTCGCCTCATTATTTCATACAGAACTCTGGGAAACGTGTAAATGTATTGTAATACAAGATTATGCCTGGGCAGAAAGTACGTTTGTGATAAATCACAGTTGTAGAGTTGCTTTTGTTTTTAGCCGTTGGGAAATAGGACAATTGTGAGACAGTTTTCATTAAGTTAATTGATTGTTGATCAAATTATTCTAATGAAAGTCTGCAAGGTGCCAAAGTGGTAAAAACGCTCCTCAGAATTATAAATAGCTGTATGAGGTTTTATTATGATTGCATGGTGAAAATAACAATAAGACATTATGAAATGATTAGAATAATTAGTAGATATAATTTGAGATATTTTTGTTTAGTGTTCGAAATGCAATCAAACAAAACAAGACGTGTTCATGCACATGTATTACTAACTACTCACTGCAGGTCAAACAAACGGCACGATAAACAACAACAAAAGACAATACAACTATAATTAACAGAGGAAATTATTCAATATTGTGATGCATATTGAGTAGAATTGACCATCTCTGGTATGCCAAGTGTCTGGTAGACGCCTTCAGATGGTAGCAGACTAATATAATTAGTTCTATTAAAAAAGGAAGGTTCTATTAAAACAGGAGGTTCTATTATAACAGGAGGTGGCCCATGGTGGCTGTAATCATTTTACCCATTATCTGCCCAGGCAGTTCTAGGATTAGATGAGAACAATTGCTTCTATTCATTTGCTAAGTAACTTTGGAACATAATAAAGGTCCGATTTTTGAACTTTGCAATCAGAGAGGCCCACTTATACCATAAAAGGCATGGATACATTGAAAGCCATTTGATTTATTAAAATCAACTAATTAGAATAATTAGACAAATAAAAAATCTATTCTATCTGCCAGGAAAGAAAAAAACAACATTTCATTCAATAATTAGGATAAATTATTTTACGTAGAAACAAATATATGATTTACTTAATCTGCCGAAGTTGCTTAATTAGTGAGGATACATGGAACTATATACTATAATAAACTAAACTATAATCACATTCATGGAACTAAACACAGACAATCGTATCTTTGAATTGAAATGTCTGGCATCCTTCCTGGCTGACCATTAGCTGGTTTCCAGTCCATGGCCTGAATGTCAGAAGACATAAACTACATTACCAGTGGAGGCTCTTTGGCTGATACTCTGAACCTCCAGTCTCCTGTGGGACAAAGTTTTCTTCCCAATGAGAGACATCAGGGGAAAGTGTGTTCTCCTGCTTCTGGAGAGAAAATGTCTAATATGTAATGAGTCTGCTCTTCATTCTGAGGATCACTCCTTCAACTAAGATGCAAAATATAAATGAATCAACAGTGTGACAAGCAAATGTTATGACCTAAAATAAAAATAGTCAGTGGAAGCACTACAATATCATGTGTTGGTGGTAACATCACTGTGTAAAACAGGGACTTGTACGTAATAATACAGAGTGTTGTTGAATTAGTTATGGTATACTTTGCTTTTATATGAAATGGAGACAAATGTAGTCACAATACAGATTGCTTTTTGATGTTGTAACATTATTGTGTAATGATGTTTCCATCCCCTTCCATAACTCTGTTTTGTCTCTTTTGATGCAGTTATGGTGTCACAGAAACCAGGTTTAGATTACATCAACTTCACCTGGAACCAGATGACAGCCATTGAGTTTGAGGAGCACTGGAAAGGGAAAAAGATGAATAAGAAGGCTGACTTCATTCACATGATACAGGTTTGTGTTGCCAACGTAGTGCCTCTGGCCCACAAACTGTATTTTTGACACATCTGGGTCATATTCATAAGGCGGTGCTCCACAGCAATTAATCCCATTAGAACATCCGTCTAGCATAACGTTATAATTGGCAGCTCTATGAAGCCAGTTACCAGCTCGTTATCTGCTGTGAAATCGACAGATGCTGTACTATGTGAAGGATCTTGGAGCTACCATGAGCTTCTTCAGGAGTCTCCTGGACAAGAATGGGAAGCTCCTTATCATTCTAGTGTCTGGTAAGTGGGTGGATTTTTATCTCAAACTATCAAGACATTTCATCTTTTCCTTCTGAGTCTTGGTCTTAGTTTTGCTGTATAGAGCCAGTATGCCTAGCTGATACATGTAGTATATCAGGATGAAAACCAGTAGATGTAATCTATCTAAAAAATAAATACTACTTGATATATGATATATACATTCATGGTATGTATCATGTATGTATAAAGTCAGTAGGATTTGTCTTCTGTGATCCTCTGGCTTTTCCTCTGGTGCCTCCCAATATCTCAACATTCAGAAGGTGGATTGGATAACGCTGATATGCGTTATTGTCATATCATGTATGTTAACGAATGCATTCCCATCAGTCTCAGTCGTACTTAAATTGACTGCAAATTCATAAATGCTAGCATGCTAACACGTTAACCTAGGACGCCGTGAAATACTTTCAATATGAATAAACTTTGAATTAACAAGCATTGCAATTCACTTTTGCTGCTGGATCCTGGGTGTAGCGTGCTAATGCTACATGAATAGATAACGTTACAACTGAACATTTCTTCACTTCCCTGGAGTCAGTGAGCACGAGCGGGCACATGAACAGCGACACTTTGCCATTGCAACTCAAATTTCGTATGTTTTTTCCCAACTAACTTATAATTTTAATGCTAATAGAATACATCTACTCATCACACCCATGCTCTACTTTCTAGTACCCCTTTGCTCTCAGTAAGTAAGTAGTATACAGTTTATTTTTTAAGTGCTTTGGGGAACTTGTATAAGTTAGTTCAGGGAACAATGAGTTAGAATGGTATTAAATTGAGTATCGCTGAGGACCCGAGGAAGCGCAGCATTGATTGTGAAGTTTTTTTTTTATGAGCGGTTCTGAAGGAAGCAGCAGGCAGTAACACCACGGGCGGATTCAGCCCGTTATCAACAGGCATGTTTTCAACCAGCACTGCACGGTGCGTAATCAATTGGTGAAACATGACAAATGTAGTTTCCCATTCAGGCCAAACGGCTCAACTGTGTTAAAAGTATGAAGCCAACATGCCTCTCTACAGAGCAGTGAGTTGATAATGCCAACCCCTCGAGCAGAGAGTGAGATTCCTCCATTAACCAGACAACAGGGACATTTTTAGCATGTGGGCAATTGTGTGCTGCGGAAGTTTAGGGAGAAAGAAATAATGATGGCGCTTGATTTAGCTCCACGTGGGGAACGGAGAACCCTTTTTCTTCTGTTAGCATTGTGAATATCTTAGCCTGCTGACATCAGCTTTCACCTCAAAGCACAGCGTAGCCAAAGTGCAGGCTCATGGAGCAGCTATGTAGACTTTTAGTCTTGTTTTCATGTCGTCTTTTCCAGGTGAGAGTGGTTGGGGAAAGCTGTGGCGGACCTACAGTAACCAACTCTGTAACACAGAAATAAGTCAGTGTGTGACCACTGGAGACATCAAAAGCCTCCTGGACTCCGAGGGCGTGAGCTACCAGAGCTACGAGCTGCCTTCTCAAATGGATATCACCGAGTGTTTCACCGAGGGGGATGAAAAGGGAGAGCTTCTGCTTGATTTTCTCACTGAGGTGCTGGACTTCAGTAAGACCGCCTCCTCTGAACTGAAAGCCGGTGTTTTAGAGTTACTTCGGCACCCGGACTGCAGCGTGGAGTCCAACGGGAAAGTTATCTTCAACAACAACCTTGGAGTGATAGTCATAGATCAGCTTACTTAAAAACAAGCGGTTGATATAGTGAATGTGAAATTTGAGGCATATTAACAACATACTTGTAGTTTTAAGGGTGGTTGTTTAAAATTGTACAATGTATAATTTAAAGTAATGTAACAAGTTGTTGGCCTGTGGGAAATGCCTTGTTTCACATGATCAGTTCTGTTTCCGCAGAACAGTTATTTTGTACGTTGATACCAATTATTATTTTTTGATTTCATCTGTGCTTGAGCCAAATAAAAATGGATTGATTGTGCTTTTTTTTTTTTTATCAAAACACATTTTGTTTAAGTGTCATCAACCCCAAAATGAAAAGGTCAGAGTTTTGATCAGCTTCAGACATCAGCCTCATAATCCATCATGATAGCATTTTTAATGGGCTACAGCTGGCAGGCTGTGCTACCAACCCTATCAAAAATATTGCTCCCATTGGATCATATGACTTTGAAAATATAAAGATAAATTGAACGTTTCATTTTCCATGGAGATTAAGTTGTTAAGTTTGTTCAAATAGACACTCCTGTGAGAGTGTCTGGATTCTATGTCTTTGCTTTTGAATGGTATGTATTGAAATGGTTGCAGATTATATTTACATCAATGAGAGAACATGATGCTGGCCTTTCTCTTTTGCATTTTAGCTGTTGTAGATTTAACATGACAAAGAAATGTGTTTTTTATAATTATTTGATCTAGTGCAATTTCCATATTTATGATTGTTAAAAACGTTAACAAAATCCACACAAATAAAAGTGTGTAAATAAAAGTAACAAATTACTGTTAAACAAATGGATTTTTTTCCAGTCAGAAGGATTTTAACATAAGATGCATAAAGGTATGGTGGCAAACTGTCCTGGACAAATTGCCAGAAGATATCGCAGTTTCACCACACAACGGTTTTTATGTCATTGATATTTGCTTCATTATTTCTTTTCATGTCAATTACTTTTTGGCCTATTTTTCATTGATTTGGGGCCTCTAGTGTAGCTTAGATGCATTATGCATTAAGCATATCAACCAACCAGACAAGTACGTTCTTTATAATAACTGTGATCACAACTTTAAGTAATCATACATACCCTATGAAACCAGGTCTCTTCAGCTTGACATATCGACATGTGCAATGCATTGGTTAGCTGCTGGCCTCACTATTTTTCTTCAAATACTCATATGAAGTATTGGCACCATCTTGAGGGAATTATCAGTAACTGTCTTTTACAAGGATACAAGGATGGGCAGATCAAAGACAAATAAAATATACATGTGGATCACCTTCACTCTTCGGCGATCCCTGCAATTGCATCCAATGCTGCAATATAAACTGTAAAATTAAACTGGACATGAAAAAACAAGTTGAAAGCTACATGGAAACAAAAATGTAGGTACATTTTTAAAATTGAAAACATATTTTCCAGTCTTTCAAATGATGTGACTACACAGAGATCAATCAAACTTGAGCACCCAGACTGAGTTATCTGCGTTAAAGTTGTTTGAACTGTTTTCTGTAGCTCAGGTTGTTTGTTTGATTGCTCTTGACTGCACCACATAGGCAAGTAATTTTCCCTTTTCTTCGGAAAAGTGGGAGACAACTCTACCTCAATCTAGATAGGTAAAAAGAGAGAATTCTGGGTCAACACATTAAAGGTTTGCTGTGGAAGTATGAATGAGAAAGGCAGCTGGCACTCACATGTTCCAGTGGAGCAGCTCATCAGTAGACAGTAATGGACAACTCACAGGTCTGAGTTTGTAAAACCGGTATTATACAATAATATTTGTAGTCTTTTTCTTACAATTAAAAATAAGATTTGGTCTCAACAACCAAATTATTTTCGTAAGCTCTAGGTCTCCGTGACCAACAGACATCAGCACACTTTCCATATGTTGGAAGTGCATGATGATAATTTGATAAAAGATTCAAGGTCTTCCCTAATGCCCACTCTCCTGAAAAACATCAGTCTGTCATGACATGATATATTCATCATGAAAACAACCAAATACTAAATAATTAGTGGAATTCCTAATGCATACAGTATATAATATAATAATAATAATAATAATAATAATAATAATATATACAATACAAATTTGTATCATCAGATCTACTGCCGTATATCTTGGACACTGAAGAGAAAAGCAGCGTTGTGAACTCTGCAGGTGAGGTGGATCTGATGAAGTAGGGAGGTTTTTGGACAGACTTTGTGAACCCAAACCTACGATATAATGAGAGTGAATTTTGGGACATCTGGCTGAGGCCCAATGTCATCAATGCAGAGGGGGAGTAATGTGGATTTAATCATGGCTGTGGAACTTTGGACCAGCTCTTTGCCCTTGAAGAGTTGTTGGACGGCTAGCCAACATGTATTTTGTTGACCTGCTTAGGAGCCCTATGTGTGTTTATGCATAATAGTAGTCGGGTCAGGAATATGGAGTCGTTGCTATGAGCCATCCAGTCCTTGTATAACACAAGTGAGAGGTGTATCCATATACTCGGCATACATTTGGCACCGAGATTTACCGAGCAAATCCAGCTGGCAAGAGGCCCGGGGCAAGGCCCAGACCACGTTGGAAAGAGTATACATCTCATCTGGCCTCGAAACGCCTCCAACAGTCTGCCTATCACTGCAAAACATATAGCACATGCAATAAATATTACTGGCAAAAGTGCAACAACATGATTCGTCAGGATTGCCAATGTTGTGGAATTCTTACTTAATTGATGATGAAAAACCTGGTGCTGCATAAACTTTAATCTATCTACTATCTGACTGCTCCACGGGTCTCTCAGACGACGACTCAGCATCGATTCCCCACAGAACACGAGACAGAAGCTGGATTAGAGTTCACTTCACGTAGATTTGTTTGAGTCAGGTTGGTCCCCGGTGTTTCAGACAACGGCTCCCGCCATCATCTGTCTAATACAACCCGCGAACAACCAGAAAGCATTTTTAATACAACATTCAGTGCAGGTAACGCCTCCGTCCTTCCCTTCATTACGTAGTTCTCGTCTCTTGTTTTGACCACGTGCATCAATTCCTAGAAATCAGTGTTTGTGCGGCCTCCGTTCATCCCCCTCATTACATATTCCGCGTCACTTATTATACACACGTTATTGCTAAAGTATGCGGCAGTCTGTCTCTAATGTTTTTCCTGTCAACATCCAGTCTCTTCCCTGGTCCGTTTCCCGGTCTTTGTAGTTTTTGGCATCAACAACTCTCGTTCAATCGGCTAAAACTGGACTTCTTCCAAGCCCCTCTACTCCCTAGTAATTACGTACTTTGTGATACGGGCCTCATTCGGTTCCTCTGACTGTTTCTCACTACAACATGTTTTTGTTAAATATTCTCTTATAAAGCGGGGTCGTGTTCGGGGCATAAATGTGTGGGTGCTAAGTGTCTTTGCAGCTGTTATTCGTGAGCATAAGACTTTAACTTTAATCTTAGCATTTAATAGTGACTTTGAGTATATACATATGTATACATTTGTGACAACATGATTATATAAAACATTTTCCTCCCACACCAAAGTATGTACCAGAAATGGTTCTTTAATATGTGAAAAAAAGTTAGGAACTCACAATAGAAGATGATTGTGTTGTATGTGATTTCAGGGTTGTCATCCTAGAAAAGCTCCATTGTTGTTGTTGTTGTTGTTGTAAGAGTTGCATGAAAGCCACTGTGGCAAGGGGGAAATGAAGGCCAGCTCCAGATGGGTTTTTTGTGGCCTACACTTGGTAAAGATATTTAAATTGAGATGAATCTGTACAATATGTAATAACGCAGCTTGAATTTGCAGAGGATAATCAGTCGATGTGTAGTTATGGATGCATGTGTTCACTTGCCTGAGGTAATTCCTATGCAGACCACCTCAGTCCACACAAGTAGAAACCTCATACAAATTGCCTAAAGAGGTAGTGACAGACATTGGACCTCCATTTTCTTCATTGCAGTTAAACACATTTAAACTTCAGCTTATTTTCCAGCCGGATTCAGCACGACGGCAGAGTCATCGAGACCCCAGGACCGTCAGGAGCGAGTGAATGAGTGAATAAAGAAAAAAACACCCGCCGTTCGGTATTAGAAGGCCGAGGGACAGACGGATGGGCGGTCTTCGTTCTACGCAAGGCAGCAGATGTCCCAACTCCTCCTTTGCCCGGGTCAGTCAGACCCAAGCACCGCTCCTGATGACAATGATAATACAAATAATAATAAGAGCATCGTTCCTCAGGGAACAGTGGCAGCGGCACTGTACGTATTCCCATTCCCTAGAGGCTCTAGGAAGAAATATATTACTTATAAAGACAATCGTCTAAACATGCACGCATGTGTATATACGGACATGCGCATGTTGATCCCTTAAAGGTCATGGCATTACGGTTCACCACAGAACAGGTTCTCACACAGCTGTTCTCCAAACAACAATTATCCGAACCACCGGAAAAGGACCCTGATTATGAGGACAAGGACAAGGAGGGCGACGACGATCCCAACCCAGCGCGAGATCGAGATAGAACGGCTTCGCTGACATCCTCCTCATCCGAAGAATCCGAATACGGAGGAGAAGAAGAAGAACAAGATGCGGACGCCAGACCTGAAAGAGAGACGTTCCTCTCGAAAAATGGAGAGATAACATGGTGCTCGGTGGCCTTCAACCAAAGGGAACGCCCCGCTGTCTTTCAGAACGCCGTTACGCAGAGTTCCTACGAGAATACGGGCTCAAGTCGTGGGTCGCGTGCGACGCAAAATCCAGCTACCTGTGGAAGATGCAAGTCTACACCGTCTACACAACTACTTTACCTCCTACGAATTGGCACGCAGGTTTGGAGAGGAAGATAACCATGGTCGGCACGGTCAGAAAGCTCCCCGCCGGGCTACTCGTGGTCAAGGGGCGAGGCCTTTGCCTCCAAGTTCGCGTTCACGCCCAACACCATGCTAGTGTCCTAAGTCCTGAAGAAGAACAGGAACGTGGTGCTCCTGAGCACGCGGCACGCCGAGGCCAGCGTCTCCAACCAGGATACCGCTCATTGTCCTGGACTACAACCCCAACAAAGGAGGGGTGGGCAACCTGGACAAGGTGATTGGCGCGTACATCTGCAGGAGGATGACCACGCAATGGCCCTTGGTCTTTCCCAACATCCTCGACGTGTCCGCATACAACGCTTTCGTGATATGGAGAGAGGTCAACCCAGCGAGCGAAACAGGAGGAGGGTGTTCCTCGAGCGGCCGGGCAAGGCTCTCGTGACACCGTTCATTGAGACGGGAATGAGTCACCTGCACGAAGCGGCCGCGGCAGTTGTACAGTCCGTGAAGTCCACTCGGCGTTCGGGAGACAGCTCCTGACCGACCTGGTCGTAGCAGCCCCTGTAGTGGCGGAGGTGGCCACTCCATCGCCTTTCTAACTTTTATTTATCTTGTGATTTACCAGGAATAGAGCACATTAATCAACATTTCAGATTCAACCTCAATGTTAATATGCCATAGTTTGCTCATGAGCTATTTTTCTTCTGTAGTCACTCGAAGGTTATTACAAATTAGTTGCCAATACAATACCTCAGCAAGCAATACAATGTCACGGGAGCACAATGTTAGGTTATTGGAATCCAAAAGGAAGTGTGGAGCCCAGGGTCCAACACGGGCTCCACAGTGGTGCTCGATGGGGTGAGTGTGGTGACTACCGGAGCAGAAGACAAAACGGACTGATAACCCAGGCCTGCAGGACCAGAGTTTAAATACAGCTGTTGATGAAGAGCAAGATTGTCCTCAGCTGTGCACCGCTTGGGGATGTGGCCATGGGGAGGTGCCTTGAGGCAGGACCAACAAACAATGAGCACATGGCAAAACAAACAGAATGACAGACACATGAGGACAGGAGATTTGGGGGAAACTGAGGTAAACACACAATGAGTCAGACAGAGATCCTGACATACAATACAATATGATCAGATACAAAACAATACAATGCTTAAATACAATGAAGCTCTGGCCTTGTAACAATGACACCAGAAAACTAAACATTTGAGACTAATTTCTGAGAATCTCAAAGATGCTTGCGAACCACTAACGATAAGGCTGATTTCGTAATATAGCCACTGGAAAACCCAATAAATAGGAATCTGATAGCACGGCGGTGGTTGGCTCTGCTGTGCATACAGTTAACTTTCAATAGTTACATAACAAAATGTCACGTGAGTGTATATGAGCCAGCCTGTAGGAGGAGAATCGCAACTCTGCACATGAGTGGGAGACAATCGCCTCTCTGTCCTTACTCTCCGCATCTTAGAGGTAATTGGTGAATACAACATATTACTGATTCTTACTGTGATTTAAAGATAGTTTTTAAATAGTTGTTATTTTTGCATGCATAAATCATTGCTTTGATTTCTGACCGCTGTGTGTAACGCATTGCAGGACGCAGTCATGGCCGAGGAAGCAAAGACGACTTGTTATGATGAGAGTCGTGTGCAAAACTTTCAGGTCTACTTGCAACACTCGGGAGAGCACCAGGCCGTTTGCCAATTTCTTCACAACCTCCTGCCAGGACAATTTAAAAGGTAACTTAACAAGAGGAAGGGCTCTGATTGCTGAACTGAACTTGTTTGTCAGGACATTTTCCCTCTGGCCACGTCATCTTCACTGCTCTTCACGTCATCTTCACTGCTCTTCACTGCTCTTCCAAAATATTAATGTAAATATTACATTTATACTATAAATGTATACACACACACATATATACATAATGAAACACACAGACTGTAAATTTGTGTTATTATGTGCCGCAATTTTAGGCTTTTAATTTTTACTTTTCCATCTCTAATATGTTGCAGAATTGGATTAGACAAAAGCAGCCTGGATGTTCTTGGTGTTGGAAGTGGTGGAGGTATGTGACGAGATACAGAAACTGGTAGCTGTTGATGGACACATGTTGTGGTTTGTTGAAGTCACTTTGGCTCAGTTACAAACTTGTGTGCCGTGGCAAAGCTCCACAAGTGTAAGTGTGACGGGTCGTAGGGGAAGAGGGAATGAAAGGGAACCAACAACGCCACCTGGGGACTTAACCCCTAAGAAATACAAGTTTTTACTTGTAGAGTTTAAAGGACACATATTCATTACTGCTTTGGCCAGAGACGTGTTTTATAAAATTAATCAGAAGTTTATTACAGGAATTATGACAAATCAAAAACACTAAAAGCCAAAACATGCAGACAAATAGAAACAAAATAGGGGCAGCAAAACAGATAAAACAAAACAGGTGTAACTACAAATGATAAAAAGAGATTAAAAAGGTAAAGATTCCCCTCCACAGGGCCAGGACAGGGACCAAAAGGGAATGCTAACAGGTGCTAACCATGCTAACAGGTGCCTTTTATCTATTGCCTGATTGGGAGAGGAGCCAGCCAGAGGGCTGCATTCAAAACCCTTCTCCAGGGAGCGTCCCCCACAACATAAGGTTAAAGCAAATTTGGCTTTAATGTATCAATTCAAAATGTCCCATATAAACATTGTGATAAGGTTTCAGGTCAAAAGGTGGACCCAAATAAAAGACATCAGGCGGGCACGTGTAATGAAAGGCGAGCTTTGATCACAAAAAGCTGGTTGCAAAAAAGTAAACCAGGAAACAAACTGAGTGAGCAGACTGAAACGAACTAAACGGAGATACACAGACAGCCTTACACTGAAAGAGGGAAAGCTCACAGACGGAGCCCAAATCCCAATATTTACACTCAGAGATTTTAAGGCGTGCTCCCGCAGAGTCCATGAGGGTTCAGGGCTGTTCCCCCCCCCAAAAAAACACACACACACACACACACAACCTAATATATTTGACAGGTCCACCGGATATTTGTTGTTTCAGGAATGTTTGCAATATTCCAAACAAATACATTTTGGTGCATGAGGTTTTCACAATAATGCAGCATTACACTGAGGCAATGGGTTTTCCAAGTCTAAAGATGTCCTGGTTTCTTGCAGGGGAGGTGGATGCCAAGATACTCACTCTGCTGCAGTCTACATTCCCTGCTGTCCCGATCACTACTGACATTGTGGAGGGCAGCTCTCAGCTTGCAGACAAATTCAAAGGTACTGAAAATTCAGGATGTCGCAGAGGGATTTTGTTTTTATCATTTTTAGATTTGTATTTGAGCCTCTTGTGTCTTTGTTTTCTTCATCTGATCATAATGTGTGTTTAGGTTGTAGCTATTGCCATGTGTTATATCACATGCTATCATACACTGTATATACTGTCTTTCTTAATATCTAATATCTGTTTTTTATGTACAACTTCTAGCTTTGGTTGCAAAGACCAACACCCTTCAGAAGATCAAATTTGCTTGGCATTTTATGAGCAGTGAGAACTATGAAAAACAAGTCAAAGCTAAGGGAGATATCAAGAAATTTGACTTCATACAATTGGTTCAGGTATTATGACCTCACTTTTTTACCTTCAGTTTAAATTCATGTTATGACGAATGTGTTTTACTCTGTGTACGTCATCAGATGTATTTAGCTTTCCTTAAATCCTCCACTGATGCTAGAACTCAGTAGGGAGCCAATAAGCAGAAGTACATAACAATAAATGTTATAAGTATTCACATAACGCCATTTCCACTGACAAGACAAGACAGAACTACGGTGTTTGAAAACGCTTCAAGCACAATCCAAAACATCAAATTAAAGCTCACAACTCTCTCCTTAACAGATGACCTACTATGTGGACAACCTGGGCGATACCATCAAGTTCTACCACAGCCTTCTGAAGAACAATGGCAGGCTGATGATCATCGTTGAAGCAGGTCAGTAGAACTACGTTTTCCAAACTGCTTCCCACCCTTCTTCATCCTAACCTGTTTCTTCATCTTTACTGAAGAGCAAAACGTGTATGGATTTACTTCATGTACCCAGTCCTATGTTTACTCATTTAATTCCATGCTGGACAAACGGTGTCCTCTTGGATTTTTGTGTTGAGGACTGGTGAACGCTCTTGACTGTTATGAATTATTTCATCTCCTAATTCCCAGCTCACTCTGGTTGGGACATCCTGTGGAACACTTACAAGAAGGAGCTCTCTGTCGATGGCATCACAGAGTACCGCTCATCAGCCGTGGTCATTGCCTACCTGAAGAGCCAGGGTCTGAAATATGTGGAGCACGCCATTCCCAACACCTTCGACATCACAGAGTGCTTCGACCCAAGCAGCAAGACCGGAGAGCGTCTCCTGGATTTCTTTACAGCGAAAAACCACTTCTACCAGTCCTTCACCCCAGAGATCAGAGCAGGAATTCTAGAGCTTCTCAGAAGCAAGTGCAGCACTGAAAAAGATGGCAAGGTTTTCTTCAACAGTAATATGAGCTGCATACTTGTTTATCCTTGAGGGGTCTTATGGAAATTAGTCATTGCATTCTGATTTCTCTTCTTGCATTCACTTGATCCTGCCATTGAGTCAATAAATACAATTGTTGTCCGAAGTCTCATTTTCTACTCCGATGACAGACATTCAACAGTTAAAAGTAGTTTTGTTAGTAATGCATGAGTAACTACTTAATTCATCATTTATAAAGCATTGTTCCAACATGCACATTTATTAGTAACTCATTAGTATGCAATTCATAAACACAGTTATACATGTTTTATTTTTGATTAATAAGCTTGATTATTATGCATTCCATGTTTGGGTTTTCATACTCTATAAATGATGGCCTCCTGTGCCGTCTGATATCATATACCTAAATACGCTTATGACGGGATGCTGCATCATTAATGGACAATGCATGTAGTCCACATCAAAAGCACCAGTCACATTTAGTTATAGGAAAACATGACAAAACAATCCAACAAAACTGCAGCACTAAAACATTGCAAGCTCAAGAGCATGAGCCATGATCAGAAGGTATTAACACTTTAGACGGGGTCACACAAAATACTTAACTAATACTTACTAATAACTAGTAACTACCTGAATTAATCATGTATTGAAAAATTAAAACACGTTTATAAAGCAGATGTTAACCATTAGTGCATCATCTATAAGCCCTCAATAAATGGTTTGCAATATATATTACTTAATTTACGAATGGGGAATCCATAATTTTTAAAGTATGAAAACCCAATCATGAAAGCTTATTAATCAAAAATAAAACGTTTCATAAAAAGTGTTTATGAATTGCATACTAATGAGAGTTCATGTTGGAACAATGCTTTATAAATGACAAATAAGGTGTTTGCTTTACTAATGCTAAATAGTAAATACCTTGTATTTTAGTAGCTCTGCAATAAGGAGCCGCTTTGAATAACTTTCTGATGAAGACATTTAATTCAAGGATACCTCTGTTGACACACTGTTTACATAAATTGATTGAATATTCTATGAAAAGAGCAAATTCACTGTAATTTAAAAGATGTGAACCATTCAAATTGTGAAAAGGTTAATATGCAGTTCATGCTTTTATACATTTGAACAATTATTTTATATGGTGGATGATTGTAATACTTCTTAGGTTGGGCCATAACATGACAATAATTACACATTAGAGCCATTAATTCACATTAAAGCCACCAACTGAGGGTAACTGCCACCCTGTTTAAGATCACACAGAGTGACAACTTCAAGTATAATTGCTACTCACACATGTGCAGTTTAATTTAACCTGACACCAACTTTAGAAAAGGCAAGTCATGTTGCTGTTTTAAAAAAAAAAAGACATGTCGTGCTTGTACAGTAGATGCCCAATGTCCTTAGAGAGAGCTATGTCATGAAAATAACTTTTTAAACAGGATGCTGTTCACCTTGAAGCCAGCAGATGGTACTACAAGCCTGAGAATACAGCTGATCCTATATTTGCGCTCCATTGCCGTAACTCCAGCAGATGGCACACTGTCCTTACTCTGATGACATTACAGCCCAGAGTGAGAACACTAACTTTTATTAAACATTACCAAAAACAGTGTGTCTCATGTGTGAGGGGGAGGAAAAAAACCATTTAGCAACACTTGTTATTTGACTCCTGCACGCTGGGTTCCCACTGAGCCGGCTAACGCAGAGGTACTTCCAACAATGGCACAAACGCATTGTGTCTACTGTGGCTGCACGTGCAAAAAAAATCATGTCAAGCCGCTGAGGCCTTGTCTCAAGCTTTCTTGCAAATGCATTCTGGCTGCTCATTTACCTCATTAGCTTTAATAGATCAGTAATTGAAATTCATCAGAAATTCTTGTCAGAGCGCTCCCCCCTGATGTCAGTGGGCTTTCAGCACCTGCTCAGGCTCCATTACCGGGGGTCCTCGCTGGGCCCTCTCATGCCACAGAGTGACAGAGCATTAGTCACTGAGATAATCAACCTCAAGACACTGTTTGCCGCTAATGCTCTTCAAGAACTATTTACTTCGCATGCCTGTTTGTGTCTTATCATGGAAGAAGTTTTTCCGCTAGATAAATGTGATGAGATGCTTACAGATCGCCTTGTTTTCGAGGTGATGGATTAAGACTTAGAAGTGCTGAACAGCTGGATATGTTTTATGTTGTTAGCTGCATCTTGACATGGGTGGCTCCCCAGGGTGTCTGATGTACATTTACGTTTCCCTATAAGACCTGATCGTGCAGGAAGTGCTGTGAAAACAATAAAGAATCCATCATTTAAGATTTTTTCAATCACTGTGTACAGGTCAGACATTGCAGTTGTGCTAAAATGTGGTCGTGAGAAGCATCCAGGTGAAAACTTTCTTCAGAAAAGAAAGCTTTCCTCCGTCCATCTGGCCAGCGATCAGAGCTGAAGCCTCTGGCTCTGTAGGCACTCATCAGTGTTCCTTCACATTGAGTGTAATGAGTACACAGGCCATGTGTTCAAAGGGTGAATAGTAGTATTTGTATTAGCTGGTCTATACACCTCAGTTATATTCTTTGAGTTTTCTGATGATATATCGGAGGTGTTGAGAGCCACGTTGATTTAAAATGTATTTCTGAGAGCAACAGAATATGTTGTAATGTCTTTGCTGCATGTCTACTTGTTGCCCTTAAGGGAGGCTTTGTGCAGGTGAGCCAAGGTTGACTTAATTCCCCTGGAATACATCAAATAATTGAAAGCTTTGTGAATGCTGGTGTCAAAAGGACATACAATTTGCCCTATAAAAAAAAACCATTTCAACACAAGATCAAAGCAAGACATAATATTACAAACTTCTTCAAAACATTGAGCTCACACGTGACCTTCCTAACATCTTAACACTAACTGACACCTCAACACTTAATGCATCTAATCTTGGTATTTTGTTGACGGTGCTTCACAGCTAATATTTTGACATTAGACAGATGTTGATGCTGCAGGATGTACTCAGCGCTGATTTCCCCAAAAGAACAACATGAAAGTTGAGTTGATGCCTTTTATTTTTAACATGTGTACCAGCAACCATCATTTGCGAAATTGCTTCCTTTTATTTTCAAATATTTTTGAAAGAAATGATCACCTATAATAGTATAAGATTGTGAGAACATACAATAATTAAACCTAATCCTGGCTATTTTGGTATTTTCCTATGCTGGATATTTACTGTTTGACCAGATGGCTATCTTCCTCTTTTAATACAGCTCCTTCCCTCTGCTCCCTTCCTACAGAGAGCCAGTATCAGGCCAAAGGCGTCTTCTATCAGCCATCATGTCAGCGTGCAGACCTCTTTGAGACCGGAGCAGGACATACACTGGCCCTAAAATACATCACACACACTTTAATGGGCGGAGGCTGCGGCCAGCCCTTGAAATATAGCTCTGATACCAGTTCTGTAAATGGCTGCCCTCTACGGCGTATTTCATTCTGGAGAATTAGCCCTGTTTAGCAGCTGGTGTTATATAGCAGCTGTCCTCCACTGGTCTGAGTCCGGCAAAATATGGCTGTTTGATTGACGATTCCGAGGATTTATTTATTTTCCTTTTTAAATATCTTACATCGGTTAAATCTCTATACGATGACGCTGGAAATTCCAGTTGCAGAATTCAGTATGTTGTTTCTCAATGAGGTGTGCTGGTTTAAATCAAACCTCAGCGATTCACCACAAAGCAGGAAGGATGGAAGGAGTTTACCTTTGTCTGTCTCATTAATCTAGTGATTCCAGACCTTATAGTCTGATTTTCAGGACTGGTCCCGTGGGTTTGAATGGAGAAGTGCCACAGATAAGCGATGGCATCATATTTATTTTCCATGCCACATATTGCACCATTAGTTGGAGAGATAAACCGGGCCGAAAATGCCACTAATTGACCCCTTCTGTTCATATTGTGATCAATTACAGATAACAGAAGACATTTAGTGAATTCATAAATTATATAATCCAGTTTAGGCCTTTTGTTTTTGTGCTGCACCCGTGAAACTTCTCTTGTTGGGAGGAAAAGTTCAAGTGAAAACTAGGCAACTTCAGAAGAATTTTCTATGTGCCTGACAAACGGTGATAACAATTTTGAGAAACAACTTGATATTGACTCTAAGCCATGCTCTTTTAAGCTCATATTTGCTCATTTGATAAAAGTGACAGTGACTCTCACTGTCACTTGTTTAATTTGTCAACTGAGAGCTTTCCTGAGGCTGAGATCCTACTTAATTACACTCAGTGACGTTTACTCTCACTAAACGCCCCAATTCCACTCATATGGTTCAGTGTTCTGTTGTGAGATGTGAAAACATGTAGTGTCTAGATGGATATATTGGCTATCAGCAATGGAACTGTCTTTTCATTAACATATAACACCGTTACCTCTGATATGATTGAGCTTCCTCCATGACCTGCTATATAATGTATTTTAGATTTTATTGTTTTTTTTGTTTACGTAATTGTCTAACAATTGGTTTTGTAAATTACTGCATTGGTGATGTAGGTCAGTCTGCTCTAACGAGTTGTTCCCAATTAAAGGATTTAAGTAGTCTGGGGTTCAAAGGGAAATAAAAGAGTTAATGTTTAGAGGTTTGGTGATGTCGTTGCAGAGAATAAACATGGAAGTCTTCAGTCAACACCATAAACTGGCATGAAAATTACAATTAAATTAAATTAAAGATACTGATTATTGCCGTAGGCTATCACTGACTTCTGTTTATCGGGAGAGGTCTTTAAAAACTCGTATCAGTTGAACTCTGCAGACGGTATCTGCAGTGTTTTATTACTGTTATTGCTGAGGATGATGTCTGTCTCTCCTGCAGCTATGCCAGTGAACAGATACAGGACTTAAAAACTGATCATGACTGAGAGCAATCCTGCCAGAAGTTAATACCGGTAGCAGGGATATTTGTACTTAATCCCTGTCATGAGGAAAAGAAAATAAGACCTTACATTTCCCTGCAGATCTGCTACGGCTTTATTGTTCTTCAGTGCATTAATCAGCTGGTATCTCGTCTTTTGCTTTTATTAAACGCCGTTTCTGGCCCACATCCATTCATCCATTGGATCTTAAATATCCTTCCTCATGGGTGCGAGCTTGATTGTGCATAGGAAATGAAGTTGGAAACTTTGGAGCTCTATTTAAAGTGCAGGTCCCTGGAGCGACCCCTCTGTCTTAATAACTTGAGATCAGGATCCCCGGGCACTTCCATTTTATTTCGTCTCACAGGCGTTCCCGACTAAACTCATTCTAATGAAATGTTCTGCTGAATTGTTCTGTTTTCCATCCATAAAAGGTGTTTACAGCCCTGGTGAGAAACACAATGCCAGTTGTTTAACTTGATAATTAATTAATTAAAAAGGAATAAGCCATCTCATTCAGGAGCTATGAGCTACTATTAAGCTATGGAGATAGGGGCAGTTTGATGAGTGCAACACTGAGAATCAATGTGTGACTTGAATTTGTTCTGCAGATTTTCAATATAATTCTTCACCACCATGTTCTTTGTGCACTTTTATTTTTCTGACCTATATGAAACGACCTACGGCTTGACTCAACAATTACATTCCTGCATGGTTTGCAGCAAATAAAATCCAGCAACAAGTTATGAACATATTCATGTTGCTATACAAACTTTATGGGATTCACTTTGGAATAATTCAATATTCACATCATTTTTCACTCCACACCTTCCATGTACATGCAGCGTTGCTCAGATATTTGTGTGTGTAGCATTTTTTTTTTCTTCTTCTCAATTCTCACAAGGTTCGATTGTACTAGCAAATCAATACAGGTATTGATGGGCTTCAGATAAAAACCATTATGGCACCCAGCGCTAAATCTTCAGCTGAATTGATTTCATTTTAAATGATCCATGTACATCCAGTGAAGCACACCACCAATGTGAGTGTGTTTTACCTTGACTTCACGCGAGAGAGACGTTATTCATCACCAAGAGAATGTCCCTTCTTCACACCCCAATAAAAAGCAGAGTAATGAAGCTTCTGTGGGTGCTGTCACCCCAACACTGCTTTATAAAGGATGACACAATTATATTTTACCAGCTCACCAAAAATGCTGACAAGCCCTGGTTCAATAAAATTCAATCTGTACCGAGAGAATCATGCTGGTTTCTCTGCTCTGGAGTCGTAGCTCATGAACTACAGGGTGTCGTTGCCTTGGGATGCTACTCAGAGAACGGTTTCTTCTCACAATTAAGCCAGGAAAAAAAAAAAAAGTGGGTGTGTTGATATTAGGAGTAAAGGATGATGCATCAGTTTTGTTTTAGGGAGGTTCAGTCTTCTCGTGCTCTCTTGTGTCATGTGCAACATTCCTTCTTGCAGGCGAAATAGCTTCAGAGGTCTTTTCACTGGTGAACTCCACATTTCCCCCGCTCAGAAATGCATAAACAGGCATGACATTTGCCTCTGAGCAAACAGACGCTAATGCTGCATTACCGTCAATCAGTCAACTCGGTAAATGTTTGTCTAAGTATGATGGATGGTGTGTTGACAACATTAAAAGCCGACCGCTTCCTAAACCTAAAATCGTGCATATTCAGAGACAGCCAGCGTGATGCTGCAGACAGCCGACGCCCTGCTGCTAGATGCTTACCAGCGGCAGGATATGGCTGCTTCTTAGAGGACGGCACGCGTTTCTATTCCTTGGAGAGAGACACATCTGGCCTTGGATAATCTCTCCTTAGTCTTCCACTATGTAATACATGCAAAGCTCTGCTCCATGTAATTCCCCAACTGCTCTTTTTTTTCCCCTGACAAGGGTAAAAGGAACAGTATGTAGTACATTGCATGTTTTCAAACCTTATCCATGCACAAGTGACTTAAACATAAATGTGAAAGAGAACAAGAACTACAAAAGACAATTCCTACTTAATGAAAAAAATTTGATTTTTTTTAATACATTTTCCCATGCTTGAAAAGCTACACTAAATAAAAACAAATGAGCTCTTAATAGCAAAATGCAACCGTCAGTGACAGCTCAAAATGTGGTCTTACAGTATGGTTATTCATTTGCATTGTTGATGGCGTGCGAGTAATCCATACAAATGTCATCATTTTGCTTAGTGAAAAGAAATCAGGACAGAATTGAGATTGAGCATCATGCAATGTTAATGGTAATGAAATGTGCGACACGTAGCTGGATAGCTTAAGCCTTAGGAATGTAATATGTACTAGCAATGTCTCACTTGTTTATTTATTAACTGAGGAATTGTCTGCTTCACTTGCTATCACTGAGGCTTGACAGCTGCAGAGTCCAGGTGATGCATGAGCCAATATGTGGACTGGAGAGGGCTCAACGTCGCCCATCAATATGAAAATCAGTTTCTGGCAGAAATAGCCCAAGGCAGTACATCCAGCTCCAAAAAGTGACTAATCTTAGGGTCATAAACCCTGCACAAGACGCCTACGGTCTTTTTAGAGAGACAGAATTCAGAAATGCCATCATTTTCCATTCCACAGGCCAAAGACCTCGCTCCTTGCATTAGCAGATTTCTTTTAATAGTGTGTGAAATAGCGGGGTTGCCAGAACTAAGCTGGACCAAATAAAAGAGAGAGAGAGAGGGGGATAGCGAAAGGTGACCTTAGTCTCTGGAGCGCCAGATTAAAAACTTCAAATGCTCAGCCAGAGGCTCTCCTAAAGAAACAAAAAGACCACAAGCACAATGTTGCTGTAGATGGAGGTGGCTGCCAAATATCATCTTCTTACAGGGAGGGATTATGAATTTCACAAGGCAATGGTGGTCCCATTGGTGAGAATATTAGTTCACGTATTGTTCTCCAGATCTGCATACATTTCTGTTTATTTTGTTCCTCTCCTGACTTTCAGCATGTCTTAGCAGTGGTTGGATTTTGAAACAGACCGCATTGTGCAGACATTTTTAATCCCTGTACAGTATAAGACCTTTATGTTTTATGACTTGTTTAATAAGACTTACATGAGGAAACTGCTAAGTTGCTGGGAGAAAGAATGATGGCGGTTTTCATGGTGGCAGACATAACTGACTCTGATATAACAAAACTATTATAATGCAGCTACAGAACATGGTATATATTTATGGCTATGCCTTCTTCTTTTAAACAACACCAATATATCTACAAGTCACAAAATGCTTACTTGTAAACAATCGACTTTGTGGGCAGCTTTATTTTGAGAGACAAATATAACCCCCTGCGGAATGAAACAATTTAACAGGCTTTATTTTGGATACGTGGAAGAATAAAAGGACAATGTATTGGAAATGCATTGTTTATTTTTCAAGCTGGTTATAGCATCCTGTGGTTTAGCAGCCACACTGTCTTCAGTGCTCATTTGAATGAGTGGACAATGCACAATATAGGTGAAGCGGCAGCACTTCTCCATTCCCTCCAATGGTTTGATAATAACTCAGCTTTCTTAATTACAGAGTCGGCTTGCCAGAATAAGAAGACGGAAAAAATAAAGCAGGAAAATGATTGTACTCATGAGGAAAGTGAAACAATGGCTCTCCAAATCCTTGAATGGATTTCTATCTCAAAGCTCGTGGCGGGGATAGTTTGAACTGTGTAGAATCGGCGGGTGCTTTAATTACTGTTCAATGACTTTACTCTGAGTCCTTGACCTAGTTTAGATTCCTTATCAAAATACAGCCGTGCTCAGAGAAAAGATTACTTTTTAAACTTCGGGAAGAGGGGAGGGCAGACAGAAAACAGGCTAATGATATTGCACAAATACATGGAAGGGGACACAGCCCAGAGCCATTTGGAAAGCAATAGCCCATTCCAAGATGTGGCATCGGGCTGGCATCCACACAGCTCTTAAATTCCTTTACTCCGGCCAGATGGCTATGGAATTACACATTTTTTAATCTAAAGCACGAACCTCTCTAGGCTTGGGGAAATCTTCTTGGGATAGCCATTTTGGATTTATTTGCAGAGAAGACAGCCTCTTGCCCTGGGGGTAACATGTGATGGTAAATATGAAGTTGACAATGATTGTCCTCAGTCTCCTTGGATACAATCTGAGAGATAAGACAAACTTACAAACTTCCACATCACACTGTAAATGGGGTCTTGTGATTTGAACAAATAAACACAATATATTTATTTAGTTTCAGATAAACTGAAGAGCGTATACATTGTGGATCTATAAATATGAATGGGTTGTTATTCACTTTCTGGCAGAATAGATGATGATTTGATAACACTCTCAGCTAAAGGAGAGGCATCAATCTTCTCTTCTAAGTCTCCACCAGAAAGAGAATACGTGAATTTGGTAAAAAAGTTGAACTACTCTTTTCAGCTTTGACATATTTGAATCCCTATTGGAGTTACGTCTGGCATATTTTATCACCACACAATAAAAATGATAGTGTTAATAAATTCTTCACCAGTGTTGAGTGGAGAGTTGTTTCCCCTCTTAGTGTTTTGAAGCCGCTGTTCAAAATGATGAAGTGTCTACTGTGTGAAATGAATGTGTGAACTACTCTGATGGGTGTGGACTTACAGAAGCATTGGCCTGGATTAGATTGTCACACCCTCAATTAATTAACACCAACAATCTAGATTTGTGATATCTTTGTCCCCCAAAATATGCTGGAACAATGCTACATTGGTTTTGTTTGAGGATATTGTGCAGCGGGCACAGAGTAGCCTTTGTTCTTCGAGGCCCACAAAGCACTGACCTACAGGGGCCGAGACACACAGTCCAAGATCTAGTCTTCCAAGACATTTCCAATTCCGTAAACACGCAGGACTCAAAGAAAAGTCCGGCAGGTGCTCTGTGTTTTCCGCACCGTGAATGCAACGTCAAGCAATGCATTTAAAGGTTAATTAGAAAAATTATCTGTTAAGCTGAAAACAAATGGTGCAACGGAGTCCCCCTGCTGGCAGACGAGTTAATCTATGGCAGTTCTCCTCGCTGGTCCACCTGCGATCCGTCTCCGTCACTCTGCTGACAGTCCCTGCGGGCCGCCGAGAGGATACGCTCCATCGCACCGCTGTGACTAGCCTGCTAATGAATACAGAGGAGCCCAGGACGTCCAGACGCCCACAAAACGGCTGGGAAGACTCCTCTGGCTGCTCAGATCATTCTCTGGCCGGATGTCGGCTCAAATGAAGCGGAACATGGCTGCTAGACTGAGAGAGCAGAGAGAAATGCCACTCAGCATGAGCAGTGATTGCTTTGATGTTTGAGATTCATTCAATGAACCCCAATAGATCCCTAAGGGTGAGAGAATAGATTGCCGTTTACGGTAGATCTGATAGACAGGGTTTAATATGTATGAAGATCGTGCAGTAAGAAAGGTAATAGCCTACGAAATAAACGGTGGAAAAACAACTTTCGGTGGTGCCATGGCCGGCATTTCAAAACAAATGATAACATTTTGTACGGTACATTAAAAGTTCATATTATGGTTTAGAAACCGTAAAGGCTATTAAGATGAATAGAAAGGCATTTAAGTACTGCCGGATTTCACAGGTAGCATTTCAGCACTGTCTCGGGCTGTTGCGTCAGCCACGCTGTGTGCCCTTAAAGCTGTGTACAGACTCATAAGCTGCTCATAATGGACTATCTTGTCAAACAGCTCCATGAAAGGTGTGCGTTTCTGAACAATAGCATTAAGACAAGGCCCGGCAATAATGCAGAGGACTGTGTACAAATTGCAACGATACTGTGAGATGATTCCCATTGTACTGCGTTGTCCGCCTGGGTCAGAATGATGCGTCCCGGCTTAATTCATCGTCCCCGCTGACATTCACAACAAGCCATTAGAGAAGTTGCTGCGCTCATCCTTTCATTAGCAGGCTAAGTAACACCAGCGTTCAAATGTCAACTTTACCACAGACACAGGAAGAGGAGGGAAGGTGAAGGGTGGAGGAAGCTCAGTTAGACGTGTGAAGTTGAACTTGGTTATTTTAAAACATGCAGTTCAATTCTTTTTTTCCCTCCCACTGCTGTATGTTAGTTACATTTAGCTGAGGTTTTTACCCAAAGCGACTTCCATGCTATACAGTAGACACAGCAACGGTGAGCAATTAGGGTTAAGAGTCTTGCTCAAGGACACATCAACATGGATTAGCCGTCTTTCGATCCTCTGATTGAAAGACGGACATGCTAACCACTGAGCCACAGTCGCCCATGTCTCATTGTATGTCTCATTCTAATAGTACAATATGATCATAGCACAACTGCTTTAGTAATGGCTTTGAAGCTGCTTAGTCCTTGGAGAGTTATGCATGCAACCTGCAGGTCAGTACTTCATCTTGCAGGTGCAAAATTTACAATTTTGTTTAAATGTTAGGCCGTCTTCAATCAACCCAATCTACTCCACATCCAACTCTTCCAGTTTAGCACTTAACTAATACCGGTTCTCAACAAAATGACTGCAGTCATGTTCAGGATTCATCAGCAGATGTCTTTACCAATCCAAGTGAGACTTGGATCCCCGGGGATGAGGCCATATGTTGGCAGAGACAGCCAGGGAAGTGACCACGGGGGCCTCTACCTGCAGGCGCTACAGGTACTGCTGGCTGTCACTACACAGACACACTCACCGACAATATTAGCTTTTTGTTCAATATAAGGAAATATCATCAAATGCCTCTTATATGATGGACGTGACACAAATTTGCTGACAAACATTGTAAAATTGGTATATTCTGCACCGGTTGTTTATGGTAAACCCTTCACCTGGTTTAATGGATCTGTATGTATATGCTGTATGTTGCTTATTCTTTTACTTGAATATTAATACTAAAACATATCTAAATGTTTCTAATATTATGGTGATGAAGGTTAAATGTGTTTGTTATGTGTTAATAGTCTGTAACAGCACATACTGGCTTTATGCTGCTTTGTAGCATTATACTTCATTTATAATTTAATAAACTAGAATTATTCAACATCATAGATAACTAAAAGCTGAAACTGCTTTAATAAACTTCAACACATAGAGGGAGGAGAAAAATGTTATTGACTCTGTATACATGTAGGTAGAAGAAATAGAACAAATAAAAATGACCAATACATCTTCAAAATTAGTTATTAATATGCTTTATGTCCTATTGTCAATATTTTTTGTGTTTTTGTCTTTAAAATCAATACTACAATACTTCAAATAATTGATGCCACACGTCCTTAGTTGCAGTTATTTACATATAACTCAGTATGCAGTGCAGTGGGGTGATGGTATTTTTCTTTTTTGCATTATCATATCTACCCATTGTATTTGTGTCTTTACTTCAAACGTGCACAGATTCCCATCCTGATACAATATCAGGTTGATTTATCCTCGTAACTTTGGTCTTGGAGAACAATGTAATATGCATTTACAGTAATTTCCCATGATTGTAACATGATTAATGATAACTATACTAATGATACTACAGCCTGTAACAAAAAGTTTAAAAAAAAAGGAAATATTTTCTGAAATCAGAGCTTTATTAGTAAATCTCATGCCTTCTGGGCTCTGAGCTACACTTTATAAAAAGCACAAGCTGTAAACTTTGACCAATGTTAAGTGCATGTGTAATACCTGCAAGGTCTGAGTCGCAAACTGCCTGTGGAAGACCCTGATCATTGTCCTTTGAGTGATAACAGCCACTTCATTTAGCTCTACATGGACTATGATAGGGCTCATTCACTGCGCTCCTCAAAAGACATTATATTATGAGGAACACGGGCATGTCTTCAGTGTGACAGCACAGGGGTGTAAAATCATGTCCCCTTTCATCAAAAGAGTTATGATCAGTCAAGTTGGGCCCATAACAAATAGCCGGCTTTGCGCTTTTATCAGCAATGCCGTGACCCTCAACGCTGTGACCTCATCATTAATATGGGAAGGCCGGATGATAGATCAAAGCATGGTTCAGTGGAGCATCCCTGGGCCAGAGCTGGCCTTGAATCGTTCATCACACCATCCCTGTGGGGACTTTACGAGGGTCCAGGGAGAAAGTACGCTCTCGAGGCTGTCACATTTGTTTTACCGCTTTTGATAATGGCTCCCTTTTAAAAGATGATACGCACGGAAATTTCCCATTAACACACGGCTGTGATTTTAGCAGTGATGACAGAACCAGACTGTCACAGAGTGGTTCTGACAATCTGTTTCATTCTTTTGTTGGTTCATTTTTGTTCAGGCTTGGGGCTTTTATCAAATATACACAATAGACTCATAAGTCATATAAAGAAATACTGAATGAGCCAATAATTAGTAGAATCAGCTAACTTGAGACCATAGCTCTCATAGTGCTGAGCCAACGTGAAGGGTTTTATTAGTTGTATTGTTCAATGTTACAATTACATAAACATAATTAGGAATAACCACAGAAACAGGGGGTTACTGCCCATTGGTTCCAAAATATATTTCTATTTAAAGTAATAAGTGAGACTTTGCATGCCCAGCATATTTGTGTGTGTGAGTGTTTAGCCATTCGAACTAGCCACACCTGAATCCATCCTGCTTTCCTTATCTACTAATTGTAGATTCCAGTGTGTGTGTGTGTGTGTGTGTGTGTGTGTGTGTGTGTGTGTGTGTGTGTGTGTAATAATGCCTCTTGGAAGTAAAAACAATGTGAGAAGGCTGATAAGGTTAAAATGCACCTATGTGTACTAAGATGAAAATGGTGCCTCTTTCATTGTGGGAATTGAGCAAACTGGAAACAGTGGTGCATCCTGGGGTCAAGTCACATGGTTCGGATGCAAGAAAATCACCACTGAAACTGTCCTCTCTCAATTTGCATGCTTGTGTGGCCTGTTTTTTCAGAATGAATTAGGTACCAGTGGATTATCAAACCTTCCAAAATCAATAATATGATCATGGGTATGATCTAACTGCTGAGCTAGCATGGTGTTTCTGGTAGTTTCCTACTGATGGCAGAGTTAGTGAGTGTTGTATGGCTGTGGGAACAAATGGAGTTTTAGTTTTAATTGAGTTAGTTTAAATTGAGTTAGTGTAAAATGGCTTGCTTTTGGCTCCACGAGCCGAGAACCATATAGTCCCATTATATTCGTACAAAACTTGCCAACTCAGGCCAAAACAATCCAGACTGGTGGATGCAGGTAAGAGAAAAAATATGCATTTTTGATTCTAGAGTGAACTGTCTCTTTAAGTGCATTACTCATTACATTATACATGTACACTATCATTTTCACAAAAGTAGCTGAAGTTGGTATTAAAATGCATGCTACCTACACATTTATTTTGAACAAGGAGCTACATGTTTATGTATGCATTATCCGTGTTTTAACCTGGAGCTTGGAGGTATTATGGTATATAAGAGATTGCCAAAGATGACGTTGAGGCATACCGCAGCTTAAATGTTGCGTTTTCTTTACCTTAACGGCTGCATTACTGTTTATTTCAGTATTTTAGATTGCACATTGTCTACTGTATATATGGTGTAAACATGCAGGTGATTTCCATTATTTTTTCATCAGACCACTTCTCAGGACTGTGTGGGCGTGTACCGACTCGGCTTGATTGACACTTCCATGACTCAGCTGTTGGCTTTGTTGAACCTCTCAAGGATGGAAAGTTACCCCTTTAGCGTTCTTGTTCTCCCATGAAGTCCAGTGACCTCATGTATTCCTGAGACAGCTCCACCCACCGTCTAACTGAGCAGAGGTCTAATCAGCCATAACTGAGAACACATGTGCGGGTGTGCAGGGTTCATTTCTGTTTGCTAAAACTTGGGTCTCATTTCATAGACCTGGCCATGATTCCTAGCCGTAATCATATTTTTTTTTTTCTGTGAGTGTGACTGTAATTATACTGCTGAAGGTGCTGAGACAACATCACAAACATCTAAAAGAAATCAGGCAAACCAAAAACTCATACTGGTTTTAAACAATATTTTTCAACATTAAAGTACATTGACGATGATTATTATCTAGATGTGTATATACAGTACTTTGGGTTTATGTAATATTTTAAACTGATACAATATGTGTTTGTGTTAAGTGATATAATGCACAATAATCTGGCGAACAAATAAATAATCCTTAATATTGAGCTGTGAGCCAATTCATTGTTTTAACATGATGCTATAAAGCATAATACACTCGGCTTGAAGGTGTACTATTTATGCAATTTTGAAAGTTATATGTACGTAGTCACATAAGAGCTGCTTTATAAAGCTGAGCAGGTAAGGCAGCAGCTGAATCCACATACTCTATGTCTTTATAATACCATGTTTTCAATTTAAAATGCAAAAATGCTCCAGAATTAGGGGAATTATTGGGAGCATAAAAAAACAGTATATGAGTTTTTGCCCTGGAACTACTAAAATGTTAATGCAAGGTAAAGAGTCGTAGAGAGATCAAAGTGAACGTCTAATTTGACAGTGCCCTAAATGGGGCGCTGTCAAATTTACTCAAAGGATATATCACATTTTGTTTCTTGTTTCCCGAGCTGTTGCCGGAGATGTCACATCTCCTTTTTAGCCTTGAGTGGTTGTGAATTCCACAGTGTGACTATGGCAGCTCAACAACACACAATCAAGTTATTTTAATAGATGCATTAGTACTGGTAACCCTGCATCCATTAGCCTTTTCTATAAATAAGTGAAAGGAGTCAGTGATACCAGAATGATGGAGAATTCAACACTTTAGCCTTATTGAGATAATTGTTTTAGGGCATGCACACTTTTTGTCTTTGAGTTTGAGTCTTGTTTGAGTCTTAAAAGCTCTCATTGGCAACAACTGTGTTTATTTTAAGGACTTATATAAAATTATTTACTTATCCCTTAAATTCCTTCATTTAGTAAAGTTTAAATGAAAATTTCTCAAACTTGTGGGTACTTATTATTTATGCCTATCTGCCCTATCTGGTTCTTCACTGAATCTGTATGATGCTTACACTGATATTACAACATTACAATTCAAGATGTGATCATCTTCAAACCTGCATAATTACATGGAATGTAAATATTGTAAGTCTCTTTTGCATCATTTCATGTAAATTCATGACTTGGTATGCTAAGAGAGAAAGCTCAATCCCCAGTAATCTCTGAATCTTCTCTAAAGGAAATCCCTGTATAATAATGTGTGTGATAAAGTGGGCTGTACTTCCTTGTAATGAGGGACAGTGGAGTTGAAGAAGATAAACTACAGCAGGTTTGTGTTTACCGATTTGTTGACATTATACTGTAAGCCTTACTGCCTTTGGGATTTAAAATTATACCTCACAATAAGGTATAAGTATACCTATACATGAGATATCATTTAAAATTATACCTCACCAACAGCAAAAAGTCAGTCATGCAAATAAAGTGAATTTACTCAGAGAACGGTCTCAATTTATTTTAGCTTAATGTGTTCTAAGAGGATGAATAATACATCATTTTGTAAAAAAAAAAGTAGTAAAAATGCCCACTACAAGCATACATGACACATTCCCTAAAACAAGTTTTGAAATCAGTTATAAAAGTCACCCAGCATTTCTTCTCATTGGCTTCCACGACTTTATGTTTTGTTAAAGTCCAGCCAGCCAAATCCCTCAGGCTGCTTTTCACCTACAATAAGAGGGACAGTTCCTTTCAGCACAGACAGACATAGCTCAACTCCTACAGGTAACAGCTGACATGACTATTAGTCTTTCTTCTGGTACTTGCAGGTGTCAGACTCGCCGGTGCTCACTTGTCAGAGCTGCTCTGTGTGCTGTCTGAGGTGATTCATCTTCTTGCCAGCATCATTAACTTCCCTGTGAAAGGACTGGTGGAAGGAGACTACAAGCAGGGCTCCAAAGAGTTTACGTGCGTGTCAGGAGCTACTTTCCCTCCTCTGTAATCAGATCAAAACTTCTCCTTCTGCCAGCTACTTTCACCGGGTTTAATTGCTGTTTTCAGTCTTTTCCACGTTAGTCAGTGTCCGGAAAAGCCATTTCCTGAAATGGAGAAAACGCAATATTTTTTGAGTTGTTTAAAATGTTAAATGAATGAAATGAATTTATCTCATCCAGGCGCCATTCAATAACGGAACAAATGGTGCAATTGTGATTACAGAGTTAAACTTGCTATAAATACAGAGAAGAAATGTGGTCACATTATTAATGCAGCCAAATTCATCATCAGTAAAAACAAACAAACGGACAATAGTATAAAAACACCCTAGGCACTACTCTATTTTGTAATTTCCCCATTAAACTAATGAGTTTCTGTCTTTCACCATTAATTGCTTCATTTCAGTTCTGCTGCAGATGTTTATTTCTGCAATAGCATGGCATATATTGCTATATTTAGACTCCTAAATGAAACCGCTTAATTAGTGATTGAAATGTAAAGACCTGTCAAATTAACCCCTTTTTCCAGTACATTACATTTCTGCATTAAACCAAAATTAATTCATACATTGACACAAGACATCTGTATATAGGTCACACTTGAAACAAATGATAAATCTAGGCTTGATGAAGCTCTCCAAGAGAATATAATGTGCAAAGATGTCATCACGTGCGCATGTGCACGATGATATATACATTGCATGTCTTTCTCCGCAGTTTATGTGAATTATGTGAATGATTTATGTGAAACTGACACTATTCTATATTACGCTTGTGTTATTGTTGCAAATTGTTGAGTGTTTTTCTTTTGTAGAGGTTTCTGTGTATCGTAAAACCTCTACTAAACTTCTTTTGAATTAACAGCAAAATGAGATGTGTTAGATCTCTGAGACTGTTTTCTTCGGGGAGAAAATAAAAGGGAGCTCACCCCCCTGACCTTTTCCTCAGAAACCTACCTCTTTTTCAGCTGCTTGATAACAAGTTATTAACCAATATGGCAGCCTTTTGAGAGCTAGTGAAAAGTGGCAGAGGGTCTGTGCCGGAGTGTTATTAAGCTCGAGTATGGACTCTTAAGGACTGCAATAGACTGTCCTTCAACCCCAAAGTGTTTTATTATCAAACCACACAGCTTCAAATTCACTTTGGGTCTTGTCTCTTTACAGTAGGTTATTTCACCGGAGAAATATTTCCCCATGTTACTTGTCTGCGAGGAGATATACATCAGAATTCTATGAATATATTACTGTCAGATATGTTCATTTCATTTTGCCCATTATTGCCGATGGCTTTATTTGTGTTATTACAAATTAACAATACTAGAGAGTACATGCATTCTTTTGATCCGATGCAACTGCAGATGTAACTACTGCTTGTTGCCGAACTAAATACGTCCCGTTTTAATGGAGCTGTCGCCAATAAAAGTACATTCAATGGAATATAATACGGATAATACACGGCATTATGAGTCTAGTGCGAGAAGATGACGGTGAAAGTGTTGTTCCCAGTCGTTAAGCACTGCAGATGCAGAAACACTCCCAGGACGATTCTCGCTCCTTGTTCAATAATGCAGCTCATGGCGAATACACGCCCATTTGTTTAGGATCATTGTTTGCTCTATATGTGTTGCAGACAATTGAGCCAGCCAACCTCCTACTTGAATTTACAGTGTTCGTTAATAGGGTTATGGGGGGGGGGAGAAAGAGAGAGAGTGAGAGAAGGAGAGCGCTAATAGGAAAAACACTGAATACGGGGGGAGTTTCATCTCTTGTGTCTCCACTTGATTAGTTTAACAGCTCCTTTGATCTTTTGCTGTGATTGAAGTGTTTAAGTGGAACATGAGGGGCAATGGCACAGCCAGGGAGCAGGGGCCTAGTAATGTGCCACCGAATGCCTAAGAGGCACAACACCTTAATGTCAGGGGGAAATTAAAACACTTTTCCATTACAGAGGCCCTTGAATCTTAATTCATTTGTCCACACACAACACAAAGTAGGTGACAAGGTCAGTAAATACTCATTGAATAAGACGTAAACGTTGACCTTTGAGAGCAGGTAGAAATGAGAATAATTTCAAAATACAGTGTTCGAGAGGGAGTTCACGTATTTTAGTTTTGGAAGAGAATGAAGCCTTTGCATTGAGGGCTTGTTTCCTTTGAATGAAGCCACAACGTTGTACTTTCACATCTACAAATGGCAGAAAGGGGGAACTTTCAAATTGTTTCACTTTAGATTTAAGAAATCCTGATGACGTCAGTATACTGCAAACAGCGAGCTAACCTAATAATCTGCCTGTTCTATGATACAGGAGGATGTTGATGAGGCCTGATAACCTTTTTGGCTTGTGTCCCCCGAAAATGAAGTGATTTTTGTATTTTTTATTATTATTAATAAACTCGTTTTTTAGATGCCTAAATACTTCAACAGTATTTTGTACAGCATACATGTTTTTTTCTTGCTGTTGTACTGTGACCAACTGTACATCATTTGTATAAACTATTAAAAGTAGTGTCAGTCTGAGATGTATTTTTTTCTTCATATAACTTTTGCAAAAGTTACTTTTAGGCTAATGCCAAAATATTGGCACCTTAAATACACTTTAGCAAATTACAAAAACTTTACATACACACTAAAACACACACACACACACACACACACACACACACACAGGCCTACAGTACATACACAGTTGTATTCACACATATACACTAAAATAGAAACAAACATTGTCTGCACATGTGCACGGTCAAATCCAGTTCTGCCAAAACATATTTGTCTGCCAGTCAACCATCAGCCATCAACTCTTGGAAATCCTGACAGTCTGGAGCTTTCGGAGTCATAAGCTTGAGGTATCTTTGAGACACACTTCACAACACAAACAATTTGGTACCTGTAATGTTATGTCAATACCGCTGGACACAAGACAGATGTTGTTATTATTTTGTCATTTCAGAATTCCGCAGCATGTGGAGAACCTCAGAGATCCTGTTGCCCCGCACCAGAATGTCAACTAATGACCGGACAGTCGCAAAAGAGCAGCAAATTTGTTACCAGTGACAGAGAGTAGTGATAGATTCAAGAGCTGGTGAACATCCACCACGCAGACAGTCCTAAAGGTCTGGTGACACGGGCAATGCACGAGGTGTTACTGCACGTATGAAGATAACAATCACAGAAATCAATCATGAAGAAGTTCTAACATCGTGAAGAAGAAAGCATTTTTGGATTATGGCTAAACTGTTGTGCTCTCTTTGGAATTTAGAATGTATAATTATCCAGTTTTAGAACAAACTTGCATTTTCACTTATAATGTAATAATGGTCCTTAATAATATAATCCAGTAATTGACAATTTACAGACATGTTCACATGGAGTAAGTCTTTAATTGTTTAAATTGTACAATACAATTAAGAAATACATTTTAAAAAAAATATTTACCTAACAAATTTGTCATTTTTCTTACAAGGGTAGTGAGGAAAATAAAATGTATTTTTACAATCAATACTTGAAATGATGTTTCTCTTGTGACTCTTTCATTCTGAGAGGCAGACGACTTGTTTTTAAGTCTACAATTTATTTTTTTATTCCAGCTCAGTACACTAGTTTAAATTATCACCAAGCTATGAGACATTTCACTATCAAAAATAGACACACGTTTGTAATAAACATGTTGCAAAATGTTTTATATTGGTGGACTTTTTTTTGGAAAGATTTTAAAGCGATGATTTTTTATCTCAGATGGTCCTCCTTTGTGTGTCCTGATAAAGCATGTCACCTTTAGCTGGAGTGCCACACAATGTAAACTCGATGTCCTCTTGACCCCGGACAGTATGAAGCAGGGGGTGTCAGACGTTTGTGAATATCCACAATAGCCGATGCTGTGCTGCGGCTTGTTGAGCTTGTTGTCTGCATTAGCAAAAGCTTAAAGCAGGAGATATTATCCACTGATTCCTGTTAGAACTCCAATCACTCCAATTACATTTACTCCAAAGTGACTTTTCCCAGTCATCCAGCCAGGGATTTCTTTAGCCATCAATTAGAAAACGTCGCTTCTAATCTGAGTCGGCTTCCCAGACACTGGTCATTTCCCATTAGAGTCATTTTCCCCAGGATCCCGTGGAGCGATAGACATCTCCGCGGCTCAATAGAGGAGACGTGGAGGAGACCATAATTAAAGAGGTGGCATTTACTCTCAGTCAGGCTCTCTCAGAGATCTGAATCTGCAATTACCTTCCAGAAAATAGCATTGTCAGGACAGGAGCCACGTTAATAATGGGCCCCCATCTCTGGGGCAGGGTACAGAATGCAATCATTTCCACTGAAGCCGCACTTTGATTGTTTATCGCTTTACCCAGGGTTATCAGCCACTCTACTGTAGCGAATGTACACAGAAGGAAATAATCCTGTGGGCCACTAGCTGGGACATTCAAGTATTTTGCTGAGTGGTGAATCATAAACGTTAACACCATACTCATAAACGGTTGTTATATCATGGATAGGATTCACCAACCAGCCTCTAAGTCTCACTATCTATTTACCAGAATCACTCTCTCTCTCTCTCCCTATCTCTCACACCCATTTTCCTTCGCGCTCACATATACTGCATGTGCACAGACTCCCCTAAGACTCTACCAACCCGTGCCTGACTTTCCAGATACTTTATCAAGTGCATAAGGACCATTTGCACAGAAGGCAATTAAAAGCTTTACTGGTTCCTGCAGGCAGAGGGGTAGTTTGGGGGCCCCAGTCGACACATGAGCCAGCACCTTATTGGAGAGGGCTGGCTTTGTGCAACAAAATGGCTTTGGTAATTTATACCAAATAGACTGCAGGTATGGTATGAGAGCCAAGAGGAACGCATCTGCATTAATCAATATGAAATTATCCTGGACGTAATTTGTGGAGGGCAGCCATGCACCTGCCGAGTAATGTGATTGGGGGAAGACTGCAGATAAATAAGTGACTGCACACTGGTGAAAATCTGGAAGCTAGAAAAAGGAAAGAGGTCCTAAACCAGATCCAATTGTCTGCCAAATCACAAGAAAATGAGAGGACAGAGGAAAACAATTTTGTTGTCAAGCTTTACACGAGCTCCGCAAACAACACCCTGAGTGTATTCCAGTAAGCGTGACTTTTAAGCGTGCATCCCCAAACAAATGCAAATGCGAGGCACCTGATTGTCAAGGGTTGTAAGGAAATAAATCTATTCCTATGGTAAATTCTGGCGGCGGAGATAAGCAAGTCCTTAAAATGACCATATGCAAAGGTAGCGATAGTGAGGATGTCCAGCGGATTATCGTGTTTGCATATCTTCTAATCAATCCACTCTGCAGCCTTCCCGTGTAAAGGCCAAGATCACCGTGTCGTGTTTTTGAATCAATCCTGAGTTAATGTAGTTGTTGGTTTTTTTGCGGTTAATTTATGTCCGTCTGCAGTTCTCTTTGTCCTAAACATACTTTCTACTTTCTCCCGATATGCTCCACCACCGCAGGTTCGCAATGTTGTAAGTGTCAGTAAATAGAGGAGAAGCCGAGGGCATTCTGGAGATTGTCTGGCCCTTCTTTGGCAGCTGGTGACCTTCCTGGTCTATATGCTCCATGGCTCTCTCCAGTCTCTTTTTTTCCGGTTCCAGACAGCCCGGCTCTCTTTATCACTCCCCAAGATCAGCAATTGCTCACCGACAGTCTCTCAGTAATGCATCCATGCTGGGTATCTCTTAGAGCACGCCTAGGTGCTTTGCAAATGCAATATACAAGGAGTGAATACAAGAGAGTAGAAGTGGAGGGAGATCAGAGTATTCCAAGTATCATCCCCAAGAGGAATATTTCTTTAAAATGTTAGTTAAAGCAAAAAAAAATGAAGAATGGCATTTCACCTTTATTTGATTGTTATTAGTTGAGAGAGACAATACAACGTAAGAGAGATGGCTGAAATCAAGGACATCAGGGCTACATGCATCCTTTAAGGCTGATCCACCGGGAGATCCCTGTTTTTTGTATGAAATGATTCACGTGTCATCTCATTAACAAAGTCAAGAAAGAGAAAATATGTCCTTATGTATAACTACGAAAGCTTTCAGATTACTCCTGTTGAAAAAAATAATAATACTGGCGTTAACATTTTAGGCGCAATTTATAGTAAATAAATAAATAATCTACCAAGCAGTAAATAATAAGTGAGCTCTTCTATTAGACATGATAAAAACAGACTATTTCCATAAGATCACGAATCAGAATAAACACACTACAACAACTGGTTGTGTTCAATTTTACCATGTGAGTCTCCGATGAGTGAAAAGACGTTTGCCAATTATACAGAGTGAAATTGTGAAAAACGTTCCTGTGGTGCGTGTTTCATAAGCATAGTAACACAGGCTTAATTTGTTGAATTTGTCTCCTGGCAGACAACCAACGGTACCCCCGAGGCAACGATAAAAAAGACTTCTAAACTCTCTTTTGTGGAGCGGGTAGATGAAAGGCCGGGGAAGACAGAAGCTTGTCAGGAGGAAGCCGGTCCCAGCAGCCAGTGAGCGTGCGAGTGTAGCGGACCAGAAGAACGACAGGTTATCACCAGCTCCCGGCTGGAGAAATGAGAATCCTCGTCATCGTAATGTTTTATTCCTCCCTCAACTCTCGTACCCAATCATCCTCACTTCAGACGTGACAGACGGCATCGTTGTTTACAAATGTGAGACGCCGACCGTGCAGCGGCGCTCACTCAGATTTTAACGTCCTCGCTTTGCCGCGCTCACTGTCAAATGTTTTAATAAGAAGCAGTCTGGATTTTTAAAACCACTTTTCTTTCAAATGATTTGACTTAAACTTTGTGACCCTTTTGATATCCAGCTTTTCTCCCAATTGTTTTTTCTTGTTTCTGAATATAATGCTAAATATAATTGTTACATCGAACATATTTAATATACACATGCACATAAGATAGCTCAGCAAGTCAGTACTTGAAGTAACAGGAAACATGCAACAAATAAATTGTTTATTAAAATGTTTTTTTAATATATTGAAATATAATATGTAGTTAATGTTGTGAATGGAAACAAAACTATTATGCTTCATGTTCAGATAAGTAGGTGTGTTGCTTATATTCACAAGTTAGAGCTGCTGAATTCAATATTTAGAGCATTATTATAGCAACAGCAATGCTCTATGTAAAGATATAGTGAGTAATGTCTTCTTTAACAGCTGCTCGTGTAAACTGCTCTCATATGCAGTTACTTTTAAACTTCAATCACTCATAATTAGGTGTTAAAATGTACGCAGCAGCTATCCTGTTCATCTGATGTGCTTGTTTATTGCCTCATATTGAGCATTTTGTTATCATTGTTTGATTCAAAGCCAGCATGCATACAAGGAGGCCTGCTGTGTGAACTGCTGTGTAAAAGCACACAATATGAAAGCAATAATACATCTTTTTTATAAATGTGTCTTGTGATTACTGTTCTGGACTCAAGGGTGTGAGCTCAGACTGAATATACAATTGCTCTAACTTAACATCCACATGGATTAAACTTTGCTTACATTAGATAGTCTTAATTAATTGAGTTTAGAACATTTTGATTTCAAGCTTTAACATCTAGTTAAATGTACGTCTCTACTCTTATTGACGTTTAGCATTTATATTCAATTGAATTAACTTTTAAGAGAAAGAAATGCACAAAGGTTAGTTCAATGGGCAAACCACTGTTTTTCAATGTTTTGGAGTTAATGTGTTAAACAGAGTTGTTTGTTTACACTAATTCAATCACCAGATGTCATTGTATCCTGCTGTTGGAGCTACACTGACACACAAAGCAACATGCAACTGGTTCAAGATCAGCTTGTCGAATGCACACAGAATCATGAACAAATGATCTCATTCTGAAATATGCAAGAATGTGGTTGAATATGGTGTTCATCTCATAAAATAATACCTATAATAACATTTTTCAAGAATTTCATAGTTCATTTGATAATCACAGCAGAATACAAATGGCACATTTTGGTTAAATAAGTGTCTCATTTCCATACAAAGCGCAACTATTAATAAACATGGAGCCAGTGTGCAATTTCTCTCACTGCTAAGTGGGAAATGAGCTATGAAGAATAGCAACAATTGATAACGGATGTCTTGGCAGCAAAACATCTGCTTCATGCCACCTAATCAGCCCTGTCAACATCTTGAAGAGACTCTGAGATTGTTGGGAAGGAAAACATGAAATGCACGAAAACTGAAAAAGAAAGATTGTAATTTGAGCTCATTACTCCTGCTCTCCCCTCGCAGTTTATTTCCTGCCAACTCCGGTGTTGAACCCCAGTGTGATAACCCTGGAGATATTTGTCTTATAACTTGTGAGTTTTAAATTGTCACATTTTTAAACAGGTATAGAATCCCTCAGTTTGTGTTGTTGTTAATTGGGCCCGCAGACAATAAGATCAACAATACAAATTACAGAAGAGATATAGTCTGTGCACTTGTTTTATTTTACAAAGTATAATATATAGCAGCTTAGTGCACCATACTACCTGTATTACTGTCCGCTGAACAGCTCAGTTAGCAGAATCTAAACAACTCACTGAATGAGGAAAAATCTCTTTTGGTCAAAAGAGGAGAAAAAAAGGAGAAAAAAAGAGTTTCGAAGCTTTTTCGGTGATTACATCTGAGGAGTCCTGGTCCAGTGCCCAGGCTCAATGGAGCTGCACATTTCAAATGGGCACTGAGAGTGGTGTGGTGGATTTCAGTTTTTCAATGATCTGAATAAATTTGATGATGACATGCAACAAGAATCAATTTATTTATTATATTTACTGGAAAGAAGTGACCTTCTGTCAGACCCCGAAATTTAGCATTTATTTAGAAACTTAACATTTTGGGTTTTAAGGGCTGGATTATCAACATATACTTCATAAAAGTTGACGTCTAACCATTGTATCAGTGTGACATTGTTTGGTACAATCATCAAAAGAGAGGGTGTGTGTGTGTATGTGTGTGTGTGTGAGTGTGTAGGGAAGGGAGGGTGGAGGGTGGGGGGGAGGGGGGGGATTACACAGGATCAAGCTCATTATGTGTGAAGTTATTCAGAAATATCTCCATGGACTATGAGCACTTCCGCTCTCGACTGGCAGCCCATGTGTGAAATTGACAGTACTGCAAGACATAGAAGTGCTGCTTGACTTCAACTGCCACGGCGGCTGTACTTTGTTGAGCATCCAAAAGTCCCCAATTTCATGAAGATGATCGTAAAGACCGGGCTTCCCTGCGGCAACGTGCTGTTTGACAATTTTTTTTTATTATTTTTTTCCTGTAACACAAGCAATATGTAGAAGGAAAACTGAGTAATGAAAAAGCAATAAACAGCACAGCAGAACAGACAAACACTGACTGGAAGTCACAGTGCATAAACACCACGGAAATGAGTGTTGAGCACTAAACAGCTACAATCATGGCAGCCTGGCATCTCTCTTAAATTATTAAATTATTACGTTAAACCTCGCAGCAACGCCAAATGATAAAGATGAATATGTCACATATACAGAGCGTGTCATCACAACATGCAGACGCACACTAAAAGTGGTAAAGGACACACTGGATGTCAGAGAGATGGGGGAAAAAAAAAAAGAGATCCTCTCTTTGAAAGGAAAGACTGGTTTCCACTTTGCATATTTTTCATGAAATATCTCATACATTCTCCGCACACCAGTGTGATTAGTTTGGCAAGGGGATTCAAGGTGATACAGGAGACAATGTTAATGACCGCCTACAGAACTATTGGCATCTCATGTAGTTGGGATTAGATGAATCGTGTTTCAGGGCCATATTCAAATGGTAAGCCCCACTACTACATGTCAACGCGAATTGCAGTGCACATTGTTATGCAGCGGTTCATTTTGTTGTTGGATGATGTCATTTTTATTATTATTATTTCCATAGATGACACACAACACAATATTGCAATTTATTGTTAACTCAAAAATCAACAGTCGATCAATCACAGAGGGATGCATTTCTCTACTGAGAGTAGAAAATGGACCACACTGCAATTCCTTCCAGTTATGTTTTATATAAGATGTTAAATTAATTAATTTACAGACAGGTATTTCTTTAGAAGTGGGTGAAAGCAGTCTTTGGTATGGATGTAGATTAGGCAACAAAATACTCATTTCCTGCTCAAAAGAAAAAGATGTATTTTGTCATTTGTAAGGGATTTTCATTGGAAACTAGTGATAATGAACTTTCTTGAGAATCTATGATCAACTAAAAGCTATGTTTCCATATCCATCTACTCAATACTTGGTATTACCATATATCTTATTGCTTAGATTTAATCAAATTAGATGAAATTGGAATAGTTGGGGCTTTTCTACCATCTCCTTTGTTCAGTATTATGATTTTATTTCCAAGACACTGGAAAGAAAAGGGTGTGACTAACGTCAGACTCAATTTTTCTCTCAACATCTGTTTTACCGTGTTCTGATAAGGTCACCGGGGCTCGCCTTGTCACCGCAGCCTTTTTCTTCCTGCTCACCAGTTCTGTCTGTGTCAGTCTTCATCACCGAATGCACTGAATGCTTGTCAAGAATGATATCAGTAGTTTTGAGGGCCTCCTAATTAGAACCGTATTGTAAGTTGGAGGTAGGAGAATGTCACAGTCATTATTTAAGAAGATATTCATGCTGAGGGCTATTCTTGATGAACATATCAAATAGGACAAAGACACAAAACAGGCATTCAGTGCTATTCATGCTGAAGCCAAACATGCAACACGAATACAATGTGGCAATCAAAATGATACGAAACTAAACAAAAAAGCTTAGTATTACGGGGCTCATGCTGTGTGCGACGCCTACTAATACCAACGCTTTTTATAGATAAGCAGATAAATGAAATTCAATGATTATTCTGGAGACTACCTTTCTTTGAATTGTTGGATGGCGTTGTCTGTATAGACACATTCAGCACAGCCTGTTTCCCTGCCCTTAAATTAAACAGATTTAAATTCCTGATAAGCTTACCTGTATCTGTGATCTTATCATCCATCGCTTCTACTTCAAGATCAGTCAGAGTGGCATCACTATGATATCAAAGGCATTTGATGTGGGCTTCAGTATCGAAATGTGACATTTTGCTGCTTTATTTACAGTATATTTGACCAAACACAAACTGATTTACACAGGTGTTTTGGTGTTTGTCGTCGCTAAAAAACGCAAATATACACAGACTGTACTGTACTTGCACAATAATTGGTGCAGAGGACCCATTTATCGTTCATTCTATGGAACAGTGTCCATCCATCTGAAAGGGAATTAGTTATCACAGGCCTACAGGGAGCCATTATAGACTATTGTTTCAGAGTGGCTTACCCCAAGCTGCTTTGTGTTTTCTAGACGAGAAACATCAGAAGCAGGAGGGACAGTATGAAGGAAGGCTGAGAATGAGCTGCAGTTTGGGGTTTCTTCTATCAGAAAAGCTACATTATAACAAGTCTCCTTTCTATATTTATCTTTTATCTGTGTCTCTAGCCTAAGATGGGCTATTATATACATATAATAGGCAGAAACAAACCCATTCTTTATATGTCCTCCCATGTGATGACCCCATGTGACATGTGAATGACTAAATTCATTCAGAGTGAGACCATGTCTATCTCAACCTTTTCCAACAAGCAATAACCTATAATCCATATTCTTAACCCCAAAACCAATCCATATTCCTAAAATATAATTATAAGCAACAACCACTTCATAAAACATCATAATTTTAAGGCTCAAAAACTAACATACTAACATATTGTGTAAGCTTAATCTCATCATGTATTTACAGAATATATACTATACATAATATACTATCTATAAAATATGTGGAATGCAGCCTACAGTTGTACAAATGCATTTTGAACTAATGTACTCCGTTGATTTTCTCTTTTTATTACTATTTATATTATTTTTTTCAATATTATTACTGTTGTTATTATTGTTGGTTTTATTGTCTGGATCAGGCATCAATGATAACATGAGATGAAGCAGGATGTTATCCAAATTTCGCGCATGCGCAACACATATATTTTCTAGCCTGTTAAGCTACCAGGCAGCTAGACAGATGTAAGCTAGCACAGATATAAATTAGACAAAGAAACCTTGTGAAGAGACTGAGTGAAAAAGAGTTTAAAGTAACGTAGGGTGAAAGGAGCGACTGTGACACAAAGCTACATGCGTTATTCGATATATATGGAAGTATGAAATTGAAAGGTACGCCGTCACTATATCTTTTTAAACTTTTTGTGAGCAGTCAGTGCAGATATTAGCTTTGGCTAGTTGCTAGTTAGCCGCTGTTGTTTTCCCACCAGCAGATTGTACCAAAACGTGAGGGTCTGGGAGTTAGCTCGGTTAGTTAGCATCCTGTCACAAGGATCAGTGAAGGCCCTTTGTTTTACACCGGGTGATGCGGGGACTAAACAGCACATTGCCAATTTAACTTGAGGGGTCCTCAGCTAGTTCGTGTCGCAACAATGAGAAACGTAGCTAATGTAAGTCAGGTTGGTAATATGTGGACAGATTTCATGGTGACATGTTTTGTGCTAAGATAGCTGATCGGTGCTAGCTACATTTGCGGTGCAACGTTATAGTGAAGTTAACATTAATCTAGCTAATGGGGATGTTCATGTTAGCTTGGGTTAGCCAAATACGTATTGCACAGATAACTGGCAACTTGGCAGGATATCATTGTTTTCCTTTTTCAAATGAACGCCACTCTTCTTGGGCAGCGTTAGCTAAGCTAGCTAACGTTGTATAGGACGAGTGAAGTGATAGCGTTCAGCGATAATAATCATCAATGTTTGGAAATGAGTGTTGACAATGTAGCTGATGTTTACGCTAACATTGAGCTGTTGCTTTCCACTGATATCGGTGGTTTTTGTAGTCACATCCGCTCGCAAATCAAATAGCGCACAGGCTAAAGTAAGCCGTGGCGTTAATGTAAGATATGAGCGTTTTAACTTTTAACTTAAGTTGATGCAAACTAGCCAGCTGCTTCCTCGGAAAGCGTCATGTCTGTTGTGTTCAAGGCGAGGCTGCACGGCTCTAGCTAACTAGTCTGTTAGCCAAACAAAGTTGCAGGTGATTCTTGAGTTGGCTAATTCAACAGACAGGCCGACAATCGTCTCTCACGTCCTGGACCAAAGCATACACCATGTACCATCCCCAAAGCGTACACTGCCAATGTTAGTTATCAATCAACTATCTGTACGTTAACTGTTGCCCTCATTTCTACAATAACATGGCATTAACGTTTTTGAAAGCTCCAATTTTCAAGGGATGCCACTTTGTTGTCACTTGCATAATCTATGTCCCTAGATAGATATGACATGTCTGGTTTATTGTGAGAACTGTTGCTTTATTGCCAGATGCTTCAGTGGCGTTAGTGGATAACTTGAATTGCTTTTAGAAAGGCTGAGCGAGTACCTTTTCTATGTCTAATATATGATGTTTTCCTTCTTCCTAGAGTGGAACATGACGATGGGGCCATGAAGGATCCTGTGATAACTTAGAAAAACTGCATCTCTGTACATTTCAACCATTCAAGAGGTGATTAGGAGGTTTCATTTCCTTACTGAGGCTGCATGATTTAGCTGTGATGGTTTCGCTTATTGCTGAAGGTGGTTTGTTTGCTGCAGTGTGCTAACTTGTTATTGCAAGGACCTGCCTATATTTGCATGCAATGACAATTTAGGTCTGTTCATTCATTCCATCAATGCTACGTCATGTGATTTATAATGAAATGTCCTTAATATAATCCCTGTTTAAATGTTTAGAATTGCACATCTCACATTTTGAATATGTATAGCCTCAAGCAGAATCTTAAATTCAAAAAGTAAATAAGATGGTTTACTTGAACAAATCAAAAAGCAGTAAAGTGGCCAAGTAAAACAGACAAAAACAAACAGTAATTACATTACAGTTTATTGAGAACCAGGGATTCTGCAATGTATATTATTAATCACATGGTGGGACACTCACACAGACAGAACGTGAACTCTGGGGAAGAGAGATGGTGGAAGAGCAGTAGTTTCATAACTTCTCTGCCTTCATGTCCTCTTGCCATGGAGACACATTGTTTTGTTATTCTTGCATCCTGCAAGTCATTTGTGTCTGTGCAGTGTGTTAAAACTGTAACGTATAAATCAGAAGTAAAGATACAAGTGTTTGACATTTGTAGGTTTTTGCCTATTGTCGATACGGTTCTCCACCGAGTGTATATCTTTTTTTAAGTATAAACTGAAATAGCTGACTCTAAGATGGCTTGATCAGATGGATGCCAGGGTTTTTAGGCTTTGATACAAACTTCAATTTGTGAGAAAAGTGAATTGAAATGTGCTCACAAAAGGGTGTGTGTCCCCTTAGTGTGAAGGGATGAGGGAACATGAAATACTGGCAAATGTGATTCTGATATTTCAGCACACGTGTCTGAACATAGCAGATGTTGTGTTTGCTTTGGCATGCTGCTGGCTTAGGAGTTAGGGCTGCTTAAATAACCGCAGGCTTATTAGCCTAGTTGGTAACTGACTATTCAGCCTATACAGATGTCGCTGAACATCACCGTCTAGTAGTAACTACCAAATTCACTTCAACATGTCAGCGTTGTGACACGAGACATTTTTCCTACGGTACGTTTCCAGTTAAACTGCCAAGACCGTAATCCCTGTGTTTCTTTCTTCCTCTGCTCATTAACAAAATCAATCAGTAGAAAATCTGTGTGTTATCCAGGCTTCCCCTTGCTTTGTTGACATAGCCGGGCTGACCAAGCGTGCTTTTACTGCATGTTTGTGCATGTGAGCGTGCCACACTAGTTGGCTCACAGCCGCTCACATGATACAGCTGATAACTTAGTTGGAAGGGTAGCACCCACCCTGAGTTTCGCCCTCAGATAAACACAGTTCGCTGTCGGCACTATCGTCATAGTTTGCAGTGTTAGCATCATTAGCACCATTGGCTATTAGCCTAAGTTAAAGTCTTCTTTGTACAAAATTCTCTTTTTTTATTTATTTATTTCAGATTATAGCAAGCAAGAACTATTTCAATGTTTTCATGGGAACCTGACTGTTATTTTGAGGCCTATCCTTTTAACGCACATTTTGTTGTTGTCGAGGACATGAAAGTTGGCTGCAGCTGTCGGATGTTAGTTTCTTGTCAGTGTTTTTCCCCGACGACCCTGACTGCCCAAACACATCCTTGTATGCAATGTGTCATCGCTGTCTTTTGATTGATTGATTTGGTTGGTTGGTTGAGAATAGCTTTGCTTCAGATGTGAGGATGATGGGCGTTTATATGGCTACACAGTCTGGCACTGGGAAATGACTGAAGCCGTCTGGTTTCATTAAACATTTAAGCAAGCACTGTTTTTTTACATAATCACAGAGCATCTCATTTATGTATGCTATGTAGCATGGACACATTTGCAATACTAATCGCTACACATGCATACACCTGCTGTCAAAAGAATTTCCATTACATTTACATGTTTCCTCCCATAGTCAAACATATTTCCAAACGTTGGTCTCATGTTTCACCGAATTACAATATTTCAGGATACACTGAGAATTCAGACTTATTTTTCCATCATACTAATACTATTTCTTTTCTGTCATGCTTATTCTGACTTTATATGGGGAATTCATTCCATTAGTGTATTTTATGCTACTAAGTTCTGCAGAATAAATGTACCATTTTGTTTTCTATGAATGATTAGTGCTTAAAGGACGAACGTGAGTGGTACTCCGAAGCCAGTGATGTCACGGGTTCCCACCCCTCCTCCTCCTGGGGAGATGTCAAGTGGACCTGTGGCAGAGAGCTGGTGTTACACACAGGTATGGGCATAACTAAACTTATTGAATCATGTTATATACACAAAGGTGATAGACTTTAAATATTAATATAAATTAAATAGTTTCAAATCATATCATGATACGGATATTTTATTCCTAGCATTTTATTTTCCCCTTATTTATATGCATTTTTTACAGCAGCCAATTGGACCTGTTTGACTTGACCAGGCACAGGTGTTAATAATAACTTTAACAATGGCTCAGTTCCAACATGAACAATACTAGGACCCTCAAACAAAAGCAGCCAAATGGAATACCACCATCATTTATAATGTGTGAAGATGCTACTAAGACATGTCTAATGTAAAAAAAATGCTGTTACTGTATCCCGCTGTTGACTATTTAAAAAAAGAGGCTAAAGTTTCTGCATATTCTTTTCTTCCTAGGTCAAAGTTGTGAAGTTTTCATACATGTGGACCATAAACAACTTTAGTTTTTGCAGAGAAGAAATGGGGGAGGTGTTGAAGAGCTCAACCTTCTCCTCTGGCCCTAATGACAAGATGAAATGGTTCGTGCATTCATGCTTTCAAATGTCTTGAGCTTTTTGCATTAATCTGTCTGTCCCATTTTATCTCTTCCAGCTTCATGTACTTTTATTCGTATGAATGCTATTGCAAAGTCTCCATGTTTTAATTTTACTGTAACAACTCTGCACACAAGTGATAATTACAGTCTCTCAAAGCACGAGAGAATCACCCCTGAAGGCTCATCAAAGTCTTGTGTTCTCACAAAAGTGATAAAAGCAGTAATGCCTGTCTTCGCTCTAGTTTGTACTGTTGCTGATGTGCAGTGTTTGTGTTTTCTTTTTCTTGCCAGGTGTCTGCGAGTCAATCCGAAGGGACTTGATGATGAAAGCAAAGATTATCTGTCATTGTATTTACTTCTTGTTAGTTGTCCAAAAAGTGAAGTCAGAGCAAAGTTCAAGTTTTCTTTGTTGAACGCTAAAAGAGAAGAGACAAAAGCGATGGGTGAGTAAAAGCAATCAGAGCGTCATCGCATCTGTTGTGCTGAATATTTACTATTCCTTTTGATTCTGATATTTTTATTCATTTCTAAAATGTTTAAAGACATTATTAAGACTGCATTATTATTATTGTCTTGTCACAGAAAGCCAAAGAGCATATAGATTTGTCCAAGGCAAAGACTGGGGCTTCAAAAAATTCATAAGGAGAGATTTCCTCCTTGATGAAGCCAATGGACTCTTACCAGACGACAAGCTCACCCTGTTCTGTGAGGTAATTCTATTTTTTATTTATTTATATTCATTTAATAAAGGGTGTAGCCTTTCTGTTTACAGATGCTGTAATTTTACCAAAATATCAAATGATAGCGGCACACTTTCCTCATTTCTACTTGCAATGATGGTGTATTATGGCGTATTCATAACACTTTTATTTGATGGGAGAAGGTATACTGTCTTGGTGATCCTTCTGAAAGAGTATTGATTGGGCTGGCACACGTTCCCCTTCTCATCCATATTCCTAATCTGTACTCAGAACAGCCATTTCAGGTTTTCCTGATTTTTCCATCATTGCATGATACAGAGGTTCTGTTGTGTTTGATGTGGCACACACAATTACTGAATTGTTGCACTGTTTCTTCGATGAAAGCGTCAAAACCCCATCACTGGTGGATTGAACCATTATACCCCCAGTGTAACCTTATTTGAATTAAGGCTAAATTCTCTTAATTCAGTCATTGTTATGACCAGATCACCCCTGAGTGTAAGCTGTTGTGCCGTTTAAATACAAATTCAAAGGACATTACGCTCTGAGGAAGTGAAATGCCTCCTCCACCTTGCTTGTTTTTCAAAATAATTGAATTCAGTTTGTCAAGAAGAATGAGCGTCTCCTCAAATGTCCTTTCAATGGACAAGTTAAATGAAGTGTCAATGGAATTTGATGTAAATGCATTTGGCCAAACACTGCCAGGACCAGACGGCGTGCCAGGCAGAGATTCAACAAAACGGGGAAATTGCCACTTTGATAAACAAATTGCTTACAAATTAAAGACAAAATGCCTTTCCTCAGCAATTAGGTGTTTCAACAAAGTTAAATAATTTTAGTTTCAAGTGCTCAGAGTCCCATTGTAGGATCCTCAATCTTGAAAATGTGCTAAAAAAAAAATTAGCCAATTAAATATAAATTAGGCTGTTCTCAAATGCAGTAAAAGACATTTGCTGCCGGATTTGTCAGGATGTTCAGCTTTGTTGAGACTGCTTCTTCCCGCCGTCCTCTCAGTGATGTTTCTCATGTTCAGGTGAGCGTCGTCCAGGACTCGGTTAACATTTCGGGCCAGTCCAACATGAACATGCTGAAGGTACCAGAGTGTCAGCTGTCTGATGACCTGGGGAATCTGTGGGAGTGTTCACGCTTCACAGACTGCAGTCTCTACGTGGGAGGCCAGGAGTTCAAAGCCCACAAATCCATCCTTGCAGGTAAGACCGTCCCCGGCCACTCGACACTTTAGCAAGTAGCAACCAGGAGAGAAGCCCTCAAAACAGCCCTAGCAAGACATGCCCATGCCCCTTCGTTATGGCCTCTTGTGGAGAGCTGGACGTACCTCAAAAGGCTAACGGCAGGCCTGTATTCCTGACTTGATTTGTATCGGCCCAAGTCTGCAGTGGGCTCTAATCCCAGCTACCTCTGCGCGGCCCTTCTTGACCCAGAAGCCAAGAAAAGGAGGCGCTGACTTTCCTCTCCAGCTTGTCTCCATCGGACATGGCGACAGCTGCACTGGTCAGGCGGAAATGCTGACAAAGTGGAGCCGCATGGATGTAGCAAGACGTTAAGACTGTCATAGTTCAGTACTGTTGATTTGGTGCGCTAACGTGCTTAATGCGATGTCGACTGCTCGCTGTATTTATAAGTGTTCTATTTATTTCTTTGACAGCGAGGTCACCCGTCTTTAATGCCATGTTTGAACATGAAATGGAGGAGAGTAAAAAGGTAAGAAAAACCCGTTACAACTGCTTGTTGTTATGAGTCATGTTTCTCTTTCCTCAACTTAAAACTACCGTGACAGAATGCTACAAATCATATATACAGTAATTATGAAATATTCTTCAGTTGTCAAGTGGAAATGAGTCATACAGAAACCTCTCGTCTTCCCTTGTCTTGTCTTGCAGAACCGTGTTGACATCAGTGATGTAGACCCAGATGTCTTTAAGGAAATGATGGGCTTCATTTATACGGGAAAAGCCCCGAACCTGGAGAAGATGGCAGACAATTTGCTGGCAGCTGCAGATAAAGTAAGTAGTAATTCAAACTTTTGCTAATATTTTTTTGCAAACATCTGCCTTTCACTCGTTTTGTTGGCCGAGGAAAAGCTTCCTTTATTTTTTTTTCTTTGTTTGGCCAATCAATTTTACGCATTGCTTCAGTTTGTGTGGTCAATGCAATGCAAATATTGTTACCTGATAAATCCTGTGTTGAGCTGCGCTCCAGCCAACCGTCCTACCCTGAAATTGTCTTTGCACACAACTCTGATTTTAACAAATAAACAGCATTTATTTTTCTTTTATCACATGTTTTTATATTTTATAAAAGAAAATGCACTTTTATTTTTACGTTTATTTGATTTTTTTTGGCAGTTTAAAGACATCACCGCGAGGAATTATGTTCCATCAGGTAACTAAAACACAGAAACGGTGATGCTGAAAATCAGACGTGATGTGGTCATGTACCACCAATGTTCCTCCACTGGTACGTTTGGAGCCTCCCATGAGTTGAGAGGCCAGCATTGTATGCAAGTCAATGAGGCTAAACCGCCGTTAGGCTGCATCTTATCTGACATAATTTCAGTATTGATAACCTATAAAAAATGATAGTCTGCTTCAGTCCCCCCTATCTGCAGCCAGCTTGGAGCATGCATGCATGCACAGGGTGTGAAATATGTAGAATCCAATACAGCACAGTCGCTCTTCAACACGTGCCACTGTATGCGTGTGAGGCTTGTAATTCAACATCTGTGGAGACTGTCGAGTAAGTGCTGATTCAAGTTAACAGAAATGATCGAGGACGTAATAAGTGGTTTCTGTTCTATGTCGGCGTGCATCAATAATGGAAATCTCTCGTCCATTGGTAACAAACATCGTGGGACTGAAAGCGATGACATTCCTGGCAGCAGAAAGAGAAAACCCTTCACTCGATGCGGCATCTTGTTGTAACGTTATTACATTCAGAATGTGACCACGGGCCGGGACCAGGCCCGGATCGGGTTCAGTTTATACTTAGAGCTCACTGCCTAAAAGGACACATGTGATGGTGGGTGGCTTAATGAAACAAAAGGATTAACCAAAGGTCAGAATATTTATTAAACACACTTAAACAGTATTAGAATGTAAGAAGTCCAGCACTTCTAAAAGCTTAAAAACAATAAAACAAGTATATATCTAATATACTTAAGCATGAATACATAATAAAACAGGTTAACTAAATTGAGCTAATGCAAAACCATGCAAAACAACACCATAAATATACGTTGCAACAGAAGATGGCACAGTACGATGTCGCATATGAGACCACGACGTGACTCTGTTTGGAGTCTCTTCCATGTGTTATGATGCCAGTGGACACATGTAGCCCCATTTTGCATTTTTAATCAATGCAGCTCATGCAAAGCAATATTTCTTGGGACCGTCACATGACGCACCCTATGATCTCCCAAAACCTTTCTAGTCACTATCATATGCTCCCATCGGATGGGTTCCCCTGTTTTAGGGAAAGTTAGCTGTGTTATCGATATAGCGCAGGGGTATTCAACTAAAATTCCGCGAGGTCCAGTTCGAGAGAATTTCCTCATGCAAAGGTCCGGAACATCCCAATAATGTCAAATTTGTGCTATGATTTTGTGCCATATGTATTGAAGTAGCCAACAGTTGTATTAACGTCTATATGTAGTCAACAACTGACTGTAAAATAAATAAAGTTCAATTAATTAACATCTAAACAATATTTAATATTACAGATTTCCTTGAATAATTATAAATAATACATACTCTAATAATACATAAATTATCATATCTTATTTCAAGGCAAATAAAGGCTGGATTTAAAACAGAAAGCTTTTGAAAAACATGACTATATAAATTAAATGAAATAAATCATGTTAGAAAGATTAATTTAACTGAATTGTCTTGCAGCTTCAAATTCAGTTTATTCGGGCATCTAGTGATGTCAATCCAAAGAGCCAAGATATATCCTTGTTTTCAAAAAAGATAAATGTGTTTGCATGGACTTCATCTGTGGTTATTAACCCACTTGTTTCAGCTCATTTCTCCTCTCTGTTAACATTATTGTTGGTCAGTTAATTCATGTGTTAGGATTCTGATCATATTAATTCATGTGTTAGGGTTCTGATTATATTGGCCTCTTAGGTTTATTTTTCTGGGCCTTAATCTCTGATGTGAGTCGGTCCGTTTGCTCTAAAGATCTGGTTGTGGGAATAATACACATTTAAGTCTGTCCATTCCTGGTTCAAGGCTCTGGTTAAGATGTCCACATTTCTCTTTTGGAGCGCCAAGTGAAATAACTTCTCTGACTCACGTACTTTTCAAACTATCAGGTCTCTCCCGTCGCTCCCGTGTGTGCGAATGTCTTACTCGAGTCGAGGGCGGGGCTTAACGCAATACACACATGTGATTGGTCGAGTAGGATCAAGTGACAGGATTTTCAAGGCGTGTGATTGGTCGGAGTGTTTCCTGGACCGCTGAACGAGAGCCGTAAAGGCAGGAAAAGCTGCGCCGGTGAAATAGAAGCGATCCACCAACAGTTAATAATTTGGTAATAATAATTGGTTTTCGGTCCAGGGTCCAGAGACAACGGCGTTTGGGTCCGGACCCGGACCACGGTCCGCCAGTTAGTGACCCATGATATAGCGCTTCATTTGAATCTGATGTATTGGCGTTTACTGAATTGTGAACCAGAATATTGAGCAACAACCTCACATCCTTCTGCAAAATCATCCCAATCATTGCTTAAGTGATTAATCACAAAGACCATGTGGTGAAATTGGGCAATTCCAGTTTTGTTTTTTTAAGATTGCAGTGCATATTAAAGGAACCTGCTGGTTGGACATCTTTGGGTCCTGGTCGTTCTCTCTCCCAAGTAGAGTTGTAACACTGAATTGAGAATTTAACTGATTGCTTTGTGTTCAGAATAGTTGAGACAGAACCTCAAATCGTGGCGATCCACTTTGCATCCACTTTGTAACCACAGCTTTTTGTCTGCCCCTCCATCCCTTCCCCACCCCCCCAATCCCAGTACGCTCTGGAGCGTTTAAAGGTCATGTGTGAAGAGGCATTGTGCAACAGCCTTTCAGTGGAGAATGTGGCCGACACCCTCATCCTAGCAGACTTGCACAGTGCCGAGCAGCTCAAAGCACAAGCCATAGATTTTATCAACAGGCAAGTATCGCAAAAAAAAAACAACCTCCAGTGATAAATTCCTGCTGCCATTTCTGTTTACCAGCCCTGAATGCTTACCTTTTTATCTCCTTGCCATAGGTGCAGTGTCCTGAGACAGCTGGGCTGTAAAGATGGAAAGAACTGGAATAGCAAGTATGTAATTAGCTGATATATGTGACACAAGATTAATAACACCCTCTTATCTCTTCCCCCAACCAGATGCATTGGAATTCATTGTTTTAGCCCAGGCAGACAGAGTGCTATTTGCCTTTTCAGTTTGAAGCTCCATATCTTTGTATCCGAGTTATTAATAGACTCATACCTGGATAAACCCTGGCAATGGAATATTTGGAGAATTTATTAAAAAAAATAAGGAAGGTGGTCGCTATAGGATTTATTTTTTTTAGAGGACACCTTGAAATGTTAAACTTTGTTGTATTCAACATGTGAAGACGTTCCAATTCATTTAAACGTATGCACTGAAAGCACTAATGGCCCTTTTTTTTAAGTTTACCATGCAACTCGCAAAACCAGTGCCCCTTATTTGCTGTGTCATTACGATCTCATTTATGCTTATTGATTTTTAATGTGCACATTTTCACGTCTTAGTGTTGACTTCATTCTGCCTGTGCTTACAGTCATGCTACAGACATAATGGAGACTGCAGGCTGGAAGTCAATGATCCAATCCCATCCTCACTTGGTAGCCGAGGCCTTCCGTGCCCTGGCTTCAGCACAGTGCCCACCCTTTGGTCTTCCCAGGAAGCGTCTAAAACAGTCCTGACTGCCTGACTGTGTGCCCCAGGACTTTACTGGAGGTGTGAAGCATGGGTTTACAAAGGAAGGACTAGTGAGGATACCACTCTTTATTTCCACCAAAACTGAACACACTTGAATAAAGAAGAGTGGAGCTTTCTGGCCAGGGACTTGGGGAGGCTGGCACGCGGACATCAATGGATTGGGGAAAGAAAATTGGTAAAATTGGTGTCGCTTGCTTGCTTTGCTGCCCCAACTGGATTCTGTTCAGCCCGGGTAGCAAGTCAAGCTGTCTGCTACTGTTTTTTTTTTTTTTTTTCCTGTAATTTTAAAAATGGCCTTAATATATCTGCCATTGCTCCGGAGCTGCTCCAGAGTACTTTGTCTATTTTACTCTGTGCCTGCCTTGTCACAAAGACCAGGCCTCCTCCAGGTTGCACTAGTTCCCATGAATAGTCATTTTGATATGGAGTTCTATAGGAACGTAACAAAGGTTTAACTAAATGGGAAATATTATATATTTGTAATGTTTAGCCCGTTTTGTGACTAGACATTAAAAAGCATGAACACTTTCAGTGCAAGGTCAGTTCTTTACACTTTTTAAAATATGTGTATGCCCCATATTGATGGCACCATTTCTATGTAAATGACAGTTGAACCATCTTCAGAAGACCAGTGTACAAGAAAGTCTGTTCTATTGCATATTTGTGGGGAAACAATTGTAATCAGCCATTTTGAAGACCCAGTGTCAACCCTTATAACACACGTAAGACGGAAAAATGTCTATACTTTGGCCCGACTATATTGAAACATTGGAAGTATTTACTCAGTCTCCCATTTGAATGGCATATTCCAGATCATACGTCTGTGAACTGTTCTAGATTAAATTGAGAATTTCTGTCTTTAGTATTGCCAACTTGCAAATATTATATATTCTCAATATACTGTGGTAACTAAAAGTGGAGAGACTAATGCATGGTCATGTTATTGTCAAAAGAAAGTGTCCAAGTACCAATTTTGTTTTTTAACAATTTATTTTCTGCAATTATCTGACATTTGTGCAGAATGACATGAATTGAGTATGTGCAACAACAAAAAAAATCCTCTAACATGCTTGGACATTTGTAGGATGCTGAGCATCACTGGCAATGTTATTCTGTGTCTGAATGGGGGGGTTGTCATGTTTATTCAGTCCGTCTCGTATGTAGTGTGGTGTGACCGACACTTCAGAGGATTTTGTAAATTAAAAGAGTAGCATCGTTTTTACATGATATTACTCATCATTCATGTTGAGATGTTGAAACTTCTTTTGTTTGGAAGCAGAAAAGATGAAGTTGTGGTCTGCAAGAATGCCTGCATTAACCCATTAAACCATTTTCCAGCAGTCTGAAGAAGCCCAGGTTTTTTTGTTGTTTAAATCAATGTGACGAGAGATGTCAGTCGAGGACGTTTTTCCATACGGTTTATTTTTAATGGTCATGTTTATGGACGCGACTGTCTCCACTGGTTTTCTTTTAATTATAAGATTAAAAAAACAACACTGTGATAATCAAAAGAAAATGTTCTTAAACTGGTGCATAGTAATCTAATGTCGAACCTTTTACTCCACATGAAAGCCATTTTTTCCTCTTGTTTTATGTGTGAATGCTCGGCATAAGCTCTAATTAAAGTGAACACGAGGCTGCTCCCTCCCGCTGGAACAGAGACTTCTTCATCAGCGGCTTGCTGATCCTCGTCCGCCCCTCTCAGCACAGATCCTAGAAAAAGACCTGATACCATCGATGCTTTAGGACGCCTCTCCAACCTTTTATCTTCCTCGCTCGCTTTCCTCCGCTAGCTGTTCCACTTGAAAGACAAGCTGCCCGCAGTGGCATCGTCACAAAATGTGCCATTTGCATTGTAGGAAATGAGATTGTTAAAAAAAAAAAAAAAAGGCATTGGACAATGACACCGGACCAGGCTTTAGATTAATTTATATTATTATGAATATGGGCTTAATAGAAATGGTCCTTTTTTATGTGTCATGAGTCCAAGTAATGTGAAACTGCAGCAGACAGCCCTGATATAAAGGACACAACCACTGCCACCATAAATAAGTCACATATGTAATCTCAAGGCATCCCAGGAGGTATTTTGTGATCAACTCTTAAGATACTTCAAACTAATGTATTACCCCGGACTAAGTACAACGTTTCCTTTGTTTTCCAGAATGCATTTGGACAAACCCAGCAAAGAGTCCGAAACGTGTTAAAGTTCCTGTGAACATGTGATCTTCAGCTGGAGAAATCGCTCATGCACTGTGAGCTTTAGCAGAAGGAGTTCATTAACATCTTCAAATGCAACATGTCTTGTTTGTGTGTTCCAGTCTGTTGAAACAGGAAATAAGCTTTTTTTTTTTAGCCATTCCAATTAATTTTCTCAGTCTGATGACTGTCAGTCCAGAGATGCAGCTGATGAATTTTAAATAGTGAATTGTAACCCTGGTGCACTAAAATATGTATATGACTTGACAAAGTATTATTGGTTTGAACACTACTGGACTTAAACAATGGATATTTCTTTTCAAGAGGTAATTGCAGATTTTCCTCTTTGTAAATTGTATGAGAATATCTTTATTTTTTTAATTATTGGGGTGAATTGTCAACATTATTAGTATTTATTTTATTTTGCGTGTCTAATAATGATTCCGTGAAATATACGTTAACATTCCTTAGTTTTCGGATCTGGATGTGTGCAGCAGGAAAACCTGCTGTGACTTGATGCCTAAGGAGTGGGTGCCTTTCACCCTGATCAGATAAGAGTAATGGAAGTGATGAAAAGACCCCTGTCACTGATGGCCACAGCAAAATGGATGTGCTCCCTGAGGTGTACCTCTGGTATCATCCACGCCTGTGGACACAGATTTATTGCCCATTAATAAGCTACACTGAAATGTACCTCTTAGGATGGTGTGTTTATCCCGTTGAGAAGTCCTTGTAGGAATGAAACGAGACAACTGTGAGCGCCGACAGACTGGAGCTGACTCGGTGGGACAACGTGCTGTGAGCCAAGTTCAAATGAGGTTTAATGCCATAAAAACCTAAATTGATTTTTACAATTTCATTTCAACAAAAACGAACCCCCTATGAAAGCAAATATTCCCAAATGAACATTTGTACTTACACTATGCACACAGCGATGCTCTTTTTTTTCTTCTTTTTTTTTTTGTTCTTCCTATTTTACAGAGGAAAACCGTTGAAACGAGATTAAGCAAGCAGGAAATCAAAATAGGCACAATCTGCAAGGATTACAAAAATGGAAATCAAAGCAATCTATAACTACAAGCAATTAATATGACACATATCTACATGATATTGCTTAACAAACACCAAAAGTAAGGAACAGTATACTTATTGATATATTTCTCTGGAAAACTTAGAATAAATTGACATCGTTTACTCTGAAGCCGGAAGTAAACACGTTTAGTTTTAGAGTTACACGTTAATACACAGCATTTGCACGAAGGAGTAGAACCAAAACATCGACATAGATCAACTCTGATTTAGTATTGTCCGTATCATACACCTCTCCTCATGTGACAGGATCATTTACAGCTGACGGGGGAAAGACGTGAGATACAGCAAATAAAGGAACATCGACAGAAATAACCGCCATGTGATTAGTCAGTGGCACATGCCCTAGTCTAAGAACCCTGGATACACGGCGTCAACGCCATGGAAGAAATATCCGGTTGTTGATGGTTTTCAACAGAAACGGTTTTAACCATTTGCTAAGTCAAAGCACATTTCACCATTTACAAGACTGGCTGTTACCCACTTTACACAAAAGCCAGTCAACTTAAGCCTGCTGTACAATTGGGAAATGTATGACATTTTCAAATGTAGCTCCCACTTCTCATTAAAGCTCCAGATGGATTTTGTATTTTCACCTTCTTTTCTTTTTTCATTTTTTTTTTTTTTTTGCTTTTGGTTTCTCCACTCTTGGTCTTTGGGTAAATGAAATTTCCCAGGCTAATTAAAGCCTATTAAAGACAGGTAATGTCAGGGCTGGTGGCAGGACCATGACAAAGTGCTGATAATTGTCTGCCAGACTCACTAAATCCACCTGTCCTGCAATTATCGCCCCCCCCCCCCCCCCCCCCCCCCCCCCCTGACACATTAATCCACTCGGCAGGCTGAAGTGCATCCTGCAAACACAGATGTTGGATTTCAGACTAGTTTAGCGTACACGTGCCTTTTGATGATGGCAGCAGAAAACCAACACATTTCAAGGAGTACACAAGGCAGCAGCCAGGTTATACATGGATGGAGACATATATATTATAGGTATGTGAAAGGATTTATGAGTATGCCCCCTGCTTGCTTGTGGGATTAGATGTGTTGGATCAATTACTTTTCTCATGGGTATTGGACACATAATCAATCAATTCACTATTCCAGTCCTTATAAAGATAAATAGATAAAATATAGGTTGTAAATCCATATGAATTATGCAGAGCAACTTGAGGGAATACCCATTGATCAAGCTGAAACAATGGACACTGTCCTCTCTGTGTTCTGTTAACGGGTACAAATGGATATTAGTTCTACATTAAAGGCAATGAACCGATCTGTCAAAACGGAGCCATGTTTCAAATGTGAAATATCTAATTTAATGTTCTATTGAATAACAATTCAAATGTCTTTCGTATTGTAATTATTAACACGATTCAAAGCCATATTTCATCCCATTAAATGAGGTGAGGATATTGTTTGACAGCGTTGGCATCGATGTAGCACTGGCACAGGAGCCAGCTCTGCACTGCAACGGGGAGCCTCCTTGCCTATGGTCTAGCCTTGAACAAAACATCTGGACGACATGCTAATTACACCAGTGGTTTACGCAGAACATGTGCCGCTGTGAAGGGGAGGAGTCACACGGGGTTGGTAGCTAGCTCTGAATCCCAAGTCAACCCCTAAAACCAAGTCCCTGGACACCTAACTATCTCAAGTGTTAGATCTGAACGATATGTACATTTTTTTTGTTTTTTTTTGTTTTATCAATGAATTAAATCCTTCCAGCGTGTCCCATGATAAATAGCACTTCCTGCGACATGTTTCAGGTACTTAGGTGTTGCGGGACAAGGAGCTTAGAGGTTGACATTTACATTATTTGAAGATTAGACAGAAGGTAGACGCACACTGTAAGCTATCTCATCCTGTGGAGGAGTAGGGTGTGTCACTATGATAGTTATAGTCAGGACACACCTTCTGCACCAGTTTATAGTCTACACTGTAAAAGGCTATATAGATGCATATGACTTTGAAGGGTTTGGAGCACAGCCAGGACACATGGCTCTGCGTCTGCTCCTGATAGCACACCTTGGACGGGTCGAAGCTGCACAGCGCAGTCTTCTTGTTGCGGTCCGTCTTCTCGTACTCAATGCGACAGTTGAATGATTTGGTGTCTTTGGTCTCCAGCGTCGACTGCTGGGCGATCTCAAACTCCACCACCCTGGAGGGAGGCACCAGGCTGACGGACACGTTCCCCAGGCCCGTGGAGTTGTGGCGGAAGTAAACGCTAAAAGTGCCGTTCCCGTGGTCCACGATCTTCCCCGTGATCAGCAGGTTGAGTTTGACGGTCTTGATGTTGGAGTGGAAGTCCCCCCAACCAAACATCTTTTTGAACTTGCCAGTCTTGACGATGGGCCTGCGTTTAGTTCTGGCCTGTGCACCCTGAGCATCTGTCTGGTTAGATAACCAGTCCCAGAAGTCCTCCATGTTCTGTAAATATGTAATTTCCCTCATGTTGCTCTTGAACCCGGGGGACCCCCTGGCAAACAAACGCAGGGGGTTGAGGATGCGTGGACTGGCCCCCGTGGGAGACATCTTCTGTTCGTTATCAGTGTCGCCCCACTCGATGAGCTCTGTGGCTCCTCCGTGCTCTTTCCTGCATGTGACCTTCAGAAAAGCAAAGGAAAAACAGCATTAAGTGACATATTACATGTCTGTCTTACATATCTGATGCCCAGACAAATATGTATTTAACGCTCCTCAAGCCCAATGACGATCACATGGGCAGTGATACGTTTCACAGGCGAGGCAAATAACAGAAGATCTAAGTGTATTCATCACTGATTGACTACTTATCTGTGTTGATTGAGCTGTAAAAATGAAACAACAGCAGTTCAGCACTAAAGAGGGGAAAGCCAGAGAATCCCAGAATGAGCATGCAGCCACCCATTTGTCACACAAGTTAAGATTTATTTTTAGGAAATGCTGAACTACAACAAAAGGTACCCTTGGGAAACATTTTGTTTGGAAAAACTAACTGTTTACAACAGCTTCAAACAGATGCTGGCACTTAAACAAGACAGGAGGAGTGCTCACTCCTTGAAAAAATGGCATTTTGTTGAAAAAATAAAAGATTTCTTGGCACAATAAATTATATTGCCTTGCTGAACTTCTTGTACTTCAAACTTAAGCAAAATAGGTTTATTCCATTGTTGTAATTCACTTATTGTCAAATATGGTTACATATGCCACGTCAATCCTTTAGACTCCTTAAGAAGGGCAAATGGCATTACATGTGATTATGTAAATACAATTTTTTCATTTTACTAATACGTATACAGATTATTATAAACAAAGCAATCTTTAATACGGGAAAATACATGTTTTGTGATATATGCTTATTCACTTTCTTGCAGTGAGTTCGATGATCAAGGTTGATGATCGTGTCCACGTGGTACATTTTAATTTTGATATTTAACAATGCTTCAAAGGTTTAAACAACACATTATACATAATGAGCCTCACTTGTCAGTTTTGTAACATCTGGCATTAATCAAATACACAATTCAACATTTTTCTATTCAAGCTAGTGGATTAGCTACAACACTAAGCAGACCAAAAGGCTTGTTGTCAGATGTCAGTAGACAGACCCTTCTACAAACAACATTGATTTGCAAGTATGACCCCAAACTATTGCAGTTCCAGTTGCTAAGCAGACCAAAATGTTATTAATAGTAACTATAATGCATGAATCAAGAACCCACACTAGTAGCACCGAAAATGGGGAAAAATGTAAGAAATGCACGACGTTGTGAGGGAATCATTTTGGATGCAGTGATAAACTTGGCTCATATTTGCATAAAGCTTCTAATATTTTTGGACGTTTTGTCGGATTACATGACAATGCAAATCCCCTGGACTGTGAGCAGGTCTCACATCAGCGGTGCTATTCTTAGATGCCCCTGAACTTCGGCTTGTAATGGTTCCCAACAACAACACAGGCTATGGTAAAGTACGTGCTAAGTGCTAATCCACACGCAGCAATGAACTGTGATCCCTCCTCTTGCCCAAAAGCCTTTTAGCTTCAGGAGCAATTCCTGGTCCACTTCAGATAAAGCTTAAATAATTCACGGCAATAAGCTTAGCTAGTTTTATTAGTAATTAGTAGTGCCGGCTTTCCCCAGGCCCCGTTGTAGGGATCACTGAGAGAAGCAGATGTTGAAAGCACTGAGCAGCGGCTGTTTGAATTCTCACTGTGCTGCTGCACACTACTTCCAGACTAATTATAATTTTGCTGTAAGCCTAACTGAGGCACATGTGTACAATGCTAACAAACTGGGTCTGTCTCCGACAATTTCTTTTTGTCACGCTCACGTGCCTGTGCAGCTTTCTGTAAAGGGGCTGTATGCATCTGTGAATCGTATAATGAGTGCTTTTCTTTACGTCCCAGACCGGAGTAACACCTTAATGTACTCGCGAGCAGGGCCTAATGGCTCGGCCATCTGGATATGTAATGCGAAATCAATGCGTCTCCCACGGACAGTGAGCCTGACCCATCCATCAGCCCTCACAATGCTTAATTAAGACACTCGCTCCCTGTAAACATGGATGAATGAGGCCACAGTGTGAGAATGTCCCTCCGTGTAGCTCATCACCTGCACAGTCATTTAATCAACCAATTCCAGTGGCGATATTCCCACAGCGATACTGCCACTTAGTAAAACCTCGTGTGAGCTCAGCTTTTAATTTGATTTGACTCTTCCCGCATCACAACAACAGGCGACGCTGAACATAAAACGTGCGGGCTCCCGACAGGAACAAGTCTTCACCGCTGTGATCAAGGAGGACGTAGCACTCGTATCCCCACCCGCCCGAGCTGTTATATCCATTACGTATTGGGTGTCATGCTGTGCAGCTTAAGAGGTGAAACCACATTTTTTTTTCTTTCAATGTAAATCTCAGGTGAGCTTTGTATAGGATGATTATAATGGAAATGAGAGAGGAGTTTAAGTATGATGAGCAACTGGGGAAATTGCTGTGACAACAAGGGGATCAGCAGAGGGATATCTAATACTTATATGCCCCCAGAGAGATGAAGCACGGGGAACTTGAAAGCTCGCACTGACACATAGGCTTTGGTTTCTTTCTCCCTGCACACACACACACACTAGCACACCGTTCATTTAGGCAGAAGTGGAGTCTCTTAAAAACAAACTAAAGGAATCCGAGGTTTTGCACGTTCACCAAGACGCTAAGGAAAAAAAGAAGAAAAAAAAGAGGCAAGGTCTGATGAAGGAGAATCTACAAAAGCTTAATTAAGATTTCTTAATCGGCGCTGCTGTGCTGGAGGCGTTTTGGGGCGACTTGAAACAAGACATTATTATGATAATAACTGCAGACTTATGGAGCTGAAAACACCAGACCTCATTTCAACAGCACTCGGCAAAGTGACTCGTGGCAAACGTTGCGGATATCTGTCCGTGTGGTTTAGCTCCTTCCTTTTCCTGTATACGTTCAGAGCAAAAACTCAGAGAGGTGCAGAAACTTTACGCCCGCCGGCACAGATATTACATCTATATACCACAGCAGTCAAAGGTTATATGTGGCTTGTAAAGTAGTAATACAGCTTCAAACATAAAGGTGGGCGCACTATAAATTAGGTCAGTCGTTTTAATAGATATCAACCTTTTATAACCAAACATATTTAAGTCTGGCCGACACAAGTTCTTATTACACTGAAGGTGCAAATGGCAGATGTTTGATGTTATTTATTTCTTACATTCCTTTATCATCAGTTTGCATCACCGCTGACAGGGAGAGTGTTGCTGTGCTGCAATTTACACTCTGTAATCTCAGGAGCACAGATTTCTTTTAGTCCAATTTATGAATTTTACACCTTCAGTTAAATTTAGAGGCTGGAAGTGAATATTGTGGACTAATGAGCCAACAAGGAGATCTTTGACGCAAAATCCTCAATGTTTAAGGTGTCTTAGTTTTTTTGGGGGGATTAGCAGATGTTTAAGGCAGGCTGGCTCATTTAACCTAAAATATAAAAAAAACTTTGGATCAGGCCACATATAAAGATATATATTATATCAGGGCTGATAGTATCCGTCAGTGTATACTCATCACAGATTTATTGGTATCACAATATATGTCTGATAAGTAACAATAACTTGTTGTTGGGCAATGCCAAGCATATGTTTGAGGTCATTTAAGAACAGTCCCTATAAAACAAAGCAAATGTTTCTTTAATTGGGTAAAGTTGCATACCCAAACTAAAAAAGCAGTATATCTGCAACCACAATGTCTATTTTAATAATATTGGTATCAAAATAAAAAGTAACACTTGTGAGATATTGTTCAGATGGGTTATAGGTTACTGGTTAAGAGTAAAGAAGATGGCACACAGCACACATTCTTCTTAGGGGAGCCCAATTAAACAATACATTGTTTGCCTGTTTCCAAATGTCTTTGTTTAATAACCAAATTTAAAGAATCTATATCAGAAATTATTGTTTTGTTATGCATTCATAGTAAAAAAATAAATTGGGTATGATTCATTTGAAGTAAACCAATGGTGCAGTATTTTAAAGATATTAAATAGTATCTGCTCTATGATTCTCATTTTAAATGTGATTTTCTTCTTGTTTCCATGAACATATTGTATTTCTACGTTTTACTTTTATTTGCTCAACATTCTTCATGTCTTTATTATGCTATTTCTATGCACAAATGTCCCTCAAATGCATAGTTCAATGATCATTTGTAAAGATGCCCATTTGACGCCACATGTACTGTATATTTCATGCAACGTTGTGCCAATCAATACTATTCAGAGGTATTACTGGAACTTAAAAACCGACAGTGGTCTGGGCGGCGGCGGGCCCCACACTGAGTCAAGATGAATCAGCCTCCACATTCATCTGTAATGAGCATTATGGTGCTGGCTGTCTGCTTGTCCTGTGGGTAGACATATCTTTTAGAGACCTGACATAAAGGTAATTGCCACAGTGCCCAGAACTAGCCTCTAGAAAGTTATTAAGAAGCCAGTGACATCTGGCTTCTGGATCATCTGAAGAGACGTCATTAAAATGCATTTGCAGCGAGCAGCCGGCGACATTGTGCTCTGCTGTGACGGGGGTCGTGATGGTATCTCTCTGTACCTGGCATCGTTGACAATGTGGCCCCCATTCGTGCTCCGGGATCTGCTTTCTTCACGGGAGCCTCTGTGGCATCCTCATTGCCAAATTCCTTGTATCAGTCAGCTAAAATAATCTTTTTTTTGAGTTTTCCATAGTTGATCTTTTCCCAGCTCATAAGGTCGGGATATGCGTCTGGGGGAAATGGGTTTCAGGCATCTTCCTCACAATAAACAAAATGGGCAATTAACCTGCTCATCAGTGCAAGCAGAGCTGTTCCAATGATTCACTCCACTGTTCTTCATGGATTTATCTGTGCAAATTGACCTCACTTTGGTGGTGCAATTCATTTCTTTGCTAATTTTCTGTGTCTGAAGCTTCATTAACTTGATGCGCTTCTACGAAGTAAAAAATCTGGACCTCCCGCGGAAATGACACCGGCTTCACCAGCGCCTTCTGCAATACCTTCCCAACACAACACCTGCCACACTCCATCTGCCCCGCCGCTACTGCTCCAAGACCCCGGATTGACTGCAGCCTCTTGCTTTCCAGCATCCAACATGACAAGTGGCTCCACTCAACATTAAACCCGTTCTCAACCTGAAATCCCCTGCCCCGCGTCCTTCCCCAGCCATCTTCCTCCTGATGTTACAGGGCATATCATTTGTAATGATTCACACCCAGAGCCGGTTCCAGGAGAGAAGGCCCTGGAGGCGCTTAGGCAGTCCAGAGCCCAAAGTCTACACGCTGCTGAAGAATAGATTGGTGCTCTGATCGCTGGAACAGCCTCACGCTCCAGAGCCATCACTTTTAATCAGAGGCCGTCCAGGGAAACACATGACAGGTGCTTCTGCACTGTGGTGGATCGCAACAGCAAATCCACACCGGGGGCACCTTACCAATCACAGCAGGCTACGGTTAGTGTGTGTGTGTGTGTGTGTGTGTGTGTGTGTGTGTGTGCATGTAGCATATCTACTCCCCTACAGTATAATCCTTCAGGCCATTACCACCTGACCTTTGTGGGAATGAGACGGACCACAGCCTTAATATCCTAACACTCTTGCTTAAGATGTTATAGATCCAATATTGAATCGGCGGCTGAATTCATCATCCACACACTTGGAATAATTTGTGGTGAATATTAAGAGCGGCCAGTATCTAATGTATAATTACATTGGGAGCCCATTAAGGGTGAGATGTAATTCTTTTTTCATTACATTTTCAGACAGAATACATTATATATATAAAATACTGACCATTTATGAGTTCATTTAAAGGTTGTGCACCTTCAGAGGCCTTAAAACTCCTCCTGTCAACATCCAATGTTTAAGTGTTGAAGGTGAGAGGAGGGAAGTGATGCTGATGTTTTCATTACTGGAATAACCTCAGTATCATCATTGATGTATCACCATAGTACATTAACTCCATCTCTAACCGTTGACAGACAAGAGCATGCATCTCATTGTTAGGAAACTAATATGTGAGGAATGTGCTAGTGCTATCAAGACGCTCAGGAAGAGAGGTGAGGAGTCAATTATCGGAGTGAAATGATCAATCGCCACACACAATAAATAATATGAATGAATAATAGTGCAACGGTGGTTTCTTGCTTCACATTAAAAACGGCAAGAGAAACATCAAACTTCTTTATACTGCTGGCCCAGCATGGACACAAACAGACAAACAATAAAAGAAAACACAAACACACAAGGGGGAGGGATTTAACAGGAACTTGCAAAAACATTTACTAAGCAAATGAAGCTAAATATACTCCAATGCATTTTATTGCTGCTCAAGAAAATATAAATGTTCAGACCACTTGAGTTCTCAATGGAGATTCACAAGCCCTTCTTTATTCTGACACAAATAAAGCTCAACAAACGGAGCTGTGTACCTCACATATTAAACGGAAATGAACTATGTTTTGGAGCCTGTTGTGGCAACATATTATCTGACTGCTCATGTCACTCTGAGCTGCTCCCCTCCTATGATTAGCATAAATTACAGCACGTATCATAACCCTCCTGTGGCTATCATGAATCCTACGTTGTGAGTTATTAGTCATGTTTATGGTGTCAGAGTGTTTTCTATACTCCTGCTCAGCCTCACCATCCTCTCCCTCCAGCAGCTGACACTGACTGAGAGCACCTCACCTCATCTTCTTTGGACACTGGCGGACTTCGATTTGTTGCATTGTTAGCCCGAGTGCTCCCAGTGAAGGATTTGGTATCATTACTGTGCATTTCGTTACAGGAAGCACAACACTAAATTGCATAAATCAGACACAATTACCTCTCCTGCAGCGTGGAAGCTGCCAAGACAGAATTGTAGGATCGTGCTTTAGTGCGCTAATAAACGGGACAAATTGCAGGAGATTATATTGCATTTAGCTACGACCTCGCTGACATTTGTAGGAGCATCATCTCCTGTTACAGCTTTCATACCGAGAGCGCTCAAAGTATTACATCTTATTGGTCTGTCCTTTTATGCGTGCAACATAGCAACTACTCTTTTGGTTAAAACTCTTTGCAACTGTGACATGCAAAAACTCCGTAAAGGGGCGTAATGCAGAAAACATTGGAGTCAATCAGTTACAGGCAGCTGTACTTGAAGCAACCCAGTGCCAACATCGCACCGTTCTTGGCTTATTGCTTCCTCACTTTCAAGTGAACGGTGATTGGAGTGCTTCAATATAATGCAATCGCTCTTTTTTTGTCTTATTTGTTCAAATAAAACGTTGCCACCTTTATTTATTTTGTTCATGGACAAATATGTTCGAAGGCTGATACCAATCTTAGAGCTGCTTTGCTAAACTGTGAATCTTCTAAATTGAGGCTACATCCACACTAATCCACTGGTCTGCATCCATATGGTTGGTCAGAGGCCCCCCGGCGTCTGATACCGATGCACCTGGCTTTCAACTAACTCCAATGCAAACGCACTCGGGTCATTCTCAGTGCGTCAGAGCAACTAACGTAGTATTAAGAGCAAGATAGTCCACACGGGACTTAAGTCCAAGAGACCTCTGTTCGTGTACTGTGCAAATGAAATGTAGGGAGTCGTTAGTGAGTCGTCAGAGACCTGAGTCAGGTGACTCACTATCACGTGACTCAACCACGATCTTTTCCTAAACCTAACGAAGTGGTTCTCAAGCTTAAACCTAACCGTTGCCACGTCCAAAACTAACACGATGGAATACCTAGAGCGCCACAGTTTGAAGCCGTTGACCGAGCATCGGTGTGCGGCGGGTTGGGAGTGAGAATGTGTTGCAGGAAGTGGTGGATTAAGTAAAATCATCAATACAAAAATACAAAAATATTCCACAGCAGGTTATCCTTCTGCATTTAAAATCAGACAATGAATTAAAAAACAGAAAACTTTTGTTTTCATTCATTTTGTGAATATTTACTGTCTATCCAATGCTTTCCTTTCATTGAAGTCAATAAAAAGTCGCAATTTGGTGTTCACAAAGCGTTAGCAAAGATCCCACCAGGAGAGAAGAAGGGGGGCCGAGGAGGGGCTCTGGGACGAGAGCCTTCCGGTAATCTGGATACTTGTGTTATCTCTGCACCTGCCACATGTGACAGCAGCAAAGCCCTGAACACTTCACTTTTGGGCAGGCGTTACCTTTCAACGCATCATCAGTTTCATAATCCCCTTACATGGTCAAAGCTCCAACTGCTGTTCTGGCTCCTGACACCTGCAGCACACCTCCGCATGTCTGATAGCAGGGATTCAGGAGGATAATACCACAAAGCATGTTGGACTCAGTGTAATTATCATTCTCTAGACCAGTTTTTAACACCTTCTACTCTGTACAACAATGCTAGCATGCTTGTAAAAGTCCTCAGCTAATACTCGAGGCATGGAGCGTTCTCTGACGTCAACACCTCCTGTTCCAGTTCCAGTCTTTTCCCTTTCATCTCAGGAGGACGTAATCTAAATGTTTCTCTCGCTGAGCTTTTTTGTACGCATGTGACAACTTCACTTTAGTATTTTCTTCCCTTCAAATCCATGCTGCAAACGATACAAATGTTTTATTCAGAAATGTTTTCGCTTGATTGGCTCTTACGCGCGTCCACCAAATTTGACAGAGCAAATGTTTCTGTTCTCAAAGCAGATTGCGCCGCGGCTGATTTCACGGAAACAGCTCCCTTTGAAGAAGAAACAAGAGTGGGGAAGACGTTGCTTCCTTTCTCTCGGAGTAGCTCTGAAGACAGGTACTTCACAAGAAATATACAAAGACAGAGGGGAGCTGACAGTGCTTTGTTAGCGCTGGAAATGACAAGCTGAAAAGAAAGGCCTCAAAGCCTGGAGGCAGAGGAGGAAATGTAAAAGTGAGAATAATCAAAAAGGAGATTTATTGTACTTATTCTAAAGCTGTCACACCTTGCCTTTTACAGGAAAGCAACACAGTTTTAATTAAATAGGTCAATCATTTTCCCGAGCTCTGACATGCAGTATGATTGCCTTCTGCAAAGTAGCTACCAAACAAGGTAATTAAGAACTTTACATGTCAAAGTGTTTGGGAAGTGGCAGAAACTTTGCTTCTGCGCCTGTAGAGACGTGGTTTGATGTGATGACGCAGCTGATCCTGGGTCTGGTATTCCAAATGTGAATGCAGACAATATGACTGTAAAGCAACAACACAACTCTTGCAATATTTGATATATTAAAAGAAAAAGTGACCCCCCCCCCCAGACTCCTCAAACGATAATCCATCATCCACAGACAAAACACCTGCTGTATCTGAACTGCTCACCACCTTTTGTTGCAGCACATCAGTGGAAAGCGATGCAGCCAGTAAAAGAGCAGCTAAACAGCGAGGTGGTGCTTTAGAGTGCTGGATGTTTCCGACCCTGCAGAGCGGTAATGACAATGCTATAAGGTAGCGGAGCCTCCAGATCTAACACCGCCTCGGGCTGCACATCGTCCATAAAAATTCATAGCTGTGGACCAAGATCGGAAAACTCAAAACCATATTAAAGCTTTTCCTGCGACTTAAGAGAGCTGCTCTGAACTTCCCTTCAGCCGAACCGTTCACAGCATAAGAGAAGCTGAGGGGGGAGTAATCAAGCTGCTCATAATTGTTTGAGTTAAGTCTTTAATGGTCCATCCAGAAGCCAGATTATGGTTATTGTCAATGCAAAGGGCAATGGCTTCACACCTATCAATCATTTGGAACTTCTTTCTTTCCATTTCAGGACCTTTATCATGGATTTTTTTTTTTGCCAGGGCACACACAATTATGATTGATGATTGGAAAAGAAATAGGTTGCAAGGCTCAACACAGTCAATACAACCTGTAGTGCCTGCAAGATACATTTAAGGGATTTAACGCGCAGGAATGGCAACCTTTCCTTTAGAGGTCTGAGACAACACACAGGCTGAGGACTGCAAATGCCACCGACAGTATTGTTTATGAGGGATTATCTAGTCAAGCCTGCTGGCTAGGAAGATTGTGACCCCAATATGAGCTCAGATACACATTGGCACCATGTAAGGCCTAATATGATTCCTGGAAGGCGCCACATGCATAAAAGGCCCTTTCACTCTGTCAATCCATGTTTAATCACTTCTACAGAAATTCCTCCTGGCCTGCATGCCATTTTCTCTCATATTTTTTTCCCTCCCCACCCAATTTCTTCTGGTGGGTTTTTGAAGACTTAAGTTCCACTCTTTTTTTCCCTCTCACTTTCTTACAAGGCAAATCCTGGGAGAGGTTGATGTGAGGACCAGGCAGAGCAGGGATGTGAAGAATATAAACACAATTTTTTTTTATTGTCCAGAGGGAAGGGGGGGGGGTGCAGGGGGTTGGGCGGTGGGGTCTGTAAAAGAGACGAGGACCTTATCACAGCCCAGCAGCTCTGTAATTCGCCGCCATGATAAAGTGGCAGCACGGAAAACCTTACAAGGCTGGCACAATCCAAAGACGGATTAGGTTTTTCTGACATAAGCTTCCTGAAAAACTAATCAATCAGCCCATGCAGTATTATCAGAAGCGTGAGATTAAAGAGCTGCTCCTAATCCCCCCACTGTACATTTTATTACTCTTCCCAGTGTTAGTTGCCTTTAAATATACAATAAATAAATAATAAAACCAAACCTAATTGAGCATGGGGAAGGGGAAAAGGGTTAAAGAGCCCTTAGAGAGGGACTTTATGTAGAATTTGTGTTTTGTTATGAAGACAGGGATAAAACTGTTGTCCTTGCCAGAGCCTCTTCTGACTTTGAATAGAGCCTCAATATTTCGCTCCAGCACTGCAGAGAAAAAACACAAGCGGTGGAAAGAAAAGTCCTTTACAATAATATTAGCGGCTAAAACTGACCCAGATCGACTTCGCATTCTGACTTTCTTGTTCCGATGATTTTACACTTGCATGGAGTGATGAACAGATAAATAACCAAGCGATTAATAAATGAATAAATAACAGTTGAAATTCATGCTAAATCCTTTGGGAAATGACTTGTAATCCCTTAAATCAGTGCACATCAAAGTTGCAGGGATGAACTCCAGGCATGTGGCGGATCCAGAGGACAAGACATGTTCAGCTCACGAGTAACCAGCTAAGCTTTGTCTCTTTAATGCGTCACACTCTTCTATGAGGATGCTCGCCCCAGCCCTGCTCAGTCCAACCCTGGGCGCCGTTTACGGGAACAGGGGAGGTAGATACACATTTAACACCGCCGCTGATCCTCTTGGCACGAGCCCCGTAGATGCTTTGTCATGACATAACATTACCGAAGAGCTCTCACCCCCGGCAATAAGACACAAAGGCATAATAGACTTTGTCAACGTCTTCTCACACTTAATCCCGAGCAGCGTCGAAAACCCCACTTTCCCTGCATGCAATCTGCAGGGCAGGACAGAGGGAGATGGCAGAGAGCAGGGCTCTCAAGTATGTTTTTATCTCCATCTCCATTGTTCTGCTGTCAGTGCACACAGGATAACTGCGCCAGATGTCATGGGGAAGAATGGATTCTCCCAGGATGGCTTTGACCCTCTTATTTGTCCCTGGGGTATGGCACAGATGCTCGGGCCGGGGTTACATTTTCCACATGGGATTCATGTTCTGGGTGTTTTCTGTTCGCGTGTGTACGAGAAATGCAAAAGAAAATAAGAAAAATGTGTGTGTGTTGGTTTCTTGTTTTGGACGATGCAGCCACAAGTATGTGAGAGTGTATAAAGGCTGCTTCAGACACTGAAATCTACTTCAGGGAAAACGTATAAATGAGTGTTGTTTTTAGATGCACCCTGTGGTGCCACGGGTTAAAAGCAAGCATTGCGACTTTGCCACATGTCACCCGCATCACATCCTTACAGTCTTCATAGTATATCCTACGAAGAAACATACAAAGAAAAAAAGTTGTTTGCAGCTCAAGAAGTTTGGTGCATATTCCATCCGTTCAGTGAGCGTCAGCCTGCATTTAGACATGTTCTATCTCTTGGAAGGTGGGGGAATATTGATAAGGGCCAGTATGTCCCCAGGCAGACAGTGGTGGGTCTACTGGGAGGGAAGCCACCGAAGCATATGAAGAGAGCCTCTCCAGGGATGCGGCCATTCTCTCGCCCTCTCTCTCTGGAGGCAGAGCTCCCAATAGGCACAAGGCTGATTACAACAGCAGCCGGAGCAGACAGCACTTTGCCGCTGCATCTGCACAGTTCAAGGCTATCTTTAAAGAAGCCCCCTTTAAGGATAGCACAGATGTGAGGAGCTTCTTCAATCACATGGCATTTTCTGTCCAGGTCTGATCACGGCAAGAGTCCGTAAAGCAAGGATCACCACGATAAAACCCACACTTTATTGAACTGCCATCAACAGCCATTGGAAAAAAATAAAGAAGAAGAGGGAAAAGACCTTTATATTTCCCTAAGGGGTATGATCTTCCTTTGGAGAGCTTATTCCTGCAATATAAGAGAATTAGACTACAGAACCATTCCAATCTCTGGTAAATACTATTCATTTCACATAAGGATTTACGATTTCATCACATTGTTTAAGTCATAAAGTAGGAACAGTGCAGGCTTTGAAAACCTGTGGGTTGTGCAATTTACACCCATTGTTCTTAATTGACTTTTTTTCTCAATTGTATAATACGGCGAAGACACCTTACGGGTGTCGAGGGTTCAGCACAGAGGTCAAACCTTGTTCAAATAAAGGAAATTGATTGCTAACCACAAATTTCCACGCGATGTAGCTGAATACATGAATATGCAGTTTTTTTTTGTCATTTTTTTTAAAGCCATAAGTGACAGAGACAAGATACCAAAGCGATAATATAATACATAAATATTCACCACAATGGTAAAAAAGTAAAAACTATACACTCTGCAAACACATCAGTAAGTGATCATTTATATCCAGTTAATGTTTTTTTAACTACATAAACTCCTAAATTAATACTGCATCTAATATAATACTGCATAATTGATCTTTGTAATATAAGCAATCTGCTCACATTAAATTGGAATGTAATTGTACAAATAGACATGCACAATTTTGTTTTATATATCTAAATGTTTCCTAATAAAATTCACAATTCCAAATATGAACAATGAGTTAATTCAGATGTTATTATGGAAATGTATGAATATTATAATATACATTATGGCTATTGAAACAGTCACAGTCTGTTCTGCAAAATGTAATCCAATCAACTTGACTAGCAATGTTTAGCACAGGCTGCAGAAATGATATATCACCATATTTGTAAAGGTGACGAGATATCCTTGCACTTAATAAATGTTTATAACAAGCGTTATCATTGAAATAGGATGTTTATATATTTTATTGAATATGGCTAAATAACACCAAAGACGTTTATCCCTTGTAAGACTTTGTGCAAACACATTGCTGCTGATGGCTGTTAAATAAAAAAACTGATCTGAATTTATGGAACTGCCATTGTCATTATGTGGTGATATAAATCTTACATTGATTGAGCTATATGATGCAGATCTACAATAACTGGCAAAACAACAAAATACATAAATATAAACAATAGGATATATATACATATATATAAAATAATAATAAAAAATAATAAAAAAGCAAGAAAATAATAATATAACATTTAGAAAAACAGAGTCTAACTTTCTTTTGAAAACCTTCTTGGTCACATATGTATTTCTACATATTCTATTCTCATTCAAACATGTCACACCTCACCTGGTGCAGGAGGAAAAGAAACAGGAATGTTTGCAGAGCTCTCATCTTCGATGACTTCTCGACTTATTCAAAATGAGCGGCGCTTAAATCCTCTCTGGAAGATTTGGAGAGGGACAGACGCGCATGCTGTTGAAGCATTGCTGTGATCACCTGCGAGAAAAGTGGCAATATATACGATGTGAAATCACTTTAAACCCCTTAGTTAATTATTGCGGGAGGAATACAAAGGCTGCCCATGTGAATCGTATATTTGGAAGAAGACATCAACTTTTTCTTACCTTTTTTTTAATGTAATACCTCACTTAGTTCAATCCACTCTCGGGAAAGAGTCCTAAAATCCTCACAAACGTATCCTCGTCAGGATGTTGAGTGAACGTGCCCTCAGCAGCTGGGACACTTGTAGTTCTCTACAAACCAGGTGGCACGGCTACATGCAGTGGCTCAGCTGAAACAACTCTCCTCTAAATTGCGAATCAAGCCAAACCGAAATAATCGGAAGACTATATAGACCCCTACTTCCCGGGCAGTGGTGTTTCAGAAATGACGACGTGCGCGCTAAACTACAGCAAAGTGAGCCCGGATCCGAGTGACAGGACTGCAGTGAGTCGGCAGCGGTCCGCGCGCTGTGCGCTCTCTTCAGCTCGACTTGAAGTCAGTGCGCAAAATCCTCCACTGCGCGTCTGGAGACTCCAACAAGGTCGGCGCGCATTCGTGCAGCGAGTCAGACAAAAGACCTTCCTCTGAAGTCTCTCTCTCCGTCCAGGAGTCAAGTAAGAGGCTCGGTGTCACTGTTATCAGCTTTTGTTCGGCAACACGTTCCCGTTTTTTAACCCTTGAAACGTGTAGACGTGTCGTCTCTTCACTGTTAGTTTCTCACTGTGTTTTATGTGTTGGCGATGAGTGGACAGTCACAGTGGAAATAAAGAGCAGAGACATGTACGTCTGGAGATGTTCTTGACTGTCTGCAGAATCCAGACAAAACTTTTTCTTTTCGTTTATTATTATTTTTTAATTTACATATTAGGAATTCCCAACTTGCAAACACAATAACTTGAGTGGAGCCAGTGAAAAACACGCTGGAACTAAGATCACTATCTTAATTCGTTTGAGAACCGGCTGACGCAGCATTCCTGACCACACAAAAGGTCAAACGTTATGCTCATGGCGGTGCAGAGGCTGTGCCTTTTTCTACCGTGGACAAGACATTTAGGGAGCCATGGGACTTTGGCACCACCACGTGGTTACAGCCAAACGGCCCACTTCACAGAGAGGATGTTTGCAGTAGCAGTATGCATTGTGCAGATGAAATGTTAAATCAGTGCATACTTAAACATTCAGGTTGCTTTCTGCAGTTTAAATAATCAGATTGATATATTGTATTTATATATTCTGCTCTGAGAGTTTCCAAGACAAATGTATCGTAAACGTTCTCAACATGTGAGCTAAAGTACAGGATTGTAGATGTGTGTCTGAGGCAATGAGGCATTATAAGCTAAATATAAAGGTGACACAATGAAACACAAGAAGAACACAATGTTGCTGATTGCAGCACCGAGGCAGTATCACTTCAGTGGAAAGGTATCTCCTTTCTGTTTATTTCCTTATTTTCTGAGCCCCACAATAGAGTTCTGATTCACTGCAGTGCCTTCCACCCTTTCTGTCGGGTACAATTAAAACATCACCAACACATTTAAAATCTTTTTTTTTTTAATTGCAGACTAATTAGGAGGTTTCAGTACCAAATATAGTTGCCTTTACTCATACACAATACATATGGGTATGTTTGCATATAAGAGTGTGGGATGAAATATTCCTTGTAATAAGGCAAAAAGATGCATTGTGTCATTTTAAAGCCTGGATACGTTGTACTAAAAGTAATTTTAAATGACCCACTCCTACGACACTGTGTACTTTCATTTGCATTTATTGAAGGTAGAATTACATGCAGGCAAACCGAAGCAGATCATTTTAGTAGAATGACTCATCTGACTTATTTAAGTAAAAGCAGGAAGAGAAGGAAAGAGAGGAAGTGCACACGAGACCACGCCATCTACAAACTACCAAAACAGCACTCAGTTGGCATGAATATGATATGTGGACACTTCTTGGTAAATTAGGGGCAAACACTCTCATAAATGGCACCATGGAAGAACCCCAACTGTCCTGAACTTTGACCACTGATATCAGACTCTCAATATTTTTATGAACTTGATCGCACTGCAGTAAAGATGAATATCATGCAGTGATATGCTCAAAACCAATTACCCTTTAGGGACATAAGTCAAGTTAAAGTTGGGTTGTCTACTGGAGACCTTTCCTTTGTTTTGTAGGGTTGATAAACTAAGCTTTAAGTGAAGAGAACACACAGTAGAGCTGGCTAGTTATTAGCTAACTAGTTGGTGCAGAGTTTGGTGATTTCATGTTTTGTGTAAGATCTCCCCTGGATTGATGATGAATGATGCAGTAAACCAGAACACATCCAGTCGGAGGTGCTTTGATGGCTTTGGCACCACCATCTGGTTAAATAGTACAGTCACTTAGAGTTTGCAGTGGCGTCAAAACTAAATCAGCACAAGAGTTTCTCATGAAAGGCTGTTTTTTTTTTTGCTTCATATGTCATCAAAGCACTTTAGAAGTCAGATGTTTGTGTTGTTTGAACATTTTAATTAAAATTGTAGAGTAAATGAAAAATATAAACGCATCCCATACAAACCGTGCAAGTAAATAGACAAAATCCCTAAAAGTTGGTTGTATTGCTGTGAAATTAATTATGTTTTTTATTTAGTTGTGCAGCCAGATATAATTGACAGGCAGCAGCTTGGCTGCTAACTGATAAATATTGTCATTAAATTGGCACATTTAATCATGTTCTTAGCCTTGCTCATTTTAGATCTGGATTCTCAGGTTTTATGAGCATGTTGGAATTGTATTTGTATGAAGAAGCTTTGTTCCACTTTTATGACAACCTGCTTATGAGCTCCAGATAATAATGTATTGTTTGAAGATTAAAATGTTAATTGTCATGTAGTGATAACATGCAAAGTTGAAATAGCTCAAGGAATGTTTTTAAAGTAACACACCTATCTCAACGCACTGGGCAGCAGGACAAAGGCCTTCTAACTAAATCATATCTGCCATATGTAACAAGCATTGATGGAGGACTGTATGCCGCAGTTGAACTACTAACTACACTATTACTTTCACTGCATGCCATCGTAGCCTTTAAGTGATGCCCGATGGTGGGATCCCCTGCCATGACACCAATATAACATGAGAATGGACCTGAACCCGGGCATGTATTATAAAAAGCCTTCCTTCCCAAACTATCAAACTGACCCCACACAGTGCCAGAGCATCAAGGACTCCCCCCTGCAGCACAACCGAGCTGCATTGTCAGCAGAACAATGTGCAGCACGGCTCAATCAGTAGAGCAGGTCATGAAGATCAGCTCCTTCCTGTTTAAGGCTCCCGAACATGACGGGCACTGAAACACCTCATCCCCCGTCACAGGTGTCAAATTGCATTTAGCTGTAATACAACATGTGTTTTTAGGTTCCTGCCTCTGGATGTCAGCATAGCAACGTGACACTAGAACTGTTACTCCTGGGGTTCCTTTGTGGAGACGGATCGGAGTAAAAAAAGGGGGGAAACAAAAAAAACTGGAGTCTAGCTACAATCATGAGATGAATAGAAAGTGATTGAGCTAATGGCAGAAAGAAATGTATGGATTCCCCTGCTGTCAAACTATAATGCTGCTGAGTGAGAATGATCAGAAATTACAGGATTCCGCAATAATGTTGATAACAAAAAGATATTTCTGTAACTTGCTCTTAAAAACCAGCAAAAGAGAGGATCTGTATCTTATGAAAGTTTTGCACCCCAGGCAAAATATTGCACCCACAAACAGTCTCTTGCAAAACCAGCATATGTCTGGTGGGTATGCCTTTATGGAAGCCACATGCACTGGGCTCCCAAGTAACAAGTATGGTGGCCAGACCTCCAACCAGGAAACCAGTGTTTGAGACCAGTGTTCACATCTCTCTACCCTTCACCAGCTAACCACTGCTCCCTACCCTTCACCTGTTAACCACTGCTCTCTACCCTTCACCTGCTAACCCCTGCTCCCTACCCTTCACCTGCTAACCCCTGCTCCCTACCCTTCACCTGTTAACCACTGCTCTCTACCCTTCACCTGCTAACCCCTGCTCCCTACCCTTCACCTGCTAACCCCTGCTCTCTACCCTTCACCTGTTAACCCCTGCTCCCTACCCTTCACCTGTTAACCCCTGCTCTCTACCCTTCACCTGTTAACCCCTGCTCTCTACCCTTCACCTGTTAACCACTGCTCTCTACCTTTCACCAGCTAACCCCTGCTCTCTACCCTTCACCTGCTAACCCCTGCTCTCTACCCTTCACCTGCTAACCCCTGCTCTCTACCCTTCACCTGTTAACCACTGCTCTCTACCTTTCACCAGCTAACCCCTGCTCTCTACCCTTCACCTGCTAACCCCTGCTCTCTACCCTTCACCTGCTAACCCCTGCTCTCTACCCTTCACCTGCTAACCACTGCTCTCTACCCTTCACCTGTTAACCACTGCTCTCTACCCTTCACCAGCTAACCCCTGCTCTCTACCCTTCACCTGCTAACTCCTGCTCCCTACCCTTCACCTGTTAACCACTGCTCTCTACCCTTCACCTGCTAACCCCTGCTCTCTACCCTTCACCTGCTAACCCCTGCTCTCTACCCTTCACCTGCTAACCCCTGCTCTCTACCCTTCACCTGTTAACCACTGCTCTCTACCCTTCACCAGCTAACCCCTGCTCTCTACCCTTCACCTGCTAACCACTGATCTCTACCTTTCACCAGCTAACCCCTGCTCTCTACCCTTCACCTGCTAAACCCTGCTCCCTACCCTTCACCTGTTAACCACTGCTCTCTACCTTTCACCAGCTAACCCCTGCTCTCTACCCTTCACCTGCTAACCCCTGCTCTCCACCCTTCACCTGTTAACCACTGCTCTCTACCCTTCACCTGCTAAACCCTGCTCCCTACCCTTCACCTGCTAACCCCTGCTCTCTACCCTTCACCTGCTAACCCCTGCTCTCTACCCTTCACCTGCTAAACCCTCCTCTCTACCCTTCACCTGCTAACCCCTGCTCTCTACCCTTCACCTGCTAACCCCTGCTCCCTACCCTTCACCTGCTAACCCCTGCTCTCTACCCTTCACCTGTTAACCCCTGCTCTCTACCCTTCACCTGCTAAGCCCTGCTCCCTACCCTTCACCTGCTAACCCCTGCTCTCTACCCTTCACCTGCTAAACCCTCCTCTCTACCCTTCACCTGCTAACCCCTGCTCTCTACCCTTCACCTGCTAAACCCTGCTCTCTACCCTTCACCTGTTAACCACTGCTCTCTACCCTTCACCTGCTAAACCCTGCTCCCTACCCTTCACCTGCTAACCCCTGCTCTCTACCCTTCACCTGTTAACCACTGCTCTCTACCCTTCACCTGCTAACCACTGCTCTCTACCCTTCACCTGTTAACCCTTGCTCTCTACCCTTCACCTGTTAACCACTGCTCTCTACCCTTCACCAGCTAACCCCTGCTCTCTACCCTTCACCTGCTAACCCCTGCTCCCTACCCTTCACCTGCTAACCCCTGCTCTCTACCCTTCACCAGCTAACTCCTGCTCCCTACCCTTCACCTGCTAACCACTGATCTCTACCCTTCACCAGCTAACTCCTGTTCCCTACCCTTCACCTGTTAACCACTGCTCTCTACCCTTCACCTGCTAACCCCTGCTCCCTACCCGTCACCTGTTAACCACTGCTCTCTACCCTTCACCTGTTAACCCCTGCTCCCTACCCTTCACCTGTTAACCCCTGCTCCCTACCCTTCACCTGCTAACCACTGCTCCCTACCCTTCACCTGTTAACCACTGCTCCCTACCCATCACCTGCTAACCCCTGCTCCCTACCCATCACCTGCTAACCCCTGCTCTCTACCCTTCACCTGTTAACCCCTGCTCTCTACCCTTCACCTGCTAACTCCTGCTCCCTACCCTTCACCTGTTAACCACTGCTCTCTACCCTTCACCTGCTAACTCCTGCTCCCTACCCTTCACCTGTTAACCACTGCTCTCTACCCTTCACCTGTTAACCACTGCTCTCTACCCTTCACCTGTTAACCACTGCTCTCTACCCTTCACCTGCTAACCCCTGCTCCCTACCCTTCACCTGTTAACCCCTGCTCTCTACCCTTCACCTGTTAACCACTGCTCTCTACCATTCACCTGCTAACCCCTGCTCCCTACCCTTCACCTGCTAACCCCTGCTCTCTACCCTTCACCTGTTAACCACTGCTCCCTACCCTTCACCTGTTAACCACTGCTCCCTACCCTTCACCTGTTAACCACTGCTCCCTACCCTTCACCTGCTAACCCCTGCTCTCTACCCTTCACCTGCTAACCCCTGCTCCCTACCCTTCACCTGTTAACCCCTGCTCCCTACCCTTCACCTGCTAACCCCTGCTCCCTACCCTTCACCTGTTAACCACTGCTCCCTACCCTTCACCTGCTAACCCCTGCTCCCTACCCTTCACCTGTTAACCACTGCTCTCTACCCTTCACCTGCTAACCCCTGCTCCCTACCCTTCACCTGTTAACCCTCATCCAGAATCCAGCTCATCCAGAATGCAGCAGCTCGACTGGTCTTCAACCTCCCGAAATTCACCCACACTACTCCGCTCCTCCGCGACCTTCACTGGTTACCGGTGGCCGCCCGCATCCGCTTCAAAACATTGGTACTGGCGTACCGTGCTACGAACAGATCTGGTCCAGTCTACATCCAGGACATGGTAAAACCTTACACCCCAACTCGTGCGCTCCGCTCGGCTTCTGCCAATCGGCTTGTAGCTCCGTCACTGCGAGCTAAACACTCAACAAAGTCTCGACTGTTCTCTGTCCTGGCTCCTCGATGGTGGAATGAGCTCCCCATTGACATCAGAACAGCAGAAAGTCTCTACATCTTCCGTCGCAAACTAAAAACACATCTTTTCCGACTATACCTTGAATAAAGGAAGTAGCACTTTAGTAGCACTGAAATGGCTCTTACTGATAGCACTTTGTAGTTGAACTTTTTGTCGAAATTGTACCTTCTTGATTCTTGTTGTTCTGATTCTTGTATGTAACCGTAGAATGCACTTATTGTAAGTCGCTTTGGATAAAAGCGTCAGCTAAATGAAATGTAATGTAATGTAATGTAATGTAATGTAACCCCTGCTCTCTACCCTTCACCTGCTAACCCCTGCTCCCTACCCTTCACCTGTTAACCACTGCTCTCTACCCTTCACCTGCTAACTCCTGCTCCCTACCCTTCACCTGTTAACCACTGCTCTCTATCCTTCACCTGCTAACCCCTGCTCCCTACCCTTCACCTGTTAACCACTGCTCTCTACCCTTCACCTGTTAACCACTGCTCTCTACCTTTCACCAGCCAACCCCTGCTCTCTACCCTTCACCTGCTAACTCCTGCTCCCTACCCTTCACCAGCTAACCCCTGCTCTCTACCCTTCACCTGCTAACCCCTGCTCTCTACCCTTCACCTGTTAACCACTGCTCTCTACCCTTCACCTGTTAACCCGTGCTCCCTACCCTTCACCTGTTAACCCCTGCTCCCTACCCTTCACCTGTTAACCACTGCTCTCTACCCTTCACCTGTTAACCACTGCTCTCTACCTTTCACCAGCTAACCCCTGCTCTCTACCCTTCACCTGTTAACCCCTGCTCTCTACCCTTCACCTGTTAACCCCTGCTCTCTACCCTTCACCTGTTAACCACTGCTCTCTACCCTTCACCTGTTAACCACTGCTCTCTACCTTTCACCAGCTAACCCCTGCTCCCTACCCTTCACCTGCTAACCCCTGCTCTCTACCCTTCACCTGCTAAACCCTGCTCTCTACCCTTCACCTGTTAACCACTGCTCTCTACCCTTCACCTGCTAAACCCTGCTCCCTACCCTTCACCTGCTAACCCCTGCTCTCTACCCTTCACCTGCTAACCCCTGCTCTCTACCCTTCACCTGTTAACCCCTGCTCTCTACCCTTCACCTGTTAACCCCTGCTCTCTACCCTTCACCTGTTAACCACTGCTCTCTACCCTTCACCAGCTAACCCCTGCTCTCTACCCTTCACCTGTTAACCCCTGCTCTCTACCCTTCACCTGTTAACCACTGCTCTCTACCCTTCACCAGCTAACCCCTGCTCCCTACCCTTCACCTGCTAACCCCTGCTCTCTACCCTTCACCTGCTAACCACTGATCTCTACCCTTCACCTGCTAACCACTGATCTCTACCCTTCACCTGTTAACCACTGATCTCTACCCTTCACCTGCTAACCCCTGCTCTCTACCCTTCACCTGCTAACCACTGCTCCCTACCCTTCACCTGCTAACCCCTGCTCTCTACCCTTCACCTGTTAACCACTGCTCCCTACCCTTCACCTGTTAACCACTGCTCCCTACCCTTCACTTGTTAACCCCTGCTCTCTACCCTTCACCTGTTAACCACTGCTCCCTACCCTTCACCTGTTAACCACTGCTCTCTACCCTTCACCTGCTAACTCCTGCTCCCTACCCTTCACCTGCTAACCCCTGCTCTCTACCCTTCACCTGTTAACCACTGCTCTCTACCCTTCACCTGCTAACCCCAGCTCCCTACCCTTCACCTGTTAACCACTGCTCTCTACCCTTCACCTGTTAACCACTGCTCTCTACCATTCACCTGCTAACCCCTGCTCCCTACCCTTCACCTGCTAACCCCTGCTCCCTACCCTTCACCTGCTAACCCCTGCTCCCTACCCTTCACCTGTTAACCACTGCTCCCTACCCTTCACCTGTTAACCACTGCTCCCTACCCTTCACCTGTTAACCACTGCTCTCTACCATTCACCTGCTAACCCCTGCTCCCTACCCTTCACCTGCTAACCCCTGCTCCCTACCCTTCACCTGCTAACCCCTGCTCCCTACCCTTCACCTGTTAACCACTGCTCCCTACCCTTCACCTGTTAACCACTGCTCTCTACCCTTCACCTGTTAACCACTGCTCTCTACCATTCACCTGCTAACCCCTGCTCCCTACCCTTCACCTGCTAACTCCTGCTCCCTACCCTTCACCTGTTAACCACTGCTCCCTACCCTTCACCTGCTAACCCCTGCACTCTACCCTTCACCTGTTAACCACTGCTCTCTACCCTTCACCTGCTAACCCCTGCTCCCTACCCTCCACTACAGGACTCATTCCACACAGCTTATCCTGTTTTCTTGTACACCAAAAATGTTCTGTTTATTTGTTTTGTTTGCTCCACTGTCTTTCTAATTTTGTTTTGTTCTGTTTGTCTCTCCTTATGTAAAGCATCTTTGAGTGTACTGAAAAGCGCTATATAAAATTAAAATATTATTATTATCTAATAATCATCAGACTAATTCAGCCAAAATAGCAAACTTCCATTCAAGCCAATTCCTCATCGTATGGAATATGGAGCCAACTGCAGTGAATTTACAGGTTCAGAATATAATCAAAGCCAGTCTCCCATCAGCTCTCATGTTGGTCTTTAATTAAACCACAGAGATGAAAATCAAAATGTCAAAGAATTCACGTCTGTATAGAAACAAGGAGGTGCCAGTTACTGAGAGACGGAAGAGAATAAAGGTCAAGTGCAGCCCGTTGAGTGTGTTTCCAGAGGTTGTGAAAATGCAGCTGCCACCGACTCATTCACTTCTCTCACACAATTTTAATTGTGCAAGAGCTCCGTCCCCGTTGTAGTTATTGTTTTAATAAAAAAAAAAACTCAGCACTGGGTCCAACCGCTGAACCAGGGTCAGGCTTGTGATTAATGGCCGTGCAAGTTCATGCACGTTTCACGCTTTCTCTGGAAGCCTTTTGAAGTACGTTTACACTCGCTCTGCAAAATGCTTAAAATTACTAGTTTCTACTAATTTGCAAAGTCCAACCACTTCAGGTAAAAGTGTTGTAGTGATGTACTTTTTCAAAACATTACATTACATTTTCATTTAGCTAACGCTTTTATCCAAAGCAGAACAGCCAGCGGGTGAAATAGTCATGATGTAGTAATTTAACAATGCAGATGTTTCAATAGCCTCAATTCTAAAGACATGCATGTTTCACTTGTTTGTTACAAGCTTGAACCTTTTAAATAAATCCACACAAAACAAGTTAAATCTTAACAACAACAAAGTTACATTTTTTATACCCTTCTGCTCTACAGCCCCCCTCTGGGCAAACTTATAGCATCATTTCCCAAAAGGTTAGACTTCTACTTCCAGATTTAACCATTCTGGAGAGTGCTTTCAAAAAAGCTAAATTTATAAGTATGAGGGTCAAAACTGTGACCGTGTTTATCTAAATCTTTTAAAGTATGTGTCTTTCCGTGACAGGAGTTGTTTACATTAAAGAGGAATGTGAAGCAAGCACAGACAGAACATTGTTGGAAAAGATAATTTGATCTTGTTGTCTTACTTTAGTCCTGATATTTGATTAATGATTATTTTTCTTATTTATTTTGAATGAGCAAATGACTTATATAATTTTACAACCAGTGCAATAGCTACTCTCAAAAAGGGTTTCCTACGGCAAAGCAAATTATAACCGGTGGTAACCCAAGAATGACTTTGTTGTTTGTATGTCCTCCCCCCCTCTCCCTCCCTCCCTCCTCCAAAGAGGAGGGAGTTGGTTTCCTATTACGACTGGCTTCGCACGCCATCTGTTTTAAAACTTGGGTTGAAGCTATACATGTGCGTGAGACTGGAGGTTTCTTTATGTTCTCCAGGGGGAGGAGAGAGGGAGCAGTCTAAGTAAACAGAGGAATTTGCACCCATCAACAAGTACAATATGCTGCAAACTTGCACAGCATCCATGACTTGCAAGTTGTAATGAAAGTTAAAGTCCACTGCTGGTGGAATTAAATAAGAATGCAAACATAAACTGCATTTAATGTAAATAGAATGAAGGTAATCAATTTTGCAAATGATATCCCAAAAGATGAATATACTGTTTCTATAATGCTTAGACTGCACTACTTCAAATGATATACCAACAAAATTGAATCACAACTTACAATGTAAAAAGAGTTGCATTAGTTGCATGCAAGTATGACACAAAAGAAAAAGAAAAGAAAAGAAGCAAAGTCCCACAAGATAATGATTATCTGGAGTCAAACTGTGAAGGCAAACTCCACTGGGAATCTTCCCTCACTCTGTCTTCCTCAGGTTGTATAAAAGCCTGTCAGCAAACGCAACTTCCTGCAGGACAGAAACCCCCACACACATACAGCTACCTCTTAACAACAGCTACCACTAGCTCTTACAACGAGCAAGCTTGCACTACAGAAAGGAGGCAATGAGCAGCGGGGTGTGGTTTCCTGCACTGGGACTGGTGGCCGGGCTGTGCTGCCTCAGTCTGGGACCCGTTCATGGGGGGAAGGTGCTGGTTGTGCCTGTGGATGGGAGTCACTGGCTCAGCATGAAGATACTGGTGAAGGAGCTTACCCACAGGGGCCACGAGGCTGTGGTGCTGGTGCCTGAAAGCAGCCTGTTGATCCAAGGCTCAGAGGGCTACAACACTGAGATCTACCCAGTGCCCTTCTCCAAAGCTGAACTGGATGGGATGTTCAACCAGCTGAAGGATGGAGTTTTCCTCAAGCCACCGGAAATCACAGATGTGTTTATCAATGTGCAGCGTTTGGTTAACTTTACATCGATGCAGGTGAAAGCCTGCGAGAGTTTACTGAACAACCAGCCTCTAATGAGCAGACTGAAGGGAGGGGGCTTCGATCTTGTGCTTACAGACCCCTTCCTTCCCTGCGGCTCCATCATGGCTCACGTCTTTTCCATTCCAGCTATTTATTTCCTGCGTGGACTTCCATGTGGGCTGGATACAAAGGCTAACCAGTGCCCCTCTCCTCCTTCCTACGTCCCTGTGTTCTTCACTGGTAATACAGACATCATGAACTTCCCACAGAGAGTCAAAAACATGTTAATGACCATGGTGGAGTCCTACGTGTGCAAAGTACTCTATTACAACTTTGAGGATCTGGTCAGCAGGTACCTAGGAGACAACATGACCTACATGGAACTTCTTAGTAATGGCGCGATCTGGCTTCTCAGATATGACTTTACTTTTGAATGGCCCAAACCTATCTTGCCAAACATGGTTTTTATTGGAGGGATCACTTGTGGACAGACAGCTCCTCTTCCAGCGGTGAGTATTCAAAGAATGTACGCCAGAGTATATAAGCATGCATCACATCTGGATCACGTATGGCAAATTGCATACTTGCTCTTTAAGTCAGGTGAAAGCAAACCCTTTGAAAGAAAACAGAAAAACATTAGTTAGTACTACCAGGTGCTTCAAATATTGTAACGATCCTTTGGGCTGTTTATCATGATTGACCAACACTTGGCTCACTACATTGTGAAAGAACAGGTTGTTCTGCGTTATGGGAGATGCAGTGTGTGGAATGTGAGCCAGGGAAAGCAAATGTATGGGCTATGGCCAGCGAAGAAAAAAAGTGAGCAGCCCTGTTATGTTAGCAGGAAGGAAACACCCACGCCGGTCGACAGAAACACAATCAGGATTATGCTTCTAATATTATTGAATTGGTGCTGTATACAATGTTGATCGAGACAATTCCTATCAAACTAATGCATCACAACATCATTGCCCGTCTTTTCCAACCCTCCCGCAGGACCTGGAGGAGTTTGTGGATGGCTCAGGAGACGACGGCTTTATCGTCTTCACCCTGGGCTCCATGGTGTCCAATATGCCCGAGGAGAAGGCGAAACAGTTCTTTGATGCCTTTCGGCAAATCCCTCAACGGGTAACATAACCATTACAGATCAAGTCACTTTACTGAGATTCAACTCAATAACCTACATCAGTTTATTTAAAAAATAAATTAAAAAAGTGGTTGCCTCACAGCAAGAAGGTCTCCCACCACCAAAACATTCATCCTCCCTGTTTCAGGTTGTTTGGAGATACACTGGAGTCTTACCTGAAGATGTACCCAAGAACGTGAGACTTATGAAGTGGTTACCTCAGAATGATCTGCTAGGTGGGTTTAGTCTTACAAGGACAGTGTTATGCATGAAACTAATCGAAGCATTATCAAACTGCATTTTGGACTTGACCTAAAATTGTCTCTGTGCTCCGCAGCCCATCCCAAAGCTAAACTCTTCATCACTCACGGAGGTACCCATGGTATCTATGAGGGTATCTGCAATGCTGTACCCATGCTGATGTTTCCACTGTTTGGGGACCAGGGCGACAACGTACATCGCATGGTGTCCCGAGGTGTTGCAGAGGCACTCACAATTTATGATATGACAACTGAAACCCTGTTGGTTGCACTTAATGAAATCATCAATGACAAAAGGTAAGTGCAGGACAATAACGTCAAGTGGCTGTGAAGTTTTCTCGTTAATGAAAAAAAACTAAAGTTATGTGTGTTTCTCACCAGAACCTGATTCAACAAATGTGTTCCTTTGCAAAGCCTATTTTTCAAAAATGTTTTAAAGAAGTCAATTTACAGTTCGCTTGCTCTGTTTGTTGGTGCCTTGCATGAAACCGTGCTCGTACACCATGTGACCTTGTGTGTGTGCAAACAGTGTCCGAGATAAGTAAGATAAACATAATGGGGGCCCACCCATTGATAAACGTTGCTCCATAGTGCTTCTAGTAGTTCATGACATCTTATGTAACACATTTTAGGAAATAGTTTGAACTATAGTGTGTAGACCTTTTGATGAACAGAACTGGAGATCATTAACTTATATGACTTCTCCCCAGTTACAAAGAGAACATAGTGGCGCTGTCTGAGAGGCACCTGGACCGCCCTGTGGAGCCCGTGGAGCTGGCTGTCTTCTGGACGGAGTTCGTCATGAGGCACAAAGGTGCTGCACACTTAAAGGTCGCTGCACATCACTTGAACTGGATTCAGTACCACAGCCTGGATGTCATCGGCTTGTTTGCCATCATTCTCATCACCGTTCTGTGGTTGACAGTCAAATGCTGCTTGCTCTGCACTCGCATGTGTTTCAGAAAGGGGACTCCGAAGAGAAAGAAAGAGTAGTGTTTCTAAAGTCTTTTGTTCTATAAGCTCATAAAAAACTAACATGGTGCGGGTTCTCTGTTGTGTGTGTGTGTGTGTGTGTGTGTGTGTGTGTGTGTGTGTGTGTGTGTAAATGTTGTTATGATTTTATCTGTAATCCTTTTTTTATAAAAGAAAATTTATTTTGGAAAAAGTACCCTTTACTGTAGTGATATTGGGCAATATAAATAAAGCTACATTTAATAAGCGCTTTACTTTGAAGTTTCTTGGTTTTCCAGGCTGCAGGAAATCAGAGCCGAAATCAACAATACTGACATATTAAGTGTAATTTACTCGATCTCAAAAGCTGAGTTCGAAGCTATTGAAATTAAGACTGATGACCTAATTGTCCTCAACCTTTCATGTTTATGGAAAATGTTGTGACCAGCATCCTTAAATCCCATGAGGCCTTGTGCCTTATCACGATAGCCCCCCAAACATATTCTGTGGCAGCAGAAAGTGTAATACTTCATAACCATTCCTGGTCCGACATTACATTAATACTGGCACCATCAAAGCCTGTTTCAGCTCCGATTATTTAAAGGATATGCAGGAGTACCACGTCTGCCCTTCTTTGGGGTGAACAAAAAGTTAAGGATTGCTATCGACTCTGTTCAAATACACAACCATCTGTTCCAGAGTAATTTTAACATTGGTCCATTCAGGCCAGATCTTCGATAACCTAAAAGAAAAAAGGCTGCTAATCTGTTCGTAACCCTAAATAGACACAACGTTCTCAATTGCAGTCATGCTGCTGTGTCCTGCATCACGCATTGTTAATATCACCTCCATCTTTAAGGTATGCAAGGGTGAGGTCAAACAAACCACCCGGAGAGAGCAAAAACATTAGAAATACTTTCCTCACATAAAAGACAATATAGCGGCACCACAATGGAAACCTTGAATACACTTTCTGTGCTGGTGACTATAATTCAAAAGATGTTTTTTTAAAGTCAGTGGAGTGGAGATGCTGGTAAACTGTAAGACATTCCTCAGTAACAATAACACGTTACAGTGCCAGAAGGAAGGTGTGTGTGCTTTATGAGAACTGGGCCGCTCATTTTCCTTTGTGAGTTTATTTTGGACAGACTGAATGCCTACAGCTCCACCTAGTGGTCAGTAGACAGTAGGGCACACCAGCGTGAAAAGCAATTGCACCTACTAAAGTTAAGAAAACTTGAAAATGGTTAATCAGACAGCATTCATCCACATTCTTAGACCAAGGATGTGACTATCATACAACTTGCTCTGGTATTTTCTGCAGTAAAAACAAAATATATTACTAATATGAACTGCTTAAAGGGACTTCTACTCTAACCCCAGATATCTATATCTATCTGAGTATACTGAGGACAATGTAGTCCTGAAAACACCTCCAGCAGACAAGTGCTTGGCTTATCAGGATCAGTATAGTGATCTGAAACTGTATTATTATTGTTTACAGCTTCTCTTAACACAGAATTTAAAATCAGTGTGCTTTAGAGTCAAATGCAAATGCATGTCTGTTGTTGAAACACCATCAAATTATTTTTGGTCCAGAAAATACATAAGCGATAGAAATGAGAGCTGTGTGTGTAAAGTTCAGTGTGTGGGGTGTGACTACCTTTGTACACATTGTGGTTACTGTGGCCATAACGCACAGTTTCCATTTAACTCTCTCCCTTTAGAGTAGATGTAGTGGCTATGATGAAATAAGAAGCAGTCAAGGGAGTTCATTTGTGATGGCCAACATTAAATATGGACACTTCGGGTTTTGAGGGCAGGAAATAGATTGGCCCACAGGACCTAAGCTCCTGGACGCAGCTTAATTTATTACAATTTTCTATAGTTGTCTTTTTAATATGTATAATTATTTTGTAGAAGCACAAGAACACAGTTGTATTTAGCAAAGTGCTTCACATTTAGATTATTGATGAACTAACAACAATGCATGAGTGCCAACTCAAATGACACATGGTGGGTTTACCTTCTTCTCTTTTTTGTTAAATGGTGTGATGCTGCAGTGAAAAAGGTGTGATCTCATTTGTTCTGTGCAACAATGACACCTGCCCACAAAGTTTCCGTAGTGGGACTTGACTATAAAAGAGCACTTCCAGCCACACTGTGCATCTTCTACTTCTGCACAACGACCATGGACCGCACATACTGCGTTATCATTTTCTTGCAGCTGCTCTCCCTCACTGGTAAGACGAGATCACATTTCTTTATTGCCGGGAGAGACATGACTATATAATAAAAGCAGTTTTTAGGGATCATGGATGATCTTTAATGAGCATTTTTAATGGTTGGAAAGTCTTTAATTGTGTTTTGTAATCTGTGCATTAATTCACCCTCTGTTCCTCATGTAAGGGGCCTCTGAGAGCGGCATAGTGGGTGGGAGGGTTGCGAAGCCTCATTCCAGGCCCTACATGGCATCCCTCCAGTTTTCCAACAAACATTACTGTGGCGGGATGCTCATTCGGGAGGACTTTGTGTTAACGGCAGCACACTGCAATCAGTGAGTTCATATGAAATCCATGTGCATAGGTACTAATTATTAGCATTAAAAACTAGTTTTATTCCCATCACTGCAATTGTCATTTACAAAGATGTGTTGGTTATTACTTTTATCGTTTACAAATGTAATGTAGTATCAGTGATGGGTCACATACATGTTTGTCATAGCTAGGAAAAAGACTTCTTAATGACGCATATTGTAGTAATTTGCATTTCCAAGTCGTTGTACTTTATCATCAATGTTTCCAAGTGTGAAATGCAGTATAATTGAGTATAACTAAATATTTTTGACATTAATTGTACACCTGTTTGTCAGAGTTCGGCCATTGACGGTGGTACTTGGAGCACATGACATAAGCAAGAAAGAGAAAAGTCAGCAACGGATCCAAGTGGCCAAGTACCACCAGCATCCGAAATTCACTGGAGAATTCGACTATGATATCATGTTGCTTCAGGTAAACTAAATCAGTGTAAAAGTTGATATAACATTTTCTGTGTGCAAAAGAAAGTCTCTCTGAAGTATGTTGTGCAATGAGGTTAACGCCATTATTTTTTGCAACACCTTGTACAAAAGTGAAGCTGCACGAGGTGATTTCACACATTTGCTCTGAAGGATGTGGGTGGCGAACGACATAAAACCCCCCAGCGTGCTTTAAGAGGACATAAACACATGAAATGCACTGTTCTCTCCCACAGTTAAAAGACAATGCCACACTGACGAAGTACGTGAAGGCCATCGGACTACCTAAGAAAGATGGGAAAACCCCGGCCCACGTCAACTGTGCCGTCGCTGGCTGGGGCCAAACCGGTCCCAAAAAGCCGACTTCCAATGTACTGAAGGAGACCACGGAGAAGATGCAATTCAGCTTTGCGTGCCGAGACAAATGGAAGAAATACTTCAATTCTCAGCACATGATTTGCACCACATTTGACAAAAAGAAGGGAGGGATTTGTCAGGTAATCTAACAGCATTTGAAGCAGGACTGCAAATAAGTAACCAGCCATTGTATACATACAAATATCAATAGTGCTGAAAACATGGAGAAAACTTTTTATGAACCAAAAACAAGTGCAATCTTTTTTGTTTGCATTATATTTAATCAACTCTGTTGTCTTTTTCTTAGGGGGATTCCGGGGGACCACTTATCTGCAACAGTAAGCCTCAGGGTATAACAGCTTTTACCAAGAGCAATGATTGCAATAATCCCAACTTTCCTCATGTCTTCACTAAAGTCAATTTCTTCCTCCCCTGGATTAAGAAAGTGATGAATGGATGAGGGGAATGTTGCATGAGCAACTTTTCTGAGGCCAAACATATTGTCCTTTCCTCACTTGCTTATTAAACAATATTGCAAACAGTTTGTGTATTAATGGTCTTCGTTTAAAAAAGAATGATTGACGTGGAAAATGTTTTGCATGTGAAAAAAAAAATGGAATTAAAAACTTCTCACTGTACATATATAGCATTTACCTATTACATCATCTTACTATAAAGCATGCTTCTTTGTTTTTGTGCTTAACTCCCTTTTGCTAAATTATTGTGGGAGTTTTGTCAACTATATACATATGTATCTTTATAACTAATAATTGTTCATCATATTTAATCTAATCTAATTATTATAATTCATTTTCAAACAATACAACAAATGAAAAAGGTGACAACAGCGGGGGTTGGAGGGAGGAAGAAAGTATGTTGGGGTGATGGTATACTTGTGGTGTTAAAGCCACACCACAGACCACAGCTGTTGTCAGTCATAGTGCAAACTTTTGAAGTTGAACCGTTTTCTGTCTGTGAAACCCGCCATCTGCAGAGAAAGTGAAAGAAATGTGCCGTTTTAAAAAGGAACAGCCACAACTGAATTCCTATCACCGAAACCGAATTAGAGACTGGAAATGTAAAACTCACCGGACTTGGGTCTCTTGTGAAATATCTCTTCTCTATCACCTGTTCAGGAGATAAGTTGAGATTGAGAGGCCGAAGACTTTTTAAATACAAAAACTCACAGACCCAAATGTACATTGTACAAACGGGGTACCTCACAAGTTATAGACTTGACTATCACATCAATTCAATGTCAGGCACAAGTAAAAAATATGGTACAACACAAGAATAAATGGAAATTACATGATTTTCTTACTGATATTATAAAGTATCCTTACATCATACATAATGGCATGAAATCCAGGCCTACTTGACCAAGTCAAAATGGTTTGAAATGTTACAGTCTGTAATAATATTCATGTTGAAATTAATTTACCAACAAAAAGGACTGTGTATATATATATATACACATACATACATATATACATACATATACCGAGAACTCTGGGTTTCTCACCTTGTCAAAGAACCTGCTGAGCTTCACAGCATTTGATGTGCCTGCGGCGAGGTATCTCGGGTTGGTGCAGTCCTGAGAAAACAAAATAGCACTTCAGCCACAAACCTGAAAGAAATCAAGTCTTTTCTTTCTCAGGTGACATCAGGTGATTTTTTTAATTATACATAAAGGGTCTACAATGTTGCAATAGGTCTCTTTTGTGTATCAGGTGTCAAAATACCACAAGCATTGCAGCTTTATTTATAATAGTTTTGTTATCATCGAACAATGTTTTTGTGGAACATTTCTGGAACAGAGACCTACGTTTCAATATCAAAACGATATTTCAACACATAAATGAGATCAGTAACATCACAGATTCAATTTAAAATGGGCTTAAGATCAGAGATTGTATGAATGACAGAGTGGACCTACGAGATTGAACTCCTCTGCATTGAAGTCTTCAGACAGGAAGGCCGTCCGTGTGAGAACTTCATTGCGTTTGTTCTCTGGGATCTGGTCAAACTTGGTGCCAATCAGCAACAAAGGCACTGAGTTCTCAGCAAACTGCTCCCTGTCATAGTCACTGCAGGGGGAAAGAAAAACTGTGTCAGTGTGGATATACATTTTAAACCCCATGAAAACGAAACAATAACATGACACGTTTACTCACCCATTTGAGACGATAACTCCTGTTGGAGAACAATCTCTGTTCAAAGCTTCTAGTGACCAGCGGTAGAGATTCTGAGACGATTTCTTATTTGTTAAATCGTGCACCAACATAATTCCTGAAAAAAAAGGCGAGAAAAAATGACAACTAAATATTAGCAACGCGAAGGATTCCAAATTTTCCTGAAATAATCATTTAAAAATCATCTTTACCATTAACTGAATTGTAAAAGACTGCTCTGGTGCTTTTGATACTGCTGGCACTGCCAAGAGATCCTCCAACATCCCAGAGTTCAATGTAGTAGGTTTTCTCTTCTGGGGTTCCCTCTTTATAGTCCTGGACCTGTAGTTAAATAGTTGTTTTGACCATTCAATTATGTTGTCTTCTACGCATCTGTAACATGCGAGTGCTCTGCTAATTTTGAATTTTGAGTCATCAGTGGAAGAAAAAAACTAGATAAATTCACTCAAATACTGTAGTTAAATAAAATGTTCAGGTACTTACATTTGAACAAAATATTTGTATTTTTTGCTACTTTGGGCCTCTAGGTTTAGTAAAATTAGCTCCACCTTCATCACCATTTAGTAAATTAGGTGTTCAACCTACCCGTACATCCACAGAGCAACCAACAGTCCACGATGGATTTCCTAACACCTGATTCTGACACAGCAGATGGACCAAGGAAGACTTGCCCACCCCTACAAAAGATATGATGAAGATGTGGGGGAATGACTTACACTTTTGATGAGATCAGTATACACTCATGCAATGACAGACTATATATTCCGGTAGATCATAATGTTTGGCTTTCAGTCTTCTGGTCATTGCGAGACAATGAAGACGTGGTTCACTTGTATGTGGCACAGCCTCCATTGCAAAAACTGGTCATTGTAACATATCCTCAGTTTCCATCAAAGCATATATCATTTAAAACATCAGTAAATATCTTTAACGAGCTGTTGGATGTCACTTTTTAATTCGGCTATTGCTGGTCCACCTTTATTTCACGTATGCAGGTTTACAGAGTAACTAACAACTACACTACTCCAGACTTTGGGCTGGAGCTTGACGTCCCAGTTAAAGATTACAAGGGTCGCAACCCGTGTGATATGTATTTTAACAGAATAAATATATATATTAACAAATATGCATTCAATTTCACGTTGGATTATGAATTCCGAAAAGGTATTAAACTTACCGGAATCTCCTAAGACTAATACTTTTACCCTGTCAAGAGAAGCCATTTTTTTGTGTGACAGCGGCGTCCCGGAAGATAATAGTGGAAGCTCCGCCTACAAATACTATCCCTGTAATCTGATTAGCTCCCGAGAATGCGCCAGACGCAAACCCATTGGTCAAAATGTACGTCGATCAACAATCCGTCACTTTTATTGGCTATTGAGTGCAGCTGGTAAACCGTTGTTGTGGTTTTGGTATTGTTTCCGGGGTTGACTTCCCAAATACATCATAAAGCATGCGAGCTAAATTAGCAGTTTAAATATAAGTTCAAATGTTTCCAGTGAGTTTAAGCTGTGTTTATTAGCAACAAAGTCTGGCGTAGTCTGCAATGACCTAAGGAAGCGGGGGCTTTGGCGTATTGGTGGTAACATAACGGGTAAGTTATCGGGCAGAGTTGGTGTGAACTAGGTTACATGTTGGCTGCAACGTTACATTTAGCTAACGTTAGTTAGCGTAAGGCAAGCTAGTCCGCTGGCTGTGAAGATAGAGTAAATTGCTTAAACGTTAACGTTAAGATAAGTTATGTTAGCACTATCCAACAGCAGGGAAAGCTGAGGAAATGATCGCTATTCGCAAAATATGATCTTTCCTTCAAATAGTATCCATGTGGTCCAATCTTTCATTTCCGTCTAAATGTAGCTAGTTAGTTCAATTGTATTTAAGTCTGCGGGTTTATACTTAAATGATCTGGCAGCCTCCCCTACCTGTTCTCCTAAAGTGTTTACCTGTCTTCTCAGATTTTACTCAAGAGTCTTAGTTTGGTTTTATGGCGGGTGACGACCAGAGTTAAGGTGCACGTGTATCCATCTTCTTAATAAAACCCCCAAAACATGACCAATACATTCTCAGATCAGCTCCCAACTGAAGCATCTTTTTACTTCCACTTTTTAGACTCACTTCTTCCACACCGAGCTTTCAGATCTCCTTCTTTAATGTTTCTCGCCCCTTTCTGATTAACATCTCTCGTCTCTCCACAGCAGAAGATGATAGAACCGGAGGTGCTGACTGAGGTTCCCGCAGCACTTAAGCGGCTGGCCAAGCAGGTCGTTCGGGGTTTCTACGGAGTGGACCATGCCTTGGCCCTGGATGTGCTCATTCGCAACCCCTGTGTGCGTGAGGAGGACATGCTGGAGCTGCTCAAGTTTGATCGCAAACAACTGCGCTCGGTACTCAACACCCTGAAGGCAGACAAGTTTGTGAAGTGTCGCATGAGAGTGGAAACGGCCGCTGATGGCAAGACAACGCGGCACAACTATTACTTCATCAACTACAGGTGGTTATTTTGTTTTGTATGGCAACAGTGAACATAATAGACACAGTAACACACAATACCTTCCTGTTAATGGGTGGAGATTTGGTGTATCTGTAAGACTGGGAGGCAGAAATCCACCTATCACATTTCAGTTTGAACACATGTTTACGTACATGGTAACTTATGAGAGGATGTGAGGACTTGTTTGTTAACCACAATGAACAACCACCAGGAGAGAGGGGCCCTCAGAGTTGACCTCAACTAAATTTGCATATCTTCTTCCAAAGTAGAAATAACAGTATGGTTTTCTGATTATTAGAAAGCTTACAAACGAGGTTATCCGCAATTGTTCATGTTTTTTTATATTCTGGTCACTTTTTCCCATTTGTTTATTATCATGACTAGAAAACTGAAATTGTAATTATATTTAACGCCTAGGGGGAGATGTATGTTTTCTATGTGTGTGACTGTGTGCTTTTCTTTTGTTAGCCACATGGGAAACAATGACAAAATCTATTTATTAGCCGATGCCAACATCTTGAATACTATAACGCTTTACCAACCGGATTTGTTTTTTAGGGTCTTGGTCAACGTGGTGAAGTATAAATTGGATCATATGCGACGGCGCATTGAGACAGACGAGCGAGACTCCACCAACCGCGCCTCCTTCCGCTGCCCCTGCTGCTTCTCCACCTTCACGGATTTAGAGGCCAATCAGCTGTTCGACCCAATGACAGGTAAACAATCTCATCATCTATGAGGCTATATATATATATATATACATACACACACACACACACACACGGTTCAATGTCAATGCTGCCTCACAGTGTGGCTGTCTCTGGAGAAAACATTGACTGCTCTCTCATGAACACACTACCATTGTGCAGTTGTATGTGCTAGAAAGAAAAATCAATCGGTTCTCAAGACCTGTCAACACTAATATCACTGCACAAGATGAGGATATGACAGCAGAGGGTACTGCACAAGATCTCAAGCCATGTGTGTTCTGCGTCATGAAGCCCATTGCAGGTTGTGGCTTCCTGCTATCAGGCAATATAAAACTTGATATGGAACTAAAGTTTCTTTAAATTGGTATTAAGTAAAACAATTATCTGCCAACAAGATAAAAAATATTTTAAAAAGGAATAAGAATCTTATAAAGAACATAATAAAAACATTAGCTTAAGCCTAGCTGTCACCTGATCAGTGATAAGTAATCTAGTCCATATTTGCTCGTGTGGCTATTATTTACCTTCGAATCGGATATCTGGCAAACCTTTTGTTAGTTGAGGTGTGGTTACATTTTATTTTTCTAGGTCAGCCTGTCTTGGGTAAAATGAAATGCTTCTATATTACCCAAACTGAAAATGGTCTTTCAGCATAATTGAAAATGACTTGCTGTTACAACAAAAGGCCTGAAGCACTATCATAGTCTGATTCTCACCCTGCCTCATTATGGGCTGGCAGCTGTCCAAACCCCTGCTTCTAAATGGGCATCACATCACTCACTTATCACGAGGAGCTATCCATTATGCTGTGTTGTGCATGTGAGTAACAGAGGCAGACTGTGGGTGTGGACATGCAGAATCCAAAGGGAAGATGAAGCTAACTAACCACAGCATTACAGTAGATGTAGGCTCACAGACGGGTTTGAAATCATAAGTCGATTGACATAACCAATACTTGATGAACTTACTTAAGTAAACAGTGCTTTCTCTGTTGAATTTGCGTTCTCCAGTTTCCTTTTGATTCAAATGACACATTTCCTGAGTATGGTCCGGGTATGAGACAGTAAGACTGGACTATCATTGCATTACATTTTCTGCAACCGTCTACCTCAGAAATTCTGGTTCTGGTGGTTTTAAATATTTGTTTCATGTTGTTTACAAAAAAAATGCAGGAAAATGTGCATTTGAGTGAAATGATAATGCTCCAGAATAATAATGTGCTTGTGATGAAGATCTTGAATGCTCGCTACTCTGTGCTCATTCATAGACGCCGTTCATTCTTGAGTCTGCCGTGCTTTCATTGTCTGCCAGTCCAAATGTTGACTACCAGTTAACCACCACTCATTTGATAGCCATTATAAATCACATCCTGGTAAAAGCTTTCTTTCCTGGTTTGGAGCCGTCAGCATCTTCCTGGTGACTCATTTAAGACAGGAGCAATTTCCTTTAGCTCTTGTCTCTTGTTTCAACGTTTCCCAACTGGTATCAAATCTGGCTGTGGAGGCAGTAACCCTGCACCCTGACCGGCGCTGACACAAAGAATACCTGGAGCTCACATAGTGGTAGTCAGAGCTATTGGTGGATTCTTCAGGGCAAGCAACACTCAGTTTGACCTCACAGGGATGGGAAGTGACATCACTAATCTGACAGCTCATTCTGATCCACAAAGAAGAGCCGGAAACCCTGCCGCTTTGAATTTTCACACTTTGTAAAGTGAATGCGCCCTCCCTCTTCAGAACATGCATTTAGCTTTTTTTTTACTAACTCCATCTGACGTGTAGGTCAGATGGAGCGATTGCAGACTTTTTTTATTTAGTTTTGTTGCATAAAATGTTAATTTCTCTCTCTCTCTCTTATATATATTTTTATATATCCAATACACACATTTTCTTCCCTCTCATACATGCAAATGCTTACTTTTACCATTTATTCTTCTTGCACATGTAGCATATGTGATACGCTGATCTCTCTCTCTCTTTCTTTCTTTCTTTCTTTTATCCCATGCACACACTTTCTTTCCTTTCTCTCTCATACACACAAATGCTGGCGCGTTTCCCATTTTTGAATTCAGCCAGAGAAGCAGATGGCCGAACATGCCCCTCTCTTACTGGTAGGAAGCAGGTCCCAAAGAAAAAGATCAGCCTGCGGTGTCATTACCAACAAGGCATTGTTGTTTTGGGTAGAAGTACACCTATTAGCATGGATGTTTAATGCTACGTGGAAATTATATATTGTTGGATAACCTTTACCTCTATAATTTCCATTCCTTGTGTGATGTACGTATACAATATATGTAAAGATTTAAGGGCAAGCACTCATGACTATCAGTGTAAAATCACTGCACATTCCCAACTATGCTACATTTCTGCAAGTAGTCTTTGGCAAAGTTGGTTTATAGCCTGCAGCTCTGGGCCCCAGTTAAAACCAGTGCCCCATAGGCATGCCCCCTGGTTGTGGGTAACACAGTATGTGATTTAGTAGCCAGAACTACCCCTGTTGTTTTAAACATAGTTCTGTCTTCACCCGTAGGTACATTTCGCTGCACCTTCTGCCAGACGGAGGTAGAGGAAGACGCGTCGGTGTGTCCTGACGGCAGGACACCGGTGGCGCGCTTCAACGAGCAGATCGAACCCATCTATGCGCTGCTGCGCGAGACCGAAGATGTTAACCTGTCCCAGGATCTGCTGGAGCCGGAGCCTGCTGAGATTCCTGCCCTCAAACAGAGGTCAGCTTCTGACAAACCTCACGCAGCGCTTACTTCTAAATACGTGTTCCCCTCTGTCGGCCAGTCCTTAAGAGTTAGCATTTTCAATGACGACAAATTCTGTTCACCTCTGTTAACTGCAATAAGGGCCTCAGTGATATTGGCTCAACTTAATAACCGTTTGTGCAACAAGGGAATTACATTCCATTACACATGAATGTTTTTTTTTATTTTATTTTTAGCTTAAACACATACCTCAATGTTTCATGTTTAAACTGTTCAAGATACTTACTGAATCTTTCCTCTAGCCGCGATCGTGCTGCGGCGGCGGCCGGAGCGAACTTAGGCCCACACCGCGAAGCCTGGTCCAACAAAGGCTCGACTTACGCTGACATGTACACCCAGAACGTGGTTATCAGCATGGAGGAGCAGGAGGAGCAGCAGAGGCAGGCCAAGGAGGGCAAGGCACCGAAGGAGAGGCCCGTCTGGTTGACCCAGAGCACCGTGCAGGGCGCTTACAGCGAGCCTGACGTCCTCAAGAACAGTAAGTGGGAATTTCCTACAGCACCAACCAGTCAATATGTAGAACGCACACTAATCTGATGGCAAAATGTTTTGTATGTAGAAAAATATCATTAAAATCAAACACATTTGAGTTGAAGTATAAAGAACTGTATCATTTTGCATGCATGAAAATGAAATAATTTCCGCTCTAATATATATGTATACATTGATGCCTCCAATAAAATGTAAGTCAGTCATGCGAAAAATGAATGCTTCACAAAATAATAAGTCAGATGACGTTAAATTACAAATTAAATTCCCTCCCACTCCTGCATGCTGTTTTCACGTGTCATTATCAATAAATCCTATTGCACTGGGTTTCCCAGTAAGATGACGATCGGACCCACAAACACGAGCCCAAACAAGACCCCCATCTTTGACTGCTCCTCTTCAGGCTACAGGTCAAGCCAGGTTATCTCCCTCGGTCAGAGTGCTCCTTCACCATACAATCTTTTTCTGACATTGTTTCTCCACCCAAGGGCACGCAGCAATCAGGCCCGGCCAGACTCCTATTGAGCCATAATTGCTTAATTGAAATGATCAGCGGCTTGACTAGTGCACGGCTGAGCAAGACTTTCTCATTAATAAAATCCATTCTGTGGAAATTGCACAAATTATGCCTTCCGAATATCCTGTCTCTGAGGTGTGGATCTGCCCGTAATGATCTTGTTGCCCTTTTGAAGCCTGGAAACAGACATGACATCCGACGATGACGCCGTGTAAATGAAGTAAACGGTCAGAGGCTAAGCTGCAATAAGGAATGCTGGAGGCTGAACCCTAGAAGGGCGTACCGCATCTCGATGCCCCGCTCCAGGCACGCTTTAGAAATACAAATTCTAAATTTTGAATATGTAATTGTTTTATTTTCCCAGCTGGAGACGCTGCGCCCGTGGCCCCGGACGGCGCAGCGGCTCTCGGACTCGGTCAGGCGGATGAAAACGAGGAAGTGATGCGCGCCCTGCTCATCCACGAGAAGAGGGGCGCGGCGGCGGCGGGAACGGGTGCAGCCGGAGCCAGCACGGCTACCAGGGCCTCTACCAAAGCTAACGCCAGCGACTCCGACAGCGACACCAGCGAATCGGATGATGACGCTTCCTCGGTTCCTCCCCCGGCCACCGCTGCTCAGCATCGGGTCGCGGAGGAGGAAGACGACGACGACGAGTTTGAGGAGGTTGGGGACGAGCCAATGGTGATGGTCGGAGGCAGGCAGTTCTCATACCGAGAGGTCAGCCAGAAGCCAGAGCTAGTGGAGCAAATGTCTGCGCAGGAGAAGGAGGCCTACATTGAAATGGGACAAAACCTCTTCCAGGACATGTACTTCTGAACACACACACACACACACACACACACACACACACACACACGCATTTACACACACATTATCAACAATTTGATGTGTTCCCAAAGTATCCTTCTGCTGTCTCAAACTGTCGGTGATGGCATCTGAGAAAAATGTTTGTGGAACACCACTTCTCAAGCAAAAAAACAAACAAGATGCTGCTCAAGAAGTGTTTACAGTCGGCGTCCTGCTCTTCATTATAAGAGCCAAGGACGCTCTCTGACAGTATTGCCTAGGTGATCACACCTGTAGTATTCTGTCCTCCAGTATTTTTATATTCTCAGTCGTCAGCCCAGAAGGGACGACATGATGTTTTTTTTTGTTTTTCTGTTAATCCGAAATGAAAATAAACCGGACCGACAGGCTCCAGTCATGTTTTAAACGTGTTGCTTCTCTCATGCATGTGACTGACCAGATCTGCTTCACATGTAATGGATGCAGCTGTGCAGACACAAGTGTATGTTTTATGCTTCAATCGATGTTCTTCCAACTCGTGTAAATGACCTCGTCGATTGTCTGTTGGGCCGTGAGCTCTTCCAAAAGACGTCCGAGTGCGTAGCAGTGCTGTGGTTGAACATGATGCTGAAGTGCTGCTTTCTCTTAGATCAGAAAGATCATCTCAGCTCCCAAATGTTGAATACACTGCATGAATATAGTGCAGTAAAGAAATATGCATGGACATACACTAATGTTCACTTGGACACAACCAGTATGTACTGTACACTTACAAGCTATTCATAATATAACAGTAAGGGGGCACTGTGACATCTGTCTTCTCAGATAGTGGACATGACAGACTCCAGAATTATGCTAATACCAAATTATAACCCATAACTGGATATGGCTTCATGCTACAACATGTTGGATCTGTTATTGGCTACAAAGGCCGAGTTGCTACCATTTTAAAGGAGCATTTGTATAAGCTGCAAAAGACATGGCATGTTAACCATGTCATTTTGAATTAATTTTCTTATTTTTTTTAAATGATATTAGCCTCATGGAAGTACATACATTTTTTATTTTGTTTTAATGTCCATCTGTTAACTTTTATTCTCTCAGTATAATGCCTCCTAATGTGACATCACGTTTCTCCCTCTGATGCACACGTTAAACTAACGTGAAGCTCTCAATACAGTCACCAAATGATATGGTCACAACTGTAAAATGCCTTTCTTATGCTGCAGCAGTTAAGAAAAAGAATATATATACGTTATCATTAAACATATTTTAAATGCATTTGTGCAAAACACCTGCAGGAATTACTGCTATCACAGGTGGTGGCGCTGCAGGGTTTGATTTGCCATTTAAAAATGTGCAGCTTTACATAACAGACTTCATATAGTATAAACTATCTTAACTTGTGAGTTTAAAAATCCATGACAGTGTAACGAATGACAAACACCACCCATTGCATCTTATGCGCCGAGTCCGACTCGTCAGTGTGTGTTTATTCTGTAATCAAGGGTGGTGCAGCTATTATAGAGGTCGATGGCATAATCAAGATGAGAGACATGTCCTTATGTGAAAGCTTGATTTTCAGGAGAAATCAGGGCAAGATTAACAGGCTTTGAGGGGAAGATGACATGCATTTCATACCAATCGTGATATCCTCCCAGTGAGACCACTCCTGTCTGGTCACATCCGGATGGCAATTATGCACCGAGGCGGCCCCTCGACAAACACACTCACAGCTTTCCTCCACATGTGCTCCAGCTGGATTTAGGATATTTTGTTATGTGGCTTTCCAAATAATGACTTCTTTGATGTAACCCCAGTAACCCGCGGCACTGGGTCGCCTGCGGGGGGCAATTTCACCTCGAATCCGGAGTCTGAATACAGATGTGGGCCTGGCATTTACCGAAAACAGGCCTTTTCAAATAAAATAAAATGTTACACCTGTCACGGTGCCTGCTGCAGTGCCATCACCCCTGTCTCTCTTTTTAAAAATCCAAAATCACTGAGAATGAACAGCAGACCGCTAGTTTTGTTTTTCATTTTACCGTATGCTCTCACACCAACCCCCTCTAGGCAACCTTTCCACACAACGATGCTCTGAGCATGTATGCTACCTGCCAATTTACAAAGGCCGAGTTATTAAGTGGGTGGTGATTGGTGAACATAGTCCATTCATGTAATGCTCAGATATTTATCTCAGGAGAGGGTTAGAGCACAAAATAGAGTAACACACCAGCGGATAATGTATTTGTCAATTTGACTCCAAATTAATGCTAATTATGCACATGCTGTGTAAGCAGGTAACTACTCAAGAGGCCAAAGATTAATCCAAAGAAGCTTCAAGGAGATCGGTACATGGGAACGCCTGCTGGTTGATTCCTCTGGGCAGTGACCTCTGTTTGCACTTTGACACGCAGATTCTTGATATAACACACGCACAAATATCACCGTGCTTAACATTACCGCCGAGCTGCGAGACAACAATTTGAACTTGCGTGAAAGGTTACAGATGAGGTTGCTGAGCTAACGTCTGGAGAGCAGTTGATAATAGTTCAGATTATATTGTATATCATTTATATGCGACCACAGAACATCCTGTTCATCCTGCTGGAGGGTCGCACTGGTGATAGGTCCACCAGCTCCTGTGTAATGTCTAGGAACGAGAAGAAAAAAAAATCTATGGCTCTATTAGATCCGAGTGAAAATGTCAATCTCTGCAGAGGAGCTTGGTGAGGCCCGACACCTCTGGCGCCCTACAAGTCCATATATTCCTTTTAAGTTAGAGGATGGACACCTGTAGGGCAGAGCCTCAAAGGTCAGGATGAAAACAGGACCTGGCCTCATTAAAACATACCCCACCCTTAAAGACAGCTCAATTAAAACCTTACCTCATGCTGTGCTATTGATCTGCCGAGGCAAGCCTGAGTGAGGGGAGACAGGCTGGGTTAGGAGGGCGAACAGAACTCAGTCTGTCAATCTACAAAGCTGTATAAAATCATGGGACCTTGAAGATCACATATGGAGCGGTGAGAAGTGGTAATAGATTAATGTGTGTTAAAAATGTTAAACATACTGGAGTTTAACGCATTGGTGACACCTCTCTCCCGTGGACGCATTTATTGTTGTTGTGTCTACTGATGGGGGACACAAATATTCATAAACGCATGTGAGCTCATTTGTTTGCAAAAGAAAGAGAATAATTTAACAGAGACGGCGGGACAGGATTTGGATGGGTGTGGTGTATAACTGTTTCTTTTGTGTGTGTGTGTGTGTGTGTGTGTGTGGGCTCTCAAAACGCAGTTGTGTGCCTGAGACGATCACATAAGGATCGATTGCTTAGGTGTGTCTCCGTCACTCTTCATCCAATAAAGGACGCCGATTAACGACTCAGCGATCGATCCCGTTTGTCGGTGTGTCGTCCAGCCGGCACTTCTCTTTCATCGTCGTCTTTGAAATCTGAGATCTCAGAAGAAGCTGAGACGAACTAATCCATCCATTTATCCATCCATTCATCTTAATGCACATTGCGACATTCAGGTGAAGACATTTTAAGATTAATTTTTTTTTTTTTTACAAGCGAGCTACAATTTTTGAATTCTACAAACCCCTTTTTTTTAGAAAACTTCACACTGTCACAGCTGGAAAAATGCTGACAAAATGAAACATGGCTGAACAGCTAAAATATTACAAAGCCTACTACATCTTGAACTGCCTGCAAATAATTCCTGATAAAAACTCCACGTGCATCAATGCTGTTTGGGGAAAACTCTGTTATTATAATAAAACACATTTGGGACAATTGCTCTACCTTACACTTGAGCTTTTACACATTTTCAGTGTATTTGTATATTTGACTAAAGGTGCAAAATAAGGATTTCTGAGCATATCGGTTGCCTCCACACGGCTCTCAAGATGGCGATGGCTGAGCCGGCTGCTCGCAGCGCTCACAATGGAAACAATGGCAACAGTCCTGACAGAGCTAACAGTACCTGAAGGGGAACCGAAAGGTTGGCGCTACGCTTCTGATGGATGGTGTAATCAGCTGTTACCGCCAGATGAGCTGCTGCTCTGCACTGTGCTGTCGAAGAAAGAGAAGGTCAGGAAAGAAAACAATTCCAGGAATAAGAACAGCAACAACAACATATAGCATATTGTTTTGTACATACAAGGCTGCGCTGAAGAGGTGGTCGTGCTACTAAAGACCATGTTGAGCACCTATCACAGCAACCATAACAAACATCTGTCCTTATTTAGAAGCTGTTAACCTTTTGTGCCAGCGTTTCACATCCACTTTGAAAAGAACAACCATTATTCAACCATTATTTATTCATGAGAGTCCCCGCACTCACCCTCACCAGCCCAGGACAGAAATGCATGTGAGGAGGTGTATCTATTTTGGTCTGGCAAACAGTATTACCTAGACTTTGTGTTAACATGCATCATGGTTCTTATCTAAATTATAGCGGCATTGTACCTTGTGTTATAGCACAGCTCAGGGTTGCTACCTCTTAGCCAGCGTCACAATCAATGGATGGATACATTTGATTTAGTCTTCGTTTGTACTGAAACTGAAGGGTGAGCTTATTTTAGTCTATTTTATTATTTGTATTGTTACAACAGTAGATTGTAAAGCAGCACATAAAGACACAGACGCATTGCAATATTCAACACAGAAAGGACAAAAACATAAGCTGCATTGTGGAACCTGCACAGAACCAACAGTGTGCACATACAGTATAATGAGCAGTGATCAAACTGCTGCCTTTCTAACCCTCCACATGCTTTCGTTTGTCACGATGTGTCACTGTTCCTGAACCTCAAGCCAAGTGAATATCTTCTGAGTGAATTTCAGTTTATCCTGCTTGTCCGTCTTTAGCCATGCAAAAAAAATAAATAGGAGCTTTAATATATATCGTACTGTGAATAAGTGTCTCCGTGATTTAATTTTCTGGTTTCTTTTTCATTGTCTCGGCTTCACACCTCCTCCTCTTCCACCCACCTCCAGGCCCTACGGGAAAAGTCCCACGAGTCTGCGCCGCTGACGTCACCTCCTCAATATGCCAACTGTTGTCCAACAGAGGGACTTGTTTCTATGCCAGCAAACAAAAGCCCCGTCTCTGTCTCCTGGCAAAATTAAACTTTCAGGCCCCTCAGGGAAGAAAGTATTCGTTAGTGTGTGACTCATTTATCTCTAAAGTGTGTTCACATTAAGCTCGGGCTCCAATTCATTTGCCTCCATTCATTTAGGGAAAAATAAAATGTATCGGGCTTTGATTTAATACTGTCTTTACTTGACTTATTGGCACAGTGATTCACCCATCAAGTCAAAACATCAACTCACTCAGCAAATGGATGAATCATGATATTAATAATATTTAGAGATTGATTTTGCTCAGTTGGTAAAACATGTTCTGTTAATCTTCAATTATTTGCTGCTTTTCTCTAAATCAAATCTGATGGATCAGGGTGTCCCGATGGGGCAAAGAGACAACTGGGGATGGACCCAAAAGCAGATAAACACGTGGAGCAGAAGGATGATACATGGTGATTTTAATAATGAAATATCCAAAACATAATAAGCATGCGATTCCGCAAATAAGTAGGCAGAATGACACAAAAAAGGATCAGGTAAATCGGACATGTGCACAAGCGATATTACCAGGAACAAAGCAGACAAAAGATGGGACTATAAATACAAAAGAAGCTAATCAGACAACAAGACTCAGGAGGACCGACGTGAGGGTCGCCTGAAAGCTGATTGGTGGAAGAAACACAAGGGAAGAGAGCAAGACTGACAAGACAACACAGGTGATCACAGAAGAAAAAGGAGGGAAGGCCGGACGTAAAACTACCATAGGACACAAGAGGCAGGACATTTCAAATTAAAACAGGAAATCAAGTCAATATTCAGTAATCTGAAGCTTTTGATCAACCTCTCTGTATGGCATTTCCCATATGATGAAATTAAAATCGCTTGGCATTTAAAAATGATGCAAAAGCAAAGGCCACATCTTCTTAATGAGATTTAATTGGCAAACTGAAATGTTTAAGTTTCCTTTCCAAACTATTTTAGAACTGCATTCCTCACAAAGCAAACCAGATAAAACTCAAACAATATTTAAATAGCGGCTGCACTAAAACCTACAACTCGTTTTAAGTTCTCCATTAAAAAAAATATAGCCTCCACCAAATGAGATGTGCAGATTTGGGAAAAAACGGTCACAAACGATATGTATGACTGTGTCCCTGTCTGAAGGTGGGAGGCCGGTGACAGAGTTCAGGGAGATGTAAGACCACCTGCTGTCTGGAGCTTTGCTCTGTCCAGACATGAACGGCTGCTCTGCCCCTACAACCGAAGCCGTCACTCCCCCATTTATCTTGACCTCCAACAGCCTGCAGTTCCTGGTGTCGCAGCGGCATTCGGCCGGGTAGCGCTCACAGGAGACGGAGGCAGAAGGATGGAGTTTGTGGTCCGCGTGGAGGTCTGGGAGAGGATGGCTCTGTGTCACGTAACAGATTTATGATCCCTTATCTGATAAGTTTGAGGGGTGCTGTGATGGTGTCACTAAGGTCACAGCTGGCTGTTTTTAATCCAATGCAATGCATGATTTGGCATTAAAAGTGGGAAGATAAAGCTGCATACTTGTAGCACCAAACAAACTATCAGGTATCTTTTAACAACTACTCTTATCACAGGGAGATGCAAGGGAAGAAGACTCATGAAATATTTGATCTCATTTATACATCTAATGTTATCACAGAAACAGGGGAAGGACCCAAACAGAGATAAAGCAGGCAGCTGCAAAGAAAATACCCAAATAACTAAACAAAAGCAGGCGGGAACAGCAGGGGCCAGTAGCAGAGAGGGGAAAAAAGAAAGCATTGAAAGATGAAAGAGAAACCGACAACCAACAAAGGAACTGAGGAGGTACAAAAGGGGACTGGCTAATGGGGAAGTGGGACCAGCTGAGCAGGAAGACGAGGCTGACGAGAGACAGGTGAAACTAATCAGGATGCGACAGACAATCAACAAAGGCGGGAAAACACACGACGCAAGGAAGTAATCCAAACATGACACATGCGGAGTAAACTTGAAAAGGAAGTACAAACACCCCTTCAAAATAAAAGCACAGGTGACGGCACTCTGCTGCATACAGGACCATGGCACATGTCCTCATGCTGTCATGCTGTCTGGCTTTTGTTTCATAATACCAAAATGTTATGTGTGCTAAGAGTATGGGGTCGGTGACCCCATACTTTTTCTGTTTTATGAGTATGTATTTGTACATGTGAAATAAAGATGTTTATAGAAAGAGGTAAAGAAAAGGAAATTAGCAGAATCAAAAATGCATCAAGCAATCATTGCAACATCCCTACCTGTAACATAATTTGCACTGTGTGTCCGTAAGCAAAATGAACCATTCACATAAAATCATACATTTTTATTCTCATCGACCAAAGGAATTTTGTTCAATCAACAGACCACGACTGTCAACCTTTTACAATCACAGTACTTCAACACCGAGAAACCAATTTGCTCTTTCCTCCAAATCTGCCATCGCCAACACGACAGGCTCCAGACATTTCCCTTGACGTATCTTTATGTTCATTGTGTCAGACAGCGGACATATATCTTATTGATTTGATTGGGTCTATATGCTGCCGCTCGGGAATTTCAGTAATCAAGGGGTCTTGAAAATGTCCAGTCTTTTTTTAAATTTGCAGTCCTTTTTAACAACAGAAACTGAGCTATATCAATAAGACCCCCTGCCATGTGGGATTGGCTGTAATCAGAGACAAGAGAAGGCAGTTGACAGCAACAGAAGACGAGATACATTTGTACGTAGTTGTCTAAAAAGATGCAGGTACTTTTCCATACTAAATTCCAATATATATCATGCTGGTTCCTGGCCCTGGATAGACTGGCGACTTATCCAGGGTGTACCCTGCCTTCGCCCAATGACAGCTGGGATCGGCTCCAGCGCCCCGCGACCCTAAAGAGGATAAGCGGTTCAGATAATGGATGGATGGATGGATCATGCTGGTGATCATTGCCACAAAATGATGAAATATACATGTGTAAGATATTTTGGTGAAATACTGAGCTGTGGCTTTGCTAGCTGTGATGGTGGTTTGTTGTCTTTGTAAACATGTTGTATATGTGCTGTATTGATCCATCCAGTAAATAATGAATGGATCTATACCAGTAAACTGCAACACCACCCTGGGACATCACACATTGCATCTGTGATTGTGTTGTGTGCAGTTAATCTTTCCAACACAATATTTGAAATAGCACCAATCACACAAACAATGTGCTTGCTGTGTATTTCAGCAAATATCCTGAAGTAGACACAGAGATGAGGAAGTGAGAAAATGTCTCTCTTTTGCAAATATTCCAGTGGATAGTTCCGACGAGGAAATGCCATCTGCTCCTTGGGCTCATTGTGACGCTCCCTATCTCTTCCACTAAAAGGTTTGTGTTTGCTTAAGGGTGGTGAGTAACTGCTCTGTCCGAGCGTGTTATATTTAAACATCTGCACGCTGCAACCTCTCTAGGAGAAATCTCAAACACAGTTTTACTAGATTTGAAATGAGAAAGAAATCCTGAATCTTAAGTAAAAAATTAAAGTGGTCATAGTGGCCAAATTAACCTTTCGGTCAATAATGAATCCCGGACATCAGGCGAGCATTTACCAGCTCATTTATATGGAAATGAGCGCTCCCTGAAGGAATAGCCCCGCCTCCTTGGCCCTCACTTCCTGCACTTGACTCAATTACCAGTGGTCCCACAGACAGCGATGAATTCGTAATTGGAAATTGATTAAAAAACAACTTTTCGTGGCTTCACTTTGCTTCTAAACTCTGCTCCTGTACACTTTTATCAAATCACCCTGCAGGTATTAATTGGGCCGCTGTGACTTAACAGATTGGTAGGTGGTCTGAGTCTCCGTTAATCAGCTCAGTTGGGGGGTGGGGGGCCGGGTGGGCAACGGCGACATGGAGGGGTGTCCATGGGGTACGTCGAAGTAATTATAAAAGTTACTGAGTTTGTGTTTTCATGTGCTTATTTCCAATTGTTAAATATGTTTAAGTTTTACAAACCTTTCATCTCTCTCTCTCTCTCTCTCTCTCTCTCTCTCTCTCTCTCTCTCTCTCTCTCTCTCTCTCTCTCTCTCTCTCTCAAAAAAAATATATAATTAAAGTATGAGCAAATGGAAGTTTGGAAGGGGAAGTGTAATTGTTATCTCTAACTGTGAATGTGGTGTATTTCCTTCACAGTGTAAACGTACACAGATCCTGTAACACGCAGTATCTGAGCTGCCATGTACGTCTGATTCAGAAAAGTAATTTTTAAGTATTGTTATGATTATTTCTATCTCATACTGAAGAAGACAGGGATAGCAGTGTCTCAGGACGACGAGTGACGAGTTAATCCTCTCTCACAACCTGTCAGATGTGGCGTTTATGGAGTGTTCAAGTGCAGCTTTTGACAGAACATGTGATTGCCTCACACGTAGTGCGATGTGTTTGACTATACACACTCTGTACGTTGTCATTTACAATCACCTAGAACGTGGCCTTAATCAATAGTCATCAACTGTACTTAGCCTTGGTGTGTGTGTGTGTGTGTGTGTTCCCAAATTCTTTCTGACCTCAAATTGTTTTGACAGACTTTTAATTATATCCGTTCTTAAAAATGAATCAGCCAACGCAAATCTTCTCTGAGATGAAACAGAGTGAGGACGGGGCCTGTATTCCCATGATACAGAGGTCACTTGTGGAATCATTGTTCAAACCTGCCCTTCTTCCTCAATCAGCAGTGAGTTATAATTATCATGATAGCCTTTAGAACATCCTAAGATTGTTCTTGATTGCCACACATTTTGTTGCAAACACGGAACAATATGGGAGACAAAACATGTATGGAAATTTGAAGTAATTGCAGAGACCACAACAGCGACCTTACGTAACACTCATCATATCCTTTCCTAAATGATCCTCTTTTTTTCTTTTACGTCTGTTCTGTTTTGTTTTTCCTCTGTGAAAGCCACAAATTATCTCTGGTCATAAATTAGCTAGCAGCCTAATTACCATGTACCATCCAAAACAAAGCTCATTGTGGGTGCCTGTTTGTGCTGAACACAATATCAAGCTCACTTTCTGCATTTGTGTCCATCCCACATCGCTTGAGGTGTTGTAAACAGTGCACAAACGTTGCACACGCACACACGCGCACACACACACACACACACACACACACACACACACACACACACACACACACACACACACACACACACACACACACACACACACACACACACACACACACACACACACACACACACAAAAACACTACTTCTTTGTGTCTCTTTAACAAAAAACATGGTGCCCCAACGTGCTTAACATTTTGAAAGTAATCCAACTCTTTTAAAGGATCATATTGATGCATTTTTATGCTATAAAAAGCCTACTATTATGAGCACTGGTAAGTAGAGTGGAGTATTAGTACTTGATAGCTTTAAGGTGTCCACCAAAATAATCCAGTTCCAAGTTGTTTGTTGTTTTGACTTGTTTCTTATTGTTACCAGATTTAGAAAAAAATTACTTTGATACATGGGACGCCACATATAATAACACTTTAACAACATTTACTATTACTTTGAAAACAACAATCTCTGGGCACAGGAGCTTCTCCGCATCATCCAACTCTTTCTTTATTTCAAGCCATGTTGGGTTGGGCAAAAGTTAGATGGATCTAAAAAAATAAAGAATTAAATAGCACCAGACAAACTATTTGAACTTGTCAAATGTAGCACTATTTGAAAGGGTTTGGAGGACATAAAAAGGTAACAGATGAAAAAGAGGAAGAAGAGCAGGGACTCAACACTTGAAAGAACCTCAAAGTCAGTACTCTTCTTGGGTAGTGCTTGTGACATCTAGAGTGTGCGGTCTTGCCAGCACTCTGGACAGCATTAGTGACACAAACCACAAAGTGATGTCTTTTTATAGTTATCTCACATTGGAGAATGGGACAGAGCGACCATGTGTGCGGTGCTCTGACTCCGTAACATCAAATATCACCAGAGGGCAGAAGCTGGTGATGTAAGGGCTTATGCAATATCACCCATCCTAAACATTCAAATGAAGTCATTAGGGTTTATGATTGTTTAGACTTGAGTGGGTTGCAATAAAAATGTGAGACATTTTTAAATTTACATTATACCTTTTTCAACATCCATGTTTGTTTATGACCACATAGAGTGCACGATCTTGACTGCCAAAAACATGCAGTGAAATGCTGGAGGACAGAACTTTCATTGTGATGGAGCACCCATCAAGCTTACATTTCAAGTAACCTTCATTATGTTCAGAAATGAATAGAAACCAATGGCTGCCTGGAAGAAAGGAAAGCAATCAAAACACTTACGGTATATAGGCTTTGGAAAATGGTTTGTGGTAATGTAAAGTATATTTTCTTGGTGGTTATTGGACTAAAAATGCAAAAACATGTTTTAGTCCATTAAGTCTTTAAGGTTTTGTTTGCTGTCACTGTACAATACAACTAATGATCTTTGTAGTCCCCTTTTAAAAAAATAATAAAAACATAGAAATAAAAAATATGACGGTGGGAGGGATTTATTCGTTTCACACCTGAGGAGAGAAGCTGCCCTGAAGTCTGGTGGTGTGGCAGCAGATCATTTTGTAACGCTTAGCTTTGCATGCACCTCTTGTCACTAATATCCCTGATGCTCCGTCATGGGTACCAGTGATATTTTGGGCAATTTTAAGCACCCACTGTAGAGCCGTCCTGTCCTGGTCCGAGCACTTCCCATATTTGGTAATGTTTCCAGTCAGGATGCTGGATTTTTGCCCTATTACGTTTCCATAAGAAATACAGCTGTTTATGATATTTTTTCACTATAGAGTTTTGTGATGCCCATGTCAACTCAAAACTGTCCACCTGCTCCACCTCAGTACCATTGATGTCGACAGGAGTGTGTGTCTTTACCTCCTTGATTTTACTGACGTTGAGCAGCAGGTTGTTCTCTGAGCATGACTCTGCTCAGACTGTATAAGGGTAAATATTAAGGGCATGAGGTAAATACAATCTGTAGGAACTTATGGGACCTTATCACTAAGCTAACCTAAATATCTCAGTGTCCTTTTAACTAATGAGGATAAAAGTAAGTATAGTGCATTTTAGCACCTAAAATGAGCAGTTTATATTATTGATGTTTGTTTTACAAAGAAAAAAATGAAACATACAGCATAACATGAAAATATGACATTGCAATTCAAGTAAAATGCTAAGAACATAGGACGTCTTTTCACATGCAAGTGTGGCATTACGTTTTAGAAGGTGCTAAGCTTTGTAAATTAAAAACCCATATTGAGAAGTTATAAACACCATGATGTGGGATCATCTTCTTGTTTTTTGATTAAGGGAATAGCTCAAATGTTGGCAGGTATATTGATATTAATGCATGATCATTATCTTACTCCAAAGATCCTGCTGATGGAGAGAAACTGGCACGAAATTAACAGCTGCAAATGGAGCCAGTTAACAAAAAACCACAACATCGCAACTATGCACAACAACCACAACAGGATGCAACATCTCCTCTCAGACTACTCATAACTGTGTGTGTTTTTATACATCGTTCCATGAAGGTGTATGGGAGGATGAATGTTCAATGATCTTTTATTTTATTTGGTGACCTATTTCCCAAGTTATTTCCTTTCGTACTGTATCTTTGATTTAAATATTTTTGGATATATATATATATGTGTGTGTGAGGGGGGGGCGGGGGAAGGGAGGGAGAGAGAGACAGGGGGAGAGAGAGATACGTGGTGGGAGGCGGGGCTGGCTGGTCATGGATTTTCAGCACCGCGGACAGCTCCCGTCTCCTGTCTCTGAACTGCAGAGAAGCGTCGCTGAAACACAACTGGATGGATATAAGAAAAAACCCGACTCAAATCCATCCATAGATTAACCTCCACTTCCCACCGTCATCGCACAGTCTTCTTTTTGTCTCTTCTTCTTCTTCTTCTTCTTCTTCTTCTTCTTCTGCCCAATGGTTGAGTTGTCTCGTTTTTTCGGCCTGACTGTGGAGTCCATCTGCGTTTAACTGCATTGCCTCTGCGTCTACGGTCTGTTTTCCATCCTTCTCTTCCTGTTACTGGCAACCACAACGCTGTAAAAGTGCTTTTTGGAGGAGGGGTGTGAGGGGGGGGGGGGGGTGGGGTGGGGTGGGGGGAGGAGGGGGCGTGGAGTGGCTCGACCTGCTCGAAGTTCTTTTGATCTGTTCACTTCTGTCTGATTCGTCTAAACGTCGCTGCTCGGCTCCCTGGTTATGTTGAGCTGCGGGATTTCTCTCTAAGCCCCGGGAGTGGACGTTACTTTAGGATGCAGAGGGAAGATGAAGTTGACTAGTTTCTGCTCCGTCGGTGCATGCTCAGATATGAGATAGGCGACCTGCATCTGCAACGTTTGGCAGTGCCTCAGACGAACTCGTTTTTTTGTGTGGACAACAGCCAGAGAACAAGATGAGGTGCCTCTATGACTTTTTAAATTGCACGTAATAGAGAGAACCCGAGTGGGTCTTTTACCTGCTGCTGCTGCTGTTGCAGGGAGCGACGCTTTCTTTCTCCAGCTGATCCAAACGAGTTAGGAATTTGCATCAGAGAAGAGAGACCGTGAACTCTGGGAAAACAAAGAAAACAGCGCGGTCTTCTTTCTCCCCGCGCCTTATATACAGAAGCACGGTAGAAAATGAAGAAGTTTCGGAAGGTATTGGACGGCTTAACCACCTCCTCTCCGGGAGGGACTATCGGATCCCCATCGTGCGGCAGCGCGGCCGGGACTCCCACATCGGCGCCAACTCCCAAGGAAATCGACATCCAGGAGACGCTGGTGTCGGAACACTTTCAGCTGTGTAAGGTGGGTAGAAAAAATAGCTTTGTCTGTTTTAGGCCACCAAACCCCCGACTAGGGACTGAGGTCCACTTGTAGTAGACTAAAACCATGCAACACCTTGGATTCTGGCTTCCGCAAATTCGGATTCACATGTGTGATGCTTGCGAACAAAATGACGTCTGGCGCCGATGTAAGCATTAATAAAGTGGAGAGGGACCGTAAAAGTTGGATCTGGAATGAGTTCATCTGCTGCCAGATTTGGTGGCCTGCTGCTCTGTTTTTGTTGACAGTTCAGCGCCACGGGCAGCTCCTCGTATCCTAATTCGACTGAGAATGGAGGCAATTTAATCAAAACAGCGAGAGAAAGGGAGAAGCCGGATAAAAGCTGGTTCTTCTTAGCTTTAGTGGCTTCTTGTTTGAGCCCCTTAACGGACAATAATTACCTATTGTTCATCTACATAAGGCTTATCCCCCGCGGACACGTGTGCACAGCAGGCAGAAGATGACAAGTGTGTGTAGTTTTAGGTGCACTCCAGCTGCCACCAGTATGTGATGTATAGAGTACAGGCGCTCCGTCATCAGCACGCTGTTTAGGCTGCAGTAGCCTGCACACATGTGAAATAAACAAACCAAAAGCAGTCGGTGAATAGTTGCATCAGCAAGCAGGCATCGAATGGTGTAGAAGCGATGACATAACTGGTGTCCCTCCCTTGCATAAAAAAAGTGCACAGCAAGCCAGCGGAGAGACCCTGCAGTAGATGTCCTAGCTGATGTGTTTTTCACAGAGGAGGAGGGAGAATGAGGGAGTGATGGTTGGTGGTGGGGGGTGAGGGAGGGGAGGGGGGTGGGGGGGTATTTATAGCAGCCTCTGCCGCCCATTGCAGCCCTTTTTTCTAGAATGAATTTTAGAGCTGACTGCAGTGATTATTCCTCACCCTTAAAGAAACAGGGTGGTTTTTGGATACATACAACTGTGAATAATTCATTGAGAACCCAGGAGAAACTGGGTTGTTTACGAAGCAATATTATTATTGGGCAGACTGACACTATTGGAGGGAGGGGAGTTTTTTTGTTTTTTCATGGAGCTTCTGGAAGAGGAGGAGGGAGGTTGATTCACAAGCTGAAAAGGGATGCTGCAGAGAACCCTTGCCAAGCAAGCAGGCAGGCAGGCAGGCAGGCAGGCAGGCCAGCAGGCATGCAAGCAGGCAGGCAGGCAGGCAGGCAGGCAGGCAGGCAGGCAGGCAGGCAGGCAAGCAGGCAGGCAGGCAGGCAGGAGAAAGTGCTGGAAAAGAACAGCATGCTTCTCTGGTCCCATGCAGGAAGCGGCTCCTCCTTCAACGAGTGCCTTAAGACACTGAGTTAACAGATACCCTAAACATATATCAGTGTACAAATATGCCCACAATTACAACATTTCTTCTAAGGGTTTTAATTTGAGTCTGTGCAGCAGGTGCAGGTTGTCTGTATTTGTGTGTGTGTGTGTGTGTGTGTGTGTGGGAGTGAGAGACAGGCACAGAGGGAGAGAAGAGGCTGTATAGCTGCACCTGCATGTTATGTCTGTCAATTTATTTTCCTGGTGCAAACAGGGTTCAAGGTGGGACAAAGAGATTATATGTGTTACTGAGCCTTTGTATTGCCACCATTATCTATTATCCTTTGCTAAAAAGATATGTTTAAATCTAAAGCCTTAATCTCTGTGACAACCTTGTGCTTGACAATAACGCTCAGCTCAGGTGTAGCTTTGAAAACACGTTAAAAACTACGGAACACTATCTTAAGTAAACATTGAATAAAATCAGTATTTTGATGGATGTGTGGAAGGAAGTCAGCCTTGTTATGGTTTCTCTCACCATCTACTGTACTTCTGCTTTCTGATGAATTGCCGAGCAGAATGGGGGATGTAGACACACACACACACACACACACACATCTTAAGAACCATGTTTCCTGTGACTTTTCTCTCATTCATTAAGGAATGAAATATGTATGTCAATATGTATGTAAATATGTATGAAATATGTTAGTTCCCAGTCATGTTTAGAGTAAATATATGGCAATGTCGAGGCGTTGGATAGGCCCGAATTTGGTCAGTAGTCAACAATAAATAATAACAGGAAATGCCTTTTTATTTTTATTTCATATGAACACAGAAGAGACAAATACAATGCAATCACCTCCATTTTCCAATTCCAAGTTTTGCCCCAACTATTTCTAGATTGGATCTTCACTTTTCTAGGGGTATAAATCGGTGAGCTGCTGCAGTGTGTGTGGGAGGCTTTGGCATATTGGCTACCTTCTCAAAGTTAATCATGACTCCGGTCCTCACTGCCGTGTGGGAAGATGCAACAACTCATTTGGTTTGGATTCTGCAGCATTTTGATGTGCTTGTAGTGAATAGTGGTGTAGCACACAGTAGCAGAGGTGCTGAAACAAGGTTCTGGGGAAATCTCAATCAAACTGAAGGAGTAAAGAAGGGAAACGGGAGGCACCCAGGTGGCTGAATGTATTGGGTCATTTCAGTTTACAGCAAAATTAGTTCATTCTGTGGGAGAGAGAAAGTGGTAGAAACAGACTGAAAAAGGAAGAAGAGAGACTGTACTGAATTGCACTGTGTCTATTGTTTCTGTGTCTGTTACCTTTGTGCCAAACATTAGCTTTCTCACCAACCCTATTATTTCTGTATGGATTAATATCAATTTCTGTGAAAACAAAGAAAAGGTATTATTTTAGTCGCCGTTCGCCATTATGATGTAATGGCGCTAAAGAGGAGGACATAAAGAAAGCAAGTTGACTAAATGATGGTTGAGGCCAAGTAGATTCTATTTCCTCGTTTGCATTTCTCAAAACACCCTGACAGTTTTCAGGCTTATAGAATAAAGACAGCCCTTTTCGGTCAGGTTTCATCGACAACCAACTTGTCAATGCATGTGTTGAGTTATTTAAAATCACAATCCATTTGTTTCTTGTCAAACCCCCAAAAAACCGAAGTGGTTCCAACACAACTCTTCTTCATGTCCCAAAAAAAAAGAATGATGAATAGATTATCTAAACTTAAAAACTAGAATACAAACAGCACTTTCCCTCTGGTTAAAACTACAGTACAGCTCCCCAAACAAGCGGAGCACAAAAACAGGAAAATGCCATAACTCAACAACAGTCTAGCAAAACTGCAGAGTTGCCACACGGTTGTGAACTATGTTGAGTTTGTGTGCCTGCAATTGCTGTATTTAAAACTTGCAGGCACAATATCTGCTTGAACAAGGTGTCTGGAGACCAAAATAAAACCTTCAGTATGCAGCAGGTGGAGGTAAAAATACTCTGACAGTGAGGTCATAACATATGACCAGACAGGAAGGCCACACATATGCAAATAAAGGCTCAGAACAAAAGTTGCATGCACAAAGCTGTCTCGGAAAACTCGTCAAGCCTTGGACTGAGGTGGGATAATTCAGTGAATGCTATTTTGGGTTGTCTTACTGAGCGACCAACCACTGGAAAGCATTGCACAATCCTGATCTCAGGTGCCACATGATGATGACAGGATCAGGATTTGGCAGAAACAGCTTAAATCTTGGATCCGTTCTGTCATGTGGCTCATTAATGCTAATCCTTAATGGTAAGCGGTGAATGGAGTTGCATCTTTATAGCGTCTTGCGAGTCATCCTACCAGTCTACAATACATGTCAACATTCACAAATGGAAATGTAATTCCAAAGTACTACCCATAGACTGTAAAGTTCACCTTTACGTCATCCATTGGTTTGTTTATCATATTCTATTGTACGTTTTCATATTTATATTTTCCATTACTATTGCACTGCGTTTATTGTCATGCGAGCCCATATATCTAAAAAAAAAAGAAGCTTTTCACAGTTGGAAAACCACTCGACTGCTTTACGCTAATCATTTCCAGTGTCTGTCATAGTGTCATTTGCATTCTAGGAAGTCTTAACCTCATTTTACTTCATTCATTTTCCATGAGCCTCACTTTTTGTTTTACCCCATCATTTCTTTATAGTGGAGTAGCGACTATAGAATTTCAATCAATGAAAAGTGCTGGTTTCCATATTCTATTAGTTCTATTTGTAGCTGTGAAAAACATGGTTCTAATCCACTCAAGAGAAATTTTCGGGAATATGCTCTTCGTCACAGATGAATGTAAGCGGATGTGAAAAAATATGATTTGTAAATGTTGCCTTAGGCTGACAGAGAAGCACATACTTACTGCATCTTTGATTTGCGACTTACAGTATATTGATGCGGAAGTAGTACAAACTATGCCAGGATCCTTTTAGCATTGTGATCAGACACTTGTAACACTGTTACGTGCCCACTCTAAACCTTGCAAAAGTACTGAAGCTACAAAAGCTCTGTACCCACACTGGTTTCTGCAGATAAACCATTTTTTTAAATACAAAAGTCAAAGGCAACGGAACATAGTGCATGATGAGTGTTACAGTATTTTATGAGAAAAATGCTCTTCAGTGTCACTTTGTATGCTCAAACACCCCAAAGAGGTTTGGCGTTGCTATAACAATCATATCACACTACTTTCACCTTTGCTTCTTTGAGAGAAGAATCATTATTTCCATGACCATAGGATCACTTGTCAGAAAAACATTAAAGATGTTTTACTGGTGATCTCAAGTCTCTGCAGCTGCATCTCATGTCTGAACTCAGGTAGTTTGTGACTACTACTACTACTATATATATTTTAGATCTGTTGTTAGATCTTGTTAGAAAGAGTGCACTACTGAGACATCTTGACCCCATTCAACGTTCTAATCTCCTTTTAAATGGTTAATCTCAAAAGGGGATTCTCGATTACCCATAACACCAGAGTCCTATGGACTGTAATTTATGAAGTCGCTATAGTCACCTCGACGTCATCCATTGGTTTGTTGACTACGATTTTGAAGTCTCAAGCTTGGCATTTTGGCTGTTGCCACTTAGTTTTATTGGCCACCAGAACATATTGTACGTTCTCATATTTCTATTTTCCATTTTGTTTTGTACTATCGCACTTTGTTATTGTCAAGCAAACAAACAAAAGCCTAATTCCTTGTATGTGCAAACATACTTGGAAATAAACTAACCAAAATATTTTGATTCTGTCTCTTATTCTCATTCCCTTCGATGCTAGTTTGTTAGATAGGTTGTCTTGTTATAATGGCATCTACACAAGTGAATGTGTAGATTTGTACACAAGTGAATGTACTTGGTTGTAGGAGGAACTCATTTGCTATCTACATGGTGAGCCATTTCCACCAACATTTTCAGCACTCCTTATATACAGTATGTATTCAGTATATGTATCTTAGAGACGTGTTATTCACTCTGCTGATAATTCACACATTTATCAAACTATGGTTGTGAGTAAATGCTGAAATCATCATCAATATGTTAAACCATTAGCAGAATGGTTTTAGCTTAATTGATCAGTAGGTCCAGCGTAAATATTTCTCTGAAGAACAAATCATTTTGTCAACCTCATGGTTTAAACCCAGAGGTTAAGGGTGTGCCATCCCCGCATCTGTTTCCTGACTGTATGATAGGACTTGAAAAGATTACATCACCTCACTCCCTCAAAAGCGACCCCACGAGCTCTCATGGGTGTGATGACTCAGTGGGTTGACTTCCAGCTAGTCTCACATTACCATGTGTCAACTCCCTGTCAGAATCCACAGTGTGGGATCAATTAAGGGGGAGTTGATGTCAGGCTGACAAGAGAAGATGCTGAAAAAGCAATCGGAGTGGAAAGATGTTCAGTAAACTGTATAAAGTAAGACACAGAAAAAAGGGGTTTCCAAGAAGTAGTGTCTATACACACACTGTCTTTTTGTGCTTGAGAATCCATCTGCCAGAGTCCCTACTTTAAACCTTTCTGTTTTACAAACTTTTGGCTATGTGGCATGAGTTAAACAACGTTATTAAAGTGAAATCATAGTTATTGACGTGTTCAAAAGAGCTGCAGTAGAGCCAGCTGAGACAGAATCTGTATGCTGAGATGGTGCTGTAAAAAAATAACAAAACCGCAGAAACATGACACAGAAACACGGTCAATTTTCTTTCTGCGCCATTGTGTGTTTAAGAAAGAGACATAGCCGCCTTTAGGTTTTGTGTGGGCTTTCAAACTGCTTTGTCCATTCTGTCTTGGTGACAGCAGACTGCCTCACCTCATGCTGTGCAAATATAATGGAGTGAGCCTTTTCAAATAGCACTTCATTGCACTAAATTGGATATCACCTAACTCTCATAAAGTCTGTTTTCCTTTAGCACGATTAAATCAATGCCGTAATTCCTCTTTTGTGTGATACGTGGCTTCCTTGTGAGAAACATCAATCGTCAAATATTATTTTATTTCTTAAGAAAAGTGTATTTTTAATTTTGTTTATCCTTTCCACTCAAGTTACAACCATATATGTTATGAAGGAAAACCACCCTATAGCAAATATCAAGGCCCAATCATTTTCTCTAAGACCCCACAAGGGAATCTTTGTTTGTTTTTCATATCATCGTCGCTCATGTTTCAGTGGCTCCATCGATGTTCTGAGGAGAAAGGAGGTTGTTGAAGTCACTCATCTAAAACCCACTGTTTTATGATTTGTCACTACAAAATCCTTGTGACCAACAACATACACTCACAACATAGATGTTTTGACGAATCATAAAATCCAATAAATGCTTAAAATGACAGCGATGTTCTGCAAATAATCTCCATGAGTAAAACACACCTTCTGTTGTTCCAGCATCCTTTAACTTGTCCATCATGTGGCTACTTACAGAGAAACATCTATTTCAGTGAAGCACAACATTTCACACATTTATTGCATTTTACTGACTGACAAAATATGAGCAAACACAAACAATGTTTAAGTGCATGATCAAAACTACGGATTTAAAACTGTATTATGGAAAACAGTTGGAATTGCAGTGCCTCACCCATTCAAACCAAACAATAAAAGAAAATCTAGGAAATTATGAAACTCCTGTCTCTTAACCTCTTAAAAAAAAATCAGTCATGCAAGAACGTGGGTTCTTCGCGGTGCTCACGAGTGGGCGGCGACATGTTACATTACAAAGTCGTGGGCAGGAACACGTGACCATTTTGTCTATGAAGCCTCAGGCATGATGCGTATCCCATGCCTGAATCGCTGATACGCCCACTGTTGTGGTTAAGAGGCCACACGTACAGTACATCCGCACATGGCTGGTTTCTGACCCCACGTCTGCATGAAAGCACCACCTGCAGCCCCAGCGTACAATCACAACAATCACCTCTTCCACACCCTCCAGAGAAAAGTGCTTTGCACTTGCGTAATAGAAATGGTGTGTATTTGGCTATCAAGCCCACGCTTTAGTTTGAAGAGACACATGCTTAACATTCGGTACATTTGACCTTTGAAGGGATTGTGTTCAACGCTGCTAGATAAAAATAATTACAAGACCGTATGGTGCATCTCACTGTGCAATATTTTCCTATGTGTGGTTGTGTAATTGTACACAATCATCCTGCTAAAAAGAAGAAAAAAAGCAACCATGCAGTATTGTAATGCAATATAAATGCACAAAAGCTCCCCATGCCACATACATACAAGTGTCTCTTCCGCACTCCCCATGGCCTTACCCACACATAACACTGTGTAGTCTGCAACTGTCATGAGCCCACTACAGTCAGCAGGGAGGGAGGCTCATTCATTCGTTTTCATACTTCAGAGCCCTCACACTGCATTCTCACCCTGTTCACATTCATGTGCTGTTCTGTGTGTGCAGCAAGCGCATGGAGGAGGCGCTTATGAGACCTGCATCAGCCTCAGTGATGAATGGAGGTGATCTATTTGCACATTCTGCCATGTTAGTGCTCGGTGCTCTTCAAAATATTTCATGAGCAAACAGGTATTTTTTTTCTTCCTGTGCCTGAGAAATAGCTTTAAATCTGCTGTAATTCATATTTTCATGTCAGATGACTATTACTTTCATTTATATAATGAACCATCAGATAATTATCACCTGCCACTGTTCTTCCACTCATCCCGTTTCCATTCACAGCTTTTGTCAGAGTGGATTTCAGCAGCAATTTTCTGCAATACAATCTCTGAAAAAACCCACTGTACATGACCTGCCAAGCATCAAACGGAAAAAGTTTGTGACTATATAGCTTTTGAACATAGCAGAGGGACACATATTTCCCTCAGGGGATAGAGGAGACCAAAACAGAGCTAAAAGGACAGACAATATCAGAGATCATCAGAAACAGGACGCCATGCTAATGTAGCTCCTTGTCTGTCAGAGGTGTAAACGGGCAATTATTTCCTAATGTGTTGGCTATAATCAACTTATTGAAATAATAATATGTCAGTCAAAACATAAAAAAAAATCTCTTAATGCAGGTTTAAATACATGTTTAGCCCACGTCGCCATGCAGATCTCCCAGTAGCTGTTTTGGTGATTTGGTTTTAAATTAATTAATAAATAAACAAATACTTAAATTAAATTAAAAGCAGCAACTTGATATCTAAATTGGGTATGGCAGCTGTTTCAACTTAATTCCCATAACTATATTTTAAGTTTGCAGGTTCCATGATAACACATCTTCAAAAGACTGTTGTCGTCCAAAGGAGGCTTTAGAAGGCCTTTTTGTTTCTTATTTTCATTTTACTCTTACAGGTTTGGACATTGCAAATATTAACTCTGTGGTAAATGTGAAAAAAAGAAAAGACTACTCTTCACAAATGATAGAAAATGGGTTAGGAAATACATGCACGATTCTATCTGATAATAAATGAACAGTATCCTGCTGTGTTGTGTAACTACTGTGTGTTTCAACTCGTTTCACACATTCAGAAACCCCTGATCTCCTCTTCCACTCCTCCCCCAAACATCTTCTCTCTTACCCACGTTCTGGTTTGCCTCTTCTTTTTTTGGGGGCCGCTCCATAGATCAAAGGAATTTATAAAGCAACCTCAAAATATCTCCCTTCAGACCCTGGTGAGGGAAGCCTCGTGTATCTTTATTTGTTTGATGGGCGCTCTGACTTTGTAACGTCTCTATAAATTGGAGTGTGTGTGACGGGAATACTCCGCACCACGTCTCTCATCCTGATGTGGAGCCTGAGGGGACAGGTGCTATAACATCTGGGTGATGCAGAGACACAATTTGTATGCACACAGGCAACACAAACCACAAACAAAGGCAGCTTACTAAATATATTGTAATATTATATCATACATGCAGTTCATGGATAATATTATCTTATAAAAGGTGTGTGTGACTTGAACCTATGTTTATACATAAGGAGGACAAAAACTAGGCTCCATGCTCTTTACTCGGTCCCCAGTTAAGAGTGCCATTTATATCATATGTGTCTCATTTTGTATGCAATAATACTGTTTGTGCATTTCTCTCTAATTAAACTTAAATGATATGCTGTAATTCCCATGTTTGTTGCGCTACTTGTGAACTTGTAAAAAATAACAACATTGAAGCACACTAGTAGAATATTGAATTGCTTATTGAAAGCCGTTACATACAACGCTGTGTGGGTGTGGGCTAGTTTAACCTGCTCGAACATCACTTATGAAGGATGAAGAGCCGAGTGCTTCAACCAACAGGAGAGTTTTCTACTGTTTGTGATTCAGGGTTGAATTGTGGATTTACATACAGTATTGTCAAGGCAACGCTGAAACAGTCCCATTTATTTACCGGTCACATGTGGGCCGTGTGCTATTCAGTGAGACTAATCTCTTGTGACAGATATAGGTCTATAAACTCAAGCTCAATATTTTAACGTCAGTTCAATCTTGTCTATTTCTTCAGGTTTGTTTTCAATTCATATTGTAGTTTTACAATATACAACTGAAATATTCTGGCATTGCTGCACATTGCTTTTACAAAAATTATAAATATGTTTTTGTATTGAGATTAAATTGGGATTCTTCAATAAAGATATATGATCATGGATCAAGGATAAAAAAATGAGATGGACAGCATTCATTCAGGCCATGGATCTTCTGTGAAATATGATATAGTGTATTTCTTGTGATCATAGAAAACGTATTTGCTACATCAACAGGATAGCATTTTGTTTTCGTGGTCACGTATTTGAAAAAGCATCTTCTTGTGATTATTGAATAAAAATGCACACCATGCTGGCATGGTAATCATCTGCCATACACACCTAACCTTTTGGGAGGATTTAAAATGGCTTATGTTATTGGAAACCTTGCTAGATTGTGCGAAAAATAATGAGTTGACTGTTTCTATGAAGCGGGGCGTAATATCCCTCATTGCTAAACCAACCCAAGTTCTTCTATATTTTGCTAATTGGTAACATAACCTTGGGTAATTCTGACTAAATTGACTTGCTGCACTATGCTACAAGACTAAAATGATGTTGAGGGAAAATTGTTAACGCAGTCAGATTTTATGAATGGTTTTAAACATTTTAAATTAATCCGAATTATTTAGTGATTGATCGTTTGTGCGGATTGTAAAGCCCTTTGAGGCAAATATGTGATTTATTTATTTTGTTTTATGCAAAATAGATTGAATTTAATCTTTTTTTCAACACTGTTGAACACTCCTTTGTTTTGAAGGCTTTACAATATTTTGGGTTGGATGTGAACTTCGCACATTAATGGTTGTATAGCATTAGCACACAGCACTTATTGTGCCATATTTCCCTGTTTTGGTTTTTAATTGCTGCTAAACTTTTACTGGGATTTGTTTATTGTCAGTTGCGTGAGAGTAGAAGATATCAAGATAGACCATATTCCCTCCATTAGGCAGCTGGCTGATGATATCTGTTTGTTCCATCAATACCAGTTTCAAGTATACCCATTATTGTTATTACCTTGAAAATCAATCCACTTGCATTTGGCCTCCAGATAAATGTGAATTTATGAGTGTATGCGATTCTGGTAACCGTTCAGTGGTTGATGAAAAGGTTAAAAAGAAAGCATCTCTCAACATATTTTACCAACAGTTGAAAAGTCCAAATCAAATGTTCAACCTTACCATGCTGTTTTGAGTTGTGTTGTGTCTATTGGTGTATCCAGCTTTATCTGCACTTGTTTTGAGTATGTAAAGAGGAAAACTATTCATGGCAAGATAAGTATTTAAGATGAATTGGCTGATACATTGTTTAGTTTATAATAATTCCTTTGTGTTTCACCAGAGTAGTGGATTAAGGCTCTTGTTTTCCTGTATTTTTAACTCAGGTAAACTAAAAGTTAAACTTCTATTGTCATTGTTCCTAATATTAGTCCCTGATGAAGGGATACATTTTCACTAAGATAATATCCGTGCAATTAATTTAGCCAGAATTTGAGACCCAATGTTTCCCTGATTATTTTCTTTCTGCAAAAAGAAGGTTGAGTCTTTTTCTCATTCCCTTTAAGCCTGCACTTATTAGAGCGCAGACTAAACTCTCCTTATTGATGGTGACCCATAAGCTATCGATCCATATTACATAAAGCATGACATTTTTTAATGTATAGTCGAACAACAATGAAGCTGAAAACTTCATAAAAGCGCTGTGTCTTATGGGCAAACATCCTATTCCCAAGGCCAGACTTCTGTGCGCGTGCGCACGTCACGTGGGGGGGTATAACGGCTCGCGCGTGAACCGGCAGTTAACGCTGAGAGCCCAGAAGAAGATGCACGCATATAAAGCCCCATATCGGTAATTATCGGACCAGTGTTTGTTATATTTAGTGCCACAGAGAGAAGAGAAAGTATCTGAAAGAAACATGTGGCCTGAATAGTAAAATTAGCTAAACGTTGGTTAGCAGCCGAGAGCTAGCTAGTGTCAAAGTTAGCTTAAAAACCAAAGATGTCTCCTCCCAGAAGCCGTTTGAAGTCAAGCAGCTAGTTAGCTAGCTAGCTAGTTGGCTAAAGGACCGACGAACTGCTATGAATTTAAACGCCAAAGGTTAGTGGACATAACGTCATAGGAAGTTTTCTTTCAGATGTGTCGTGGTTTTCAGCAAATATCCAACCTGCTGAAGCTAACGTTAGCCTAACGTTAGCAATAACATGTTATAAACTGCACTTTGAACAGATGAACACACCTGCTGTTAATTACAATAACACAATTACGTTTTGGATATGAATTAAATGTCCAAATGTGAGTTTAGCTATTATTCTTCACATTCTCTTTGAAAAGTGCACACACTGCAGAGAGCTGGTACTCAATACCATATGGAAACAGTAAATGTGAATTATTTCATGATGATGAATAAGCTGCATCACAAGCGTTAGATAAGTATGAGGTTTTGTACCCTAAATGTTGTTGACAATTACTATAATCCCATCAAATTCTAATATATTTTCATATTTCACTGTGTCGATCCGTGCTTGGAGATAGAGCAGCTCAATGCAGAATTTGCAGGCAGTGGGAGACACGTTTGCTGGTTGCTATTTTTAGAACTAGGGGTCTAGACCAGCTCTGCAGTTGAACACTGTGTGGAGAGAGAGAGAGAGAGAGAGAGAGAGAGAGAGAGAGAGAGAGAGAGAGAGAGAGAGAGAAACAAATACACTTTGGAAGATGGAGAAAATAGCTTTATGGCTTTAGCTTTGAAATATATATGAGCAGCTCTGAGATTCACCAGAGTAAATGTGTTTCTCATTCACTTCGTGTCTCTCTTGTATGTATATGGGGGGGTGGGATCCTCTGTATCCCAGCAACAGTGTACCAGAGTTAGGCTGGAGAACCTGAAGCAGACTTGTAGCAAGACTCCAAGCATGAATGGGTGAATGTGTGTCTGACCTAAATGTGTGTTTCTACAGTGTGTGTGCATGTTCATTACATATGAATGATTTTGTGTATGTTTGTGTATGAGCGACTCAGCGATTTTTTTCTTTTCTCATTTTGTCTTAGGCTTGTTCAATAAAAAATAAAAAATAAAATCACAGTCAAAGATTGAGAAGCATCTTTGAGTATAATTTCTAAATCATCATCGCTCGTGTCACCTGAAGCTCTCTTTATTGCTAGTGGCTCAAACATTTATTGCCTGATAACTCAGATAAACACGTGACCTTCCTCTTTGTCCCCTTCAATAAATGGGGGTGATGGTAAAGGAAAGTCCTACGCAAACATTCACGTTCATCTTTTAAAATCCATATTGACCGACAGTTGATCCGTTATCTCTCCCAGGTTTAAGCTTGTGGAGAGGTTAAATATGTTCTGTCCTTTTGTGTGTTTGTGTGAGTCCGTGCTTTCGTGACTTAGTGAGTGTGCGCCTCTGGGTTCGTCGCCGGCTAATCTCACATTCTGCTGCAGCAAACACCGTGTTTTATACTGCCGTCGGCTGCCTGTTCACTCCTCAGTCACCAGTCTTAAACGCAGCCCACTAGCTGCTATTCTGCGGCCAGAGACACAGTGGGGTGGAAACAGTTTGCGCATTGTTATAGTTTTGGATGGTGTATTTGGATAACAGCTAACAGCCCATGCAACTACCGGTGCACTCACTGCTGTACCTTGTAGCCACTCAGTCGCAGCTAAGATTACGTGACTTTGTGTTTTGGCACAATTGTGTGAAGTGAATTATACGACTTTGAGACCTTTGCCTGTAAAATGTTACATCTGCATTTGTTTTTGAGTTTAAATTAAGTCTGTTTGACACGTCTTTACAGCCCTGGTTTTATTAACTCCATCACACAGTACAGCAATGGTCATAGCAGAACCACCCAGTGGAGATCTGCACTCTTCGGGGTGCAACTTTCTAGTTATTTATGTGCTTATTCTAAAAGTCAGATTCCATTGACGGCTTGATGCTATTCCTGTTCGTTATTAAGGGGGCGACTGTGGCTCAGTGGTAGAGCAGGGTCGTCCTTCAATCAGAGGATTGGCAGTTCGATCCTCGGCTCCTCTAGTCCATGTCGATGTGTCCTTGGGCAAGACACCTAACTCCAAATTGCTCCTGCTGGCTGTTCCTGCGGTATGTGAGTGTGTGGTATGGATGATTATATGGTCTTGATGGGCCCCTGCCATCAGTGTATGAATAGATGTGAATGAGTGAATGACGGCATGTAGTGTTTAAGCACTTTGAGTCGTCGTAAGACTGGAAAAGCGCAATAAAAGAACAGTCCATTTACCATATATCGCTTGTATGCAAGACATTCATTGGCTTACCTATAGTGGAACCCCGCTGTGCATCTATTAGCTGAGTGACTGATATACATTTGAAGGTCAGGTACTCTTACAGTAATTGGTATGCTACAGCTGCGCCCCCCGCTAATTATACTGTGAATTTATAATGGCACGCACTATCCTAATGCACTCATATATTATCATTATGTCTAAATAATGATAATAATGAACATGGTAGCCTAAACTTACACACAAAAGAGCTCTTGCTTACTTTGAATGGGAAATATCTGCATAGCCTTCACACAGATAGCACACTCTGCACAGTGGTTGCAATTCAATGTGTCTCTGCATTGGTTTTCATTTTCCTCCGTTGAGTCTGATCACCGCTGATTTTTTTTATAACCATTTAATTCATCCACAGACTCATGTTATCTTTCCAAATGAATCCTCTCCAGTATTAATGAGAGCACAAAACCCTTGTTACAACAATTCATGCAGCCAAACAAAGGTGTTTGTGATGATGATGAGGTGAGGGAGTCTGGCAACAATAGGTGTTATGTTATTAACAAATAAGCAAATGATGACTTCATTGTGGGTTCAGAACGGGAGATTTATTATTGACCGATTTATTTTCAGAGTCTTCCAGATGAAATATTGTGCCTTTTCAAATATTTGTTCATGATGGTTATTGGCCTTCTCTGAGAACTAATGCAGTATGTTGACCAGTTTTATTATAGGCCCCTGCACACCTACACAGGTGTTCTCAGTTGTGGCTGATCAGATTTATGTTCAGGTTGAAGGTGGGTTTCCTGGGAAATACAGGAAGTGGAACAGACTGTGGTTCAGTCATCCATTTAAATTGAGATTTCAGGCACTTATGGATCATCATTATTGTAGGATTGTTTGCAAAAATCTTAATTTTAGGATGGTGACATGATAAATGTGTATTGCCTTTGCTTGTATTACTTTTGCTTTGCTTGCTGCTGCTACAATCTAATTTCCCCCTGGGGATGAATAAAGTATGTATCTATCTATCTTTCCAAAGCAGGGTCGCTGTGACAGACAGTGCTGCTGTTATGGGTAGTCATCAGATAATTAAACTAGAATCTCATACTGCTTTTTGCTGGTAAAACGATAATATTCCTGTAACATTTGTATTCATCGCTGGTGAGCCATGTCTCCACATCACTCCAGAGCAGATAACTGTAGTTGAGGCACTGCTGGGAAATGTAACATGACTAATGGCAGACAGCCGCAGCGCATACAATGCATTTCAGAGACAGTGTTGTTTTGCTTCGTCAGGCCTTGGCATATGCTGAGTCTAGTTTACTCTCAATTCCATCCAGATGCAATATCAACAGAAGCTGTGGTTTCTTTACTAATTACACAGTTTGAAGTCTCCGTGTTTTGTCTATAGAAGTCTGTTGAAATTTGGATGCATCATTAATTTGTTCTGTATGAATAAATGAGAAAATGATGTGCAAACACAGGTAATAGTAGGTATGTGTGTTCATGACAATATGTATGGATGCATTTGTTGTTCACAATTGTCTGATTGTCACAACAGTAATCATGCAATGTGACAGGAACATGGTTTCAACCTTACAGCAAAGTGGTCAGTTACAAAAACTAGACAGAATGTTAGATGACAGTGTTCATAACATCAGTTTTCTTTAACCATTTAATACAAACAAAATTGCATTTCAGATGCTACACTCAAGTTATTTTTTTTCAACGGGATGAAAGGTCACAGTTTGAGAAAATGGACAGTTAGCTTTTTGAAATGAAAAAGCTTCAACTGGATTTCCCACACAGTGGAATGTCATAGGGGCAGACAAAAGTATTTAATTACCCTAGATCCTAAAATGTTTTTCTATTTGAATTAACATATTGTTTTGTTTCTTTCCTTGCAGACTGTACGTCATGGCTTTCCTTACCAGCCCACTGCGTTGGCCTTTGACCCTGTGCAGAAGATCCTGGCCATTGGCTGCAGAACAGGTGGCATACGGATGTATCCTTTAACCTTCATCAGCTCTCTTCCTCCCTTACTCTCGTCTGGAGACACACTAGACAACTCTACATACATGAATACATACTTATAGTAAATACATTACTTGTTTTTTGCCACTATCGCAGCACCAGTTCTGACTTTGCACAGATGATGGATCATCTCTGACTACCTCTGCTGCCGGCAAGGCGGTGGAATAACTCGTCACCTTTCATACAGAACAGCGAGGCGGAATAATGGCGTAACAGTCCCGCCGTGAACAAGCCGTTTGAAATAGGCTAAGGTTTTATCTACACCTACACAAACCTGTGTCACTGCTGTAGTGTGTCTCCATGAAGGGGCCTTCCTTCCTCCACCGCTCCCCCATCTCCTCTAATTCTCATCCCTCTTTCAGCCCTGTCATTTCTTGTTGCTCGGCTGTCATGTCACAGGCTCAGAAATGTCCATCCAACAGCCCATCCCCCGGGTCACTCGGTCACAGGGATAGGAGAGGACGCGTGAGTGCAACCCAGGTAGGAGATTACACCCTCATAAATACCCAGGGTTCCCGGTATGCCTTTAGGGAAGCAAGCAATTATTGATGCTGGAGCAGCCGCACTGCTGATCCTGCTTGGGTAATAGATGGACTGACAGAGGGATAAACTGCTGAAGGAAACAGAGAAAAACACGAGACAGTGACAGAGGAAGATGTGACATTGTTTGAATATTTGAAAGAGAGGGAAATAAATGGAGAATAGGAGGCTCTCTCGAATGAATGCTTGACTGTGAAGCAAGGCTTCGGATTTCAGTTGGATGGAAGCCCTTGAGTGACTTAGCGTTTGTATTGTCATGCTGCACACACCTTCATCTGCTCCCATGTGGCCTGTCGCTGACTCTCTCGCTCTCTCTTGCTCTCTCAATCGCATGCTTTCACATACACACATTTCTCTATTGTGCTGTTTCTCATTCTGCCTCGCCCTCCATTGCTTTCCGTCTGGAGGACCTACCCACCCACCTTATTTCTGCCTATTTATTCAATTCACCCTTCCTCTGTCCTTCACAGCAGTCTGAATGTTGTTCCTTTTCATCCCAGGCCTTTAAATGTCTACCTGCCATCTTCTGTCATGGTTTCTCTTTGTTATTTTCCTCTGACAGTATTGATCGGCTGCTGTTATTTGGGATCTCTGTGGAACGGGCCTTTTTTCAGTGTGTGGTGTGTCAGCATGAGTGCCGTGCTTGTGTGTGTATGTACGGGTGTGTGTGTTTGAGTGTGTCAGTATAGGCAGAAGAGTGATCGATATCTTAGTTTCCACATCAAGTGCGGCTGTTTAGTCAGAAAAACACTTAATAAACTGTTAATAATCTGGATACTGGTCCCAGTTGAGGTCCTGTGATTTATCGAGTGAAGTAATCTAGATACAACTCTACCCCATCTTAGCTATATGAGTTTGGACTTTTTCGGTCTAATATTGGTGCTGGGTTTTGATGCCGATGTAATTCACTCATCAGATATCCTATGACGTTACTGATCCACATAAATGTGACATAATGTTGGAGAACGTTCCCTCAGCTGTATTGGGTTGGCTGCAAAGAAACTAGTTTTTTTACTCTAGTATCTTTAGCACAGAGTTCAAGTGGCTGCCCCTATCCCAGAGCCTCAGAGGTCGAGGACAATCCGACTCTATGGCCCATTAACAACACATTGCTATTGTTTGCTTTTTCACATTTTGGTTCTCCAGCTTTTCACTGGGCCAATCCGCCATTTTGTTTTGTCACAGTGAAGGTCTTTCGGCTCTTTAACCGGCTCTTTAAAACTTCACTGCAACAGCCCAAGCTGTAAACGGGGCCAAACCTGTGGCCTTGCTTTATATTACTTGATCAAACTGAATTTGTGTTTATACAAACATCTGGTTTGTTTCGCAGCAATGCACATTGTTGTTTTAAATTTATTAGATCAGGTTTTTTTTATTGAGAAATGTATTTACACAGTTCTTGCACTTGTATTTCCAATAAGAAACCTATGAAGGAGTTGTCAATTTGCCGTTGAAATCTAATTACTACTAGAAAATGCATTGCTTTATTTATTCAAGTTTCTTTCACGATAGAATTAACCATGCAAAGCCTCAAAAGTGAGAGGATGTGGAGTTGACGGGGCTTAACGTCAAAGGACGTTACAAGGCATTAGCTCATAATGATCATATTGTGTACATCATAAGTTTAATTGCATAATTGCAGTTTAAGTAGGCTGTAATTATGCACGTCAGATCCACTGGCTAAATTTGTGCGAATAGCACCAAGACTGTTGCTAAAAAAAACAAAAAATACAGCAACAGATACATCTGTGCTCTTGCCCACATCATTCTTCACACCTTTCTTCACACCTTCTCATGCAGTGTAAATCAACACTGAAGACTGACACTTTGTAAACAATCCTACATTTCCATGAAAAATTGTGTAACAATGTACAAATATCTTTAATATTATCTTATATTAGCCATTCATAGAGATAAATGAGTTGCCGTCTTTATAAGCATTTTTTTTCCAAATAGCATTGAACCTGATTTCAAGCTTTCTGCAAGTAAATTATCATCAAACCACTCATCAAGTGGGTGTGTATTCTGTATCTCCTGATCCAAATTTGAAAGCCACAACATGACCCTGTTTTCCGTGTTTGAATTTCCTGAATGACAAATCACTTTTTTTCCCCCCCAATCATGATTTTTGCAATGGGTGAAACTTAAACTCCAAAGTGATCAAGAAACACAAAAGACACACACTGTTGTTACAGTGTGTTGTGAAGTGGTTTGTTTTGAACAGTATTGTTAATGCCTGCAGTGTGTCAACATGTCACAGTGGGACTGGTCCTGCTCTGGCGAATGGTGCATAGTGACGATGTCATCAGGGTTGGCGCAGTGGGTTGGCAATGAGGCTCTCTGCAGTGGGCTCCTAGGACACTCCTCCCTCTGCCTTGGGGGAGATTACCAAAATATGCTGAGATTTGGTTTATTGAGAGCAAATCGTAAGAAAGAAAGAGAGCACGGCAAGTGTGTGTGTGATTCTCTGTGTTCAGTGTGTTTCTTTCTCTATTTCTGTGCCTAAACATTGCCTGCTTGCTGAGTGTGCATTCATGTGTCCCGTCTACCTGTGTCAATATTGTTTACACAAATGTATACTGTGCGTGTGTGCGCGCGTGTGCGTGTGTGTCGGTGCAGTGAAAGAGGATGTGCGTTCAATAAAGGGTTCAGGTAATAGAATTGCCCAGAGTCTGATAGACAGTCAGTTCTCATAACACTCAATCTGATCAGAGAAATAGAGAACAAAAATATGGTGTGAGACGGAGAGCAATGGAAAAGAATGAGTGTGAGAGTGAGGGAGAAAAAGGACCGATAGAGGGTTCGTATTGATATCAACAGCTTGTTTATTAAACACCTGACAGTTCAAATTGATCCATGTGTCGCTGAAACAGCAAATCCGTACATCATAGCCAAATCTTTTTGAGACATTCCTCGGTACTTGAGGTTACAATAGACTGCATTAAATTTAGCTTGTGCACATGCACCTGATAAACTATCTACAAGGTCTAAATAATACGGAAACATCATACTTCAAGCTGTGGTATATATCTTTGATATTGATTCGTAACGTCAATAGATGTGAAATCAGCACCGGAAATGTCAATGAGCTTGATTGAAGCTAAAGTTGCCCGTCGTCCTCTATCAACTCAAGGTTCTGTCGAGACTTTCCCCTGCCATACTTTTTGTTGACAGTGCTGAGTAATCGAGATAAGTTAGTCAGCATTGACGAATTCTCTCATCGGCAGCCAAATGTTGTTCAATGACCAGCAGCAAGCAATTAATAAACCTAATTTGAACAATGAAATGTGAGTGGACAATGGGAGGAGGTCGCTGTTTGTAAACACACAGCTGCTGTTACAGTCCAGTATTAATCACACAAACAGCTTTGCAGTGCCAGTGGGACAAACAATACCATCAGATAGTTCGCAATTGAGCGTTCATCGTTATCAAACTGTGTCACTGGCTTTGCCGACTGTGTTAGCAGGCGGCAAACATAATGACTATTTTGCAATCAATAGCTCAGCTTCCACAGGAAGTGGCCGGTGCCATAATCAGATGCTATCCAGATCAAGACTGTTGGGCATATTTGCACACACCATGCTCTATTTACATAATTATGCTTTCACCGGCGTTAGCTCAAACTCCATTTCCAAACTTTAGCTCAGACCCCCCCCCCATTGCCATTCATATGAGCACACACACAAACACACACACAAAAATACATAAGTCCTGCCCAGCTACTCACTTGGTCTTGATTGAATTACGCCTAATAGGATTTGCAGCCCTCGAGAACGAGAGTAACGGCAGTTTTCACTGGTGCCAAAGGTGAGCAAGCAAAAGTGCTGAAAGACTGAAAAGGGATGAAGCAGCAATAGTAAGCTGCTCATAACCACACACTGCACTCTATCCTTACTTCACCCCTGCTGGGTGCCACGGTGCTATAATGAATGGCTCTACCATGTTGTTAACCCCGGGATTAAAGGGAAAGTATTACGAGGAGGGTTTTATTTTGAATCAGAATGAAATATAGCAACGTATATATTTTCCGTTACTGATAGAGTTGCTTGCTTGCCAAGTGAACAGCACAACAGCAGCGAATGTTGACTGTTGCATGTTTGCCCATGACTGTGGCTGCACCCCGCTCAACTAAACAGATGTCCTTTCTATTGAATTGTAATTCAATTATGTATCATGTGCCCTTCATTCTATGTAGACAGTAGTAGATATTATGCGAATGGTGACTGGAGTTTTGCTACTGTTTCAGTATCATGATGTCATCGCATGTATCTGCTTTTGGCTGTGTAGTCCTCATGCTTACTCACGTTTCCAGTAACGCTGTCATTTCTAGTTTAGTTGGAAGACAACTCATTTCCATCCTACGATATAATGATCCCATCTAGAGTGACCACTCAGAGGGGAAAGGAAAAGCACCCAATGCCCCATGTTGCTCTGCAGTTTGTCACAGTGACAATCCTTTGTACATTTCTATCTGTAAAAAGAGAGGAAGAAAGAGAGGGAAGGTCTTTGTCATTTTCATTTTCTGTTCTTCCGCTTCTCAACTCTCTTGGCCTCAGTTTTTATCTTTGCTTTCTCCTCCTGCCTTTTACAACATCCAGTCTCTCATTTTCTTCTCCGTCGACACCCTTTTTCTGGATGTCCCAAACATGTGTTTGTACAATATGTGAGTGTAAGAGAGACTTGATGAAATGTTGTTTATTACATTTTGCCTGGGCTGTGTAGGAAAGTCTGTGGACATTTGCACTGAAAACACTGCAATCATAGTTGCTGAACTGTACAGGGTTTCTGCCAAATACGTTGTTAGTGTCACAGGGTGGCTTTAGAGAGGACCCAAACACCGATAACGGTGCAAAGTAATTTATTCCCCGAACAAGACCGCTTCTAAAAACAGGGATATCAACAGGAACATACACAGATGAACGGACATTGGGGTAAGAGACAAACAGGGTTTAAATACACAGGGAGGTGCAGGTGATTAGACACAGGTGGAAACAATGAGGGCGGGGCTTTACAATCACAGGGGCAGGCAGTGCAGGGAAACAGAGGACACAAGAGACAAGGACTTCAAAATAAAACAGGAAACAACCCAATACTATGACAGTTAGGCCTGGTGTCAAATATCTCTAAAGGGTGTTTTTTTTTTTGGCAGGTGCTGGCTAGAGACAGATGGCAGCAGGAAGGTAGCCCTTTAGTTTCTGTGATAAAAGAATCACGGACAGAATTGAGAATAAAAAAAAAGCTATAACACAGATTCCATATTGCTTCTCAGTTACTGACAGACTGGCTCGCTACTACGGTTACTTAACTTGTTACAGTTGGAAGTGTGAGGATAAAGAGCACTGAGCTTAGATCTGCTGTTTTCCCAAACAATGCTGCTGCTGAACTTTCCAACCATTATACGTTTCCAACCGAGTGGTTAAAGTTAGCGAAATATTCTTTCATTGTTCACTTTCTCCCCCATCCAGTCTTACAAAGGTCGGCTAAATTTGTTTGTTCGAAAAGGAGCACTTTTTTTGTGCGGTAACTCAATTTTGTATGTTTACTACCAAATATCATCTAGTGCCCCACATTGAAAAATCCAGTGCCAGAAGCTCCATGATGGCCATTTGTTTTCGCTGGACCAAAACCTCACAGTTGTGGTAAAAGTGTATTGTCAAAACGTTACACAATTGTTATGCAACAATTATATGTGTGTGTGTGTGTGTGTGTGTGTGTGTGTGTGTGTAAATACTTTCTGTAGTTAGATTTAGCTTGATTGCATTCCCTTTATCTTGAGCCACTGAAGTATTAAATAGCAGCTGGAGGAGGAGAAGCCTTTTGTCTGGATGCAAATTAGGGAAATCTGTGTAAAAATGATGTTAGATTTTGCATTTGGACAAGCTGAGTGATTATTGTGAATTTCCTGCTCTCTTTCTTAATCAGTGATCGATGCTCTCACTATAGAATGCTTTCAATAATAATTTGCATCCTCTTCATCTTCTAAATTATGTTCCCCAATGTTGCCAGTCTTTGCTCTTTGTTTTTTAGTCCACCCTGCGAAGGCTGGCGAGGTATTCAACGGATTAAAGGTCAGCTGCTTATTAATAGCAGCGCTGAGACTAGTCTAGGAAAGGCCACTGGCATATATTCACAGTCCAGCTTCTGCTAAATGATATACTGGACAAATGTAGACAATATGACATGGTTTGTATAGAGTTGAACTAGCAGCCATAGTCTACAACGATCATGGTCATTTTAGACCATTTATGGACTATATGCGCTAATGCATATTGTGGATTTAAAAAATCAGCAGCAAAATGAATTAAAAAGATTTATTCAGTGAGTATACTTCAAATCCCTGCAAATCTCACCTTGAGAGGTACTTTAGTACAGGTTTATGGAAATATATGCGGCAGCTGTTGCTCAGGGGTGGAGCGGGTTGTCCACTAATTGTTCTATCCCCGGTCTACATGTTGAAGTGTCCATGGGTGAGATACTGTACCCCGAGCTGCTCCTGAAGGCGGTGACGTCGGTGTGTGAGTGTGAGCATTTACGTTAGACCCTGATGGGCAGGGGGTCCTTTGCATGGCAGCCTCATCGTGAATGTGTGGGTGGATGTTGACAGAAGACTAGAAAAGTATTTAAATGCAAGTCCATTGACCACATGAATATACTAAAGCTGGCGAGTTGTACAAAATAGAAAAAGTGTAGTTTTTCAAGAAAAAAGGCCGTCACCTCGACTCGAGCAGGCAGCCTTTTTATTCAATAATTGCCCATGTACAATTTGCTCACGGCACGCTCACGGCATGAGCTAACGTAAATATGTACTAAAACAAAGTTTAGTAAATACACTTACCCATCTTGAAATGGATCCCTTTTATTGGCGTAGTCCTCTTCATCTCAGGAATCAAATCATTGCTTCAGGCTCCTCCGCTGTGCACGTCTCTGCTTCGGACAAAAAGTTGCTTCGTTCGGGGTAAACTCTGCTCGGCAGGTTCACTCTGATCACCTGAAGCTTTGCACGCGTCATACGACACGTCCATGTTTAAATGCTCAGATCTCGCTGTGTGAATCTCGTACGATGACGCGAGAACAGGACGAGGAAGTAGAAAGTCTACTGATTACGGTAGAATTTTAACCTTATTTCTGTGACGTTTTATCGCGAAGATATGAATTTAAACAAAACGTAAACACCACATTCCGCATTAATGCGGAACCTGACTTCCATGTGTTAATCCAACAATCAAGCAGGCAGACTGACCTTTTACCTTTATCTGACGTGAGAAGAATTCCTAACCTTTACTGCAAAAAAGGTCACAGAAAGCTTCTGTGATTACTGTACTGTGGCATCAGTGACATCGTGGAAAAGAGAGTGGAAAATAGGTCGGAGAGTCAGTGCCTGCACTAAAAGATAATGTTCTATAGCTTAATTGAAACATTAACAAAATGTATTTCAACCATACCCACGAACACATAACATCCTGTTTCTGTTTCTGAAGCATGATGCACATTTAGCAGACTTGTGTAAATAAAATAGTATTTTTCTTTCTGACTAAACTGAGATGTGAGACTGTTGCTGAGATGTGTTACTCATCGGCCCTCAGGCTCATGAGGTTGTGCACACTTATGTGCCCACACAGAAACACACACAAACATCGAAAGTCTTCTGATGTTTTCTAGAGATTTCGTCCTCCGAATTCAGTAACATCCTATCGACCGTACTGCACTCTCCAGCTGAGAGGAACTTGAAATAGAAAAAAGGAAGAAAGGAAATGTAAAAAGAGGCCTGGATGAGTCACTGTGCCTGCATGCATTTGTGTGTGCACATGTTAATGCATGTATGTAATCCTTATAATTTCCACCATAACGAGTGGGGGTGCTCTTAGTGGATAGAAAGCACAGAGCAGCACTGAGAATGAATGGACCACAGAAGTCAAAGATGTATGGCTCCATTTTTGTGACAGCACGTGGTGCAAACTGCTGCGCAATGTGCAACACAAAGCACTTGCGAAGTGGCATTTTCACACCATGTTGTATGAAGGCACTCCCCTTTCATCTGATTAACTGCAGGTCTGTGATCCAGCTGCAGTCTCTAATTGGCAACCCTAATTGGAGCCAGGCACATTGTCAAGCTGCAATTATACACATCAGATCCACTGGCTAAATTTGTGCGAATAGCACCACTGTTGAAAAAAAAAAAAACAGATACATCTGTGCTCTTGCCCACACCATGCTTCACACTTTCTCATGCGTTGTAAATCAACACAAGGGTTGGAGACACTTTGTAAACAATCCTACAGTTCCATGAAAAATTGTGTGTCAATGTAAAAACGTCTTTTCACAAAATCTATTGGCAATGAATGTTTTAAGAACCAATATTCAACGACAACTAATGTCATCACATTTCTCTGCTGTCCCCCGAGTAGTTTCTGTTTGATGAACCTCTTTTAATCCAGTTAGAATTACACCCACCCTGTAAAGCCCCAGGAAAGCAATGTTTAAGCCGCCCCAGTTATAATGACACAGTTTCAATATGGACTGTGTTCATATTCTGGTGTTTAGCCACTAAGGCTTCTAATCATCTTCATCAGTTTGATTTTATTTTCATGCAGTTTAATTTGACTTCCCTTCTTTCTCACACTATCACATTTGACCACATTTATGTTTTAGTGGGAAGAATGCAAATGAAGCCAGGGTCTGACTGAATCACTGGCATTCTGTTATCATCACAAGCCGAGAAGAAATTGTGCGAATGCAATTAGCATCGCTGCCAATGCAATGGTACATGTAATCTTTAAGTCTTTAATTAGATCAGATTACATGTCCCTTTGAATTACGTGATTTTGCATGTTGGGACTTGATGTTTACTCCACGTGACGGTGAGGAGGTGTGTGTTTGTATGCATACTGAGCGTGGTCTTTCTGCTGTTTTGCCACGTGTTAACACATTACGTAATGCACGGCTCAATTCCTCAGATGCAGAGAAGCCTTGTGGAGAGAGTGACTGGAAAGAAATTGAAGTTTTTTTTTACCGTCTGTGTGACGGATAAGAGACAAGGAGCCGCTCTGCATTCTTATCTCGGCGCCCAGTTACGTCACGTGGACCACAATGTGCATTGCAACACAACAGAAGACAGGACTGTTAGATCCATGTCTGCGATGCATTACAAACGGTAATGAAGGATAGCTTTAGAACAGGTCCTCTCCATTTAGAGCAGTCTAACACATTTTAGGAGATTGTCATACTGGTTGCCTTCGGATGATGCAAATGCAGACATTTAATCATATATGTGTCGCCGACAAAGTGATTGCACTTCAAATGAGATGCTTTGTTTAACCTTGTTTTAAGTATGAGTGGCACCAGTGCAAAACTGATTATCTATTGCACTGGAGTCTGACATTTCACATGCACATTGACATGTGCAACCCCTGCTGTTTTGTTTATTTGATCAGATATGATGTGCATTTTTCTATTGTGATGACATAATCCTATTTTTTTTCAGTATGAAAAAATCTGCTTCAACATGATTTGCTGTGCCTTTCGTGTGTGTGTGTGTGTGTGTGTGTGTGTGTGTGTGTGTGTGTGTGTCAGTGACATTGAGACAAGGATTATTGTTCAGTGCTTGAATAATGGCATCTTTTAAAAGCTGGTAAAGGCTGAATTGTAGTTCTTTACAAAATCTTTATATAGACTTTTCATCAGGGATTCAAGTATAGAGACGTTACGATTTTTTGGGACTAAAATGTTATCATGAACACATGTGGCGTGCGCCTGGATGGGTTTTGTGCTTTGAAGTTTCACAGAATGTAGACACACAACAAATCAGTCCCCACTCACCTGCATTTTGAGTCTATATTGCCAAATATTCTGCGGTATATGTGTCGTGAACCTATTTACCATGTTTGACAAGCTCCCAGTATGTCTGTGAGTGTGTCTGTTCCACTACAGGCAGATTCCCCTCACTAGCTACTGTGGGAAATACAATGAATGAATGAATACATACAAATACTGTTGATTTCTTTCCATGAAGCCGGCATAAAACTATTTTGGTTCAGTAAATTCAAAGTCAGTCATCCCGGTGAAGGCCGGTTAGCTGGCCGACAGAGACACCCAATGGGGATGTCCTGTAACACTGCGATCTACAACATATGTACGTACTCAAGCTGCAAACAAGAACAAACTGTTCTGTCTGACTTCCATTTAATGGACATCCTGTAAATACCAGGCATTCACCTGACATTCCCTGACTTTACGAATTAACGAGAATCCTCAGACAGTAAATGGGTTAGGCCTAGTCGGCCTGTTGTAATGTATTCAGTTTCAGTAATTCAGTAATGTACACCAGGCCACAGGTGTCTGTTACACTTCCAGCTACATCCATATAATATCTGAAGTTTGGCTTTCCTTCACAGTAGGTGTTCAGTCTCACATGAACTGTCTCAGTCGTTCCACCATCAACAGCACTTCAAACTGGGTCATTATTGTAAAGTACAGGGTCTTTATTCATTGTTATTATACACTGTGCACTTTCACACTGTAAATGTCCACACAGTGTGAAGGGAAAATGATTTGACATCTTAAGGGTTGAGGGCTAAAATTGTAAGCTGCTTCTTTCGTGTCACTATGTTTCTTTTCGCTTGGCTAGTGGAACAATTTGACTGTTGATGGAATCGAGAATAAATACATTTGGTTACATTATATCGGAGTACAATTTTTACTTCTGGAACAATGGTAATGGTACCTCATAAGAGGTCAAAAAGCAGTAATGCTTCCAGGCAGTGTCCTGTGTTGCACATGATGACATCATGTGATGGTGTCACACGCATACAAATGCACAAAGATATGATACACCGATGATAAAACCAGCATACACACACACACATGCTCTTTCCATGCAAGTATTGAAGTTAATTACGACAAATGAAGGGGCAGTGATCCCCCCCTTGAGTCATGCATCATCGCACAGACGTTGAGATTAATACAGATTTGTCGACCAGATATTTTGTTAAATAGTGTCTGTCCCTGTATTATCTTTCGTTTTGGTTTCTGGGCACCGCTGCAAATCAGTGAGCGGGAACACCTAATGGAAATATTGGATTTGCTGGATGTTTGCATGAATGTGATGAAGTACCCAAAGTTTTTAGGTCTTCAATTCAGTAATGTAGCTGAAAAAGACATTTCCATGTGATTATTTTAATTTTAATACATCACAATATATCCTAATGTATTTTGCTATTGCCATATGAAAACAGGATCACTTAAGAATTTGGTCTGGCTTTTATCAGATAAAAAGGAGACACTGGGAATGATATGCACATTATATGTCTAATGCCACAACTAAATGTAATAATACACATGAGCAACCCTTAGGGTACACGATAATATCCCCCCATATTGATGGTTTTAGTGCAACATGGTCTCAAAGATTGTTTTCATCCCCCTGATAGTAACCTTAAAAAAATAATTGATAAAGACCAATGGGTAAAAACAGCTGAGGATCCTTTGGTTTCTTTTTCAAGGACATTACGATAAAACAAAGGATTTGTCCTTGGTGAGCAGCAGGTGCTGTGACCGCCATCATCGTGTCACACAGTGAGACAGAGCAGCGTAGCACATCATATCTCTTTAATTCATCCGGTCCATCAACAGAGCTGAGTAACAGACACTAGCCAAAGGGCTTTACCAATGCCAGCTGCCTCCCTCGTTAATTTGATTCCTCACCTCATCGCCCGAGCCTGTAGCATGTAGCCACTGAGCTGTCCAGGTGTCTGGTGGAGACATCTGCTTGTGAAGACAAAAGGACCTTTTCTCTTTGTCACAAATCTGTTTATTAATTTAGATCTGGCCAAATGGACTGCAGGTGCGGTATTGTTTTCTCGGCATCACCTTCATAAGGTGGAGAACTGATCGGAGAAGATGGAGATGGGGAATTATACAGTAGGGAGGGAAGTGTTGGGCTCATTGTTTGGGGACGAAGTGCAGGATCAAGCTGTTAAACCACGAGCTATTAGAAAAAACAACAACGCACACTGATTAGCAAAGTGCACAGCACCTGTCACTAACAAAGTTTGTGGTTTCTCTAAGCTTTAAGTCGTACCTTTCTATCTGTTGCTTTAACTCTTCAAGTCTCAGTGAAATGGCTCTTTGGTCATCTTTAGCTTTTGTAAATGTATCTAGCGGACTATGCCGTCAGATTTTTATCCAATTTCACACGGATTTGATCGCACCAAAGTGTCCGTGTCTTAGTGAGAACTTGGCCTCTTGAAAAGAACAGTGGCTTGGAGCAGCATACCACCCACTATACAGTCGTACCGGACTGTTGGCCTTTACCCACACCTCCCCACCTGCGTTGTTCGATCAGTAGACGGATGATTTGGGAGAAAGAAATATATTAGACTATGCTCTTTTGGAAAACTAAACACATTTTTTGCCATGTGACACACGCATCTGATAACCGTACCTGAAATCACTACACTGTGGCGAGCTTGGATACAAAATCGGAGGCAGCTGGCGAGAATTTCTTCCTTTTTGCCTCCCTTCTTCCTCATCCTGGAGCTCATACAGTCTATATAGTGTGTTTAATATTAGTAAAAAGGCAAACAATTGTAAAAAATCTAATATGATTTGAATATAAAAAATGAAAATGATTGAAATCCCAATGAGTTATCAAGAACGATTGACAGCCTCAATTGTGCTGCCTTCCGAAGAAGTGATTTCCTTGATTTATACCAAGCCCTCTTTTACCTCAGTGCAGAGTGTAGATAGGCGAGGACACACAGCAATTGCTGCTATCTTCCCTCGCTTCTCCATCTCATGCTCAAACCAATAGGTGGCTATTTTATCTGCTCTTCTGGCCCCTGAAAGATGAGGAGGAACGATAAAAAGGGCAGATCAGAGAGAAACAAATTCCCAGAGACAGATAAGAGGATCCTGCAGGGTCAGGCCGTGAAAGAGGAAGATGTAGAAAAGAAACCTATAAGAGACGGATATAAAGCGAAGCAAGAGAGCGAAACAGAGGTGTGGTTGATGTGGGCCGAGTACGTTGATGAGCAGAGGAACTGTGTTCGGATTGAATTCTGTCTAAATGGAAATTTCTGAGGGCTGCTGTGTTGTTGACTGATTCGATTGGAGTTGATAATTGTGCGTGCCCGTTGCACAGGAGCACAACGAGCACGCACACACACACACACACACACACGCACACACACGTGCATTGCAAAGTGTTGATTCACTTCACAAGTTTTTTTTTGTGGCCAATCAACAACTTCCAGTTTCCTGCGTGAAGTGTCAATTGGTTAATTTGTGAAGTAATCTGAGACATTCTCCCTGAAACGAACACATTTGAGGCTCTTTCTCTCATTATTAGTATAACTGTGTAATTATATAACTGAGGAATTTGATAGTTTCAGCACATCATTTGCATGACTTTAATGTATTGGGTTGCATACCCTTTTCCTTTGTTTCTTTATAATTTTTTTGTTTTTTGTTGACTTTAAAAACAAACTTCTACATGCAGCTTAAAAGCTTTTAAGGTCTGCTTTGATTGACGCTAGTATCATGGGGTCTAAACAACATGTCACTTGTTAGTAATGAGCTATTAGTGCACTGGACTTACTGTCATTACCACCGTGCCTGATATTCATCACAGTTACCATTTAAAATATTGTCATCCGTCATCAACATCATATTCTTATCCTCAATATTCTCTTTTTAATGTTAAATATGATTATATTAACGGCATAATGACATGAATACTTTTCTTATCCCGTCTTCCCTCTCCCATCCTTTTCAATTTTTTTAAAGGCTTTTCATTCTTTCTTCCCATGCTGCTTTCTATTTCTTATCCCAATTCTACATCATTCTCTTTATTTCCGTTTTCTGTGACGTGTCTTTGTCTCATTTCTCCTTCTTTCTTTCCTCCAATCTTCCTTCCTTTCTCCCCTCCTGTTTTCTTCCATTTAGATATGATATTTGGACTCTGCTTGTTCTTAACATTTGTAGATTCTGGGGTGAATGAGTCATGCCTCAATTCAGCGGCTCTCTAATCTCTTCCGTAATACCGCCTGCAGCTTCATAGAGACTGTGACATGCAGCCACGCGCAGTGTTGCATCTGTGTGTTTTTGTGTGAGTCGTGCACTCATTCCAAACATGTATTGTGTGTACAGTTTAGTGTGCAAAGCGAGAGAGAGGTTGGAAGAAGTGTTGAAAAGAGTCTGAAAAGGATGCACGCCTCCAAGTGTAAGCAAGCGATTGGTGTAGGTGTACATGTGTGAACACAAGGGTGAACGCAGAGATGCCTGCATGGAGAGGAGAAGAGAAAGAGGATGGAAAGAGAGATCTTGGCAGCGCTGCAGAGTTGGGTTGATTTATCTTCCCACATTGTGACTCACCATTCGTCAGCCATACAGTTTACATTTCAAAACAGCGACTAAAAGACAGGGAGAGAAAAGAGGTAGAGAGAGAATGGGGGACCGGGATGAGAGAGCGAGAGCGAAGCAGAGAAAAAGACAGAGTTCAGAGCAGAATGTGGAAAGTAGGGCATCAACTTTTGTTTTGATGTAGCCTGCTAACAAACAAATCCATAATCAACCCTGTATAATTGCAACAAAAATGATAACTCATTTTAGTTGCAGAATGTGGTAGTATATGTCTAATGCAGAATGCATTCAGTCTTTGGATTCAGTCACAGTGTGTGCTCTCTTAGTGGCTGGATCCTGATCCCAGTGTGTCTGAATCTTTTGTATAAAGATGCACTACATTCACAACATAACATCTTTCCAAATCGAGCTTTGTGAGGCTGTGCAAGATCCTGATTGGCTGTCAATGTCACATGATGCTCAGTGGGACGTCATTTAATGAAGAACATGTTCACCCAGCCTCTAAGTCGGGCCGTATAAGAACTGTAGCAATAGCAAAATATAACCTCGTTAGACATGGTTGTGTGACGCCGTGTCTGTGGGAGGACTGCAGTGTTGGGCGACTGCCTTAAGCAATCACCATCGAGTTAGCCAAGTAATAATGTGTCACTATTGGAAATGTGTACAGTAAATACCTGGCAAAGATTACACTTGTGTGGTAGTATGGTTTGTAAAAACATGATTTCAGAGGTTTCTGCTGCTGTATGTGTTTATTGTAAACTGGAAACATGCATGTTTCTCAAAGACTGCCTATCAGTGTGTTTGTATGTGAGCTGTCTTTTTTCTTTTCCTTGGTCTGAGTTTGTTGTTATTATTATTTTTTTCTTTTTCTGTATGATTTTCCTTTATTCTATTCATGTGTCGGTCACACATGTATACAACAACACAATCATGCACTTGTCTTCACATGTGCATAATGACTCAATTTCCCTGCAATCGGTGTTTCACATTTGACTCTTGAAGCACCCGATGAAGACCACGGATCACTTAATATCAGCGAACAGAGATGCATTTTGGGGCATTTTCTCAGATGACAGGGCAATGATTGTGGCTCGCCGTGTGTTCAAGCCCAGCTCCCCACCTACTGTTGCATGATTGCCTCTTCCAGCCAATTCATTTGCATCACACTGACAGACAGCATTGTTCAGCTGTGCCTCAGTGGGTAGAGCGGGTGGTCCTTTAACCATAAGGCTGGCTGTTTGATCCCTGGCTCCTTGGGTCCGCATATCAAAGTGTCCTTCAGAGAGACTCACTGCATGTATTGTCGTGGACACAATTATTTTCGCTGCGATGTTATCCGCTGTGTGTCTGCCTGGCACGGTTTCTGCATAAATCCACATTAAGATGGCAAGTGCCCGGTTGAAAGAGAGAGAGCGTGTGTGACGAGTATGAAGTTAGCAGCAAAGTTGTATCTGTGGCTGAGGCAGTGCAGTGTGCGCACAGTTCCTGTGTCGGTGAATACATGATTCATCTCCTCAAGAGGCGAGCCAAGATCCTGTGTCTTGTTCTTAGACTGTATATGAGAAGCGGATGTAGTCACCAATTGGTTTGTGGACTGCAGCTTTGAAGCCTTGAGTTCGGTATTTTGGCTGTTGTCATCTTGGTTTTTGGCTATGAAATTCCCTGTGAAAGGGTTAAAGATGTAGGACAAAAACATGGACAAACCTCCAGATGGTACAGCGCCGTGGCAGCGCCCTGTCAATCATGCCCTAAAACATAGCCTGCTTTATAGATTATTTTACTCTACAATAAAAAATAACGGCCCCAGGCTCACTTAAGGTGTGCTGACTTTTAAGGTGGACCAGCTATTTTCTTCTATTTTCTTTCAATATTGCGTTAAACTTTTAACCTTACAGCATTAATTGGTCAAAATTGTTATTGTTGGTTAAACGGTTAATTATTGACATGACTACTTTGCAACAATTTTCCTCTGGCATGACTAAACTGGGTCACGCAAAGGGAGCAGTAAGATTAGAGCAGATGTTGTGAAATAAACTTGACGATGACTCAGAAGTTTAATAATAATCCCTTCTAGAGGTACAAGACAACAACAAACCCTAGAGTGGTTGATATATTAAACCAAACACAGTCCCTGGATTTCCTGCACAGAAAAATAAATAAAGACTGCTTTTATACTCACAGACATTGATCATGGTGTGACTAAACTGTACACAAACAACACAAGACAGGTGTGCACATTGTTCAGGGAAACTAAGACAGTTTATAAACAAATGCACAGATGAAAACAACATCTGATTGGACAAGCTCAGTCACTGGCCGAGCTCTTCCACCAGGCGACAAGCATTACTAACAGCATGAGCTGCGGTGAGTACCACAGCCAGCTTTTCTCACTGCTGTTTGGAGCCCTGGAGTTCTGACAAGTGCAAAGACACCCCATATTCTGTGTGAGAGTCAGCACTCCAGCAAGGCAAGAGATTTGACACCTAAAGCGATTGTCAATATGCGGTGACATAGGCGCGGCTCATCAGTGAGCCAATCACAGGGAGATTGAATCCAAAGGACAACAAGGCATTCAGAGGGAAGGGAGGAGAACACTTGCAGAGTCAATTATGGGGATCAAAATGTTCATATTGTCACTCCAGGGTAGAAACATAGAAGCCCATATTTTAAAGGAAGATGCATTTTTGTGGGTTAGGGAAAAAAAATCAATAAAATGTGTGGACCATTTTCATGAAAAAAGAAATCAGAAATGTGTCAGAATAGAGTTGCATTTTAAATGTTTCAACAAACAATTTGGAGATCAGCATATAAACATGAGCGAAACCTTCTTCTGCGGTTTAATGTCCTTCCAAAGTAATCAAGTTTTAGAATTGGATTGCAGACATTCATGGTTTTCAGAGAATGGACTGACTGTCGATCCTTTCCCGATTCATCTAGCGGCACCTCAAGGTCTTCAACCCTTAATTTAAATAGATTAACATGTTCTAAACGGGTTAACAATACAATTTGGTCCAAGCACAAACTACGTATGAATCTCACAGGATGGCTTCTGTAATAGTATGTGCATATATCATTCCCTTGCACATCTGCATGCACACATCAGCTAATCTTAGTTCCTTTACATATAGGTTTATATTCATATATTAACAATGAAAGAATTGTAAGTAACAGCAAGAGGCCCCTAGACTGTGTTTTTAATCATTTGTGTTTATTTTCATTTTCAGTCAGAAACCACATTAAGGTTGTATTTCTTATCATTAGGTTTCACCTTGCTGAAACTATTTCTAATACTTCAGCACATCAAGAAGGTTTGTGCCAAAAATATATGCAAGCCTCTGTATATACAAGCAGTAATAAGCAGCAGATTTTGTGTTGTTTATTGTTTTTGCTCAACCTGTCATCCCTGCTCCTCTCTTTCCCTCGCCCGTTTTGTTTTCTGTGCAGACGATAATGGTCCATATTTGCACATTTGAGCTTTCTTTTTCTCCACACCCGTCTTGCGATCTTCCACAATATATCTCCCTTTCCAATGCTTTTTTTCAATTAACTTTCTTTCACTGTCCATTTTGTTTTCCTTGACCTAAACCATTTATTTATCTCTCCTTCCCAATCCCCTCCATTCCACTCTGTCTTTCTTCCCATTCCCCGCCATTTAACTATGTTTATTATCGGCCTCATTATCTTCCCCTCTCTTACTGCTGTTTCTCTTTTACCTCACAATGTGGGTATGCAGTGGGGCAGGCAGAGAGCCAGGCTGGGCTCCGGGTCGTAATGATGGTTCTATAAAAAGCCTGCAGGCAGCTGAATCGATATCTCGTGTTGTCAAATTGCACCTTACCCAGAGACAGCGACTGAAGATCCTGGGTTTCTGCTGGCTGCTGCGTCTGAGCTGTGTGTGTGTGTGTGTGTGTGTGTGTGCGTGAGCGTTTCCTAAAGCTGTGTGATTGTGAGTGCGAATCTAAAGTGGGGGTGCGTTTACCCTGTCAGGCTCGGCCACAACAGGACCTTGCATAAACTGCTGTTGCAACGCAGAGGAAAATAATATAAAAATACATACAAATATGAGGGGACAATTTATTCAGTATTTCAATGTTTTATTTGCCACTTAAATGTAACTTCGGGAAGAGTCCTGGCTAAAATAACTAAAATATAAGCTTTAATCATTCTTAATTCATAAAGTGCCGTTGTTTTGGGGACACTCCCACTCTCTCTTTGTGGTGCATTTGCAGTCTTTGACCTGTAAGAGTCTCTATACGGCAGACATGTTTCCAGCTGGAGGGCCAATTTTACTGCCTCAAAGCAGGTTATCTGCAGGTTAATTACTCACTGAGCTGCTTGTTAGGATGCAGCCAAGAGTGTAGGAATTGTGTGCAGCCTGTGTGTGTGTGTGTCATTACCTAATACACAGTAGTCATTCTTGGCAGTGTTTAGCGGTGGCCAATGCAATACCACACCACCGGAATCTGATGGACAGCCATTGTCTTTCATTTTACCACCTGTGCCCAGAACGGTCACCTTCAGATCCGTGGCAGTGGACAACAAAAGGTGTCTCTGTTTGTCTCAAGGACACTTGACAGCGCAGGTGTCTCCAGAACAGAGTGCTTGAACCCTGCTCCTCCTTAATGATAAGAATGATCATTATCTCATCCCTTCTTTCAGTCTCTCCGCCACTGGATCTGGTATCCATGGATTATTTTTTTTTTGATCATGTGCAGCAGTGAAAAATGTTTTTTGGTGAAATGGACTATAAATCAGGCGAGTACATATACATATATATATATATATATATATATATATATATATATATATTTAAATAAATGTTTACATTATGCCCAGTTGCAATATTGGAATACACAGCATCACAAATTTGCCTCCAAGGCAGAGGTTGTGTTTGAAAGCCCTGTCATGTTATATTCTGAGCTATTCTAACGTTTCGTCAGACTTTAATTTGCAATGTTGTGATTTAAATAATAATATAATAAAAAAGAACCAATAATAGTTTGTTAAAGACGTTTATGTGGTCAATCAAATGCGATTACAGTCGCATTTGATTGAACTAACTGCTTCCTCAAATGTTGCAGTATTATAAAGAAAAACAAACTAATAGGATTTTCAGAATTGTTAGTATGTATTGTAGTAGTATTCAGTTTGTCAAATCATATTTACTAAGAAAATTAATTGGAAGAATTAAGAATATACACTAGTTTAGCCAGCCAATTTGAATAAGAGGTTGTAATAGGAACAATGTCCCCCAGTCATGTGGTGTATTTAAATGAGACCGGGAGCGATAGATATACTAATAATAATCGAAGCGGTGGTAGATAGAGAGCAATGATATGAAACGTGCACATTTATTTAAATTATGAGAGCTTGAGCAAGACAGATGCCTTCTCTCTGCTCTTCAGATGCTCATCACATCAGAAAAGAGCAGTAAGAAGAAGCATCTGTGTTACAAGACGCATTCACAAGGGGCTTCTAACTCTTTTTGGTGTGACAAATGTATTTACCATTATTACAAATCACAGGTAAACAGGTTTTGAGCAGTTTTGATTGTTAATTATTCACACAATGATTAAAATAAACCATTTGAAAGAACAATTTAGAAGCAAAAACAGACAAGTGTCAGCCGCCCTCTCCCTGTTTGACTGAGGCGTAGCTTGCATGTAAAAGTAAAAGAGGCTTCCATGTCATTGTGAAGGCTCGTTCCTTGTGGGTCAAAAAGTCTTACAAGCATTATCTCTAGAAAAGCTACTCACAAACAATCATGGTCTGACAAAGCCTCCTCCTCAAATGACCTAAACATATTAGTTATCAAATATTACTTTGTCCAGCATTGACGTTATAAATGTTACTGAGTATTACAAGGGAGGTGTCTTTTTGCCCTCCTACAAAACAAAAGAGCCAAATTGCATTTGTTTATGCTGTTACATGTTATGAGCTCTGTTTAGGATTGACACATACAATGTGTGGGAGCAATTACTAGCAGAGTGTTTGGTCTGTTGCTCTCTTTAATGAGTTTGGGGGAGTTACCTCAGCTAATTTGCCCATTCTGCAGTACAATGACAGGGCTTCATCTCCAGGGTTTGGATTATGACTTGTTTTGCCTTGGACCTGTAAGCTTTTGGTTTTTGACATTATTCACTAGGGCTGTACAGAATGTTTCTATCAACGTGTTTAATGAAACTTGGGATATCTGTCGTCTTTGTCACCCTAAAAGGGGAAAATTAGATTTGTTATTCTTGTGGTTAAATAAATATAATTTATGGTGCTGTTGATTGCTGCTAGACCGCCCTGTTAATGCTGGAGCATGGCGAGCCTCCCTTTGTGTTCGCACAACTGTACAGCACTCTGCAGTTATTGGACATGTTTGGATCACACGAGGGCAAACAATCCCACACAGCCACCACTGGAAACTAATTCATATACAATATAATGTGCAGAAAAACTGGGTTTAAACACAGTAAACAGACAAAAAAGCTGCCCCGCATTCAAATGTTGAATTGAATACAACCCTATTATTTACTGTATGTAGCCAGCAAGAATAGTTGATGCTTTTACATGGATCTTAGTTGAAACAAGCCAGCTGGAAACACCACAGTCCATCAGCTAGAAATGTTTTTGACGAACACAAACACAAGGAAATAACATGAACCAGCTGGCAAGATGAGCATTTCAGCTAACTAATTAGATAGTTGCAAGCTAAAAGCGGCTAAAATCAGGAATTTAGATCTCATTGGATGACTTCATGCTTCTGCTTTTGCTAAAATTGGTCAAAATGTATTAAAAAAATATATAAACAAAAAGGAACAACATCAGAAAGTGTGCGCAGTCTTTGCATATACCAAATGCGATGTTAAATACAATGTGCACGCAAGAGATACAGACTGGTGGATCTAAGAAAACATCTGAGTGCAAGTGTACAGAGCTGTATGTGCCAACACAAGCAGCCACCAAGCTAGACACACACACACACACACACACACACACACACACATTCCTTGTTATGTATCCACTCTACTGTGAGATGTTTATACTCATCTTAAATGCCCAGCTGTGGCTCCACTAGCATTATTAAAGGCACACAAAACAGTTATTATACACTCCCTACACACACACACACACACACACACACACACACACACACGCACACATGCACATACAGAGAGAAAGAGGTGGAGAGGAAAAGAGAAAGCGTAATGGACGAGACGAGAGTAATTGTGATTCATAGTGGATGAAGGAAGGATTGTGAGTGTGGATTGGGGAGATAGAGAGGATGAGTAGATAGCAGGTCTGTTAGATTTAGACGGTCTCACATCGGCATCAATTGAAGAGAAAGCCACCATGGTTTACTTTTGAGCAATTGCATGGCTTTTAGAGAGATTCTCTTTAAATTTCAGCACTTTGAACAACAAACCTACCAATAATATTAAAACCACTCCTTTGAGGAAAAACACAACATCTATAATAGTTGAATGAAATGGGGGTTTCAGTAGTACTTGACCTCTGCATTTAACCCATCCTCAGCTTTTAGGAGCTCTGGGCTGCTGTAAAGTGCACAAGGGGAAAATTGGGGCAACTTGTTAATGATGAGTAAGTCAGAGCCCAATCATTTGACATGCTGGTTACAGTAGGCTCCTACAAAGTAGACCGAAATACAGAGATTAGACTGTAGTCTAAGAGAAACTGTGACTCAAATAAATAGAGCCAGAAATCAGAGTACAGGAAAGGTTAAACAAGAAATCTTGGCTCATGTTAAAGGACCAACGATGAAATGTGGATGCTGTTGGTGGTGAATGGGATTTTATTTATTTTAACTTGAAAGATGTCTGGAATATACTGCCTTTTGGTTGCTTACTGGTCCAGATTCAGACTTCACTGGAGGAGGCTTACCGTTTACCCTTTACAGAAAACACACCAGTATGTGCTACTGACTGGCACATCGTGGATATAAATTGTAGTGTTTTATCTTTATTGTTTATCTAACCTTAAGACGCGAGAGGCTGCCCGATCGTTCTAAAATCACTTCATGTACAAACTTGGCACAACAGCCCATCCTCCTGCCCACACACACACACACACACACACACACACACACACGCACACACACACACACACACACACGTACATGTGCACATGTAAGGCTAAGATACGCACACACTTGAACAGATATACAGAAAAGACACACGCTTACACACGTGCAATGTTCATCAACATGCTCCACTCCACGTGTTATTACACTAATCAAGGTGTTAAAGGCGGAAAACACTTTGCTAGCCATCAATTCACACCACATACCCGTGAGGTGTTTTGATGTAAGAAAAAATATGTATACACCCTGCCCTGACTCCTCACTTACATTAGTATCATCTGGTAGGAACATACGGACGTAGCTAATTTTAGTATAATAAACAATCCACATTGCTATGGATAGCGTGCAGTCTTGTGTCCCTCCTCCATCCACGTTGTTTATAAAATACAACATATACTGAAGGTGTTGGGAGGGTGCCAACACACAGGATGGAAATACCAGGTGACTGCAGAGAAGTCTGTCACAGTCTGTAATTCAGTTGCCAGGAGATTGAAAGGAAACTGCCCACTGCAGCGTCAGACTATGCTACTTGTTACTCAAAATAAAAAAATAAAAAAGAAGCTACAACAAGGTTAAGTATAGAGAAAGCAGAAGAGACAGGAAGGGACTGAATATAGTGCAACACTTTGATAGATTCCCCAGGCACAAAAGTAGGCATGCTCACCAGTTGACATGCACACACCGGGGAGGGGAAGTATGTGAGTCAGAGAAGTTGTTTCACATGGCGTGCTCCAAAAAGAGAGACGTGGACAGTGAGACCAAAGCCTTTTATTAAGACACGAGCAGTACAAAAAACATTGCGTCTCATATGTTCAGATCTCGTGACGATTATTAAAACCGGCGATGTGAAGCTCCACTACGAAACAAAGCACAAATTTTCTGAGCAAACGTATCCACTTAGATCCAGAATGGAGGCGCAGAAAAATAAGAGCCCAATTTGATCAGAATCCTAAAACAGTAATTCACTGCACAAACAATGATGTTAACGGAGAGGGAATAGAGCTGAAACAAGTGGTTTCCATAACCACAGATATAGTCGCTGCACACTATTTTCTCTTTTTACAAGATGAGAATAATATGGATATCATGGCTTCTTTTGATTGACATCACTTCACACCTGAATTAAATTAATGTATAACTGCAGGGCCAAGACAATTCAGTTAAATACATTATTTCTAAAATTCAGTATTTGCGTTGACGGTCAGTTGTTGACTACGTACACAGGCTGATACAACTGCTAGGATATATATATATATATATATATATATATATATATATATATATATATATATATATATATATATATATATATATGTCACTAAATCATAGCACAAGTTAGACGTTATTGAGATGTCCTGGGCTTTTGCATGAGGACATTCTCTCTAACTGGACCTCGCTGAATTTTAATTGAATACCCCTGCACAATGGTAGTGTTCATAGCATGGCATTTAATAAATGTATGTATAACACACCACCTGTCAGTGATGAAGGGCGACTGTGGCTCAGTGGTTAGCAGGTCCGATTTTCAATCGGTGGTTCGATCCCCGGCTCCGCTAGTCCAAGTCGATGTGTCCTCAAGCAAGACACTTAACCCTCATTGCTCACCGTTGTTGTGTCTACGGTCTACTGTATAGCATGTAAGTTGCTTTGGATAAAAGCGTCAGCTAAATGAAATGTAATGCAATGCAATGATGCAAAAGAATGATTGGCAAGTGCCCAAAATCTCAATTTCCTGCTCATTATCGAGTACACCACACGGGATCTGCTAGATATGGAGAAGGAAAGCAGTGAATGGGGGAGTAATTTCAGACGATGCCATTGTCGGAAGCCTGCTCACAACTAAAAAACAAACACAGCTTGTTAGAGTGTAAATATAATCCAAACCAACTGGGAAAAAGACCCTCAGGATGCGTTTTTTTTTTGTGAATAAGAAAGCACATGTTTACACACAGCAGTTATTCATGACTGGAAAGACAAGCATACCAGAATTAACTCGGCATGATGTTGGAGTCAAACAAGTTAAAATGCTTCGGAGGATAGAGGAAGAACATTTCAGGAGTCAGTGAAAGGGTGTACAATAATACTGAGGTATCGCAGCAGAGAACAAAGAATGGTTACAGATGAAAGAAGAGCCCTTATGGAAGATACAGTCAGATGTGTTTGGTGCTTTGTCCTTATGCCTGATGCACACTTACTTAAAGTAGAAGATTGTACAGGGCTCTACATGCTTTGTTCATCAAATATCATGCAGATGAGAGCCCTCTCAACGTAGCTGATTGGCCCTTCTTCACACATCCATGTGGGCTTGCATGTTAATGTAAGTAATTAAAGCATGGGAAATTGTAGTCCACCATACAGGGATGCAATCATAAGTTTCTCCTCCACATCCCCTCCACTGTTATCACTGCTTGTTGCCATCCCCAACAAACAAAAACATTCGTCATTGTTTCTAGTGTTGCACTTACGTTATTTGTTTGTCTTCCTTGCTGAGATCAAAACATAGTCTTGATTGGCCTATTATGTTAAACTCTAGATAATTTGGTTGTTCATCAGCAGGATGAGAAATTGTACTTGTTTCAGCCCTTTTAGCAATTCAACTATTCCGGCGTTTTTATCTTAAAATAAAAACAGCATGCGCAAACAAACCTCATCACACCGTAATACCGCAGATGTGTGTCTTATACCCTTTGTCGCTCTCACAGGTGTTAAGTGATGTGTGAACCCATGAGAGGCGATTTACCTATTAGTATCTTTCAAAGCGGCACTATGATTTTGGTTCAGTAAATCTTAAACCCCCTTTTTTTTTGTTTGATTAGCTGATCATTGTAACTGTAAAAATATAACACACAAACAATGCTATGCAAAGTATATATGTGTAGAGCATTGAGCCAACTGTCTCGGATAACAAGAGCTATTTGTTTGTTAAAGGTTAATGTTGCTGTACCTGATTTCCCTGTTAATCAGGCTGTGAAGCAGAAAAACAAAAGCTCACCATAACAAGACATCTGGACCGTACGAAGCTTCATCGATGTTACTTTTACTTTTATGATGAGGAAATAAGTTTGACTGAATCAGCTGCCAACTGTGTGTGCCAAACAACAACAGAAACAGTCAGTTTTTTTCTTTCTTTTCATTTTGGCATTGTTTCCTGTTAGCAGCAATATAGTTTTTGTCTCCTGTATGAATGTAGGCGACTTCACCTTCCCATCAGCGTTGTGCTTTTGACAGCTTCTCTTGTGTTTTGATGCTGTCCCGAGTGTGATGTGAATTTAAATGGGATGTGTACAAAGACTCGCCTGTCAGGGAGAGAATTATCCAGACTGACAGAGAGATGATTTGAGTCTGTCGCCAACCATTGCCTTTTGAGTCAGCCCTTGAAACACACACACACACACACACACACACACACACACACACACACACACACACACACACACACGTGCATACTATACAATAGGGCTGAGGCAATTCACAGACGCCATCGCTGTCACCAACGTTACCAATTACACAAATATGTTTATTTGCATAGTGTCCATTGGCACATCATAAGAATAGCTGCCCCACGCCAAAGCATACAAAACACATGTGTGTACGCAGTTTGGCAACGGCTGTACGGTGTCAAGCTATTCAGGGGTGTTAACTCCCAAATATCTCAAATGCAAGCCATTTTCTTTTATTTACCACGAGGAACCATTGATGCATCATAAAAGCTATATGTACAATAAAAAAACAAATATGAAGCTAAAAGTCACCAGTTAACACATTCACTGGTTAAACTGAAACACCTGCTGCTCCGAAACAGCCGGCATCCTGTTGGAAATCTGTAGCCTTTGGAAAATCGATTTGACAACCAAAAAGGCAATGACCAGACATTTTGATGCTAGTGATAGTTTAAATTCAATGTTCACAGTGATGACTGTTTAAAAAACTTTTGTTGCAAATATGCGCATGAATTCTTTTTGATGACGTCGGCTTTCGAAAGGTCTATACAGCCCCCACTGCGACAAGCCTAACTCACATTGTCAAGACGGACACGTTGTAATACATTCGCAAACCATGTCTGACTAGTTTTTATTCAAGCCTTTCGTACTGGAAGTCACCCACTGTGTGGACATTCAAGGGAGAAATACATAGAGACTGCTTGACTAAGTGGACAAGACTGTTGCTTGTGCTCAGTGTATTGACACAGGTCAAAAAATGATTTTTCTTTGTGTGGTGCTCCATGTGAGCATATGCGGACAAAAGGCCTCTCTCCTCCAAGTAAGCTTGAGTATTTGGTGTTTGATTTTCCCCCCCACTGATGTGGCTTAGTCAATTTCGATTGGAGTGAGAAAAATAGACAAAGAGAGGAGGGAAATCAATTAAAAAAAATCCTGTTTGATGTCTGTTTGAAATGTGAACAATTGTGTATCACTATAGCACATCTGCGGTTCACTGTGAAGCAGTTATTTGAGATTTCTTTTCCATATCGGTGAGTGGACCAGGCAAAATATTTATCCATTCCCTAACTAACACATGACTAACACAATCTGCAGAATATTTGTATATTATTTGTGTGTGTGTGTGTGTGTGTGTGTGTGTGTGTGTGTGTGTGTGTGTGTGTGTGTGTTTGTGTGTGTGTCCTGGTGCCTAACCTTGAAATGTGCTCCACTCTCACTTTATAACAAATATACAGTATAAAGGTGTCAATCAAACACACTAGATAACTGTTCGAGGTTACAGTCTTTGCATCACGGTGTCTGGTGTCACGGTGTCCCATCACAGTATGAATGTGTACAATTAAAAGTGTGAAACTTAGAAAGTAGCCCTTGCCAAATCTCTTTTTTCAGCATACATGAAAGACCGTATATCTAAAACAAACATCTGATAATGAAGTCTCACAAATGTATTTAATGCATTCAACAGAACCACCCAGGGGTTATCAAGCTGGCTTTGACAATGATACAGCCATTGTGCTGTTTGCTATTTGCATAAGAAATTCTGAAGCAGCCACTTTGTTCAAATGTATTGCTAAAATACACAGATTTTGCATATTTTCAATACAAGCTATAAAGATAGCCGTAATTGTTATATTATGCATGTACATTGTAGATGTATCTAGATGTATGTAGATGAATCTATAACCATATAAAGTATTAGATTTCCAGACATTTGTGTTGCATGCATTGTATTCACTACGCTTACTGGACATGTATTACAGAGCCAGCCCTTTTTTTTTTATACAAGAGTTAGGAATTATTTTGAAACAAGACTGAAATTGAACTTTTGCCTCAGGGCATGAGCTGTCTTGAGTCTTTCCTCCCCAGTGCACCTGAGCTCTGTAGCCTGGTTCAACAATTCACCATATCACAGTGCATGGCTGCTCCTGCTGCTGGAGATATGATAAGTCAGTCTAGCAAGGCTGTCTGGATGTTTCTGTCTCGTTGGTTTCAGAGTACATTGTGTCACTGAAATGAGATGTGCTCACTCTGCATATCATCAATCTGTTGGCTTTCTGATTGAGTTTTCTATCACATCTGCAATAGAAAAACATCACTGAACACAGCTAGTGGTGCTTGTGTGTAATCCAAGCTTCATATGTCTTTCTTATTTAGTAATAACAATTTTTAAATTGGTGAGTAGTGCGTGTATTGAACTTACAATATGATCTTTACATATTTTAAACATTTTTGTTTTGCTGCTGCTGTTTTGTTGTTGTCTGGACGTTTATTGGCGTGAACATGGTATTTCATCAATGCCTGGGAGGCATAAATTACCTCCTGGACTCAAGCATGAACCGATGCCATTTTGGTGGACAAAGGCTACTGTGACCTCACAAAACACATTTTTGACCACAAATTCAAGAGTTAATTTACTGATTATGATAATTCCACACCTCTAATAAGATAAAATGATGAAGTGATGACACGCATTTTGATCTCAATGAAAACAATGTCTGCAGTCTCAGACAACTGAACTGAAACATTTGATCGTGGCTCATAAATGTTACTCAATCCCTTTGCCCTGAGCTGTTTGCAAGGTGTGGGTAGCCATTGATGCCAAGTGAGGTGGACAGAAATCCCTGTAGGGACAAGGGTAGGGCAACGTAACCGCATCCTAAGTTTTGTATTGGACCACTATTGCGTGTCATGTGCACACACACTCATAAGACGTAACAAAAACTGTCTAGTACAATTAATGCTGAGAACTTGAAATTATAGTTCTTTGGGTAGAATAATGCATAAGCCTTTCCCCCTGATTGTTGGACACAACAATTGCCATGTCATATGAGTACAACAGCTTAAATACCTGGAAAACATTTTTGCACTTTCTTTTTCTCTTTTTGAGGATACGATGTTATGTGCTTTACAAGAATAACAAAGTTGGCGTTTGAGGTTTTTATACCATGACATCCATTTAGCTGCTTACTCCGGACTGCCATGGCATCATGACTAAGCAGTCTGAACAAGGTGGTTCAGATTTACACACAAACACATGCTAATGAATTGCGAGACATAACAGGATCATTTAAATAATTGCAGAACTGGTCATATGTAGTTCTGTGCTGTTCCTCGAGCAATGTTGGCACCATTTTTGAATTCGGTACATAGTGATTAAATAGCTGCTCCTGTCCAAGATCCAACTGGCTCATCCCCCTCATGTTGATTTCCACCTGATTTAAAGGACGTGCTTGGGGATTTTACTTCCTCTGGTAACCAAACCTCTTTTCTAACCAAGCCACATTCAGTAAATACAGTATTCTTCAATCTGGGTAGAATGTTAAGATGTCTTATTCAGGGCTAATTGGGAAATTACTTACCATGGAGGTACCCACGACTATAGATTGCCATCTATAGTGTTGATGTGCGCAGTATGTTTATGATGTATATTGTTTATACTGTGTATGGTTAGACTTAAGCCCAGTTGCTCCATGACACTAATCACAAATAGCAAAAGGTTTTATTTTTCAATGGACACGCCCTCTGAGGGCTTCCAGGCTTTACTCTTCTACATGTTTTTAAGTAGCATAATGTTCATTGGATAGCACAACCAAGCTGGAGGGAAAATCTTGATTTACTGTATTTTTACTATATTTTACTATATATGATTTACTGTATTTTTTTGTCTTGAATACGGTCTTGGTACTTTACCAACTGTACTTTACTTGCCCCCGAGCAAACCTATTTAATTAGTGTTGTTTATGTTTCTACTAAGTTTAATGACCCAGTTAAGATTTTTGCATCCGTTCATTTTAGTTTATCCTGGTATTAGAATAGCATCTGGTCCGTTACTACATAATTTGTTTAGCTGTTAACATTAATTGGCTTGTGAATACACTCGGCTCACTTTCATTTTTGTATACCTTTAACTAAAACCAGTGCAGTAGTACAGCAGTGTTGTTCCACTGAGAGTTGTTTCTAATATTAAGTCAGAAATAAGATAGAAACACCTCTGTTGGTGTTGCTCCTCATTTGGGTTTGCCCCCATGTTTTTCTCTATACACTTGACTTCCCTGATGTGGAAGGAGAGGAACTGAAGGGTGTGTGCCGACAATCATCAAGTATCACATGAAAGCCTTTTCAAATTCAGTCCAACTAGTTGATGCTGTACCACCTGCCTACTTAAACCAGGTCAGTTGCATAATCGTCCAACCACAGTGGGAGCAGGTGCATCCTCATGGCACCGCCACAATAATGCACAAGATATTGTTTTGATAAGTCGATAAACTGATAACACAGAAAGGACCAGATTTAAACACACAGGAACTATAGCCGGTGAAAGGATAATGATATGCCCTTCAAATATGAATGGTCATGTAATATTAATGTATCCATCACAGTGCATTGTGGAGGTTGTCTTTCACACTTACGGTACACCACAATCACTAACACAGAAATACGAGTATGTACTGTTTTTGCCTCCCACTTTGTGTGTGTGTGTGATAAGTACACTTCTGTACACTTCCTTGACTTTGTGATGTCATCAGACTGGGTGGACCCGGGGTGGACTGCTACTGTCAGCATGAGAGCGGAGCAGCTGTCCTTCAGCTACAGTTCCTCATCAATGAGGTAAGCCAAACTCAATTTCAGTGCTTTCGTAGAGCTGTGAGTTTTAAAGCTGCTTTTGTCGAATTTTGAACTTTCATCGTATTGTCAGCGACCTGTCAATCAAAACGTCTTCTCACTGTCCACCCTAATGTTTTCTTCTGGAAGGCACTATGTTACCCAATGCAATAGTATGACTCTTTTCCTTGTTTTATAGTTGTTTTTTTATAACGCCACATTGAATTGAAAAAAATTTATATTGAATTGAGATTGTTACAATTATTTCTGTTTTTTAACATTGTTAATGAGGGAATTTAACAGGAAATGGATACATAACATATATCGCCAGTAAATCAAAAATAATTGGCCAGAAATCAATATTACAGGGTTCATGGTTATTTCCAGGCCTGGAAAAGTCCTTGAAAAAAATTTAAATCCCAAAGGTTTTGGAAAAGTCATGTAAATGTGTTATATATTCATATGTTCATGTTGTTCATCTACTCTGAGTTTGAAATAATGAATATGCTTTTAAAAGAAAGACTCAAAATATAAGCAGGCATACGCTGAGTATATCTATAAATGTTTATTCTTTTAATTAAAATATTGTCTTTCATTCATTTGTGTTATTTAAGGAATACTGTATGCTTTGGAATCCTCATTGTTAGTTTAAATACTACATTGTTTCACTTTTCCATGTTTACACCGAGATTTCACAAAATGTTTGGTCATGGAAATTTGGTTTAAAGTCATGGAAATCCATCGGTCAAAATGTGTATGAACCCTGATATTACTGAAAACAAGTCGTATACTCTATCAGTAGAAAATATATCGTTCACCCTTGAAAACACTTCAGGTGTGGAAAGGAGAGAGATGGGAAAAAAGTGCAACATTTGGTCATGTTGTGATTGCAGAAATGATGAATTCAATTTCACACTGGCGTTTTTTTGTTTTGTCCAATTCAATGAATTGACTTGAATGGATTTTATTCCAATTCATGAGAAGTGGCCATTCAATGTGTCAAACCTAATAGTTTGAGAAATTGAAAGGTTTTCTGAATGGCCTATTTAACAATCAATTTTCCACGTGCTGATGTTGCCATGCACAGCAGCTGGATTCTTGCCATGTCGAGCGAGAATCGCTCGAAAATGCGTCTTGACAGGCTTCAAGTAATGCGTTTATGTCCAGTGAGCCAGAGCACGAACCAATCTGCATCCTGCGATGAGCTACTGGCAGCTACAGGCGAGGCTTTAGTGTGTGGGAAGAGACGCAGAGAGGTGACTGCTGGTTCAAAACAATGGCGGCTCTCAGAGAGGATAACCTGGATGCTTCAATAGTGTCGGTTATATCAGAACTGGAGAATATTTCTTCATTGACAAAAGAGCAAAGCACGGCACTGAAGGCTCGTCGGCGTGGAAAAAAAATGTGCTTAGCTCTTCTCCCGACTCGTTTCTTTAGGGGTTTGATTGACAGATGGCTCATCCATCACCTGCCAAGTATTTTTTTTATTTTTATAGTGCCTGCCCTTTCTTTACCAAGCGGCTTCTCAGATGGCTCTGTGTGACAAACCATCTGGCGGGTCAGCTTAGTGCTGTACATTTCTGTCAGAAGAGAACAGCCGGAGCCGGAAAACTATATAATGCCATTTATATTAGGGCATCATGACCATGTGATCATGACTTTCAGGACACGTTTTCCTCTCTGCCTTTAAAACCGTTCTCCCTCACTGCTTGTTTCTGCTGACAGACCGGTACTGTGTGGGTTGACACATGGCAGTGCTCTGCGTCAGTATTTTAGGACTTTACCAGCAGCTTTCTCACTGCCATATTTTGTTTAGGAACAAAATACTGTAGGTGTGTTAGTAACAAAAAGTTCCTTTCTTTGAAAGTTAAAGAGCAGGATCACAAAGCTGTCCCTCTCTTTGTGTTTCTAGTTCTCGTCTCTCCTTCATGCTGTCGTAATCTACGCACTCTTCCTGCCTCTCAGTTTCTTTTTTTTCTTTTCTTTCCGCTCTATTTTTTTTCAAGCCCACTGGCTCTTTCGGCCCACTTCTCCATCACTCATTGGCCCACTCGTGATGTGTATGAGGTAAATGGAGGTGGATGGGGCTGAACAGGGGTGTGCGTGTGCTAGTGTGACAGGTATTGACTTTGTACATGTATGAGTACGTGTGTGGGCCGAAGTACATGTTTAAACACCGCAGTGTTGTGTGTATTTGGTTGTGAGCATGCATGCTACACAGCTTATTTTGATGTATTACATTATGTTTGGGTGGGCGACTGTGGCTCAGTGGTTAGCAAGTCTGTCTTTCAATCAGAGGGTCAGTGGTTCAATCCCAGGCTCTGGTAGTCCATGTCGATGTGTCCTTGAGCAAGACACTTAACCCTCATTGCTCACCGTTGCTGTGTTTACTGTATAGCATGTAAGTCGCTTTGGATAAAAACCTCAGCTAAATGTAATGTAATGTTTCTTATCATAGTCTGCATAAGTCTGCATAGGGAGGAAGTCGGGGTTGATGGTTGGGTCAAACATGCACAGGACTTTCACCCAGGAGACTGTGTTTGTGTCCGGTGTGATACCTCATGTTTTTTAAACACGCCATACCTTTTGGAAAATGCTTTGTATCAATAACGAATAACAACAAAAAGCCTAATATAATCCTCCAAAATGAATGCCTTTGGTGAAACGGAAAGACACGTGATGCAGCGCTATGCTGTCCATCAGCCGAGAATGGAAAAATGTCTGCGAGAGTCCTTCCCGAGTTATGTCATGGAGACGAGCCAAGCTGGAGCCTTCGTCGCGGTCGATTATGTCGGAGCGCAAACCACGCGGGGCTCGGCCCAAAAGGGAGGAGCGGCAGCGTTACATTACACACAGGCTTGCAGTTGTGCAATGCTGGGGAGGCGGTGCTTAATGCCCGGAGAGACGCCGCGGTCTTAGGGGGAGGCGGCTTGCAGACGTGACTTTGTCGACACTCGCACACACACACACACAGGAATGAGATGCTGGAGCGCAGGCCGGCCTCTGTGCCTACAGGAGGCGTTACAAACGGCACTCATCATAAATCAATTTTGTTGGGGAAAAAAAAATCTGTTGGGAAAGCCTCGGAGTGTGTGACCGAGGAATTGTGTTGCTTTGATGACAGAAGCTCCTCCGGTCACAGAGGCCTCTCGTGGGCTACAGGTTGAGTCATCTTTCCCCGTCGCCCTGTTCCGGCTGAAGCTTCCATGGTTTGCAATTCCGGAACCCCCCAAAAAATTGCTTTCATTTTAGTTTTTCTAAACCTAACCAAGTAGAGTTATTGCGAATGCAGTTGAGATGTACAGTATTACAGGGTTCATACGGTTATTGAATACCTGGAAAAGTCATGGAATTTTTTTAATGGTTATTTCCAGCCCTGGAAAAGTCCTTGGAAAAAATGTAAATCCCAAAAGTTTTGGAAAAGTCATGGATATTTGTTATATTCATATTTTCATGTTGTTCATTTACGCTGAGTTTGAAATAATTAATATTCTTTTAAAAGACAGACTCAATATATAAGCAGGCATATGCTGAGTATATCTATACATGTTTATTCTTTTAATCAAACTATTGTCTCTCATTCATTTGTGTCCTTTAAGGAATACTGTATGCTTTGGAGTCCTCATTGTTAGTTTAAATACTACATTTTATCACTTTTTCATGTAAACACCCAGATTTCACAAAATGTTTGGTCATGGAAATTTGGTTTATAGTTATTGAAATGTCATGGAAATCCATTGGTCAAAATGTGTGGGGTCAAGTGTGTCTTATTTAATTGGCGGGTTTGTAAAACACGTGTGTTTGAAGGACTCAGTGTGTGTTTGTGTGTGTCTGTGTGCCACTGACACAGTTTTGTGTTTGCATTTGATCTTAATTGCTTGAGGTTCTGCATACAGTGTGTGTACGTGTGTGTGTGTTTGTAGTGTTTCTGTACATACACACTCCCCACTGCTTTCTCTTATATTAAAGAGCAGCAAATCACAGGCACTTCTGTCGCTCTTCTAATTGTTCCACAGCGACTATGAGCAGTGCTGCATGCCAATGCCCTCTCTTGGATTCAGTGTGTGGGTGGTCGGCAGCCTCGCTAATGCTTGACTTGCAGATTCGGATCGGCCTCTTGACATTCGCTGAGGTGTAATGACATATCCCTGATAGATGTGTGAGCTCACTAAAGAGGGCACTTATTGTAGGTGCCTGTGAATGATGAGCTTGTGCAGTGTGAGGACATGTATATTCTCTGAAGTCCCACAGTTCAAAAGTTCTAGTTGTCAATCGTTTTATTATTCAGTCATAATCTCATACCATGTCTCTCTCATGCCGTTTTATGAGGATATTTATATTTTCTGTCACTGTGCAGTGCGGAGGGTATGAATAGGCTAATTAATGTGTTTGTTTACCTATTCTGAATTCATTATTTCGCTCGATGAATAATACATCTAAAGCGTCTCGAGGGCGCTGCTGAGGGTTGGTGTCAGAGGAGGTCACAGAGTAGAGGGGGTGGCAGTGGGAGGGAGATGGAAAAGGTGAGTGGGATTGTTGTGCAGTGTAGAGGGCTGGATTGAAGGAGGGGTCTGCAGGAGCACTCTAAAGATGTTTGTTTCTAAAAGGCCTAATATATTAGTGCTAAATGGTTGTCTATAAAATATATAAAAATCTCCTGAAATTATCAGTTAATTGATTCTAGTTACAAAAAGCTTGGTTGGTAGATTGTGGTTTTATGAGAGAGATATCACTGCTTTAACCCTGAGACCCACATTGACCCATATTTGTGTTTCTGTTTCTGTTCTGTAACCTGCTCAATAAGACCCTTATTGTCAATGTTCCTAAAAGCAATACATCCTCTGAATGTTCTATATTTCTAGTTTGTGGTTGTAACGTTTCATAAGGATGTGATTATCCTAGAGGTCACAACGGGTAATTTTATACAGTAACATGGAGTTTAAAAAAAATGGCTTCACTACAACTCTGGAAGGAGGTAAAAATCACTATGAATTATGGCGAGGAAAAAAACTGAAATGGCCATATTCACAGGGGTCCCCTCAAGATATCTGAATGAAAAAGGGTTCGATGGTACCCATGAGACGCATACATGCTCACTCTATGCTAATCCATACAAAGTATAAATATGATATTTTCGCCTATTCTAAAATGGTGTTGTCAAATGTTTGTCCATACCAGGGTCCCTAAACCGTCATGGTATTGCATAAATTTGGCACGACTTCAATCAGCCCAAAAAAGTCCCCATAGTAGGTGGCTAACAGGATGTGGTTGGTACCTATGGATGCCTGAGGTCGTCTTTCTTCCTAGCTTTAAAACCCAGCATGCTACAGCCTCTTACAGACAGGAATGTCAGAACTCCCCTGGAAGGGGTCAACAAATATATATTTTCCAAGCCCGTCGCCATCTGCTGCATTAATGAGGTACAGAGTTGGGGATGTACTGTATCCGATATACATATATTCATAATGAACAGTCAATCTAGCCATTCCTCTGAACTGGTATGTTGATTTAATGGTTTAGGGTACAGGGGGAACTTCAAAATTCTCAGAATCTGTGCATAAAAACAAAGCAAAAACAGTTTTAAGATCCTTTTTCTGAGTTGTTCAGTCTCATTAGTCGGAGAGGACCAACAGGAATAGCCGGAGGACAGACGTAACAGATTCCAACACATGCAGGCAGCCAGACACACAGCTCATTAACCTTTGACTTGACCGGAGATTGGAGAACTAAATTAGCTCAGCAGCTGGTGAACCAACACAAAGTGTGGTTATCTTCATGTTTAAAACTTGAATTAAAAAGGTCCAGGTACATTTTTTGATTGATTGATTTACAACAGCATGATTTGTATTGAAAGCAGACACTCAAACCAGATCGCACTACTATTTGCCTTTTTTTTTTTTTCTCAGTGGCAGAAGACTTTGATCATCAAGCTTAATGCAACACCTCCGGCGTCCTCCGACCCCACACTGCTTGATGTATTGATTAATTAACCAAAGATAGATCATCTGACACACACATGAGTGCTTTAGATAGAAATACAAATATATAAGCAGTACACTGACTTAAACATATTCATGTTTATGAACATCCTCTTTGTTAGAAATATGAAATACATCTCTTTTTACTATTTATTTTAGAAAAATATAAAAGAAACCATCAATTCACGAGACTACTAATCAATCCTCTGTTTTTATACAGACACATACACACACCCAAAGTAATCTTCTAGATGTTTTTGTTGTGCGATTTCTTGGCACAGCTGATTGTGCTTATATTCACGCTGTGTTCTGTAAATGCATTTGGTCGTCCCAGCTGTGTTGCCATCGAGACATCAAGATAATTATCCCATAATGGGGTTGTGGACCCGGCTATCACCCTGTCAACCTTTCCCGTTCTCTTTTCTCCCGGTCTGGTATGAATTTTCATTAGCGGCTGCTCCACCTCCTCTACCTCTTTCAGGTGACAGAAATAAACTCTATCTGCACAGGAAGGAATGTTCAAAATGATCCCTCGACTGTGAAATTAGATTACAATTTTAATTGTTCAAATTACCTGAGGATTCTGCTTTGGGATTGTTTAGGATAAGACTGGTTGAAATGAATCAGGGTGCAAATATAAAAGAGTTTTATTAAAATCCAACATGAAAAAACTAAAAGAAAAGAAAAACATCAAAAGCCTGTATCAGGCATTCTCATTTTCTCCTTTAGGTGCCTGGTAATCATCAACACATCTTATTTAATATGGCTAAAGAGGGTCATATTCTTTTTTTTATGTCGGTGGCGAGAGGGTCGTCAAACTAAATGCGAGGCAATCGGCAGAAAATGCTCAAATAATTGTTCTTCATTTAATTTTTCTTTCCTGTTGAATTAATTTAAGTTTAAATTAAGTTTGTTTGATAAACAAGGTCTCATTGCTCACTTTGAAAATACTGTAAGCTTTAGTGAAGAAGCATAATTTAAGTGAGATGTGAGGTCATTCATTTATATTTAGTACTTGGGTGGGGGTAAAAGGAGGTTTTAGTCACAAATTAAGTGTTTTTACGAGACAATACTTTCAGAAAATCCTTTCATTGTCTCAATGTAATAAATATTTTTTTCTCTCAAGAGCTAGTTTGTGTGTTGTCTATATGAAAGACAGTGGACAGTTCTAAATATGTCTTCACACATACAAAATGCCCAATTCATGATATAGTATACTGTGTATCTCCTGTTTTACTCCTAACTTTTTATTAACCTTATATTAACAAAAACATTATTCAACAAATATTTTCTGCAATATGGAGTGAGAGATTCAGGGAGTGGGGAGAACACATTCACCGCTATAGAAACTGGGAAGAATGTTTTTGTCCTCCTTTGCACCGTACAGTCTTTAATCCCACGATTAAGTTTGTAATCTAAAGCTTATTCTCCCTGGGCCCCAGTCTTTACAGCGATGCCCTAGTAGGAAATCCACACTGGGAATTTCACTGGAATTACAATCCTCAGAACCAGGAAACCGGCTGACATTTGAAAAACGAGTTCCCTCTCACAGTTTTCATCCAATTTGTTTGTGATTTTCTGTGATTTTGCACTGAACCAAGACAGACATCCATCTATTCTCTGTAACCTTGCTTATTGGTCTCTGCACTCATCTATTCTATAATAACAAGAATACGTTAGCTGTCATGAGGCATTCTGGGAAATCTATTTCTTGAGAGACACTGTACTTCCTGTCATTGTGCCCAAATGCACCTTTGTGTACACAAGTAGATTGTGTTGATCTTCTTGCGTGCGTTACAGCTACAATCTTATGCTTCCAGTCTAATCAACCAGGACTACAGACGTTGGGTTGATTTAAAAAAGACAAGGTGTCCTCTGTGTCCACATAATGATTCAATACTGATATTTTTCTTTTCTTTTTTTTACCTTTAGGGGGCGCTGGTCACAGCCTGTGCAGATGACACACTTCACTTGTGGAATCTCCGTCAGAGGCGACCGGCTGTCCTCCATTCACTTAAATTCAATAGAGAGAGGTAAGCATTATTTCCACTCGACAAAACCAACACGCACACACACACACAAAGGTACACAATCAAACACATCTTGCACTCCATGGATGTGCCTGTCTGAGGTCACTACATTTAGGGATGAGCTCCTCAAAACCCTACTCCAGAAAGGCCCCTCCCTACTCATGCCACACCCCAAACCACCCAGCATATACTGGCAGCCAAACCATCTCTCAGCTGCAGCATCGGCATCAGTCAGAGCTTTTCCACCAGGAAGACACATTTAATCAGTTCAGCCTGGAGGACAGTGAAGCAGTGAGTGTTGACAGGACAAGGCCAGCTCCTCTGTCCTGCCTCTGATCCTTTTTCACCCTGTCCGACAAACCTGAGGAGGAGGATCCGCCGGCTTGAAGCTCTCTCTTCTGTCTCAGCTGGCGACCGCTTCTGCCTTGTGAGCCACCCCCATTAACACCACCGCAGGCTGTGAGAGCTGACTTCCCAGTGGTTATTAAGCAGCTGAATCCATCTTCTTTGACATGTTGCCAGCCACCCAAATCCTCAAGACACATAATGCAGTTTCCACATGGCTAGAAACTGGCATCAACAGAGACAGCTGGTGGTATATTTTAAAGGGATAGTTTGGGTGTTTTGAAGTCGGGTTGTATGAGGTACTTCCAATCCATAGCTAGTCTCACAATAGATGTGACTCCAGTTTGGAGAAGCAGATAGGAGTACCGCTGTGGACAGGGGTTGCAGTAAAACCCCACCAATAAACCGCAATGGCAAATAAAGGCTTCTGCATACAGATGCTTGGTTTTGCAAACATCTTTCTTCCTTGTGAAAACCTTCTGGACGTACACAGAAGTAACTCAGTTGTCAAAATAAATATTCTCAATGTCCTGCCTAAGCATTCTCTGGAACAGGTTGTTCAATGTGGGGGTGGCCACTGCAGTTGTTTACCTATACAGAGCACACAAGCACAGTCCACTAGTTGTGTCCACAGGGCGTAATAGCAAGCTAGTGGTGTGTGGTAAAACGAGCACTGCTGTGTCATGGCAGGGGGGTTGTGATTGTTCAAGTTTGCAAAGTCGGTGTTAACAGATTGAAAACCTTTTGCATTGTGTCTGCCTCAGATCTAGAAAGGGCTCTCTAACGTTGCCATAAACCATCACATGGTCAACATAAGAAGACGTTGTTTATAATATGATGGCCAGTTGGCTGGGTGTGTAGTTGGTGTCTGCTTGACAGAAATAAGGCTTACATGTTATGTTCCTGTTATGTTTTAGGATTCACCTGATAGATAATGTGGCATCGTTCACCTTGGTATGTGTGAATATTCACATTGTATTCACTGAGCAGTAACAAAAGAGGTTTTTACAATATTTCTCTTCTTATACTTATATAAGAAAATGCTTCTTATTTGGATTAAACTCATATTACAGTTTTAAAAAAGTAGGATATTTTCTGTCTCAGTTCATACTTTTTGTCTTCTGAAAGTTGATTTCCACCGTGTACTGCCTGAGTCATGGGCAAGGACATTTAATGATTATGACTGCATTCCCACTGCATGGGATGGAACATAATGTGCGTTCAAAAAGCAAATTAGGTGTAGTAAGTAAGAGCAAGACAATGTCATCGTAGGCGTACAAAATTAGGTTTGGTAATTTTCAGAGCGCAGCAATCAAAAATGCTGCTGTTTGACTGAGAACACCGAGTGGCTGCGTCTGCGTGAGCCGCCGTCTGGTATATTTTCGATTTTATTATGTTTTTTTAATTCTTCTTGTTCATGCAAATGCAAGGTCGCAGTGTTAATTCAAGTGTAACTTTGGACGAGTACAATGTGATCGCCAACGTAACCAGATTGCAATTACAAGTCAAGGACAGCTGAGTCACAGGGCATAATTTCTCTCTACTTTCCATCACAAGAGAGCAATAAGCTTTCTGGCAACAAAAAATATCAATGCTATAAAAAAAAAAGCACATTAAACACAAACCCAACCAAGGCCGCTTTCATAATGCAACAGAGCTTTGATGGATACTGGGCTGATCGAGTTTATTTTTTTTTTAAATCCATGAACTGTCTGCAAGTTGTTATGGAGAGAACTTTTTGTCTCTGCGTCTCAGGGTTCAAGTCATTAGCAGTATGTCTGAGAACCTTCGACCTTCTTTAGGAATTTATGCCGAACCTCGTTCGAATTTTAATGACTTTTAAACTGAGAAATTGTGTAGTTTAAAACCCTAAATGTACTTTCAGACAGCGGCAGGCAGCGACTGTCGTCCTCTATTGTTTGCAATGTAAACATGATGTCAGCTATAGAGACGGAGCCAAACGCGTCATACTGTAAGGCCATGTCCACAGGAGGGTAAACAATCGGCGCCATAATATGCAACCGGGGGTTGCCTGAAACGTTAACAAATCACATGTCACTGGCGAAACACATCATTACATTTAGCTGATGCTTTTATCCAAAGCAACTATACAGCCATGGACTAGCGGAGCCAGGGATTGAACCACCAAAGTCAGAGCTGCTAACCACTGAGCCTATGTGTTAGTTAACTATGGCACTTGCAAACGTTAAACCACATTCCACTATCACATATAGTTCCACTATAGCATACGTTGCATGCTGTCAACATGCTTTAGCTTCATTTACAGAAATAATTTGCCTAAAACTGCCATTTGGGCAAAATGCTTGATTCACACAGTCAAAAAGTCTGTCTCAGGATCCCAGTTTTCCCTTTCTTCAGTCTCCATGCTGTCATGAGAGAAGTGAGCTGCCACTGTTGTGCACACACACAGGCAATATTAATAATGTTATTAATAATATTAGCCTAGTTAATGCTTCACAGAAAAACTGAAAAGAATAGCCAGTTTGATTATCTGGTAATACAACATATTTCTAATAATAATAATTCTAAGTTAGCTAAACTTGCTTTATTAATCCTTTATGTTGCTCAGCATCAATTTTAAGCTACAGCTGTTCTTGTCGGCAACAGGATGAGATGAGAAGGGAGAGTAAATGGAAAGCATTTTGTTTTCAGAAATCAGAACCATACTGGATAATTTACATTCTATCACTTTGCTTTATTTTTTAGTTATTTTATTAATTTATTCTGTTTGTATGGTGTACTTTTTCATATTTTTGTGGTGTGCCTTTTCATGATCATATTATATATATGATCGCTTTTGCTACTGCATTACTCCTTTGGGAAATCATCCTTTGTGAAACCAGTCCCATTAAAACTGTCCAATTGAGATAGTATATGTTCATAGCCGCTGGACTGTTCCCTGTGTGATGCACATGCCCACACAAAAGCGCGGAGGTAAAGGTTAGAAATATTGTTTTGTATCAAATGTGTTGAAAAGCTGCTTCAGTAGCGTTCTACCTGTCTTGTGATGCAGGAAGCAGAACCACTCGCTCTGTGGCAGAGCAGTGAATCACGCTCCAAGATAAAAGGAGAAAAAGGGCATCGTGAGTCATCCGTCAGAGGCCGGGCAGTGACTTGCCATTTAGCTCCGTCTCTCCACAATCTCTGACAATTAGCACCCTAACACCCCCGAATAATCCCCCAAGAATAACTTCTTAATCACTGGAAATGGTGTAAAGAATTGTGTTGTGATAACTGTCAAGACTGTCATGCTGTTGTCACAAAGAATTTCAAGAAGCTCAGTCCAAACAAAACACACACTACAATACAAGAACCATCGGACACTTGCCGTAGTTATTTTTTGCATAATTCAAAGAGGCATTTGAGCTAATGTAAGCGTCTGTGTGTTTGAGCTGTCCAACATGAATTCCTGGAACAATTGTGTCATGTCTCCTACAGAGGAAATGACAAGGCCAGTTCCCAAGATGATGTCACCAATTAAATGTATCTCTAAATCTTTTTTATTCATCAAGGGTATTTGTTCTTGCAGTGGCCGCTCAGCTGGCAGCCAAACCCACGGCTGCTCCTGTCCTCTTTGATTGATAATTATAAGACCCATTCATGAGGTCTGGTCCGACTGTATGGAATCAAAACTGTGGCCTTGGACTATCTACAGTTTGACTTCTGGATCTGTATTTATCACTGCTTACCTCCATCATCTTCCTGTCATCGTCTAATCCTTTCCTTCACCAAGGTTTTCCCTTAAACCCATTGTCTTCTATTGAATCTTTCCTGTGACATTTTATGTAAACGTCAGCTCATAACGGAGATAATCAGTGCTAAGAGGCTTCTCTACAGAGGCCCCATTTGTTTTCACAGAGAAACCATTATGACTCATCCGGTTACTGCAGATATGCTTTTGAAATACGGCAATTTAGATGAAAAACTATCAACACTTTTCCACAGTGATCAGATATCTGCACAGTTGGATGTTCATTGTGCCAAATAAAAGCACTTTGTGAAGAGGTTTCTGTTTATTAGACCTACTAACCCTAAAAGGTCAGTCACTTCCTCAAACAAAGAAATATGTAAATGTGGTGTGCTAAGACTAAAAGCATGTTGTAAAAGAAAGGACTGTAAAAATACTCTTGTCACCCCCCCTGCCAGTTTGAATATTGTCATCTCCCCAAGCCCCTGAAATCCTTATTGAATTGTCCGCCATCTCATTTGTCTTCTATCTAATAATCCTGCCGCTCGCTGGGTGGGTGAATGTGGGGCTAGAGCCCAATGACCCCTCCCCTTCTACAACGTAATCAGCAATGACAGGAGTGACTTGGTGTGTGCTGATCTTTCTTCCCCGGTTAAGGTGATTATGAAGATGTAGGTGGCTAATGTCAGCGCAATAATGGTTTAAGCAGCCTCACATCGTGATTATTATTCATATGCCACATGTATATCTGACATGGCTTCACAATTATTTATTTTGATTCACTTCTAGCAATTAGGGTTTACCAAAGGCCTGAACAATTTGTTTTATCTATCATCAATCAACAGGCATGCAATCACCCCGGTATGAGCGTAGAAGGCTAAGATGGACATTATATAGGCTACTATAGTTTTGTCAAATATATCCTGCATTTAAACCAGATTTCTTTTTTGAAACATGCAAAATCACAGAATGACAGCATTTTGGATCCAATGTCCAAAATGTGTATGATCTCAGATATTATTAAATACGTTTTACTATTTAAAGCTTTGAACAGAGGAGTAATGCCTGTGTGTGTGTGTGTGTGTGTGTGTGTGTGTGTGTGTGTGTGTGTGTGTGTGTGTGTGTGTGTGTGTGTGTGTGTGTGTGTGTGTGTGTGTGTGTGTGTGTGTGTGTGTGTGTGTGTGTGTGTGTGCGTGCGTGTGTGTGTGTGTGTGTGTGTGAAATGGTGGTCTAGCCTGTAAAGTCCATGTCTAGATCTCCTTAAAGAGCTATTTATAATGGCTTAGAGTGCCAAAGTTCGCTCACAAAGTGGCACTATAAAGTATAGGAGGAGCGAATGTGGGTGGGAATAAATGTACGTAATGCTCTGCATTGTGGAGGAAAATAGATTTTCACTTTCCTGCTGAGTGGAAACATTTGATTAAGAAGTCAGACCATGACTTCTGTGAATGAGTCAGGGTACCACTTCTCTGAAGAAGGGCAGTTATTACCATTGAACTGTGGCTCAGGCAGTCTGCCAGTAGACAACAGCGTGGTTAGAATACACTTATAATCACTTTGTCTGTTGTCCAATAATTGTGTTACTGCCTCATAGCCCATGCTTCGATTGATTGGTTCATGCTCTGCCCGATAATTGATTTCTTTGCCTATATTTTAGAATGAATCAATTCATTTTGAATCAGGTTAGTTCACTGCAACATATTGCACCCAATTATGTACTGTTTACATAGCTAAAGCTTGAATCTAATTATCCTAATCCTTATAATTAGCAGCTCGAATGCACCTGGTTCTCATGAACCTCAAGGTGTGGATCAATGTGCTCATGTACAAAACGCTCGGCTGATCCTTCCAACCCCTGAAACAAACTGACCCCTTTGTGACTGTTCATACTCTAACGCTCAGTCTCTCTCCCCCTTTTGTTTCTCGTTCTCCAGGATCACGTTTTGCCACCTTCCCTTTCAGAGCAAATGGCTGTATGTGGGGACGGAGCGTGGAAACACACACATCGTCAACATCGAGTCCTTCGTTTTGTCCGGATACGTCATCATGTGGAACAAGGCCATAGAACTGTGAGTTGTCCATGCTCCAAAATGCTGGATATGACAGCAACAAAGCTGATCAGTTATTAACGACAGCAATTATGTTTTAATGTGACCAATGTTCTGATGCCAGTGGTGTGAATGGCAAATGGCAGTTTCCCCCGAAATCGAGATCGGAAGAAAACATCTGTCAACACGGCTGACGTATTTCTTTTACAAATAGTTTCAGATCTTTTTGAAAGCTGAACTCTGGTCAAACTCATTTCATGGCTCAAATCTCAAATGGGAACAGTTCACATTTCAGCACAGACATTGAAAGTTTAAATGCCGCTTTTCCCCCGCTGACGCCTTTGGTTTATCGACAGGTCAGTGAGTTAGCTCGTCACACAAGGTTAATTTGTTGCCATCTCAGAATTTAAATTTTTTTATGTAGGTATTTTTAGAAAGGGAACAGTAATGGCTTAACTTGTCATAGCTGTAGCTTTGGATTCAGTCACATTTAACTAAACAAACTGACCTTGCTAGATGTTTGATGTATTTAATATTTCACATAATATCTATACAAATGAAACAAAAAAGATACGTATTTGAATACATTTTCCTATAACTTTGAGAAAACGCATTTCAAACAACTGAAGACTGAAAGGATAAAGCCTCGTTAGGATATATGCATTTCACAGTCCGCCATAAAACGACTGAAACAGCCTTTTTCCTTCCATTGTGTTAATGTTCCCAGATGCCTGTAAGTGTTCTCAATGTTATATAACGCCTCACGTTTGGGCGTAATATTATTCGTCAGTCAACAGAAGCCTTTATTCATTTGTTGACATGCACTTTTGTTTGTTGCAAGTTTTGACTGTGTGTCTGAAATATGCTGCGGATTAACAGCTTCGAGTGCCATAAAGTACACAAATGGCACTTGCTTGCATTGTAGGCCGGTTTGTTTCTGTTGGTTTCACCCACCTACGCAGCGTTCTTCTGGTGTTACCCTGACAAGTCCCCTGCTGCAGTGTCAGTCACAAGTCACTCTCATACCGAGCCATCGCGTTGCCTCCTGACAGCCCAAACTGCAGCGAGCCGTCATAACACTGCCGTGTGCGTGTAGGAGGTCTGTCTGCCAATCATTGCTTAAGTCACGGAGGCCGTGGCAGTTGACGGGATCTGAACGGGATATCTGGTTTTTGCACATAACTTTCCTCCATCTGTGAAGGTTTTCATTTCCTTTTTTGGGGGGTTTTATTTGTAAGAATGAGTTAGTACTACCTATTTAATTCACAAAATCACAATACAGTAAAATGGTATCCTACAGTACTGTGTCCCCTGTAAGGAAGATAAAGTAAAAAAAAAAAAAGAAGATAAAATACTATTTCATATTCATGAAACGTAACATTAAACTTAATTGGAAAGGAGCCGGTGCACTATATCATACAGCGAAGGCCTTTACTTTAATCAGAATCAGAATCAGAATCAGAACCATGTTGCCATGTATGCTTACACATACAAGGAATTTGTCCTGGCGGGAAGGTGCATACATTTAACATTTAACAATACACATTTAACAGTTAACGCAGTGCAATAAATGAGGATGAATGGATGAATGAATATCTACATTGAGACAGCAGCATAACAAAATACCAAAGTAAGATAAAGTGCATGGAATGTGCATGAGTGTAAGTGTTGTGTGAAAATGGCAAGTGCAATGCCCAGGTGTCAAGTGTATTCAAGTCAAGTATAAGTATAAGGCTATGTGCAGGGGAGTGTCCGGTGGGAATTGTCTGGGGGTGACAGAGTCATTAGAGTCAGTGGGGGACCCGGGCTCTGTTGATGAGCCCGACGGCAGACGGGAAGAAACTGTTTTTGTGGCGTGAGGTCTTGGTCCTGATGGACCGCATCCTCCTGCCAGAGGGGAGGGACACGAACAGTTTGTGTCCAGGGTGAGAGGGATCAGCTACAATCTTCCTCGCCCGCTTCAGGGTCCTTGAAGCAAACAAGTCCTGGAGGGACGGCAGATTGCAGCCAATCACCCTCTCGGCAGAGCGAATGATGCGCTGCAGCCTGGCCTTGTCCTTGGCAGTGGCTGCAGCGTACCAGACTGTGATGGAGGAGCAGAGGATGGACTCGATGATGGCAGTGTAGAAGTGCACCATCATTGTCTTTGGCAAGTTGAGTTTCCTCAGCTGCCTCAGGAAGAACATCCTCTGCTGCGCCTTCTTGGCGATGGAGCTGGTGTTTAGTTCCCACTTGAGGTCCTGGGTAATGCTGGATCCCAGGAAGCGGAAGGACTCCACAGCTTTGACGGGGGAGTCACACAGGGTGAGAGGGGCTGGTGGGGCTGAGATCTTTCTGAAGTCCACAACCATCTCCACTGTCTTCAGAGCGTTGAGCTCCAGGTTGTTTTGGCTGCACCAGGTCACCAGGTGGTCAGTCTCCCGCCTGTAGGCGGACTCGTCCCCACCAGAGATGAGTCCAATGAGGGTGGTGTCATCCGCAAACTTCAGGAGCTTGACGGACTGGTGACTGGAGGTGCAGCTGTTGGTGTACAGGGAGAAGAGCAGAGGGGAAAGAACGCAGCCTTGGGGGGAACCGGTGCTGATGGACCGAGAGGCCGAGACGTGTTTCCCCAGCCTCACGTGCTGCTTCCTGTCAGACAGGAAGTCTGTGATCCACTTGCAGGTGGAGTCGGGCACGTGCAGCTGGGAGAGCTTGTCCTGCAGCAGAGACGGGATGATGGTGTTGAAGGCAGAGCTGAAGTCCACAAACAGGATCCTGGCGTAGGTTCCTGGGGTGTCCAGGTGCTGGAGGATGGAGTGGAGGGCCATGTTGACTGCATCGTCCACAGACCTGTTGGCTCTGTAGGCGAACTGCAGCGGATCCAGGAGTGGGTCGGTGAGGGTTTTGAGGTGGGACAGGACCAGACGCTCAAAGGACTTCATGACCACAGAGGTCAGGGCGACGGGCCTGTAGTCATTGAGTCCTGTGATCCTAGGTTTTTTGGGGACGGGGATGATGGTGGAGGCCTTGAAGCAGGCTGGTACGTGGCATGTCTCCAGAGAGGTGTTGAAGATGTCTGTAAACACCGGGGACAGCTGATCAGCACAATGCTTCAGGGTGGAGGGGGAGACAGAGTCCGGGCCGGCTGCTTAGCGGGTATTCTGTTTTTTAAAAAGCCTGTTAACGTCTCTCTCTTGGATAATGAGGGTCGTCACTGTGGAGGGGGTAGGGGGCGCTGTGGACGATGGTTCAGAGGCGTGAGCCCCTGATGGGCTGGGGGAGGGAGGGCTGGTGGTCTGTGGCTGGTTGGTGGGGCTGTTGATGGGGCTGTTGGGGATGGCGTCAGGACTATTCCATTGTCTTTCAAATCGGCAGTAGAACTCATTCAGCTCGTCTGCCAGGTGGAGGTTGTTCATGGAGTGGGGGGTTTTGGGCTTGTAGTTGGTGATCTGTTTGAGCCCTCTCCAGACCGACGCAGAATCACTTGCTGAGAGCTGGTGTTGCAGTTTCTCAGAGTACAGTCGTTTAGCGTCCCTCACCGCCCTGCTAAACCTGTATTTTGACTCTGTGTACAAGTCCTTGTCCCCTCTCCTGAACGCCTGGTCCTTTTGCAGCCGTAGTTTTCTGAGTTCCGCTGTAAACCAGGGTTTGTCGTTGTTGTAGCTCACCCTGGTGCTGGTTGGAACACAGCTGTCCTCACAGAAGCTGATGTAGGAAGTCACAGCCTCTGTGTACTCATCCAGACTGATGGTAGCTAAATTGATCCCAAGATGAGATGCGTTACAATCTGCCTGATTCACGTGACAATAATTGATCAAATGCATCGTACAATAGCTTCCTGGAAATGAACAGATCTAGTTTCTACTATATTCTTTATGGCATGCTATATTAAACTTATGTCACTCTATTCAAATTAACCAATTCTGAGTGGGATATTTTTGTACTATATCGTGCAACCAGAATCCCCCCTTTCCACTATGGGAAAAAATATTGTCTGTGGCATGTACCGGTACACGGCTAATAATCTGCTGATATTGCAGTTTATTTAACGAGAGCCTATTGCTTGGCTCCCAGAAGCTGCGCACAACGTTGTCGGGTGGCATGCCCGTGCAGTGTGTGTGGCTGTTCAGAGTGCATTCAACCGATTGCTTGGCTCCTGGTCCCACTGCTACACAGAACGTTGTTGGTTTGTTTATCCAAAGTTTATTCATTTTGAACTTGTCGCGGGTCCAAATTGCACCACATCCAACAAAAGCACCCCACGGGCTCACAGCCGACAATTGTGAAGTATGTCAGATGAGTGGTTCTCGAGATATGCAAATAACACGCAGACAGACAGAAATTCCTTGTTTTAGTCTTCCATTTATGATCCCACTCATATGGTTTTACACAGGGTGATAATAAATCCAATCAGAAGAGCAGGTTGTCCTTTGATTACAAGGTTAGTGGTTTGATCCCCGCCTACTCCTGTCCATATCTCTAAGTGTGCTTAAGCAAGACACTAATCCCCGAGCTGCTCCCAAGTGCCTTGCATGGTGGGTCAGCCAGCATCGGTGTATGAATGTGTGTGTGAATGTGTGTGTTAATGGGTGAAAGCCCTTTTTCCGGTCAGAGAGGAAAGGCAGTACATTTACCATCAATTTACCTTCACTAACCAATTTCCTGGAGGAAACCTGTATGCACACTGGTCCTGTCTGAGCGAGACTCTGTCTTTTCATTTTCTTGTAAAGCATTCATCAACTGTGTCCACAGATAGGCCTCAGCAGGTGTGTTACTTAACAGTATTTAGATAATTGAATTAGCTTAAAATGTGAAACCTTCATATATTCAGTAGATATTCTTATCTTGTAGCATATGAGCTCCCCAAAAAAACGCAATGGGAAGAGTGGAAAACTACTCTTCGACCTTGAGACCTTACATGGTGCATCCAATTTAATCTGAATATTTACAGAATAATTGCTGACATTTGGGAACTTGGATCTTTGCTGTCATCTGGCCTACAGAGGGAAGTTTAGCTAATCTCACTAGCTGCTGAGGAGACGGATGAGGTGCCAGCATCGCCAGGTGCCTCAAACGACTAAAAGACTTAAATTTGTGCAGAATATATGACACTTTTTGGATTCAGCATCGTCAAATATTAGGCAAAGATGGCATGTACACAGTGCTGTGCTGCTCTCACTAAAGTGGGTAGAGCACACAACCCTCTCAACAATAGGTTTCTCCACACTCCGTATTATGTTCGTGATTGAGTGTACGCTGTAATATATTCTCTATTTTCTAACCGTCAGCGCTCTGCACCTTTTCTGAAGTGAAGTTCATTGAAAGTTGAAGGAGAGAATGAATATTCTCTCATCAACACAGAGCGACCGGGGAGCTTCGTAGTTGGCTGGGTGGCTGGGGAGTTTTTCCACGAAACATGAATAGGGATGAGAGGGGACTTTTCCGTGCTTCCTGCAGTGGAACGTTACTCGAACAAGTGAGAACTCATCCACTCTTTCTACTGTGTACAAACATCGGAGTGTGAGTCACACAGTATTTGTTGTGTGTTTGCATATGTGTGCATTTGTGTTCCTCGCAGTGTTTGTTTGTGTGACAGTCATTCACAGATGCATTCATTTAATACGGACCGAAGTACGCTCTCTTGAACATAATCTGTTATAGTGACAATTCAACTGGGACCACTGTGCTCAAACAGGAGGGCCGGGCTCTCATTGAAATTCAAATGGTTTCTTGAAACAAATTTAATGCACAATTTCATTTTCGGGAAATTCATTCCAAAATGAGATGCAAGGAGAAGTCGGAAAACACGGCAGCACGCTGCTCACTCTGCTTCAGTTCATAGATCCTCGTGATGAGCAGAATTGTGTTCACGCCTGGCATCAAGTCAGCCGTAATCAACATTGGCATATTTGGCTATTTCTATTATTGAGATTGTAAAATAAGCAATGAGCTTTTTGTCTTAAAATGCAAGGACATGCTCCAGAAATACATGCGAGCAAAGACATACGGCAACAGCAACCCTGTCTCCTAAAATATTCCACCAACTTGCAAATAAAAAGAAATCTAATGCTGCCTGGTTTTACGCCTGGTTGGTGTTCTGCAAGACTCAAGGATCACAGAGAGCACTGTCTCCATAGTGAAATACCTGTGGAGACAAAGCCATAAAACTCATTCAAGGCCTAGCTCATGTGTAACCGGGATTCTCATTGATCTCAAGGGCATTTTTTGGATCCCTTTGTCTCCTTTTCATTTGGAGAATGTTAACCAGTGCCTTAAGTGTGTCGTGAAGGGTAGGGATGCAACGATACCATTTTTTACAAACCGATACGAGTACGAGTATTTTTATTTGTGTACTTGCCGATACCGAGTACCGATACCGATACTTCTTAGATTTGGTTTCCATGAAAGTGCAATTAATTTGGAGGCAGATTTTATTTTATCCTCTGCAGATTATGTCAAGCCTATAGTACAAAATTAACAGAAGGCTATCCCAAGCTTTAAACTTCTCGTGGAAGTCCCTCTAATGTCGGACCATAAAATGCCCCCGTGTCCGGGTTCATAATGTAAGCGATAATATTAGGTATGAGCAATTATATAGGAAGCTGTGTTCCAAGTTATGTTTCCGGTGCTTTTATTGTGGAGGGAGAAACGGAAAGGAAAAGAGGAGTGGAATTGTGGGATATACGTATGTGAAGGAGATAAAAAAGTGGTTCAAGTTACCCTGCAGCGTGTTTTCATTTTATTAGAATTACAAATATAGACACACAACAGACACTCGGCTACAATAATATCATCCGTAGCCGCACAACAGCGTCTGAATGAGGCCGCTGCCAGCGCTACTTCAGGTGGACCAGCAACAGTTTGATTCAAACCGGCAGGACGGCAGTAATTTTCCGTCGCGTTGGGTGTGAACGCACCATTACTCTACACACCTTGCTGCAAGAGCCGCAAGAGAGCGACGAAAGAGCCGTATGCGGCTCTGGATCACGGGTTGCCGACCCCTGCCCTAGACGTTGAAGTCAGGTAGGACAACAAATCTTTTTCTCCACAAAGCGCGACCAGTTTGTTGTAGCGAAATACTGTTGAGTGGTATCGGTTCTTGGTAACGGGAATTTTTTGAGTCCGACAAAGGAGGGAATGAAACTCTCCTTTAATAAATTATATATTTTGTTACAGGATTAAAAATGAAGGAGAACCACATCTTAAGCTCTGTAGAGGTGCATTGTTGGCTGTTGAGCAAAAGGAAAACATGAATACAAAGTTATCTTTTAGGCTCGCACACAAAATAAAAACTAACACTTTGAAGTTCTTGCAACAAAGATCAACTTTAGAGAGAAATGCACAAAGAAAATATATACGCTTGTTAAGCGTTGACTATGAGGAATCTTTCGGAAGAGGCTTACAAATAAGTTAAGCTAAAACTCAACACATATTGTACAACAACTCTCTTAACATTTTGATTAATTCCCACCCAATTTGTAAACGATCAGACAATTTGCTCAACCGATGTACAGCAGCTAATTTTTGTGTATAAATACTAGTCCGTACAATATTGAAAAATATGTTCAACCCGAAATACCACAAGTTTAAGCAAGGTGGCCATACATTGGATTATTAAAAGAAAAAAGAAGTGATTCTTAGCTTTCATCTCTGCAGATTTATCCACAGAACACTGAAACTGTCTTTGTGGAAACTTGATAATTTAGACTGTGCATAAGAAAACACACTACTATATACAGTATAAATATTCACAAGTTACAGTAACAACACATCTTACTTTAAGATGGAACGCAAACGTTATTGACGAAGACATTTTTTCAACTTGACATTGAGGACAACTGTACCCACACTCAGCTCACTGTGTACCTCATGAAATATATGAAATATGACATTTAAGTTGACATCTATGATAGTTTCATACATTGTAGCCATGTAGGAGACATGCACATGTGATTGTATGTGATTGTTTGTGAGTGTACAATCATGCACTAAGTATACAAGTCAACCCTGGCCTATCCTTCATGTAACTGCAGCTGAATTGCTACTTCCTGCCCGGCATCCCTTCCCTTTCATCTGTCGTGTTGATTATTTACTCTTTTCTAACGGTGTTGGGTTGCCATGGCGCCGCTGGTGCTGCTGGTGCTCATGGCGTCTTTGCATTGTGTTCCTGATCTCAACAGCCTTGGCTGCCAATCTCTGGATGACATAGATAACAAGGTCCTGAAAGCACATTAGCTGATTTGCTTTTTTCCCGAGCCTCATATGAGCTGTAATTAAAAGAATGGTGTTCATTCTAGTGTTTTTCCATTTATGCAGAGTTTGTACACCTGTTGATCAACACACTCTTCTTTTAAGACCGTCTGAGCCACAATAGGCAGGATTGCTGAATAATTTGTGTTTTTTGGGGGCATTGACCTTGAGATCTGGTAACATCATTGCTTGAAGAAAGCTTTTAGGCTAATTTGCTCATCAGCAATACCACTACATCTCTGAAGCCAAGCAGAATAACCAAATTAAACCTGCTGCCCTAAAACACAACACTTCACCAGCGCCGCATTTTCATTTAGTTTGTTGTTTATCTACGAAAAAAAGAAATCTCATCAGAACCTCAAAAAGCAGACAACATCAATTGCTCTAAAGTATTCTCATGAAAGCAACACTAAAGTAATACACACCTTTATGCAAGTACATCCTTAGAGTATTGCGTATCAATTACTAATGTATGAAATGTAAGCGTTATGTTCAGCGATATAGCCTCACGGTGTCTCTGAATATATTGCTGTGATTTGGCAATCGCTCTACATTAATGTTTTAATTATTTATCATGTTCTGAAAACATTTTCATTGGCTTTGTGGGCATTTCAAAGGCTGTCCTTGTGAACTGAAAGCCAAACTTTATCCGGAGTCTCTAAGTCAGTTGGCAACGCTCCTCGGCTCACATATTTTCTTCACAGTGTGAAGGCTTTCTTCAACCAAAGGAAATGGCCTTCCACACACAAAAGCAAGCCTTCGCACACACATCCCACTCCCTCCGGCATTCAATAGCTGCTGTGAATGTTTCCTCTCGCGCACCTCAATAACTTGTAAACTCAAAAGGAAGCTACCGTCGAGCTCTGCAGAGTGCGTCCGCATGTGTGCGTCCGCATGTGTGCATGTGGGTTTGTTGATGTGCAACAAAAGGTCTGGGGTCAAAAGAGCATCATGTTGTATCAGAAAGTGTATCTCAGCTTAGTGTATTATGTGTTCTGCATGGCTGCTGTTGGAAGATTAGCTCTTATCATTCACCTATTGTGGCACCTCAGGACAGGTGTTGTATTGCAGATGATTTGTTGATAACTTATTTCTACTTTTACTGCTGAATAGAATTGAATGGAGGGCTGGCTGTGGTTTCATGTTTTTATCGCCTTGCAGCAGCAGGCATAACTAAAAGTGTCAGTCCACCTTAACTTGAGCTTCCTAGATCCGCTCACATTTCAACCACCGTGCTAAAAATTTCGTGATTGTATTAAATAACGATTGCAGCTGCATCAGGGAAGTTCCCTGATGACCAAGTGATTCTAAATTAAATACATTTTCCTGCTAAAATGTTTATTTGGAGAACATCTCATCACTAAATCATGACTTCCCCTTCCTTTCTGGTTATTATCCCAACATTAACAGATTATGTCAATCAATCAGCAACATATTTGTCTTCTGGGTTGATTTTGGTAAAAAATATAATCCAGTTTTATGCAATATTTTCCTCTTGGTCAGGATTATAAAGCTAGAACAGGTTGTGATTATGACATGGTGGTAATGTTTAGGTCTTGAGCAAAAGGATTAAGATTGACTTTGCATAATATAACAATGTGGGGGCTTTCTACAGGGTTTCAAGAGTGCAGAGGAGTGGAGCTCTTTGTTCAGCTCCTAATGATCTCTGCCTATAGCGTACTTTCCTAATGCGTCACAAGGAAAGTCAAATTAAAGTTGACTGTAATTATGGTTTATGATGAATCCATGAGCAGCCTAGTTGACTTAATATTATTGTATGAATAATTTTATTTTGCGAATGTTGAACAGATAGTAAAGCCCTCTGAGACGCATGTGGGATTAGTTATATTGGACTATACATTTAATTGGAAAGAAAAACAAAACTGAATATACACTCACAGCATGAAAAGCCAACTTGGATTTGTTAGTCCAGTAAAACCCTTTACTTGCTATTACCGTACTTCCATGTACTAGTAAAACCCTTTACTTACTATTACCGTACTTCCATGTACTAGTAAAACCCTTTACGTACTATTACCGTACTTCCATGTACTAGTAAAACCCTTTACTTGCTATTACCGTACTTCCATGTACTAGTAAAACCCTTTACTTACTATTACCGTACTTCCATGTACTAGTAAAACCCTTTACGTACTATTACCGTACTTCCATGTACTAGTAAAACCCTTTACTTGCTATTACCGTACTTCCATGTACTAGTAAAACCCTTTACTTGCTATTACCCTACTTCCATGTACTAGTAAAACCCTTTACTTGCTATTACCATACTTCCATGTACTAGTAAAACCCTTTACTTGCTATTACCATACTTCCATGTACTAGTAAAACCCTTTACTTACTATTACCGTACTTCCATGTACTAGTAAAACCCTTTACTTGTTATTACCATACTTCCATGTACTAGTAAAACCCTTTACTTGCTATTACCGTACTTCCATGTACTAGTAAAACCCTTCACTTGCTATTACCGTACTTCCATGTACTAGTGAAACCCTTTACTTGCTATTACCGTACTTCCATGTACTAGTAAAACCCTTTACTTGCTATTACCATACTTCCATGTACTCGTTGAACAATGGTGTCAGGATCTTCTTGTGTCTTGTGTGACTGCATCACAGCTGCTGTGTTTTTTTCACCTCCTCCTTATATTTCCTTCTTGTCACAGATCAACTAAAACTCATCCAGGACCTGTGGTTCATTTGAGTGACAGCCCAAAGGATGAAGGCAAGGTGAGTAGGCAGATAAAAGAAGCACCAGCAACACCTCCCGGTCCTCCTCACAGACCAATGCCACTACAATCTACACAGGCGCTCTCATTTCTCCCACGTCTCAGCCTCTTGTCTCTTTCACGTATCTCAGAATAAGGACTGTTTATTGCCAAGTACGTTACACATACACGCAATTTGACTTGGTGAGAGGTGCATAACAATGAAGAAAAAACACAGCCTGATATGAGACATAATTTAAAAATAGAAAAAATATGAAAATGTACAATACAAAGATGGTAAACAATGAAACATCATGACCTAATACATTCCATAATTTATACATTTGTGTAATACATACAGTGTCATTCACCATAAAACATACTTTTCTTACAGTACGTTAAAACCGAACTTCCCGAACTTCCCTCAGCCTTTCCTGCATTAGTCACCTCTCACTCTCTCAGCCTGGCTTTCTTCCTGGATGACAGAACAAAAAAAAACATCCATACAGTACCCGTGTATGTTATATTCTTTGAGGAGAGTTAAGTTTTTGAGGTTGAAGCTGCTGCCGCAGTCACAAGAGTTGGATGTTGCTGTAAGGAAGAGACCATTGATTTTCTCGATGCCTTTCACTGCCTCTGTGTGAAACCAGACTTGACAAGCTGTGAAGACATAAAAAAGAGACACGAGGGTACAGCAGCTGTGGCACTCTGCCATCACTCACTGCAAGAAAAGGCAATTTGCTGCAAGTGCCATTAAAACTTTAAAGAATTCATGTTCCCACCTTAAAAAGTAGGATCTTCATCTTTTATGTTGCACTGGCCAGGGCGGTTGGAGAAGGGGACAGATGTGGTTATGTTTCTCAAAGCCTTTGCATTTCCTGCTCAAAACCTACACCGTCAGTCTTGCAGCATGGAATAGACATTCATTCTGGGAACATTCATTTCAATCATACATTTCTTCGGTCAAGGACACTTTGAAAAAAGAGCAAAAGGTAAAAAATCAAATGCTGATGACATCACACATGTTCTGTTCACTAAAGCACTGATAATGAAGATCTCCCTTTTAATAGAAAGAAACAATGGACACTGATGAATGACCTTAAATGACAGACTGTGCAGCCTAGCCCAAATTATAATAGATAGAAGAGAGAAGTCATCCAATTATCTTACATTAATCCGGTGGACAAAAAAAACAACCTTTCTCCATGTTTGCTGTATATGTAAGTAGTGTTTTTTTTCGTAACACCAACAGTTTAATAAGCCACTGGTATGTTTATTTATCAGACATATTTTCCCGACAGACATTTCGACTTGTCATAGTATGAGAAGGTGTTAACTAACAATATTATTGATGTCCCAGCAAGTCATGTGTGTTGGTCAGCACTCACATTATCCAGACCCTAGAATTCAGGCATTATTAATATAGTATTATTAATGCTGATGTTTCTGCAGGATAACAATTAGCATGTTTATAATGCAGTTTTGCTTCTTACTGCAAGTGCATCACTAGAGCACGCCATTATTACACAAATACCTTTTGCAGAATAAATATATTTAATTAAGAAGACATTGCATATTTATTCTTTGCAAATCAAAGTAGATAAGCATCCACATGCCACATAACCTTGAGAATATACAAATGTATGGGCACGCCCAGGACATCTTGACGTTAACAGAACTGCTGGTGTGACTAATGTAAAGCTTTCGGGTTGCAAAATTTATAAGAGACAATTTTTTTCCCTTGGCCTCTATTTCCCATCTTGTGAGTTGTGAGATGTCACACAATCTGTCCTCGCTGCAGGAGAGCTGTTTCCTACACTCTCTCTTAAAGGATGTGCTCTTCCAACATCACTCCCCATCTCCTCTGATCTGTGATCAGATGGTGTCGACTTTGCTCCACACCCCTTATCGTGTTTGTGTATTTGTTAGGTTGTTTACGTTGTCGGTGCATGTGGGAGCCGTGTGTTCATGGATGCCTGTTTTCACTAATGTGGGTGATAAAGACATGTGCAGGAGAATGTATGTGTGTGTGTGTGTTTATCAAAGTGTTGCATACTCTAAATGCAATACAGATATATGTGTTTGGATGTCACGGCATCAGTCTTTGCTCCACTTTGTGCACTACAGGAGTTAGGTTTGCAAGAGACGCTCAGGACATCAATACAGGACGTAGCTTTACAAACTGACATCCTTGTATTGTCAGTCTCCTCTGACATATCCTGCTACATGTTCTGCAAACTGCACACACAAAAGCAGACCCATGCAGGGGGAAGTAAATTATCTCCATTCACAGTAGTAAACTCGATAGAAATTATACCTCCTCCCTCTCACAAGCAGGCTAGCTGTGAAACTTTGTCTCAATAAGAAAAAGAAAGACTTAAAAGAGGATGAAGGAGTAGGCAACGTATTCTTTAGGGTGCCACAGGGAAATAAGGCTCCCCTTCTTCCTTACAGCAAATATGTCAAGTACATTGGTACTGTTGGTGTAGGCCTTGCTCATCACCTTATTTAAGGCTATGAAAAATGTGTTTCCTCACTTGCTTGTTTTGCATTCCTTGTCACTCTCCTCCGCAGCTGCTTATAGGGTTTGAAAGCGGGACAATCGTACAATGGGACCTCCGGGGCAAGAAGGCCGACTTCAGAATCTACTACGATGAGGTGAGCTCCCCATGCACAGTCCTGCATTAAGAAACGACAGAGAAAATACTGTCAGGTGGGACAGTTTAGTTTCTATTCCATGACACTGACATTAACGGGAACATTTCCCGAGGCTTTTGGTGTTCCTTCAGTCATGATAATCGTAGAAATCATGTCCTGTTTCAGAAATTGGAGCAGCGGGAAGAAGGATATATGAATGGTGAAATTGATAGTAGTGAGTAGAGAACAGGAAATTACAACAAAAATGAGTCATGTTCATGCAGAGTTGGTGTTATCATTGGAAATGTCCTGCCTATCTTTGTCATTTCCAGGAAACTACGATAATTCGTTTTTTTGTAGCTTGTGGGTCTGTAATATTACATCAACTTTGCTACAGAACTCTTCATGATAATAATAATACAAATGATGGATCAGTTTAAAAGAGAAAAATGTGCTATTACACAAATAACCACATTGGTCAAATGTGCCATATATAAGTATTCAAATATATAGTATATTTCTTTAGACAAATTATTCATGGTCGATTTGAGAATAATCATTCCACGAGCACACACACTCAGAATCACTCTCAAACACACACATCCCTCTAATTTTAATTTTTCTTAACCCCTGTGGCCTCAAAACCAATTTGCCCGATAGACATTATCACCTTGTGGCACTTATCCTCTGCATCCGCTGCCATCGCTCTCATCTCCTGTGAAGAGTCACATCCTGCTCACATTCATTAATGTGGCTTCATGTCCATCTCCTCCAGCACAACATGGCGTCTATGTTTCTCACCTCTTCAGCCACAGCACCACAGAAGGACTGTAGTCTGACCACTAGAACTGTAATTGGAAATCTTTGGACCTTTGTTGTTAAATCGCAAGTAATATTTAGCTGTATTGCATTACTTTTATTTTCTTCAAAAACACTGCATCAAATTCACACAAATACAATGTTACGGAAACATTAGAGTGCAGATAATGACTATAGGTGCTTAAGAAGTTAACGCATTCCCTTTTAGAGGACGGATAACCTCTGTGCCTTTGACATGAATAGCTGGGAATTATGTTTTTGAAGGAGCTCTCCGAAAGAATGTTAGATATTTATTGATCAGAATTAGGGAAATACTCTCAATATTACGGTGTTTAGTTTGTTTTTGTAGATTAAACGTGTATTTTTTATAATCGGCTGGGTTCATAACCCAGAACTACGCCGCGTGATCCCATTGTGACTGTCCACTGACAGACACATACACAAACAAATACAGTATGTACAGTATATACAGTATATTAACATCCATTCCCTCTGTCTCATTGTCGCAGGCCATCCATTCAGTCGGCTGGCATCATGAAGGGAAGCAGTTCATGTGCAGTCACTCCGACGGCAGCCTGTCGATGTGGAACCTCAGAAACACCACTAAGCCATTCCAGGTCACCTATCCTCATGGTGAGACTCACAGCCCCACTTCATTTATCTTTTATTTATTACTTAACAAAATGAAGCTTTGATTATTAGCTCTACTGTAACACAGCATACATAAGTTGTATGTATTTTGTATGTGTTTATGGTAGAATTCATTAATGCCTCACAGTTTGTCTAGGGCAGTGATTTTCAACCAGTGTGCCGTAAGAGATCGCCAGGTGTGCCGTGGGAAATGTCAGATTTCACTTAATTGGTCCCAAAACATATTATTTAGTTGCCGCAAAATAATTTTTCCACTGTTGAGCATCTGAGCCTGCAATATAGTGGCTGGCCTAGTAATTAAATACTCTTCCATGACAGTAGGTAGTTTAATAATTATCTACCATATATGCTGTATTATGCTACAATGTGGCATTTTTTTAACTTTTATAGTTGTTGGTGTGCCGCAGGGTTTTTTTTAATGTAGAAAATGTGCCGCGGCTCAAAAAAGGGTGAAAAACACTGGCCCAAGGGTTAAGTTTCAAACAGCTACAGGACATGTACGCAAAATATGAATCCAGCTTCATGTTTATGTTCTGCACTGTAGAAATGCAAATGTTTTTTTTATGAGATTAAAACATTTGTTAGATCCCGCGTTTTCTGCTCAATCAAACATCACGTAGCAGTTTGATTGTTATTGTGTTTAAAATATCTCAGCTTTGTGCGCTGGAACATGAAACTGCTTCACAGTTGGTAAATGTTTATTGCAATGTTTAACAGAAAACATGAGTGAACATAATCATGAAGGGAACGGTTCATCTGTGTTCTCAGGTGGCAGATGCACACGTTTTTTTTTTGTGTGTGTGTGTGAATGTAACCAGCCACCAACTACTCATTATTCAAGCCAAGCTCATTGCCAAGTGTCTGCACATTTAGAATGCCCAACAAAGCATATCTGAAAATAACAAGTCATTGTGATGCGTGATGTTTGTCATCGCCACTTTTGTTTATTTGGCTGTCAGGTGAGAATACTTCCACACCGGGTTTATGGCTCTGACTCCATGCCACATGTAATTCGATGTGCATCTTCCTTCTGACGAGTCCTCTTTCTGTGTCTCTGCCGCTCTGGTGTGGCATGTGCACTGGCAGGGCACCCTGACCGTGTCAGATCCACGGTGATGAATAGTCCCTCGTTGTGGGCTGTTGTCTCTGGAAAAATCACAAAACAGGAAGGCAAGAGGGGAGGACGTGGGCGATAAATGATCGGTCAACAGGCCTGGAGACGTGGTTACAAGCCACCAGATTATTTATGTGCCATATATTTGCTATTCCACAAGGCAAGAGTGAAGGGAAAGGGGAGGGACAGGCCAGAGGGAGCTAAAAATGACATGAAAGTATATGAAAAAGAGAAGGACGAAGTCTCCTTCTGTTCTAGTATATATATATATATATATATATATATATATATATATATATATATATAAACTTGTTCTGTTCCAAGATATATTTGATTCTGGCGCTGTAAGCCAATCATCACACCATCACATCTGTGGTGATTTGCCATCCTATTTAAATGGCTGAGTGCTCACAATCACTTTGTGTCGCTGTGATTGCTTTGATTTCTGGATGCTTCTGTCACCAAACCCGGACACATTTGATGTTTCTTTATACAGCTGTTGGTTTGTTTGACCAGAGCTTTGGCTGCCGGATACTTCATGCATGACAAGCAATGCGTATTGTAAAACCGCCTGAAATTCCATTTACATAAAGGAAATGCAATGCCGCTCATATTGTATTACATAAGAACAAAACTTTGATTGCAATTATTTATATGTCTGCAGAATGTTCACTGTTATTTCATATATTTAATTTCCATTATAAGATCCTTTTTCTGGCCACTAACGCATGATTATTGTGTCTACAAAGCTGTCTTCAATCAGAAGGGATGTTATCTTTGGCAAAACTACTACATTCAAGGTTTTTTATTTATTAATCAAAGAGCCAAAATTACTTTTCATTGTTAAAAAATAAAAGATTTATCTGTAGTACATATGTAGATGATAGATGCAGCACAGATGCATGTCACTAGAATGATTAAAGACATGCTTTTTAATTTGTTTAATCATGTTATGTATAATCTAGTTGCTAGATCATGTACATTCTAGTTGTATTCCCTTTGCTATTCCTTTTTGTAAGTCTCAGTGATAGAAATAGTATTTCTTTCATGTTTTCTTCATTTCTCCAGAAAGACTTTTGTTCAGCGCCCTACGCACATGAGGTAAAACCCACGGCTTCACTGACTTCCATCAGAGAGACGTCCTCTTTATATCAAAGGCATAATTATGATTGCGTTTTAGTGAAGCAAAAGAAAAAATAGCTCTCTGTAATGCGCTCTTATAATGGTCCGCCGTTCACCGAAAAGAAACATTGGAAACACACTGCGCAATAATCAGAAATTGAAGTGTAAAGTAGGAACAAAAGAGCTTTTTACCTTCAAAGTAAAACTCTTTTGATAGAACTGTGCCGCACTTTATTTAATAAAGATACGTACTAGTCACTATTACTACTTACACTATATTTAAACCTGTGGAGGTAAAGGTTTGTAAGTGTTGCATTCGTCCATTGAAGAAAGCAGCTATGGAGGACATTATGCGGAGTAGAATTATGGCATGAAAGTGGAAAAGAGATTTTTAAAATGTACAGTTGTTCTGCTAGTAATAATGTTTCCATCCACATGTTTTGCAGCAGCTGCAGAGCCCTCCTGTCCTTTGCCAGTTTGTAATGTTTCTATCCAGGATGCTTTCTTTTCCTCCATTTGTAAAGGTTTTACAAGAACTGGGCACAGTAATATTACCTTCTTAAATTTCCTGAAGAAATACATCTGTTTATTTAGCTTTTTTTTCCACCAGGATGGAGATGTGTGCTGCACACAGCATGTTGTTTGTGAGCACAACTCTGCAAGATTGTTGATTTCCTCTCTATAGAAAGTATTGTTGTCTTGAATCGGGCCGATTCGGGGGTTGCTGTCGGTGGTGTACAGTGAGAACAGGAAGGGGCTGAGCACACATCCCTGGGGGGCTCCGGGCATCAATCATCACCAACGTAGGAGGTGTGGCTTACAATTCGACTCCCCCAGGGTCTGTTTGTGAGGAAGTCTAATAACCAGTTGCAGAGTGAGGTACTCGAGCCTCGGGCGCAACCTTTCTGTGATGGAGATCGTGTTGAGTGCTGAGCTGAAATCAACGAGCACCATTCTGATGTGTACAGTAAATGTGGTGTTGTATTGAAATTGAAATGTTATTCATTATTTTGCTGTTTCCTATACTTAAGGAAAGATACAGAAGGATGGGAAAAAGGAGTCATGTAAACCTATACTCAAAGTGGAGTACAAGACCTCGAGGAACAGGTGCGTGTTTTTTAAGAAACTATTTTGAACCAGATTGCCTGATTTTATTAAGTACTTCACTAAATTTCACTAAATTTATAATTTGAATACAGCCACAGGGAGATTTATCCTGTGGTGGTTATTTAACCTGGTAATGAATTAGCAAGAAGGTTGCTAATGACACACGGTGATAATCAAAAGTCACCAACAAATGTTGGCAAAAAATTACGGTATTAATATAGCCCCTTAAAATATGCTCATGTGGAATTAATTTATTGAATTGTAATATAAATGATACAGATTAAAAGCATTGTGTTTTAAAATAAAGAAATGCCAAACAATATATTTGATTTATAAACACATATTGATTGCATTCACTCTTTTCTTCACACGTGTTATATTTGTTCAATGATTGTATGTAAGTGGCTTATAAATAGATTGTAAAGTCCATGTCGTACATGTCAATCTATCAAATAGTTCAACTAATTAATTAATTGATTTATTAATTTATAACTCGTCTCCCTCCACAACAGCGAGCCTTTTGTTATCTTCTCTGGGGGTCTCTCCTATGACAAGGCAGGGCGGCGGCCAACGTTAACCATCATGCATGGAAAGGCCATCACAGTGCTGGAGATGGACTATCCTATCGTGGAGTTCATGGCACTCTGCGAGACTCCGTACAACAACGGTGAGTGCATACAAAGACAATGACAAAACCAAAGACACAGATTTTCTTCATTCAGCTCAGGGTTTTTTATGGTTTTGAATGAATCTATACACAAACCAAGACTACCAAAGTCGAAGAAAGATGAGGTGAATCTTTTATTCGCAATGAATAAACTTAGCCTGTGTTGTGCATCGAATTTAATCTTTTGATTAAAAAACGTCTTGAAAGAATCCTCTGTCCTTCTGCAAGATGAAATATAATCTCGCCACTTCTCTTTTTTTTCATGTGCAGAAGATTGAATATTTTTCACACGTTAAGGATTAAGTAAATTTCAATGACGCAAAACTCTAAAAAGTTGAAATATTGATCACATTATTGTTATGTGTGGTTGTAACTGATGTTAATAAGATAAGATAAGATAATCCTTTATTAGTCCCGCAGTGGGGATTAAGCATTATCCTCTTCAGTTTGGCTTTGTATCTTACAGAGGTCCAGGAGCCTTACGCAGTGGTGGTGCTTTTGGAGAAGGACTTAATCGTGGTGGATCTGACACAGAGCAAGTATGTTGTACACATATTGAAACACATCTTAAGTCACAGCTGCATGTGAGTCCCATCATCACCTGACAGCATTTTATGTTAGAAGATATCACCTGACATCACATCAAGGGAACGCACTTCGTCGCCTATACCTTTCATCCATAAGGGAAATCCAGTTACAGTCAATAACAGAATGAAAGAGTTAAAGATCTAACCAGTGGCACTCAAATCTATTCTTCAGGGAGAGTCTTTGATAAAAGACGACTCTTTCATATCTTTCACTATTGAAAGATATGAAGGTGAAGTTAAAAGGTGCTGATGTGGTGACAGATTTACACTGAAGACCAGGGATACATTGGACTAGCAGCAAGACACATACATTAGACCTACAGAGTGAGTAGGATGATTTCAATGAGATTGCCTTAATCAGGTTACCTAATTTAAGGTGTTAGATATAAACATCTCATGATGGCTTGATTTTAATTTTTTAATTTTTTTAACTTGTCAACATAAATAAGTCAGTAGTTTGCATCTAGATGGTTTAATAGCTGATAAACAGTTTGTATCTTCACACTCATATTCATCAAGTTTACTAATAATTAGCATGTGTTGTGATGTATTTGGTACAGTAGCAGACCTTTAAATCATTCAGACATATTTGTATGCAGGCACATAGCAGTGCTCTATATACCTCCCCTGTAGTCTGATTATATATAGAGAGAGGCAGAATATAGATAAGACATTTTAATAATGATGATCCTGTAATTCATTTCTAGTTGTTGACTTTTTAAAGATGAATTAAATGAGCAACTCTAATGTATATTCTTTCTGATTTCCTTGAATGAATAGATCAATCATGTATGTATTGCATGATTAATTCAACTTACCTTTCTGTGGCATAATCTATACCATATCATATGCATGTATCTGGCAGCTTCCCAGTCTTTGAGAATCCTTACCCCATGGACATCCATGAGTCTCCGGTTACCTGCACGGCCTATTTTGCCGACTGTCCGCCCGACATCATCCCCATCCTCTACTCGATAGGAGCTAAACACAAGAAGACCGGCTACAGCCAAAAGGTAGGAGAGGGAAAACATGAGCTACTGTTTGTCTCTCTTTCTCCTTTCATTCTGTTTTGGTAATTTATTCTAGTAAAATAATAATAATAATAGTAAAATAAAATCCAAACATCCTTTCAGTAATTGTTGCAGAATGATTGTTTTCTTTACGTTGTTGACAGATGCTGTAAAAAAGTCAGACGGTGCTTGTGTAATGATTTACCTGTGCACGCCACAATTTATGGATATTAATCAGCCTGACTAAATAATTGCTGCTATGAACTTGAAACAAATTATGGCTTTTCAACATATGAGTAATTTTAATCGGAACAGATTTGCATTTGAAGATGAAAGCATGTGTTGTTGGACACTGAATAAAGAAAATCAAGAACATGATTATTCTGTGTTTTCGAATATAATGAAAGCTTATGAACTGGGCCCAGTGGGAGAAAAGCAACAGATGATGTATTCGGGTTGTTAAAATAATCAACACTGTATGTTGTCTGTAATCATGACAGGAGTGGCCAGTCGCCGGAGGAACGTGGACGTTAGGCTCTCACACCTACCCAGAGATCATCGTCACCGGGTATGTCTATATATACATATCAACAGCAATATTTTACAGCAATATTTTGTCGGTACAAAAAGTTTTTGCTGAGTTACGAGGGAAAGATACCGCACAACTACAAGGGAAACTACAGTAAATGTGTGTCCCCACCAACATAATGACAGGATCGGCACAGCGCGGGGCCTTCCTGATGGTAATCGGGTCTGAAGCATGTGCACTGGGTGGTCTCGGCTTCTAGGCAACACTAAAATCCAGCAGAGTGTAACATTTACAATCAGTCATCATCATACACTGCCCAATTTATAAGATGTAAGATGGCTAGTTGGAAATTTGTAGCAATAAAGCATGGCGCAAAGTTAATTGCGTCACATTTTTCCTTGATTTGTATCCATTCTCAGAGTAAAGAAACACACGCATGGACAAATAAACTATTCTTTCTCTTTGTTCAGACATGCTGACGGATCAATTAAGTTTTGGGACGCATCTGCAAGTAAGTCCAGGCTTTTCTGTCTTCCTGAGCTTTGCTGAACTCAGGCTTTTGTTACACTGCTTGCTCGAATAAATAATATCCTTTCATTCTTCAACGTTTTGTAATGTTTCTTCCTCATATATTATTTTTTTTCTTCTTTTTTCCCCTATTTGTTTCTATTACTTTACATTTATGTTTTGCTATAATTGACTCAAGTCCAGCCTCCTTCAATAAACAAAATCAAAGTTAAAGTTAAATGTGCCCAAACGACCTTCTGTGTTTGTGTTGATAAAGGTTCTTCACAGTTTGGTGTGAAGTAAGGAGTGCTGTGCTCACGTTGTGTCCGCCAGTCCCATTTTGTTGCATTATGCCTTTTATACAGCCACACTTATCATAGTGGTGCATGTGAAAATGAATCCAAAGTTAGATGCTGCTGCTGTTATTGTATTTTCTTATATTTATTATAAAGAAAAATCCAATTTAGGGTCAAAACCAACAGGATTTGTTTTTCCTGTGTAGCCACGGCCTGAAAGCGTATCCACTTGTATAGCATGAAGTTGCATTGGGCAAAATGTTCCCTCATTGCATTGGTGCTTCCACCCCTGGCAATGTCAGTTGTGTGTGTGTTGCATTTACAGTGTGTTTTCACTATCAAATTGTTTCACCAAACGTAACCATTTCTCTACCCAGTCACACTACAGATGTTGTACAAGCTGAAGACCTCCAAAGCCTTTGAGAAGCCGAAGCCAGCTGAGGGCAGGGCAGCCGAGTTGGTGGAGGAAGACCCCTTTGCTATTCAAATGGTCAGCTGGTGCCCCCAGAGTCGCATCTTCTGTGTGGTTGGCATCTCAGCGCACATCATCCTGTACCGCTTCAGCAAATATGATGCCGACACTCAGATAGTGGTGAGTGAGATGAGAATCCAGGTAAATTATAATATATGTGAGTTGTAAGGAGTGTAATTAAGGCCAAATGTAATTCTTATAACTCCTCTGAAATCTTGAGTATCTCTATGTCTATCCATCCAACATTGTCGAGTACCGAAACTCTAATTGAGTGGATGTAGTTCACCGTAGTAGTCACATTGTTACAGGATTAAATATAGTTTTTTTGTGTCTGTGTCATCTTCAGTCACTGGAGGTGCGCCTACAATGCGAGGCGGAGGATGTCATCTCCCCGTCTGAGAATGAAAACAATCCCTGCTTCCTGGAGTCCGGATCCCACTCACCTCAACCCCACCAGCAACACCCAGCCAGCCCCGGCAGCGGCACGCCTGAGGGGAACAAAGACAGCATCCCCTGCATTAAGTAAGATCTCCTCACACATCATCATCATGTATCTGCAACAAATAACAACAAAATGTCTGTTTTAACAAATAATTTGGTCCGACATTGTTTATTAGAAATCACAGTTATGTACAATTATTGGCATATTGGCAAAACAAGTAGATTGTGATGGACACCGTCCATCTTCTTCACAAGAGAGACACTCAAATGTGGAAGAGGAGAACAATGACCCTCCTCTGTCAAGAAATAATTAAATTGTCATTGTGATAAATGATAAGATCCAGCTCACAGTAAAGTACACACTGGACATCAACGCTCCTCTGTTGATTTTGATTAAAAACAAATGTTTCACTTAAAGTCAACATATCCCACGTTTCTTTAATTCTAAACTGTGTCCTTCCTCATGTGTTTGGGGATGACGGTGTATAAAAACAGGTTATCCTTTATGTTGATTGGATTCAAAGTAAGTGCTGTGATTAGCTCGTTAAAGCCCTTCACACTGGCGGGATCCATCACGATGGCAGAGGATTTGCCATCTTCAACATATATGATGCTACCTGCACATTTGTAGCAGATGCGTCCATCAATCTGCATTTTTACAGTGAATTTTTTTCTTTCCCACTAAATGCTGTATTTGTATTTCACAGCACTCTTCTTTATGTCTTTTTCAGGGTGAAGGACCGGATGGTTCGGGTCCCTCCTGGCTACCAGGCCGAGCTGGTCATCCAGCTGCTGTCAGTGGATGGAGAACCTCCACAACAGATCACCAGCCTGGACATCAACTCTGCCTACGGCCTGTAAGTCTCCAGATGCATGGCTGCCGGTCCAAGTGTCCATCTGTGTGACCTTTTGTGTTGTCTACATTAGGAATATGGCCTTTTTGCATCATTGGTGCTGATCGGTTCCAAATGGTTGATATTCTGCAAGATAGTTTAGAGGATTTTGCACAAACTGATTAGGGATAAAGCTTCTGAAGTCTTTGGGATTCTTCAGCTTTATTTTACTGTCATAACAGCTTAACTGGACATAAAGCAGATAGTAGAAATATCACAAGGATTACAATTTAGAAACCAGGATTGTTTTTTTCCTACAATAGCACTAACCCATGGATATGGGTCGAGGTTGAGTATAATTATGGTTTGTACTGCTGCTATTATTGCCTGCAGTTGTTGTACCTTGAGCACACGGTAAGAACAGTATTTAACTCTTTCCTGTGACAAGGTTTCAGGTTTCTTGATCATACATGCAGTTGTCAGCCAGCCACTCAGAAAAAAGTAATATCTTGTGTGGCCATATATGTAACAGGGATTAAAGTGAGTAGATGTTGTGGTGTGAATAGCAGGTTTCAGCGGCAGTAGCAACGAGATACATACACGGTTCAATACACCAGTCCGTCATGTGAATGTGTGTGTAATTGTGTTATTACACATGTACGGACAGCAGTGCACACCTGAATATGAACCGGTTATGTTTGTGTTTTTTTATTTATTTCTTTAAATGAAGAGTTTGGGCTTAAAAGCATTTACTGTTAGGATGTAGGGTCGAGGACAGTGACGTTCCTTATTCAGCACCACCTTTGCTGACAGTGTAGTTCAGTCAATACTCAAATTAGTGTGTTCACACAAACCAACCTTAAAATTCATTGAGCTTTCATCAATGCAGTCAGAACTGAGCCTCCATTCCTGTCACTTCTTTCTATCCTTCCTTTAAAATAACATATAATTCAAACACTTTGTAAATGTTTGTGATGTTGATTTGGTACCTGTTGACGGTTCGTGTTGAGAGGAGTTGATTGACTTCCTGAGCCCTGAGTGCTTCAAGAACACTTTTATGGTTTTGTCTTGAATAGAAGTTCTGCTGCCGGAAACCAGTAAAACCCCAGCACTTTAAAGAATATCTATACGGGTCAAGGCAGGGCCATCATTCGCCTCTCTGCTGTAAAGCTATTCACAGCTTGAATAGAATTGCTGAAATTGATTTATTTTATTGCACTCTTTTTTACTTTTTTTGTTCAAAACTTTGTCTGAAAAACACACACACACACACACACACACAGTGACATTTAGAGCATGGTGTTCATGAACATTACAACACACAGTGAACGGCAGTGAACTCCACCAGAAGAATGTGAACAGCAATAAATCGCTGCCCTATTAATGTCTTTACTTTACTAAAGGCACATATCTGTCTCCTTTGGTCACATTAATGTCACGTGTTCACCGTTGTGTAGTTTAAATAGATCAGTAATTCTGTTTGCATTTGGCTGACTGAATTTATTTTGGACGTTATGAAATTGGGAGTAGTGGTAGATTTGTACAAAAACACAGATGACGGACTGTAAAAAGACTTTTTCTCTTTATTCGCCATTTTTCTTCAGGTGTTGAGCCTTTAGCTTTGATCATGGATGTCGTGGAGCTCCTGTTTGTGTATTAAGGCTCAAACTGTGTTTTTGATGTCGCCTGTGCTAAAGGGCTGGATGAGGGCGGGGCTTGACCACTGCCGCCTTCCCACTTAGTGGCGTCGTTCTGAGTGATGGGTTCTTAAATGCGTAATCATGCTTGTGGTATTGACATTGCTGTTTACGTAGACTACATCACACACAGCCCTTCCAAACACTCGGTAAAATGCGCTCAATCAGAGACAACACTGCTGCTGTCACACCCCAAACCATCCCACCATGTGACAGGAATGCAAAGTGAACCAGGCATCTGCATGGTGGATGCAGGGGAGCAATAAATGACTGGGCGACAAGCTTGAGTGCCATTTATTTGTTTGCCTCTCTTATTTGAGCATTTATTTCTGATTGCGGGGTTGAAAAAACAACAACATATAGAACCATTCTTCTGTGTACGCCTTGTTATTATGATCTATTATGATCAGCTAGAAAACAAACAGAAAAAGTACTAAATGATTTTTAAAAAAAGTGTGAGATAAAGACAGTCATTACACCAAAATGCCAAAGTTAATTTGACAGTGTTTGATAGTGCTACATGTAGCGCCTTTTACTATCAGTGAGAATAACCTGGTGAAATACATCTGCCAACAGTATAAATGCAAATGTCTGTCCGTGTGTGTCTGTGCGTGTGCACGTGCCTCCTTACCGTGTTCGCGTGTGTCCAGTTTGGCGTTCGGGAACTGTAATGGCCTTGCAGTGGTGGACTACTTGCAGAAAACCATCCTGCTGTGTATGTCGACACTGGATCTGTACGGCGCCGCCGACCCGTACCAACGCCTTACCCGCTCCCCACGCAGGAACAGACAGTCCACCTCAGGTAGCACACACACACACACACACACACACACACACACACACACACACACACACACCTCTGGGATCCTGCCCACACACACGTGCATGAATACAACCAACACTCAGCCACACAAAGTGTCAATAATGCTGTTCGTACATCCAGACTATCATCTTTGTTCTCTTCACCTGTCCTCCTCTATCTCTGTCTCTTTTTCTTTATCTTCCTAAGGTTAAACTGATCTATCAAATGAATTATGATCCATCGTAATCTAAAATCTATGGTGCAGGTGGTTTAAATATATTTCCTGTATTTGTCCAATACCACTTCCTTCAAACCCTTAACCAATTTAATTAGGGTCGAGGGCTTCCCCGATCACATTAAGGACATTTTGACCAGATTCCCCACAAGGATGAAATCTTATATTCTTATCATTCTTACTATCATCTTATTTATAAGGGTGGAAGATAATTTACTATATAAACATCTGCTTATTACACTGTATAATTATAGTTATAAACACTCATATATAATATTCCTAATCATTTATAACAACAATGATAACACATTTTAAAGCATTTTTTTATGACTTATAAGGGAAATAATTAAATAAATTGCAAGGATCATAGTGTAGTATATAGAAAATATATGCAAGAACAACAGACTAAATTAAAATTTTTACGATTTTTTACTGATTATACTTTTCGAGTAATAATATAGCTCTGATGGATACTTTAACTTTTGATATTTCTTTCTGATAATACAGTTCTTACCAACTGTTTTGCATGCAGGACCTTTATACTGTATTGAAGCTGTATCAAAGGTGTATATCCTGATAGAAATACATACAATAAACGATTAGGAGAAAGTTGACATGAAAAGGATCAAATAATCTATTTGTACAAAATATAACCCATCAACAAGTAAAATCCCCAAACTAGAGTACGGTATCTGTATCAGCATTCAAAACCTTACTTCTTTGCTCTCTCTGCTCTTTTTCTCTCACACAATCACATACAAAGACATAAAAACGCCGTCCATCTCAGTATGCCTGTCACAGATCTGCACTTTGAGATGAAGTGCATGTTAGCAGGCTGCGTGTCATTCCACGTTGGCATTACTATGCATGTTGTCATTTGATTTCTGTCCTTTTCTGTTTTTAGTCCTGCTTGAGTGTAGATCTGTATTCAAAGGCCACGGAGGTCTCCTTGTACTTCCTGACCCCTGCCCCCCTTTCCTCTGCTACTGATCTTGGCTGGTGATGATCTCTGAAGGCTGTTATTTACTTATTTATACTTAATGTGACGATATCCAGCCCCTTGTACTAATGCACACGCTGACACTAGAACCTCTAGATTTCAGGGCTTAGCAGCTCCGGTGTTTAATATTTCAGATGTCTAAGGTCCTTGAGCCGCCTAAAGTACTGAGCTCTCTTATTACACAATACGTTTAGCTGAGCATGTTTTACAGGTATTCAGGATCCGTGTGAGTGGATGGATGACATTCGGCTTTAGAACCAATTTTCTTCATTTGCTGAAGCATAAGTGCTTTTATTGACTACCACAGCACTTAAAGTTCCCAACTTCCTCTTTTCTAAACGCCTCTCTGTCGTAGGTCTTCAAAATCAATTTGGAGATGGAAGGAAAAATAACGATGGCCACGGTGCCCTTTTTCTGTACCCCAGGTGGTGGTGTTGTGATCTTGAGCACTTGCTTAGCTGGAGTTGATATCATGCTGCAGACAAAGACATTGCCAAAAGACCGCCGGCCTCTTCTCTTTTTGTAGTATTCCAACTTTTTAGAACAAAGTTTTCTGTCCTTCCTACAACATTTTTGGCTGTCGTCGTCACACACATGTGTATACTATATATATATGTAAATCAAATTTTAGTGTACTCATTTCATAAAATGATTGTTGGTGTGTTTCTCCAGTTATAGTGTGATGCATAATTGAAACCATGTTAGGACAGAGTATATACGTCAAATGCAATGTAAAGCAATTACTTGATGCAACAAGGGATTTATTTCGATGCTGTTGTGTAAGTAATGATTTGTCGCCTGCTAGCCCAGCAGTTTAGTTCTTGTGCAAATGGCCGATCACGTCAGCGTCTCAGTGGCGGGTATATCTTGTCTGTCCTCCCCTGACACTAACTCGGTTGCTGCTTGCTCTCACTTTCTTTTCCTCTCTAAGCCTGTGTGTTCTTCTCTCTCCCCCTTCCCTCCTTTGTCCTCCCCTCCCTTCCCGCCCTCCCACCATTTCTTCATCCCATCTTCTTTTTCTTAATTTACGGTCACACTCTTTCCTTACTCTCCCCTTTTTTTCCTCCTCTCCTTTTCCTTTGTCCTACCCTACTCATACACCTCTTTCTCGTTCTGAACCTGAACATCCTCTCATCTCTACCTACACCTCTCACTCTTTATTCCTGCCCGCCAACCTCTCCACTACTCCTTCCTTCCTTCCCTCTCCCCCTCCCACCTTTTGGTGACTCTGTGGTTGCTGGTGTGGGCATGTGGGCCTGCCTGACAGAGGTTTGCATGCGCGGCCTGTCTAACTTTTATTCAGATTCAAAGAAAAGGATTCGTACATCCTATCAGAGTAAGTCGGGCCTTCATAAAGGCTGGGGGACTCTGTGTTTGTGTGGGGGAGGAGGGGGATGGGACGGTACGATGTGGACTGAAAGCAAAAGGACAAACCACAGAGATGATTGGAATGAAAGGTTGTTTCGTATCTATATTTCACCATATAAAACAGAACTGCCCTCTTCCAGTCATGTCCAATGGTATGTATTTTGCAGAGAGCCACTCCTTTGAGTCTGTCAAGTAAGGGTAGTTATGGATGTTATATGATCCATGTGATGTATATTTTAACTGAAGCATAACGGGTTGAATAAAGCCTTGTCATCACTGGGCCTAGTGAAACTAAAATATGTGCTTTTGGTTGCATCTTAATCTTAAACTACAATAAAGATTTAATGAGTCTCCCTTTCAATGTCTTCAATCATTTGTAAAAAAAACAAAAAAACAACAATGTAACTGATTGAAGCGAATTTGCATTAAGAGGTTTTGCTGCAAACTTTTACTGAAGATAAATAATAAAATTAATCAAAGCGTTCTGAACTGTGACGACTCAGCGAGGCTGTTAATGAAGCACTAATGGTGTGTTCACACCGAACGCGACGCGAATTTTTCGCGCGACCAGATTACATGTAAAGTCAATGCACAGACGCGTTTCGGGCGAAAAATCGCTTGGCGAAAGCCAATCAGCGTTGAGAAGCTCTGCGCGTCATCACCGCCGTCCTGCCGGTTTGAATCAAACGGCTGCTGGTCCGCCTGAAGCAGCGCTGGCAGCGGCCGTCATTCAGACGCTGTTGTGCGGCTACGGATAATATTATCAACCCGGACACGGGGGCGTCTGATGGTCCGACATTAGAGGGACTTCCACAAGAAGTTTAAAGCAGAACTAGTGGTTAGTTTAATGGTGGATGGGGGAAACGGTACTGTTTTTACGGAGATAAACCACGGAGATAAGCCCCGCCCCCTTTCAGACGCGTTAAAGCGAATTTGCGTTGACGGGAATTAACCACATAAAGTCGAGTGACTAAACTCACGCGAGTAACGTTCGGTGTGAACACAGCATAATGAGTGTGGCGTAAGCCCCTTACATTTGTAGTCAGACTAAAAGGAACAAGAATTAGAAATTCCCACATTTGCGGTGGTTTCTAAAAAGGAACTACGTGTAACTTCTGATTCTGGCCTTGTGCTTGGTGCATGTGATCAGATTTGATCAGACCATGATCAAATCTGTATTTGTTCTGTTTTGTATTTTGATTGTATATCCCACTTTATCATGAGATCTGCACTACTCAAGGGCGATGACTGATTATTGTCATGTTTACATTTTAATGTAATCTGGATATTAAATATATAAGTATGCATTGGCTCCATTGAAGTGCAGGTCACATCGGGTTTCAGCCACTCTGCTCCTGGAAGACAGACATAAAAATGTAAGAAACATTCACAGGGGAAAGAAAATAGCAAATATAATTCTTCACAAATGATTATTTAATTCTGCAAATTTATTAGGCAGTTTATTAGAGAGCATACACCAAGAAGACTGAATAATTGCACTTAAAGCTCTTTCCCGGGGCTCTGCGTGGCTGACACTGAAGCTGACGTTTATTAAATCCGTACATCTGACAAGGTGAGAATAATCTCACAGATTGTCTGTCTTCTACTTTTTCTTCCTCTCGGCTGCCATTGGCTGCGACAGGCCTTACTGAACTCTCTGACAACCAGCAGTCCATTGACATGGAGAGAAGCAAGTCGCCCACCTCAGGTAACCTGTTGACACACACACACACACACACACACACACACACACACACCTTCCCTGTATGGAAATGTGTTTGGTGAATGGCACTGTGAAGCTTTGCTGGGATGCCACTGTCTTTTAATGTGAGCTATACTTACAGTATGCAGCCTGTGGACACCTCACCCATCACCAGGGCATCCTCACCTGAGGAGAATGGCAGCTGTTTTAAATGGAAACTCGTGTCTGGGGTTGTAGAATGGAGGACGCATTACATTTAAAGTTTTTGCAAAAGTGCAAGATGTGCAGAAAATCCTTCCGCTGGAGTGATTGTGGTTGTTGGTGAGAGAATGTCATGCATTCATCAGACACTTGTGGCCAATATGATGCATTGTGTCACAGCTTCCTGTTGGTTTTCCTTTATTCCAATGTTCAATGAGTTCATAAAGGTAACATTTTTCATTTGCTCTGCCTCGTTGACTCTCTTGCTCGTCCAGCTCTTCTTCTTTTGGACTGATCAATAATGTTGAGAAGGACACAGGATATCAGGGAGTAGCCGGCAGCTTGTGTTTTAAGAGATTGAGGGTAAACGATGAAGAAAGCAAAGCATAGGAAGGGCGAAGGAGTGCAGGGGTGATGGCTTGCAGTTCATAACATGTGGCAGTAACCAGTTCTCACATCTGGTCAGTTATTTATTTGTATCATCCATAATTTATTGTAGAAACCTCCTGTGCACTGCATTAGCTGGCATGTTAGTGTGTAGCAGTATTTGACTTGCATTAAACGCTCCAGCATGTATAATGAAAGAGACTTGCCTCTTTAGAGGGGAATGGCGTCTGGAAGCCTATCGAATAAATGTCATTCATATTTGTAGTGAATGTTATATTCATTATTCTGTGACCTTTTTTAGGTTTTGTGATTAGAGTTCGGATGCAATAGATGAGGTTTTGAACTATAAGATTGTTGGAAGTATGTTGAGAGATAAAATAAATAAAAGTGTTTGTGATTGCGAAGAAAGAAACTGAAATGCATAATGGAGGGAGAGAGAGATGAGAACATTTGTTCGGAGGAACTTCTGTATCCATTGTGGGAAAACAGGGTCTCAGAAAATTCACAATTTTAAAGTTAACTGGAGAAAGTGTGTAAATCTGTGTTGAGACACTGCTGTGTCCTCTGGGCTCGTTGTGCTTTTTAAGGCTTTATTTCCCAAACGATTAACATGAAACCAACTAAATGTATTGGTTATGTTTCTCATATGTAACAGATAATAGATATACTAAGTAATAGCTGATTTATCCTGAGTTAAAAAACACTTTCTGCAGCGTTCTCTCTACATAACCTCTCTCTACATAACCTGCAAAATGTGAAGAACCTTTCAATATCATCACCAGCGCAGGCCTGAGCATTGTTCTGTCGTACTCTGTGACATCACCTTCTCATGTTTGCCTTGAAGGCAACACTTGTGCTTTGTAGATGGTTTTCAAAGAAACAAAGAACAATTTAACAATATCTTTTTGAACCTCCAGAAATAGCACTCCATCTGTGAAACCTGCCAACAGAGAGAGAATAATTTCAAACTTGCAAACTCTTTGCAATTATGTAATCCATGTTCTGAGGAAATATAACCCCGTGGGACAGGTGGAGGATGTTTGGGAATTCAAATTATGATGTCTTTGAACTAGGAAGAGATACGCTGATACCGTGCTTTTCTCATAAACAAGAATGGACCACCGCTGATCTTTATGTAAAAAGACATCATTAGCCAGTGATGAATTCCTACTTTCCCCCCTGAGGAGTATGTGTCATGGTATCCAGGAGAGCCCATCACTGTGAAGCTGTTCTGGGCATGTGCAACTGGAGGGATTATGTATATTCCTTGTGGCCTGGGAACGCCGCAGGTTGACCCAGGAAGACCTGAAAGATGTGGCTGGATCAGTAAGCGGAGCCTGTCTGGGTTGCTCTGCTTAGCTTGACGCCGTCGCAACCCGTACCCATTTAAAACCGCTGAAAGTAAACGGATAGATGGGCCGAGGTATAAATTGCGTGTGTAAACACAGAACCTGGTCGTGCAGCCGCTGAGGTTTGCTTTGTCATCTCCCGCATTTGAAGGTTCGGACAAAATTTGTACAAGCTAAGACATCTTTAGAATATTCCAATTGATATGCGTATATGCATGCATAGCACATATTTAAGCATCGTGTTGCCTGGTAGCACAGGAAATACAATTGCATTGTAGGCGAATAATGTGCCTCAGTAACTACTCGGTAACATCAGAAATCACTCCCTCGGATCATGCAATTTTTGGCTTTCAAAACCTGCAGTTTGTGATGGAGGACGGTGCACAAGCAAGTGAGCAGTGTTGTTATATTCCAACCGTAAAGCCATATTTCATCATCAAGCTAGATGAATGGCAAAGCAAAGATGTTTTATCCATTCCCTTCCTCATGTTTTTTTACTGGCAATAATGTTGTATTATTAAAGTATTTTCTATTAATCAACTGCACTTCCATGGTTTTGATCAGTATTGTTCAGGATACATCATTTGTTGTCTCCCCCTTGAGCTCGTCTTTTTCAAAGCGAGCCTCGTAAGGAGGGCTTGAAAGCAGAATAACAAAACCAGGACAAGATGTTCTTTGCCGTCTTGGCAGAGAGTCTCTCAGCATTGTGATGTGGACTAGGACGTGGTCATTCTGTCCCATTTCAGGCCTGTCATTTGCTAATTAGAGAGATGGAAGAAAGAAAGAATTATGGAGAGCTGGATGAAAGGACAGGGACAGACACAGCATGACACAGTACGATCAAGTGTCTGATGCATTTACCCAGAGGAGGGGAAAAAGGCACATGAGCTGTTCTATTTGGCTGAGTACAGTTTCAGAATAATCTGCAATCAAGGAGGAAATGTTAACAATGGTTAATAGCAGTGCGACCGAACGGAACAAAAAATCTTCAATATTAATGCACGAGGGATATGGAGCATTTAAACTAGTTATGGCTGGAGACAGATGAGGAAGAACAGCTGTGCTCTGCTTGATAGGCAAAGAGTTCATGGTTTGTTTCCTCCTGCTGAATATCAACTTCCGCCTTTCTCTCGGGGCTGTCTGGCTGTTTCTGGCACACCTCGTGCGCCGTGTCTTTTTAAGGCCATATACAGACTGTGGACAGCTTATTAAGGAAGCCAGCCATCGTCCTAATGCACCTCGTGTGTCAATAACTGCAGGCGTCTATCTCTCCTCTCCTTCACACATCGCTCCCTCTCTTTTACCTGAACCCTTTTCCTATCTTCCTTTTGTCATTAGGCACAGTAATTGGCCCCTCTCCTGCCTGAAGGCTGTCTCCCTCCACATCCTTACCATTGTCTTTTTTTGTTATGTCCTGAGGTCTGTTGTTCTGGTTGTGGGTTATGTGTTACATTTCCTTTGGGAGTGTTATGCCATGTGTAGCGGTGGCAAAGTTGACTTGACCAAGCCCAGTTGTAAGACGGACTAACAAGCTGAGAGGCCGTGATGCCAGTGATTGGTGACTGACCCGGCGGGGTATTTTTAGCGGTGAGCATGTCAGGGGAGAAAAGGAGTAGGTGAAACTTTACAGTGTGTCAAACTGGTAGCACCTGCTCAGCTCCATGCAACTCAAGGAGGCTCGATACAACTTTGACATTTTTTTTCAACTAAACCCTGCTGCTGAACTACTTTTTTTTATGAAGCAAACTAAAATATATGCTTTGTTTCTAATAAACAGAATAGATGAAATGAAAATTGCATGGATACAGTATTGTTTATGACGAATCTAGATGTGTTTACACGTTTTCAAGTTACACAAGTTTCATTATGCACGTCATTTTAAGGTGGAAACTTATTTCCTGCCTGTGTTGAACTCAATGGAATACTTGAATTGTGTTGTTTGTTGTTGTGTAGTAGTAGTAGTAGTAGTATGAGTAGTAGGAGTAGTGCTGTGGTTGTTTGTGATTATCATAGCTGTTCTTATTCAAACCTTTGCTGGTGGAATAGAGTGGTCCTTAACCTTCGTACTAACCCTTTTGTTTTCATAACCTCTCAACTGTTTTCCTTCCTGTTACCTGCAAGTCTCTCTTTTCCCCAGTTGGCCCGTTGTGTTTGTCTCTCGCCTGTTGCCCTGAAAAGTCTATGTCTGTTCTGTTGGATCTCCTATTCCAGTTCATTACCCAACCTCCCTTCACAATGACCCACGCATCCTGCCAGAGCCTGTGGCCAGTCTGAGAGCCAGCCACTGCAGTCCAGTCTTTTACTTGCTGGACAATGGTAAGAGGAGGGATGTCTCATAGATCTCAGCCTCTTCATGGACATCTGCTTGTGTTTTCTATTGTATGGTAGTAATGCAACAAGGGACGGGGGGAGGGGGGTGATTGGGTTGCTTTTGGACAGGTGGGTCGTTTGATGTTGCACCTTGCATGCTAACTGCTTCCACACTGTGAGCAACACAATTAGAGGCACATTAAAACCATACAGAGCTACAGTAAAGTATGATAGTCAGTGAATGTCAAGAGTAAAGCAGATTATTTTTAGCGTTACTGTTTCTGTGTGTCATTAAGAAATAATCTACAAATTCCATTCACAACTTTAATTTGAAAGACTTAATGTCTAAAATAAATAGGTGTAGGATACATTTGTCATATGAAATTATGAAAAAAGAAAGAAAAAATACAGCTGGGTGCTTAGCTGGGAAGGGGGTGGCGACTCCTACTGGTTGGCGCTGTAGTGAAAATGGGTTTGGGCAATCCAAATTGGGGGGAAAAAGCAAGGAATATAATACATATCACAAAATATCTGTGAATATTTCAACATACGATGAAACATATCTAATTGTTCATGATCAAAAAGTGCATTGAAACCGTCTCGTGCAATGATAGGTCCCAGCAGAGGGACCCGTCAACCAAGTTGCTTGCAGTGTAAACAAGCTGACAGGGCCTGTGTTTCTAGGAGTAGACTGTCTGTCGCTGTCAATGTGTCCCATGCCTTTGTGCGACTGCTGGTGTTGCATCAGCTCTCTGCCCCAGCTGCTGGGGGGGGCAGACATCGTGGTGTTTGTTTTATGTGCCGGATCCGGGCTTTGGACTTGGATTCGTCATTCGGCAACACTACAAAGCAAGGTGGGCTTTGGGAAGAGGAAGGCGTTTCCTTCCCAGCCGGGTGCTCCTCCTCACTCGTCGTTGCCTCTAGTGTTCCATCCTCCACCGGAATCGCACATCTTTGTCACTAAAAGGCTACGCAGCTACTACTACCACCACTGCAGCGCTCTGAATCTCTCATTGTGTCTTTCTGACTTTGTCAACAAACACGTCTCGCGTCATCTCGGCTAACATTCATCACTGTCTCCTCTCTAACTAACTGCATGGGGCCCACTGTGTGACCAGCTGCTGTGCTAATACATATGACCTCAGCTTGCTTTGTACATTTATTAGTGTCGTGGGCTGATGAAGTCCAAAATTAGCCCCATTTGTGACCTCTGCATTCTGTACATTACTAATATTCGATCACGTGAAGTTCCCTACACACCTCAGGGGAAAGATCTTAACATGATTTAGCCATGTTAGCTTAGCGTGTCTGTCAGTGGGCCAGGCGGGTTAACCTCTTTGGTCCGGACATGAATATTTAAATAATTATTGGATGGATAGCGCAGACATTCATGTTCCCTGTAGGATTAAGTTACTGACTGGTTGATCCCCCGACTTTTAATCTAGCTCCACCATGATATTGACTTTTTTTTTATTTTTATTGACAGCTAGTCGATAGAAAATGTTAGCATGCTAACAAGTTAGTTCATGAAACATTGCACCTGCTAGTCCTGCATGGCCAGACCAGCTCTGCAGCGGTGTGTCGGCACAAAAGAAATGGCGTTTCCATTCTGTAATATATTGGGCACAGGATGCAGCGACCGTGCCTTGCAAAATAAATAGCACAGATAGCTGAAGGGGAGATGAATGCCACGTGATACAGGGCCAATGGATGACTTATACATACTCACAGTCTACACCCGGTGAGTCAGACTATATAGCTGCTAATCAGCAGCTTGTCAGTATTGGCACTACGATGAGTACTTGGTATGCTAAAGTTGACATTTAGCTCAAAGCGTCGCCTCTCAGAGCTGCTTGCATGTAGTGTTGTTTACCTCTTAATCTAACAGTGGGTTTCATCTTCAAAGGCGGGGATCTCACTGGCATCTGCTGTCTTCCAGGAATAGTACAATTGTTGCCCGTGGAGAAATTTAACATTTAAATCCAATATATTTCGGGCTTGTGCAGCAGAGAAGAGCAAAGTGGCGCGGTCTGTGGAAATATTGGATTTAAACGTTTCACCTCGGGCAAAACATTTTATCATTTCAGATTCACCGTAGACCTCAGTGGGATCACAACACACACTTTTCAAGGTGCAACACACTGCTGAATACATGTCTAAAAATAGAAACTCCCAAGGTTTACGTAAAGAATTCAATGTGACCAAATCACAGAATAACAAACGGACTGCTGAGGTCACAAATGGGGATAGTCGAACATAAAGTGCTTTCATACAAGTGTCACATGTTGTCACATAAAGACAACAACAACAAGAAACCAGCTTGGAGTAAACTGTTCTTCGGCTATGAAAATAAAGATAATCATAATATTAATCAACCTAGACGTTAAGTTCAGTGAGCATGTAGCAAAAAGCTGTTAAAACCAACAGTAATTAATGTTTAGTTGGTTATTGTTCATATTCGCAATAAAAAAAACAACTCAGATCCTGAGATAAATCCCACACATTAATTTAGATTAAATTACATTTTATGAAGCATTAGTACAGCCACTGGGCTATTAAACAGAGGAGCATCTGTGTGTAACAGGTTTATTATGAGATCATTTTCTCTGTCATTGTATCCCCAACACTGCACATTTTATATAGTTGCAGCAACATCTGGTCACTGTAGTCTATTGTAAACACACACACACACACACACACACACACACACACACACACAGAGAGCTCATCTATTATCTCGTTTGCAACACTAATCAGAAAAGCTCTATTTGTTCCAGGAAAAATGGAAACAGAAACATATTGATTGAAAAATTCAATTAGCGCACCATAACCCCCCAATTTCCCCTGCTATAAAGGAAATATATTCTTCCTCAAAATGATCTTTGATATTGAGCAGCCTGCATGGTCCTTCACAGCAAATAAACTGTATAAATGGAATACATTGCATTACATTACAGTACATTAAAAATAAAAAGTCTACCACTTCCTCCAGGAGGCTCCGTGTCCTCTGCTGTACGTATTTTTCTTCTATGGCAGAAGGATTGCAATCTTGAGTTAACTTATTTTTTTTAATAAATATTCTTTGATTTTACAATTCAGTGATCACAACTGTAAATATAGTAAATTCACGATCATGCTGTTTTCCTCGTGGTCATGAAATGTATGAATTTTCATGTGATCACCATCCTGTCTCCTCCACACCGCACACAAAGAAACAATGAACTATTGCCTTCTTTTTGATGGGAAAACGGACTCATACCATCTCAAGTTTGACCTTTGCAGTTCTCTGCAAAATGCTTGCAAAATGTTGTTTTAAAGAACTTATTTTATTGCCCTCAGTGTCTGACTGTGATTTTTGTATTGACACCCTGTGGTGTCACCCTGTTTATTTGTGCTTCCATGTCAGACTACCCAGGCCTTAGAAAAGACAATTGTACAGGGACATTCAAGCAGAACAAATATTTTTGGGCAAAAGTGACTTATTTAATTTAAGAACTTTGCCAAGATTAATCAGATTTGAGATATGTGCAGAGAATGGGACTCACGTTTGACATCCAAACTATATCAAATAAGTTATTTTTGCCTTTTTGCAACCCGACAATACAATAGCCATTAGGTTTAAAAATAACATGCTCAGAATGGGAATAACTTGGATTGTTAAATTGGCCCAATATAGGTCTTTGATCTTGTAGAGATAGCTGGGAACACTGGCCTGGGAGCATGCATTTTGAAATATGCCTGCCGTGTGCAACTGCACCAATCTGCATGTTCTGATTCTTTGTCCCTTATGTTTGGTTTGAGTATTTTTTATTTATTTTGCACTTTTGTTTTGTTATTGTTTAACTTCAATAACTCCTACCACATCTTTTTATTATTTATTTAATATTTTTTTATTTGAAGGGATTAACTGGTGCTTTGTTTCCTATTCTTTTGTTTCAGTAAAGGGACCCGGCAGAAAGTTAAGTCTGCCAACAGATCTTAAGACTGATCTTGGTACGGTAGGCGAAAGCCAGCAGTTTTCACTTGATTTCCTTTAAGCCATTTAGTTTTTGCTTTTATCATGTTTTCTAGGCTTTTATGTTGCTTAAGTAGTTTTTATTCTCACTCAAACCTTCTTCTTTCAGTTTCCTTGTCACTCTCTCCTCGTGTTCAACCAGCCCACGAGGCTGTCGTTTTCCCCCTTAATGTATTTTTATTTGATTTATCTCTTCTGTATATGTTCCTTCTACATTTTGCAAGTGTTTATAAAGGTGATTTTTAAATCATGCCCTTATTTAAATTTGAGGTTTTCTATCGCTTTATCATGATTGGACCATCTTCTGATTTTACACAACCTTTCCTCCATTGACAGCCTTGCTCTACAGTGATTGGATCACTCGCTACCTCTCTCATTGTAACTGGATCATTTCTCTCTTAAACAGTCTTTTCTCCATTTTGACTGGATCATCTGCATTATAGATACTGAGCGCCGTCCCAACCCACTCCCATTCATCTCTACTACTGTGCATACACATCCTAATCCCAGGTTTCCCTTTCTCTGCTTCTGCAGACTCCTGCTTCACACATGCTGTCCCCTTTGAAAACTGCTGCTTCTTTAACACAAAATCTGCCACTGCCTACTTATTCCTGTGACTTGCCTCATTTAATGACCTTTCTTTATTTGACAGGTATTTTTTTTTTAAAAAGAAGAAAAGAAAAGGTTTAATTTTGTCATCCCTGTATTAGATTTAGTGACAGTGAGAACATTAACAAAAAAATTAAAATCCAACTTTGAAAAGATCACACACATTTAGCCTGATTAAAAAGAGTGTTTTAAGCTCATTAAATTTCCCGGGAGGTTCAATGTAGTGTTGATAGGATGATGCATGTTGTCAGTAAACGTGGGAGACTACATAATTCATCTTTTACCTTTTCAAAAGCTACACAATTATAAGATGTGGGTTATGACAACAACATATTTTGTCACAACAGTATGTCACAGAGAGTATTACTCTTTGTGTGTGTTTGGGGGGGGGGATATGTGTGCAAATGGTTGTGTGGAAAAGTGAAGTAATCCATGCTCTGGGCCAGTGTGTGTGTGTGTGTGTGTGTACCGTGCCATTTTCTTCTGATATGTACTACTTTCCTGCAGAACATTTCGGGGCAAATGACTGATTTGCTGCTTCTCTGTTTGATATTCACGGTTACAAAATATGTAGACAGATACACAGCGGTGTCGTCACATGGCTTATGGCATTGGTTGGCCCAGTGTAACCTGCAGTTTTCAATCCCTACATTGCCTCGGTCCGTCCCGCTGTGCAACTAGACGACTGTTGCGCGTGGACTGCGCGGTACCCCAGAGTTTTTCATCTTCACTTTGAAATTGAATCATCGCTGCACCCACTGGCTGAACAGGAGACTTGGATTTGATATGACAGACATACTGAGCGGACAGTGACTAGAGAACGCTGTCTTGTGTGTTTGCTAATTAGCACAATGCTAATTAACCTCATGCTTCATGAGTCTCGAAGAGAAAACCAGAGCGGAAAGGTTTGATCACACCCTCTTCGTTTTTAACTTTGGTTTTACTGCCACAGGGATGTCATTAAAGAGAACGGTACTGTTTTATTACTCGTCTCTCAAGACAAACGAGAAGGAGAGCACACAGGCGAAGGTATCATGAAGCTGTTAATTAAGGCTTTCTTAGCAGTATTTTGGTCTTGCCGACTAAACTTCAGGCAACAAAGAAGTGCACCCAATCCACACAATTCAGTTTTTCTTTGTCTCGTTAATACGTTTTGGTTCTAAACAAATTATTTTGCACACACACACACAAGCACGGTACATTGAGTAACAATGAAGCTTCCAACGAACTCATTCCCTGAGGGGAGGCCATGTAAGGCAACAATTACAGGAGGTAACAAGTGTTTCCTGTCACCGCCATCTGTAGCCAATTGTGTGGCCAAACCAAAATAACCGGAGTACGAATTTGCGTTTAAAAACCAGATGTACCAGATGATTTTTTACTGTTCCTTTGATCTTCACATGTAGCGTTTTGCCATAGCCAGTAATGTCACAAAGCTTCCGGTCTTAAAAAGAAATTTCTGCTGAAAAAAAAAAGAAATATTATTAAAAAAGAAACAAAATGGGGATGAAATAAGCCTGTTTTTGGACTTTCATATCGCTTTCTTGGCACAGATGAAACTGCACTCACAATTTGCCTCTGCACTATGCTCTCCTTTATGTTGCTCCAGTCTCTCTTTCTCCTTCCTGCTCATACTTACTTCAATCCACTCTCCAGCCTTTTGTCACTCACTCTCGCTTTCCCTTTCTCCCACCACTAATTCTCCTTGACAATCTGATTTTAAACATTGGCTTGCTCCTCTTACACTGCAAAAATAGCCATCTTCATAGGTCATGTCGTATAATACTCAGTTAAAGTAATACGTTTTTTGTTTAGTTATTTCAAACAGATAGTATAATATCCGTATCGGGTGAGAAAGCTTAAGCTATATCCTTATTAGTAAAATTATCTCACCTTATTTAAAGATTTCTAAATTACATGAAGATGGATTTTGCGGTCGTGAATTAAAATGTGAAAGTTTTGTTTCCCTCCTTGTGTTGTTTGCTAATGCTTTGCCGTTGTTACAGATCATGTTAATGGACATTGCACTAGCCCCACCTCCCAGCCCAAGCCTCGCGTCCCGATGGGTCCCGAGGGGCCACGGCTTACCCGCAGAGGCCCTGGCCGACCGCCCTTCCGCAAGGCCCAGTCCGCTGCTTGCATGGAGATCTCTTTGCCTGTGTCCCACACTGAAGGTGTGTGCTTGTCTTCCCAACTCCCATCCCTAAGCCTCTATAACATTCCCTCCCTCCCAACAAGTGCATGCCATGCTCCCACCTTGGGGTAAGTGGATTAAGTCCTGATGCATCGTAAACACAAGACAAGCGTATGCTAATGCAAGTTAGCAGCATAAAAACGACGTGCTGACGTAGCTAGCTAGCGACAGCTGATCAAATCTGCCAGCAACTGTCTTTATAGTCAGAGGCCTTGTTTCGGAAATCACTACGAGATTTGAATTTTTGGTAAGTGGGCCACCATAATCATTGTGAACTGCATCAATGCCAAGCAAGAACAGAAAGCTTGACAGGCTACGGGGTGCAAGGTGTTGGTGAATGATGGCCTTTAATGTTGATTTCTTTCCAAATAGTCACAGCAAATGGGCTCTATATGAACTGTATATGTACCTGGTGATCCAGGTGAACACGATGCATTCATCTTACTTTAAACATTTAACTCTGCATCTTGCATTAGCATCACTGTACAACATTTGGACTACAGGTTCTGCTTCTCTTGAATGCAAACAGTGGCCATTGCATTGTGTCCCTTAACATTGTTGCTTGTGTCGACCCTCACCAAGGCCTGAAGGTTGGTGCAATGTGATGTGTTTCAACCAAATTCATTTTATACTTCTCCAGTGTTTGTTTTTTTCTTCTCGTCCTTCAATTTCATTTTAAAAGCAGCACTGATGTGTTTACTCACAGTGAACCTTCCTCTACCAAGTGAAGTGGTCTTCGTCATGTTTTTATACCTTCTCATGAATAGAGTCTGGATATTTCCATTGATTTTATTATGTTATTTTATTATTTTGATTTAGAAACAAAGCACATCATATTTATGTAGTGTGGCCACACCTCCTGACTTTCTAATCCGCAAACTTTGAGCCGAGGGAAGCATGTCTTTATATAGTTGTTGTGTTTGTTAGTGAGTCTACACTTCTTAATTATTCAAATTAATATAACCAAAACATCCACTTGGTTGTTTGTTGTTGTTGTTGTTTTACTATAATTGCCAATTTCAGTAAACACACAGATGAAAGAGGTGATTAAGTTATACAAGACAACGGCTCCAGCATGATCTGCACTCTAAATTATCAATGACAAATCTGACATTTATTTTCTTTCATTTGAACTCCGTTAATTCACACTCCGACGTTGATCTGTACCATCTAAAAATGATCGACCCAGTTGGCTATGTGTGTGTATGTATGTGTGTGTGTGTACATATGCCTTTGTGTAGGGAATGTGTGTGCTTTTCTGGGTGTGTAAATATGTGTCTGTCTCTACCCAACAGGTGTTTCAGTGTTTTTATAGCGTATGTCTATAGTATCACCTGTTAACTTGAATTAAGCCAAATACACTCTGAAGGCCTTGATACAACATCTTCCTCATTTTCAAAATGTTATCTATTATCTAGCCAGCCTTGAAGATTTTAATACTATCTTAAAGGAAACGTGGATCATATTTTAGGCTGCCCTTACACAAGTGTCAGCCAAAGCAAAGACAAAGAAGCATATGTCAAGTGGGGACCTAAAATGACACTCCCACCAGCGTCATTTTGAGATATTGACCTTGAAACTGACAGATAAAAATGGTCTCCGTCAAGATTGTACATCAGCATTTAATTACACAAGATGAAATCTTGCACTTATTCTGTCAATACCAGAAAACTGACATCAATGCACCAATGCAGGACATTCGTTGACATCCTCGGACAAAGATGATACCACGCTTTCATCTTAACAGGACTCATGACATTCACTGTTCAAGTTGGACATTTTATTTCTCTCTCACTTCCAAACTGAACATTTTCTTTCAGCGGAAAAAGTCCTAGCAAAATATTACTCGCCGTTTTTGAGATTTGAACTTTAGGTCTTAACAAGGATTCACATTGCTGGGTGACTTTCTGAGGGTAGCGGAAATAAGGCTGGCCAAAGAGACTGCAGGTTTAGGGAATGGATAATCCAAGAAGAAGTGACAGACATGATGATTGGCCCTGGAGGCAGAGGAGCTGTTAAGCACTGCAGTGCTCTAATTTAAAGTATGGATAGTGAAAATGTACTTTGCCACTTTAAAGCTGCAGATTGTCACACAGAAGATGGCATGTGAGAAAATATCCATGCACTTCAGTCAAAGACACACCGCCATCCACAACATCACATTGCTGACGTACACACCCGGTGCACCACCTGTACTGCATTGCCTTCATATAGTGCTGAGGCATCATACACATTATAAACTTGTGTCTCTGAGGAGAGAACTCGTCTGGAAAGCTCTGGCTGTGCAGGTCATTAGCCGGGGCTTTGTCAGACTAACAGAAAAGTCAGGTCAGGTCATGCCAGGCTCATCTCACCGTAGGAAAGTCAATACTGACAGTTCCCAAAATGTCACAGTTACTAACAACACCCTGCACACACATCAGACAAAAAGTATCACGCCAGGGTTGCAAATACGAGAATCTTCCTTCTCATCCGGGCTGTGCTTTAAAGATATATTTTGGGTCAACACCCAACTTTAAAGGGTTTTAACAAACATGCTGATGCAAAGTATTTATTCTGAATAATACACAGGATTTTGTCTGTGCTGCTTTCACAGTTGACCCTTTAACACCAATTCTGCAATTAGATTCACACTGCCATGACCTCATTATACAACAGTGACCTGGAGCTGAGAGGGAAGCCGTCTACCATTAGCATAAGCTGAATGTTTTATTAAAGCCACTGCCGGGGCTACAGCTGCATCATCAATGCAGACGATGGTCGCTCTTTTCCCCAGTTGATTTGATGCATCTATAACCTCTGAAAACATCTATATGAAACTGACTTATTGAGTGATTGAACATGAACACTTTGAATTAGGATGTTAGCGATGTAGCACCTTGATATTTAAGGTAACCAAAGATATCGCACAGGTAGACGGAGATGGATGCACCTGTTACAGGCCACCAAACGTTCTTGTTTGAGTGGCAGTGTGCTAATCACAGGCTGCTAGCATGTCATTGTAATCTCTCAACATGAATGACAAATTAGTGGTATGGGCTTTGGCTCCATTAGTTTGACCAGGTCATGACGACCTAGAGCTTTATTTTTTTCAAAGCCTCTGAGTGAGAGAGAGCCCACCGGCTCCTGTCTGACACTGAAGAAGCGTACACTCGTCTGTCTGAGATAACCACCTTGTCTCTGTGTGCCTCAGCGGTCCACAGTGCTTGTGTAGCGCTGTGAGTCTGGTTGAAATCAAATTGACAACGATGTCCAGAATTTGACATGACATGACAACTGGATCGCTTGTCTTTTGCAGGCAAGTACTTTTCTGTACAGAAAAACAGTGTGTTCGACAGACGATCAATTTTTCCTCACACACCACCCTCAAAAAGGGCCAAAATGTCAATTTTCCACACATAGTATGACATAACTTGGTTTGCAACTTGCTGTGAAGCTTTCTGAGCACAGTCCTGCTTCCAACATACTGAGTATAGAACCTGCCAGGTGCAACTTGAAGGGCTTTATTTAGAACAATGTTTAAGATATCATGCTGTTGGATTGAGCAGGATGTACGGATCAGGTAGAGAGCGACACTTGTTGTTGTGGTTCCATAAATGAGCCGATAAATGAAACAACGTGATGTCATATCGATGCATTTTAGGCTGAGTCAGAGCCATTAATGATACTGGTATCAGTATTGGAACAACTCTATTCGTGGACTGTTTGTAGAAACATCTGTTGAAACTATAGCAGTGCATTCTGATACGGTAGAATATATTCTGTTGTGTTTTTTATTTAAAAACTCTACAGCTTTCTTTACGTTTTCTCTAGTGGGAGCCATTCAATCCATCACTTTCGAAGGTCTGCTGCAGTGTAGTGTCATTTTTAAAACCATGAATCAGATGCCATAATATATATATATATTATAAATATAAAAAAAACTGAGAACATCCCTGGTCTGCAGCGACTTAAATGTGCATTTATTATGTGTGAACTGTCGCTTCTTCTCCGCAGACCGCTGTATATCCTCTATCTGCTGCCTACCCTTGGCACTGTTGTTTATCCGTTGCACTGGGTTACCACGGTGAAGAGCCAGCAGGTTAACTGTAGTAATTAAAGGTCAGCGAGCGGTGCGAGAGATGAGGCCAATGTTAATGAGGCCTGCATGCCAGGCGAGGAGACGGAGGAGGGAAATGACATGGGAAGCCAGACTCCATGTACAGTCAACATTTCCATGCCTCCCATTTGGTTCGGCAGCACACCTATTAAATATTGAAGACGCAATAGTATAATACTGGGAGCTTACACTGGTCATAAAATTGGCAGTGGATGTTTAAGAATTGGAAAATAGATGTGTTGTTATCAGTTGATCTGTTTGTCAGCATTGAGAGAGGAGTTGTTGAGTTGTAGAGATTAAGTATAACCACATGTTGCAGAATCACATAAATATCACAAAGCAACAGGGATACTTCACTGCACCTTTGCACAGAGCTGAGGTGACTCAGTCTCAGTGACTACCTGGCCAGATGCTGAAAAAGCTCCACACACACACACACACCTACATCAATGTTTCACCACCAAGATACAAACCCAGCGCTGAAGCAGTGGACCTGCTATTCCATAGCTGTGTGCTAAAAGATGCCCCTGGATCACTGAAATAATTAACTAACTAATCTTAATTGTTAAAATGTTACATTTTATGGGCCAAAGATTTCTAAATTCCCAATTAAGCTCACAATTAAATCCTGGTAAATGTATCTAATGCAGTACATCATCTTTATACATGTTATTTGGCATTAAAGCACAGCTTGGCACAACACTTTGTCTTAGGCAGTAGATAGAAATGATGATATTTTCTTTAGTTTTTTTGTGTAATCTCCAGGTGTCTGTCCTTGTCTCTCTACTGTGTGGGTGTATGTGCATGTACTGTACTGTACTGTATAAATCTAGCACTTTGTCTGTCTCACCGCTTCAGATTGTCTTGCCTTCCCTTATCACCTCCTTGGCACCGCCTCTAGTTCCCTGTCAGGGCCCCCAGGGGTCCCTGTGTCCTGTCAGAGCACCACCGTGCCTGACTTTCATTAGCCGGCACCCCACAGGCTCTGTCACACAGCGTAAACACACCCCGGCGACACGCGGCAAAACCCAGCCGCTGCTCCCCAGACTCAAACAGCAAAAGGCTATTTTGCCGCTGTGGCTGCCAGCGGCATCGTACAGCAGTGTTGTCACGATACCAGAGTTCCTTCCTAAAAATACCTCACTATATTGATACCGGCTCCGGTACAAGACAAAAAACGGCACCAACCAGAATTTCTATTCTCCACGTCCACGGCTTTGTAGTACCTTCTTGTGCCGGACTTGTCCTTTCTGCTTCGTGCTGAATTAGTTCTATATTTGACTCCTCGCACCAGTTTGTAAACTGGGATCCCCTCCAAAGGTGTTTGTTCTTAGTATCAAAAAGTATCACAAAAAAAGAATTCTGTCGTCGTGCAACAGTGCTGCACAGCAGCTCTTCACCGACCACACCGGTTCACCGCGTAGGGACGCTCGTATCAGAGGTTTCACAACACTCTTGCCAAGAGCAGATGGTGCGGAAAACGGGTTTAAAGAGAAGATGGATGCGCGAGCAAAGGTTGTGTGGCCACCAGACACATAAACAAGTGGCCTCTTTTTCAGACGCCCTCTCTTTCTCTGTCTCTGTATATATATGAAGCGATCGCTCCACACTCAGTTGGATCTTTCTCTCTTTTTCTTTCTTTCATCCTCCGGTACTGCTGTTCATCTGTCCGTCTTGTCTGGTCTTTGGCTGGGCGGCTGTTATTGTGTGTGTGTGTGTGTGTGTGTGTGTGTGTGTGTGTGTGTGTGCGTGTGCGTGTGTGTGCGTTTCTATGGGACACGGCGGGGTGTGGTTTGTTATATGGGGTTCATGTTGTGGGGTACTAGTAGGTTATGCATCCAGGAGGGCAATGCTTCAGCAGTTTCACGGAGTCACTATGTACTCCCACGACGAGCACCACACCACCGCCCCCTTCTGCTGGAGCGAGAGAGGTAAGGGCGCTTCGGCCGCAAACCCATCAACTGCTGTCCTGCTGATTATTACACATCCGTCCGTCAAGTCAGTCTGTCAGTCCGTCCTGTGGCCCTGTTTCGTCTAAAACGTGCCTGGAAGTGCTTGCTCATGTCCCACGGTGTGGGGTGGTGCCATCTAAAACGCAGTGCATGGCGTATGCTTTGCAGAGTTACACTGTTTATCCCCCCAAAGCCCCTCCTTCCTCCCCCTCCATAAATAGTGGATGACCATTTAAACCTGTACGGATTGTGGTTCTCGTAATGCCCTGAAATTGCACACATTGAACATCTGTCAAAACATTTTTTATTTTCGCCTGATGTGTAGGCCGGGCTTTGTACCCATCTGTAGTTGTTACATAAAGTCGGCACTCTGTAACATTAGGCCGGGCATGCAGTACTGCACATTGCCTGGCTCTAAATAATTCAGAAAGAAATGCAGCAATACAGAAATACTCTTATGATGGAGGCTTTAAGCACACAATGGAGGACACGAATGGGTAGCACTCTAACAGAGTTAAAGGGAATTTGATGCAACAGCCAGTGTGTGTGTGTGTGTGTGTGTGTGTTAGCATTCTAGTGTGTTTCTGCCTGTAAATGTGTCTGTAAATATGTGTGGTTTTGAAACAACTTGTATAGTGTATCTGAGTGTGTTACCAGGCCGCTGAATAGAATCTCCTCAGTACCTAAACATCTGTGCATTTTCAATGAGAAGTGTGTGTTTGTGTGTGTGCACACGTGTGTGTGCGCGGGGTTGGTGTCATGTTGTCTCTTTATAATGAAAATATCACTTTGCTTCTCAATGTATTACATCTACCGTGTTCCAGTGTTTTACGTGAAATCAAATCTGCGGACAAACACATGTGACCTATTATTATATATATATTATTATATATTTGTCCTCCGCTCTCCTTATCACTCTCCTTCTGTCTGTCTTTTCTTTTTTAACTTGCTTGTCCTGTCATACCACCGTTCTGTCTTCTTTCCCCACCACATTGCTGTTTCCTTCCACAACTCCTGCAACGTTTCTGTCTGTTTCCTGTTTTTCTCTCTCTCTTGTCATCACTTAACCTCTCTCTCCCCCTCCCTCCTCTTGCATCGTGTCCACCTCTGCTGTGCTTCTGTGTTTGCCGGCTGCCGCCACAGAGAGCCGTGAAAACTCCTTCAGCCGCTCGCGCAGCTCCAGCGTTTCCAGCATCGACCGGGACACCAAAGAGGCCATCACCACGCTGCAGTTTGGAGAGTCCTACGGGCGCAAGAATGACACCCTGCCCACCCCGTGTCTATGGGTGGGCACCAGCTTAGGGGTGGTCCTTCTCATTCCTATGTCCATTCCCACTGACCACGAGGAGAGGATGGAGGAAACTGTGACTATTGGCCCCAGCGGTGAGTTCCAGGGAGACAGGGTTTCACCTGAACCATAGATGTGTGCACAATTTTTCCAAACGGGGATTATTACCAACTTTTGGTTTTACTGTACGACCAAATAAAGTGTTTTAAACCATCTCTGGCTTGTTACTTAGTTTTCAAAGTTGCCACATCTCTGCAATACTTTGGTGAGTACAATATTATCGCAACAGATATAACTTGGGAAACTAAACAAACATATTGTAATAGATCAGAATTGTTCTTATAGAAGAATCCACGATGCGCCCTAAAATCCCATTAATTAAGCCATTAAAAACTTAAAAATCAAAACAAAGACATAATGAATCAAAAGATGAAAAGGGACACCACAGAATATATTCTTAATTGAAGCTATTCACTCACCACTACAATGAAGCCATGAATCTCTTCAATGGAATTCTTTTTTTTTTTTATTCAGAGATAATTATTTTCTCATTGAAATTAAACTTCTCGCCTCTGTGGGTTTGAAGCTGTGATGATAGGGTTTGTGCTCCACATGACAGACAGACAATGTGGATTTCCAATGTTTGACTGTGCCTGATGAAAACAGTTAAATGTGGTTTCACCATTTGTCATGAAGGCTGCACAGTGGGATTTTTATAATAATGGAGGGAGTTTTCTAAACTGGCCCAACTTAAAATGATTCAGCACAAAATGTCCAAACTACATTTGTTTGAGTATTTCATTGCTGTTCAACTAAAGACAAAAAGCTAGAAGTTGTCTTAAAATACCAGATCAATGTGATATTGTGGACCTTAACGTGCGTTTGTTTAACATAATATCACCTTCTGAAGTGGATATGGCCTGTTAGCAAACAATATTAGACAATATTCAGTCTTAAGTCTTCTATTTTGGGGATTTTGGTCTCAAAGCAGCTCTACTATGTTCACCATCTATTGCAAACTGCCTGTCTGCCGTTCTGTGCTGAAAAGGGATCGTGCAATGGGGATATCAGAGCTTTTTCCACTGATAACAGCTTCATCCGGAGTAAGCTATATAACTGTGATAGGGAATAAAGGGGAATTTGTTCTCATGCAGAACTCTGATGGGCATTTGTAATGCATGATTTCTGCTTTGACTTCCCTCTGTACTCGAGGACAAGGACAGATTTTGCCGCCCCTCTGGGTACTCAATATTATACAAAACACAACTGAGCCTTTCAAGCATGTATTACCTGTCCAGAAACCTTAATGTGTGAGGACAAGGTCTCTTACTCACAGATAAAACATTCATCGAGTTCCTTTGAAGTGCTAGTTGTCCTCTTAAGACTAAGCTTATCACTGGAAAGTCACATTTTCAGTTTCAAGGAGAAAGTTACGAAGAGAAAGGCAGGTATTGAATTTTATTGTGCTCCTGTGGATTGTTTCTCACGCAGTAAATATTTGACCACCTTTTTAGGATCTTCTTGGAACATGGTTATGTTGTGTAGCTTTGAAAATTGTAGTTGTAGACCTCATATTTTCTTCCCTCTGTTGACTCAACTCAAACACTCCCAGGCACGGTCCTGATGCTGAAGGGCTCGGTGTTGCACTTCAGCTTCTTGGACTGCATGGGAGCGCTCATTCAGAGCCCCCACGAGGTTTGGCGGGACCCCAACGCCCCCGAGGACCCTGACCGGGCGCGGAGACGTAAGCTGGTCCACTTTTCATCCTCCTCCTCCCAAGACAACTGCGGAGAGGGACATCTGGCTGTGGTGTGCTCCGAGAAGCAGGCCAAAGTGTTCTTGATGCCCTCACAGTCTTGCCTCTTTGTCCACAACATCACCGAGTCGTCCTTTGTACTGCGAGCCGACGTGGTATCTGTGAGCAACAGTGTGTGCCTGGCCTGCTTCTGTGCTAACGGACACATTATGACCCTCAGGTATTCCCTCAGTACTCGTCTACTTACCTGAAACTTACCTTTTTACCTGAAATGACCACGATTTACTGTATTCTCTAATATCTTGATGTATTGTTTCTGCTGCTAAACTACACAATGAACTGCTTGGTTTGATGTTATTTGATGTTACATTTATTCTGTTACTGATAACTCTATTTGATTGTGGTGTGGTTGACTTTGCTAGTTATTATAATCCAATTTCTCTGGTGATCTGTGCTTTTCCCACAGTTTGCCCAGCCTAAGACCGCTGATGGATGTCAATTACCTGCCTCTGACAGACATGCGCATCGCAAGAACCTTTTGCTTCACCAACGGGGGTCAGGCACTATATCTCAGCTCCCCGACAGAGATCCAGAGAATTACATACAGCCAGGAGATGTGTGACAACCTGCAGGTATCACTCTATCAATCAATCTCCCTTCTGTATTTACAATTTATATACATATATACATCCGTCTCTCTCTGTGACATGCAACGTCTCAGAATTTAGCTTTTTGTTTTAATGAAAGGTTTATATATAGTATGCTGTGCACTTTACTGGAAGACCATTCTAATTTGCTTGACTAGGGATCTGAGTTCAGAGAAGTATTGGTGCAGTTAATAAGCAGGTGCCATTATTCCCACCCTTGGTGAAGCCTAGAGCTGACAGAGGCCATTAAAGTAAAATGGCACACCTGTCATGTGTGGTTTGAACACATTTGGTGTGTGTGTGTGTCTGTGTGTGTGTGTGTGTGTGTGCGTGCATACTTTGGCTTATTTATATTCATAGCTGTGTTTATTCTTAAGAGCCATCACTGCACATGCACAGACGTGATGCTGCCATAGTGCCACCTGCTGGACAGCAGCAGCAGTTACTCAGGTTATGGTCACGGAGGAAGATTTGTCACAAAGTTGATAAAGGGAAGAGTTTAGACACCAAATATCAGCAATACAGTGCTGGTTCAGAATTGGAAATAATTGTTTTTAGGATGTATTAATTGTTAAGAAGTTATTTTTCTCCATTTTCATTAATTTCAGGAGATGCTGGGGGAGCTGTTCACGCCAATAGAAACACCGGAGGCCCAGAACAGAGGCTTCCTGAAGGGCTTCTTTGGAGGAAATTCTCATAACTTCGACAGAGAGGAGCTCTGTGCGTTTTTCTATTTTCTCTCTTTTTATCTGTATGAAGGATTTTATTCTGAGGTGGACTAATCCACCTGAAAATGTCACATGTAATTACAGAATCAATATATCAAAAGGGATAAAACCCCATCATAGCCAGAATAGTGACCCAGAGTGGGCTTCATTTCTACGCCTGCCTTCATTTTCCTCTTCACCTGATGTTGTTGACAGTTGGTGAGGCAGCAGCTGGGAAGGGTTCTCGGAGTCTAGCCCAGCACATCCCTGGGCAGGCGGGGATGGAGGGCATGAAGGTGGCAGCTAGCGGAGTCGTGGGTGACCTGGCACGGGCCCGCATCGCGCTGGATGAGAGAGGCCAAAGGCTCGGGGAGCTGGAGGATCGAACCGCACTCATGATGACCAGTGCAGAAACCTTCTCCAAACACGCTCACGAGGTAAAAGACAGATTATTAAGAATTCATGGACCTTGTCAAATGTTATACACAACCAAAAGTGAACTAATACAGAAAACGATTACCTCATGGTTGCACCACATGACCCTTCGCAAAGCCCTGCCCTTTGTAGCTGGCTGATGCTACACTGTGATTGGCTGGTCTGCGTTTGGAGGCGGGACTTGGCGAAGGGTTGTGCTAAATTGAAATACAATTATTGAAAAATGCTCCATACAACAGCTTCAATGCAAACCTTTAAATAAATGTGGTGTGGAGCACTGACAGCCGGTTATTCCTCACCATCGACTGTCTGTGACTTTTTCTTTTTGCAGCTGATGCTGAAGTGCAAGGACAAGAAGTGGTACCAGTTCTAATTGCAAAGAGGGCTGAGGCTGCCCTTGGACTGCCGGGAGATTTTTTGCCGGAACAGGGACTTTCACTCCATAAATGAGAGCAATTTAAAGAGAGACTCAAGAGTGACTTGGTCTTTACTGCTTCTGGACAGGCTACGGTGCCGTCGCGTTGTGGAAGGAAGGGGACGCGTTAGATCCTCGTAGAGATGTTTGGATGAGGACAGAAAGAGAAAGGCAAATGGTTGCATTTGAAGGACTGAAGATGGAACTGGAAATATCTAACAAGTCTGTGTGTGTGTGTGTGTGTGTTTGTTTGTTTGTATGCGTGTGTGTGTCTGTCTGTGTGTGGGGGGATGGGTGTGGGGGGGCGGGCAGTGTGCGTGGTTGGGTTTTCTGGACCTCACTGTGTAGATACTCAAAAGAAAACCAACAAGAAATGCATGAAACAAAAATGGATGACTATTAAAAATATCCAACTGCCATATTAAAAAGCAGCATGCTACTCTAACAGAAGATACACAAATAAAAACTTTTATTTAATGATGTAAGCCAACAACAGAAACTATAAAAAAAACGTTATATTTTTTGAAATATTGACAAAAAAATATATATATATATATAAAAAGGGAACTGTATACCTGCATCGCTATTAAGCCAAAACTAGTATTCCTTTCCCTTTTTTTTCAAATGTTTATTTTTTGTTCATTTGAATTTTTTTCTTAGTTACAGCAAATATGAAATGCCACAATATAGATGCACATATTTAGCTTTCTCGTCACACACTTAGAATAATGCTGACACTTTGTTCTTACCAATTACTCTGGGCTGCACAGTGCAAACACAAGACAGCAGTATATAAACTTACCTCTGCACAATCTAATCACACTAATTTCACTCTCCGGCTGCTGCTGCTGCTTATGTGATGATCTCACTTCCCAACTACAGTTGTATGAGAACAGAGAACCGATTGGTGTGAGACATATTCAAAGGCTGGAAGAGTTTAAAGCGTATTCTGGACACAGTGTGTTTATAGCTATAGTATGAACCTATATACTATTCACGTGCCATAAAAAACAAGATGAGTGAATCCACTCACTGTAAACTAACAAAGAGCTAATATGTGGTGGTCATCATATGTTTGATCAGAACAGATGAGACACTTGGAGTTGGCTAGGGGGCATTTATCAAAGTCAAAAAAGTCTGTTTTCTTTTGGAAAAAAAAGAAATATGGCGGGTGTTTTTTTTAATTTTATTTTTTTGGGGGGTGTTGCTAGTTCACCATTTCAGTCATTAGCTGCCTTTGTTAGATGTTTGAGTTTAGTGAGCCATAAAGTGTGTGTGTGTGTGTGTGTGTGTCAGAGAGAGAACGAGAGAGCGCGAGACAAAGAGGGCCACAAGTGTTAAGCAACTCAACTCTTTCTCTGCCAAAGCAATCAGAAATGAATGACAGCCTCCCATTTCTCTCCACCTCAGTCTTTTAAAAGTTGTGGTTTACGCGTTTTCAGGGTTAAACTTGAGCGGTCCTCTTTTCGTGATCACAAACAATGATTTTAATGATTGTCAATGTCTTTGTGACGGGAGTACGAAGAGGAGTTGGAGTCACAACCACTTAATCGCTACTTACTCCCTTGTGAGCCGGTCATCAGTAAACGGTTCAGGAGAAGTAACAGTGTTTTTTTCAGTGATGTTCAGATGTGAGTCAGTAGAAGAAACTATGTACATGTGTAAAACATTTGCGACAATTTCAACTGAAGGCAAATATGTTATTTTTTGTTCACTATTGTTCTTGATGACTATGATATCCTCTTGTCGCAGTCCTATATTTGATGGTGATGGCCTCTCAACTGAAGGCTATTGTATGTTTAAAAACAACAAATGTTTCATGATACATGGTTGTGTATCATATTGTGATTGTGTTGTACATGTCAATGGGTAGCCACATGACAGGCAAACAGCATTAACTGAGGAGGATATTTCGTACTTGTGTATTTGTCTGTATTTTGAATCAATCTGAAAAACCAAACAGGATTATCGATATCCATTTCTGACACATCCGGCCTTTATGCACACAAGCATTAAAGTGTTGCGCCTTGATCACGTTGACATCACTCCCACATAAAATATGCACAGAGATGCTCAAAACCTAAAAAATAACACAAGTGAATCAATCTGCATTGCTAGTCATTTCTGCCTGCTTCATGTGAACGGCTGAGGTATTCCTTACATTACATTTCATTTAGCTGACGCTTTTATCCAAAGCGACTTACATGATATACAGTAGACACAGCAACGGTGAGCAATGAGGGTTAAGTGTCTTGCTCAAGGGCACAACGACATGGACTGGCTGAGCCGGGGTTTGAACCACCGACCCACTGATTGAAAGACTGACTTGCTAACCACTGAGCCACAGTCACCCCTTAGGCGTGGCCTTCAAACCCATTTGTTTTCACCCAACCCAAGTCACCTGAAATCCTAAAGCAGTGCCACACAGATTTCCGTAATCCACATGATTTGATTCAATGAGGTGTCTTAAACATGTTTAAAAAAATAATAATGAAAAAAAGATTCTCTACTATCTCTGTACCGTCAATGAGATTTGTGTTCAGTGCAGTTCTTTCAATGGCAGAGAAAACACATAAAAAAAACAAAATTAAAAAAAATCTGACTTCTACTGACAGGGTGTTTTGTTAGTATGTTTTTGGTTTTTATGTTTTTGGTTTTTATATTAACTGTACAGCTCAATCTTGGCAGAAAGGTGAAAGAAAACAAAAAAAAAGTACAAAAGATAAAGACATTCTTGGGATATTTTCTCTGTATATGTTGTACCTGTTACTGCTGGTACTGTATCTGGTATTCTGGCTCCGTCTAAATCACTGGAACTCTGTAGTTCTTCACATTGTAGTATCCTGAAAAGGCATTTCTCTGGTTTTCTCAATGATGGCAGCAAAGTTTGTCTTATTTAAATGGATTCTACCACTTTTTGTTCTTATTGATATTATACTAGTGTAATAGAAATTACCTGACAAAAAAGAACTGAAAATATGTTGATGCAAAAGCAAACTGAAATAAACATTGATTGATGTACACAGTTGACTGCTCTGTTTCATTTGGTTTGTATGAAGCACATATTATTTAAATATGTCTTGATTTAACCCTTTAAATGGTACTTACCTGCTTTATCACTATGATAAGCATACACTGATCAACTTACAGTATCACTCACAAATGGCATTACCATGATACATATATAACGTTCCTACATTCCATATATCCTATCACTGCTTAAAATCTCTCAAAAAATATGTTGCATCCTTCTCAGTTTGTAATTTTGAGCCGAGACATTTTTAGACAGTTTGAATCCCCAGATGTGCATGTTGAATCATCCAAAAGGTATAGTTTGTACCTCATCGCCAACACCATTACTAACAATTCAATCAGTTTTTAGTGGAATTAAGTTATTCACCCCTCCATAGAGCATAGTTCAATTAGGATAATTTACTTGTTTTCATGAAAAATACATGTTCAAACTATTGTTTAGGTACATTGGGAAAAACTAGATATAAATGTCTACTATAACATGTTTTTCCTACATTTTATTTGCACTTTTTTTAATTGGGTGATGTAGATAAATAGAGATGAGACACCTGCTGTTCAGGGTCATATTGACCCACTCACTCAAAATCAAGCCAAATGAGTCATATTTTTTGTATTGAAAGTAAACTTTATTTATGTGTATTTATGGTGTTAAAAAGTAAGCCACATACACGGTCCCATCCCTTTACCTCAGCATCATCATAGACAAGAGCGTCACACCCATGAACGGCCCAGCATGTAGACGAAGCTTACTTCCGGACTTCTGTGCAATCAGATTCACATCAGGAGTCAATTGCCCGTTCAGCCAATCAAACCCAAGAGTCAGCGCGGTGGCGACCAATCAGATTGCTGCACCGCGGCTGCTCGTCCCGCCCCGCGTTCATTCAGCAGATAGTTGACTTCACTGTACAAGCACTCTGGATGTAGTTAGCTCGCGGTGAACTTTGTGTGACAGAGAGCAGACACAAAGTCAACACAACGCGCGTGTGTTAGACTAATAAATGCTGTTAGCAATGCCACCTCTGAGATGTGTTGCCCCCAATGGACACGCGCCGAACTAACGTTAAAAACGTAAGCTAGCGGCACAGAGTTACACTCATTCTCTTGATGTATGGGAACCTTTTTTTTTTTTTTTTTTTTTAAACGACAATGGCAAGTCCGGGCGGAGAAAAGTAGCGGCTGACGTTAATAACAGCGACAGTGGACTCTGGACAGGTAATGTCTCTTCGGCTACTTTCGTGGTTGCAGCTGCTGCTGGTCCTGGATCTGTTCCGACATGAAGTCCCGGGGGCTCGCGCCGACCCGGGGACGGTACCCAGTGCTGCAAACACTTTGGTCTGGGGACCCGGACTCGAAGCGAGCGTGGTACTTCCGGCTCGGTTCTTCTACGTGCAGGCGGCAGACAGCTCGGGCAGAAAGTAAGTGAACGCTCGGCCTGCTGATCGCAGCCAGTACGTGCTTTTTTTTTTTTTTTTTCCAGTCTCAGCAAACTGTAAAATGTTTTTGGCAAAGCAAATGCTCCACGTAGCATCCTCCGCCTTTTGGATTTTTGTAAGGTGGTGTCACTTTCAGCAAATGTATGTATTTTAGTGTCATGGAAAATAATGCCTGTGTTTGTGTCTGTCTGATGTGAAAAAGTTGTATCATTGTTAAACAACTCTCAAATCAGCAAATACTTAGCCCCCCAATAAGTTTTTTTTTTCTTTCTCTACACTGTTTTTACAAGAACATTATTTATGGGTCAGATTATGTTAAACTTGAAAGCCCAGATGTTGATTTAATTTACTCAAATGTGAACAAAAATAAATATGGTCTCATATTTGGGTCAGTGTGGTTCTTTTTGAGACGTCCTGACCTCGATACAAAATGAGGAACTACAACCTCCTTCCATTTGTATCGACGCGGGACAATGTCACTGTATTTTTCATAAGCATCTGAGGACTGCATGACTACAAAGACAGGACAATGTAGTGAAAACCTTTTTTCTTTTTTTTTTACAACCGTGTTGACATTTTAAACTAGTCAATAGTGAGAGAGAGCAGACATGAAAGTCTGCAGCCCACGAGAAAAAGAGTCACACAACCTCCAATAACCCCTTTTATCAAAAGGCTCCCGTGGGCCTAAGGAAGGCATCGCCCTGTCACTCGGTGGGTGTCACTTTCACGCATGCTTTGGGTGTCGAGAGGGATCAGTTTCTCACTTCCATCCCTGTCTGGAGCAAAAGAAAACTCCATTATTGTTGTCTGCTGGCGCACAAGACACACAATAGCAGCAGGCCACTATCAAGAAGCCATTATATTGTATCAGCAACAACTGACACCCTGTTTTTAATGCACACCGTGTAATATTTAATGACAAGTATTAATAATTGAGTTTAAGTGCAGTCAAGGCAAATATTAATAAGCTAGCTCAGTCTGTTCCAGTACCAATGTTCATTTGAGACGTTTTGTACTAAACTAAGCTTTTTAGTCGGTGGGAGGTTTCCCTGTGACTTGTGTGCGAGCATGTTGGTGTCTTTCGGCCTCTGCTCTTTCTTAACGAGGGCACATTCTCCTCGTTTTCTCCCTCCCCAGTTTAACAACGTCTCCCGGGGAGAAGACCTTTGAAGTCAAGATCGTGGCCCCAGTGGAGGAGTTCACCAGAATCTGGATCCAGATCCTGGATCGTCACGACGGCTCCTTCCTGGTTCGCTACAGAATGTACGCCACCTACACGGACCTTCACATCCACGTTCTGCTCAAGGGCAAGCCTGTGGCCAAGTCCCCGTTCATTCTCAAAGGTGGAGCACAATCCATGTTTCCTACAAAATATATTTTTGGATGAGATTTGTGGAGTTTCTTTTTGGGGGGCCTGATTTAAAAATAATAATAAATAGTAGTTGAAAGAGAAGTCTCCTAATGATGCATCTTTGTGTTTCCCCTGCAGGCCCGGTCTACCATGAGGGCTGCAACTGTCCCCAGCCCAGTGGTCCTGTATGGGAGGCCCACATGCACTGCCCTCAGTCCTTCCCTCAGATAGACCAGGACCTGGCCCTCTACGCGAGCGTTGACCCAGATCTTAATGCGCACGAGATCCCGCAGCGCTTTGGACAGAGGCAGAGCCTCTGCCACTACACCGTTAAAGACAACAAGGTATAAGATAAACAATGCACATCCACCATACGTTAGTCCAACTGTAACTTTAACATGCAAGTAGTTTGACAAAAAAACAAAATCCCCAGTTCCTCCATCGTGACCAGAGGGCAGTATAGTAATAAAGGGTAGAATTGCTTTGGGCTGAAAAGTAATTAGAGGCCATGTGATAACGTGAAGTGGGCCAGGCCCAGGTGAGCCCGGCGCTATGTGACACACCTGTGAGAACAATCTTATCTAGCAGGTGTTCAGGCCTACAATCTTCTCAAAATACCATTGTGGACGTCATCCCAGGCTCCTGTAATGGTGATACGTCTACAGCGTTACCTGGGGACGTCCGCTAATCTATCGGTTGTCTGTGATTTACAGTCCCATTGCTCCAATCTGGATGGTGGCCTTCATCAGCGGACAGTTTGCGGTTAAGCACAAGGAAAGTAAAGCCTTTTTTTTTTCTTTCTCTTAGGTCTACGTTAAAACTTTTGGAGAGCATGTGGGTTTCAGAATCTTTATGGACGCCATCCTCTTGTCCCTCACCAGAAAGGTCAGCTCTTCTTCTCGTCTTTTAAATCTGTCTTAACACTGAAACATTCGAAAACATTATCAATCTTTTAACACGTCGTTCGTGTTTTATTTGTCGCTTGCGTCCGTTGTGTTGTGCGCTCAGGTGCAGCTCCCCGATATGGAGTTCTTTGTGAACCTGGGTGACTGGCCGTTAGAGAAGAGGAAACCCACTGAGAGGATGCATCCCATCTTTTCCTGGTGTGGCTCTAACAATACCAGAGATATTGTCATGCCCACCTATGACCTGACGGAGTCTGTCCTTGAGACCATGGGGAGGTAAGTCTTCAGCGTGTCACCACAGTCTGCCAATTATACCTGCGGACCCTTAAAGGTACACTCCACGGAAAATGTTATCTTCTGAGGATAAACTCCTCTCTTCCTGGTGGCTCTAAAAAAAATTATAGCTTTCTATTGAGTGTACCGTCCAGGAGTCATAAAGGATTTACAACGTGCTCTTCTTCCCTCAACAGTTGACGGGGGGAGCCCGTGTACACAGTCTGAATAATTATTTATTATTTCCTCTGCATTGCTTCATGCATTTTTATGCAGCGCTAGACAGCCAATTGGTGTGTGTGTGACAGCGGAAGAACATTTTCCGAACAAATATTTTATTTGGCGTCTAGTTTGAGCCACGGAGCAGCTCAGGCGTGCGGTGACTTTTTGCCCTGCAGAAATTCTCACCCCGTAATGAGTGGTACTCGCTCGTATCCCGCGTCGTCTGCAGCCGCCGATATCTGCGTGACAAAAAGTATATATATTTCTGTATTGCAACAATGAACTGGTAAAACATTTTCTTCTGCATGTCGTTATCTATGTGAGTCCATAACTTTGACAGATGCTGAGATGAATAACTTGGAACACATACTGTCCACCCGATGAACAGAGTGAGTCTGGACATGATGTCGGTGCAGGCCAACACGGGGCCGCCGTGGCCGGAGAAGAACGCCACGGCCTTCTGGAGGGGCCGGGACAGTCGGCAGGAACGCCTGGAGCTGGTCAAGCTCTCCAGGGCTCACCCCGACGCGATAGACGCCGCCTTCACCAACTTCTTCTTCTTCAAACATGACGAGGGCCTCTACGGGCCGCTGGTCAAACACGTCTCTTTCTTTGACTTTTTCAAGGTGAGAGTGCTCCAGCATGGCCGGTTTGGATTTCTTTCATACATACGTGATGTTTGTGGTCGTAACTAAGTTTTGTTTTTAGAAGCTGATTTTAAAGATAGTCACTTAATTTCTTTTTTATTTCTGTCCCATTTCCACCACCAGTACAAGTATCAAATAAACATTGACGGCACCGTAGCCGCGTACAGACTGCCTTACCTCCTGGCCGGAGACAGCGTGGTCTTGAAGCAGGATTCTGGCTACTACGAGCATTTCTACAACGAGCTGCGGCCGTGGGAGCACTACATCCCGGTGAGGGCGGACCTCGGAGACCTGCTGGAAAAGATCCAGTGGTCTCGTGACCACGATGAAGAGGTGATGATGATGATTGTGGCCATTGCGAATTAAATTTGGGGGTGAATGTTGAGTGATTCTACTCAGTGGAAATGTACTGGCCTCTTTAAGAATGAACATGGTTAACTTTAACACTTTGTCAGAGGGGAGTTTATTTTTCTCTTGTCTTTAAACTATAATAATAATAAAGTTGCTCTGATTCTTTCTGTCTTTCAGGCCAAGAAAATTGCACTGGCCGGTCAGCAGTTTGCTCGCGATCACCTTATGGGAAACAGTATATTTTGCTACTACTACAAACTTTTCCAGGTAACATTTTGGCCGTTTGAGAGTCACTGGTGTCACGGTGCTTATTTATGTGACAAGATGGTTTCACATGATACAGAAATGTTTTCTACGTGCACACGATGTGTTCCCTGCCTGTCACAGTCCTCCTCACAGTTCAATGCTCTTCTTCTTATAGGAGTATGCCAAACTCCAGGTCACAAAGCCCAAGGTTCGAGAAGGCATGGAGCATGTCGAGCAGCCCAGTGACGACCTGTTTCCATGTTCCTGCCACAGGACGAGGGTATGGGACAGCGTTAATGTTAGCTTGCAATCATCAGGAGCACACAAGTAGACACACTGGTGTCATAGCAGGATAAACAACTGTGTAATTAATGTTAACTTTGGCTCCCTCTGCTGTATGCAATGTGCCACTGTAACTTGCTGAATGATAGCCAATTGAACATATAAATGTAGAGCAGCCACAGGACCGGAGTATGGGACTCTAAGTTTCCTTTGCATTGGAGTGAATTTGTCTTAGTTAACCTCACTTCACCTCACAGGATTACAAAAGTAACAGGACTAGTCAGGCAACATAAGAGGAAGAACTGTATGGGTGGCCAATGTATATGTGGGAGCTTTAAATGTAATAAAGGGAAACCATAAGCTAACATTTCAATACATGTTTCTATTCAACCTTTATTTGTGTACAAAATTATCATTAAAATTTGTATAATTGAAAGTTCAAACCAAACTGCATATTTGTTTGTTTGTTTTTCAGGCAAAGGATGAACTTTGATCAACCCGTCATCCAGTTACAGAGCAACCCTTCATAACTGATGTACTGCCAAATAATGTTTGTGTTAATAATTGTATGACTATGATATGAATATTGTATCTCATTTTTTTAATAAATATTTTTTTGTATATTGAAAGTGAAACTTTTTTCTAAATTTGTTGTATACACATGCACACAAACCCACTGTAAAAGCAAATATACACATATTCAAGTCAGTGTACATATTGCTGACAAGTGGCGTCATCGCAGAAGCGTCATTTATTGACGCTGTAATGACTCCTCCTGAACACTAGATGTCGCCGTGAGTCAGGTTCCACTCTTCTGATATCAGAGAAGAAACCTCAAAACAATCTTTTAATGGACAAGAAGGGTTAAAAGAGATGTCACGCGTCATTTTATTTGCGGGGGTGAAACACGTGCGCAGTGAGTGGTCTGCACGCGCCGAAAGGCTAACTAATTTGGCAACTGTCCCTTTTATTTCTAACGCCGTTTCCAGCAACCCACTCACCATCGCAGCTGCAGTCACACTGCGCATGCGCCCCACAGAACAGAACCGTGTCCATTCACTCAATGGCCGAGTTTGACGAGGTAAATATCAAACATTAGCCACCAGCATTTCAAGCTGTTGCGTCATAAGCTCGCTATATTGTCAAGGCTTTCTCACCAACACAATGCATGTCGTTGGGAAACCGGAAACTAGCAGTAGTGCTCACTGACTTCTCCCTGGCTTTCAGGACACCGTGAAAGTGCCCTTTGGGACGAAGTCTCTGGATGCGGCCATGTGTCTCCCTACTGCAGCAACAGATGTGCATACAGCCGTCATTCTCACACATGGAGCGGGTGGAGACATGAACTTTAAACATCTGGTTTCTCTGGCTCGTGCCTTGGCTTCAAATGGCTTCCTTTGTTTCCGCTTCACATGTAAAGGTTTAAACTTGGGCTATAAAGTCAAGGCTTACCGTGCTGTGTGGGTAAGCATGTCAGTCACGGTTTTATCCTTACATCAATCCTGTGCAGGATGCTGTGACTCACTGGTGTTTCCCCCTCTAGGACTTCTTGAAATCTCTACAGAGGTTTACCTTAAAGCACATATTCGTTGGAGGTAAGCAACATTAGTGAGCTTACTATGAATTACAATATTCAGATTGACACAATGAAGTATATGGCAATTTACCATGCATTTAAGTACATGTTGAGTTTAATTTCTAAGGTGTGGGAAGTTAAATGGACAATATAATAATATAGAAATTGTGCCAAAATTGTGTATTGCTAAAAAAAGAATATACAGTATGAAATACAACAGTTGCTGACTAGGATACCTTGTCTCAAAAGTCCTGTGACCCATCCACAGGAAGGTCAATGGGATGTCGTGCTGCTGCAGCTTTAGCCAGGCAGCTGAGTGATGAATCGGAGGATGCAGTGCAGGGTGTCATCTGCCTGTCTTTCCCTCTGCATCCTCCGGCACAGACGCATGCCCATCTGCAGCGAAGTGAGGATCTCAGGGTGCTGCCGGAGCACCTGCCTGTGCTGTGTGTGTCAGGCACTGAGGACAACATGTGTGACAGGGTGAGGACGGTTGGGGGCTTTTTATCCCAGCAATTTCTTACGCAGTTGTAGGATTTTCAATTTGTATTTAACATGTGTGTGTTTATGCAAGTTACTTTTATTTATTAATCATCCCATTGTTTCTTTTTTATTCGTATTTTGCTTTTTGCTCGCTCAGGTGCTTTTTGAAAGGATGGTAAAAGAAATGAAAGCTACGGTTGAGGTTTTCTGGCTGAAAGGAGGCAGCCATGGACTGGCAGTGAAGGGAAGGTCGGAGGATTCTGTGCTGGATGAAGTGAATTTACAAGTCATCACCTGGATGAGTAAACAGGTTGCATAGATTAATTCAGTTACTCTTTATTTTATTTGTTTTGTTACTTTTTTTTCTAATAGTTAAATAAAGGACATGTATTTTTACACAATGTGGACAAATTGTTTTGTCTTTTTTTATTAGACATTCTTGAAACTTAAATGGAGAAATTATTCAGTGCTACCAAAAATACCAATAATCCTAAATTAGTTGTTAAAATGTATTTGTGTTATTTATTTCATATAATAAAATACATTTTCAAGGGTGTTTACTAGACACTAAATCCACTTCCAGAACCGGCCCCTTGATTTCTCTCTATAAAGACATTTTACAAGTGCATTACATGCACACAAGGGAAGACATAATAAAGAGAAGAAAACATATATATTTGTAACGCTAGGTGGGGATAAAGATATATTAAACAAAAATACGTAATACCTTACATGGTTTGAATTGCTTTTGTATGTTAAAGAGTTCAATTAATCTATTGTTTGAACACTGCTTAGAAATAATAAAGAAGGGTTACTTGAATTTATGGATACGGAAATTGACCATTATAATAATACAATTAGATTAATCGTGTACACGTGCGTTTTCCTGAGTCGTTTTTTAAGGACACAAAACAACACATTCATTTTAAAGCGTCAATTGTCAATAGTTAATAAAAGCACATAGCTTTTACTAGAAAATTGGGCAATGCCAAAATAAATGCACACCAGTTTCTGGACATCCATAACAGAAAGTAAAACTAAAATCAATGACCCTGACATAGTTGTCTGTTGGATATAAGTTATGAACGAGTTTTAAAGAACATCCCATAAGTTTATTGGTAATTAAACATTGTAATTCAAACCGCATACACACTCCAAAATCCCATTAGTACTATCATCCGACCTGCAAATAATCCTCAACGTGGTCTCTGTACCTTTAAGACAAACTCTGACGTCAACATCTAGTCGAATACAATTGGCTGGCTGACTTCCGTATTGTTTCCGTGGTGGGGGGAAGCATGGCAGCAGAACCGTGGAACAGCGTAAACATTGCTTTCCCTGGTGCCGTGTCTTCTGTCCGTGTCCGTTTCATTTCAACTACAGGTACGAGTCATTGTTGAGATGCTAATTAGCTCAAAATGCCGATGATACGCGGTGACTGGCGCAAAACTCTGCGCCAAAGACACTCTGTATATGCGCTGCTTGCAACCCACGTGTTGGTGGGACATGGGTCCACCAGTTGTACTTTAACGTTGGATGAACTGTGATGTCTGAGTGTCGTTGCTGTCATGCAGATGCACGCGTTAAAGGCCTGCTGGAGAAAAATGAGATGGTGCTTAAGCTTATTCGGAGTGAGATTCTTCAAACGGAAGTACGACTTCTCTACGAGCTGCTGTACATCCTGAACAACAGCTCCAGAGGCAACAAGACGTTCAAAGGCTTAAAGCAGGTGAGGGCTGTGGACACATCCTCCACATCCACTACATGTTATGATGTGTTGGACTATCTTAGTCCTGGTGATGGGGACGCATGCCAGTCATGCAGGATCCACTGTCTTAAACACGGCAAAGCTAAATAACTAACATATGTGCTTTAAAAAGAAAAGTCACATATTGTGCCTCATGTTTCACAGGTTGAACAATGCATAAACAGACTGAAGAGCATGATGCTTGATGTGGCTCTCCAAGAGCTGACGGAGCTGTGTCCCAACAGAATTCAAAGGTACAAAGAAAGCTTCATTGGCTCAAGTGTGATGCGCTGTTTGTGCCAAATGTTTATGAGCATAGAGGCCAGCATCAAACATCATTTGCTGTATGTGAAAGCTTGCGTGGATTAACTGCAATAAACTATAAACAAACACTGAAGGCACCGATCCTGCACATCAGGTCAGGACATTTCTATGCTGCAGGTTTTGTGTAGTATACTAAAATTCAATAGCGTTCAAAATAAAATACAAAATATGTTAATAATATATAATGAATTGCAACTTTAGTGCTTCAGTGTTTAATAGCACAAGAGGCTAATATAAAATGAATGTGTTTTTAGGAAATTTATTTAGATTTCTTTTACAAGTTAAGAGTAACATTGACTAAGTGACATATCCGTCAGTGGCAGTAACAATCTCATAGGGAAACCTATGACGCATTTTGAGTGTGGGAGGCTGTAATTATGTGTGTGTTTGTGTTTAGAGTACTGGCCATCAAGGCTGGTGAGTGTGATGTCCCCAGTCAACCCATGCTGGAGTGGCTCTGTCTCAAAGTGCTGGGAGCCAGCCAGCTGATGAGCTGCACGTTGAGTCGTTGCAGCAGAGCTTTCGCGTATCCTTTTTCATTAAGTTTGACAGTCTTTGCTTTCTTGATGCCACCTGATGGGTTTGTCCTTAAGAGATATATGCGTCAGACTCTCAAAGCAGCAGATGAAATGGGAGGAGTTTGTCATCTTGAACATGGTGATAACCAGCATGCTCAGTCGTTTCTGGTGAGTGCGCTCTTCCTCATTGTCGCAACTAGAAAAGGCTGTAAAATGCAAAACAATGCAGAATGATACCGCACGAGGCAGTGTGCCTTCCTCAAACCTAAATCGGCCGTCCTTGTGCTTCATCAGGGTGATTTTCCGCGGTATCCTGGTCAGCCTGACCGCTCTGTACCAGCAGCTCCTGGAGCTCCTCGGAGAAGTAGCCGTCGCCCAGCCCATGCCCTCCCTCAAAGACTTCTCCCTGCCAGCAGATATGGCTCAGTTCCTGGGTCCTTCGGACGCATTTTTACTGACCAAAAAGCCAGCACGTGGTCACCATGCTGAATACCAGAAGCAGCAGCAACAGCAGAAGCAGAGGGGGAAGACATCTTCTGTTAAAGTCAAGAACCAGGGAAACAAGAGGAAGGTCAAAGAAGATCTGGGTGTTTCTATTGAAAGAGGTGTGGCGCTTTTTCATTATTCTGTGTGATTCAGTAGGTGCAGGCCAGTACGATTACACTCCTATAAAGGACACACTCTTTCACAGGAGGTCTGAAAACTACATAACCAGTCTTTGTTCTACCGCTAGCTGGGAAAGCAAACCACCTAGACTATGGGTGGTTTGCTTTCCCAGCTACTGATGGCTGACAAAGTGATCCTCAATGTAGTCGTGTGTGACCAGATGACATAAGCAAAGCTGTATTTTTATCCTCAATGCTGCATTTTTGTCATCGTCTCATTTGTCATGCAGAGTGAACAATGTTAAAACAGTATCTACATTACTGTTTTTTTTCTTCAGGTATAGGTTTTGACACTGACATCAAGCCTTTTCTCAAGGTTTTCACAGACTTTACTGAGGTATGTAAGAACCTGTGTGTGTGTGTGTGTGTGTGTGTGTGTGTGTGTGTGTGTGTGTGTGTGTGTGTGTGTGTGTGTGTGTGTGTGTGTGTGTGTGTGTGTGTGTGTGTGTGTGTGTGTGTGTGTGTGTGTGTGTGTGTGTGTGTGTGTGTGTGTGTGTGTGTGTGTGTGTGTGTGTGTGTGTGTGTGTGTGTGTGTGTGTGTGTGTGTGTGTGTGTGTGTGTGTGTGAAATATGTAATTGCAAAGTGTTTTCACCTAGTCGTCCCATCTAATGACTATCATTTTGTTACCAAAGGGTGACGCCGTTCCACAGAAAAGACCGAAGGCCAACACGAATCAAAAGTTCAAGAAACGAGTGAGAGCGGCCACAACCTTCTCTGACATGGCGACTCATCTGGAAGAAATGATCCCATGGTGCAAATCCCAGAAGATGGAGAAGGAAAAACGCCTTTTAACATTCCTGCTTTTAAAGTGCCAAAGGATGAAGTGCCTAGAGGCAGTGGGCTACAAGTAAGAGCAACGCTGCAAAATATTGGTCCATGGTCACTTTATTAGGTACAGCTGGCAATCTGATGCAATTCAATCATTTGTATATTCTATTCTGTCCTTAATTACCAAAATGAGGGTGCAGACTATTAAAACTCCTTTTGAATATAATGTAGTTCAGGACAACACCACCACCTACGACTATTACATAGGCTATAATGTATTATTATTATTAAAAGCCACATAAATTAAGACCTTTTGGCAGAACAGTTGTGTTGGATTGCATTTGACTCTCCAGGTGTACCGTATAACGTTATCTACTATGTGTTGAGGAAATAGTACATCGGTATTCTGTGACATGGGCTCTCTAAATACTGATTGCTCCTATCTCTGTAATTGGTCCTCATCCTCAGCGTCCAGAGGAGGTTGCGGACCTTCAGACGGGAAGCCTGCTGGGCTTCATCTCCTCAAGGGTCAGAGCCAAGAGCCTGTCGGCCGTCTGCTGCAAAGAGGGGACAAGCTCGCCTGAGAACTCGTTTTCAGGCACTCATGAGTCGATTTAAGTCCTCAGCGCTGAGAACTGGTGTGAAAAAGGGACAGCTGAAGAGACAAAGGAAGAGGACTGGGCTGTCGGGGTCTGGGCTGTCGGGGGGCGACCAAATAAACGGGAGTAAACGCAAGGCGACATCTCAGACCACCAGCTGTGACAGCCGTGATGACATAGATGATATATTTGCTTCTGTAGGTTTTTGAGGCTTTGAAACAAGGAAACAAATGACATAGCTCAGTATATGACACTTGCCTCTGTTTTAAAAGGAAAGATGGGATTTGATGTGGAGCGAAAACTGATGATTGACATGAAGTGCTAAACAGCAGCAGTCACTTTAGTGCAGAAAATAACTAGAAGGGGATTTGTATTTTGTATAAAGAATAGGTAAAAAAAAAAAAGTAGATTCAACTCTTGTTTGGTCCAAGAGGGACTGAATAATAAGATATTTCAAATGGAGAAACTTCAGAGCAGGCAAATCATAAAGAACATCTCCTGGGGATAGTTTTTTGTCTGTGACAAAAGCATTGAACGTCTTCATGGCAGCCATTTAACTTGAACTGTTTTGAGGCATGTCTGCGTCAACAAATATGAACACAATAATCAAAGGATGCGCTTAAATTCCTCAGACTGTAAAAATCCCATATGCAAGAAAGCAGATGTTCCATATTTCATAAGCTGTGCAAAAAAAAGTAGTTTTTTTTTTTCTTCCCCCTCTTCTTGTCACATTTATACAATGATGCCAATAAAAATGCTAATCTTCCAGTCTCTGTAAACTATTGCACAACTAATCCACATTTGTGAGGCATACAGTGCAAGTGGAACTGGTTCAAAGAGGCTGTTTTTAGCAAGACGAGAGTCTGACCTGAATCGTTATTTTAACCCATTTTCAGATATCCATTGAGTGTGGAACTTCTTTATGATGCCATGCCATGAACCTGGCTTGTTCCTGAGCACTGAAGTCACGGTTTATTGGTACTGAACACCAAATAAGGCTTTAGTCCCTTTCAGGCGTTCACTCCTCGGCATACGGTGAACAGTACTACATCTATTAAGTGCACATCTTGTTCCACCCTCTGAAGACGGCACTGCAGTATAATAACAAACATGTCTTATGCCCAATGCAATACAAATCAGTGTTAATGAACCATGCAATACTGCAAACACTTATTTTAGTCAGTGAAAGCCATTCCTGTTACAGATCCCACGTCAAAAAGGTGTTTTAGACATGTGGTATTTCTGGCTCCACCTGGTGGAGTTGATAAATTAATGCATTCATTCATTAGTTCCAGACTGCTGATTGTTCTCAGAGAAAACGAGATGAATCCCTCGTCCTTGTTAATTTTAAGACAGCGTGAGAAAGCAGATGCGTCAATCATCTCCTTTTGAATTGAACGTGTGCTCGAGACTGAGTGCTGATAGGAACAGGGAACCCACCGGCAGTGGGACGTTTTAGCAGGCTGGCCTCGCTCTAGGCTTTTGAAGTCAAGTATAGGAACGGTGCAGGTGTCTGGCAGTCCATATAGCGACGGTGGTTGTTCAGGAGTGGAGGCTTTGCACCAAATTAGAAGCTACAGGGTTAGTTTAGCTGCAGCCTGTGTTCCTCCTGCCCACCGTCTTGTCATCCTCTGCCAAAAAAGACACAGTCCTCCCATCTGCGCAAATACAACGGTGCAGTTTTCTTCCCCCTCACCGAGCACCGACTGGGTTGAGTTATGGTCTCGCATCAGCCTGCCAGCTCTATTTGTCCGTATGAGTCTGCAGATTCCTGATTCCTGTGCTTTCTGGGTTTCCTCTAAACCAATTAGTCACGGTCAACTTCTGTACTCTCCTGCAGAGGAAAAGCTTTGCATGTCTGCTTTTCGTATTAATAGGCACATATATGGATTTTTTTTTTCTCTGCATAAAGTTTAAAGAAGTGACTGCAGAGTATCTCAATGTGTGGCCTATTGAACTACCAGCATTTGGCAGCTATTGTCTCTTAGTTATTATTATTATTATTATTCTTTAGTAAGTAAAAAGCACCACTGTATAACTTAATCTACAAAAACAGAGATGTGTACCTTACTGAGGATGATATTATTTTCCACCCAATGCAAAAAGACTGACTTTGACTTTGCTACTTCTAATTAAGAAATATAAAATAAAGTAGATTTTATAACGTGCCATGGCAGAAATGATGTGTCAGTGGTGCGTTCTTCATCAACTGTACATTTAATGTCACCTAACTGAACAGACTGCGGGCTGTTGAGCTGACCAAGATGTGTTTACATTAACTGACCTTACCTCAGCCACCGGTACATTGATGCAAAGGGAGAGAGGCCACAATGTGTTGCCAGTAAGCAGTAATGAAATGTAAACAGTAATTACAACAAACATCTCTAAATAATCAGCTGTACAGGTAATAAAAACCAAACCCAGTTGCAGACATGATGTTGCCAATTTCTGCAATAGCTTCATGTCATCAATAATTTGTCTTTTTTCAGCTGTACAGCCGAAGAGCCAGCATCATTATCTGGCCGGGGGAGCAGGTCTTCAGCACCGTCTGCTGCCTCTGCTCAGAGTAAAGAGTCCGTAGACTGTGGGGCACCCTGTCTGTCTACTTCTGTCAGCCAAGAGGTATTTAATAGTGTATCATTGTAAAGAGATGGTCGGCCAGGTTCAGTGCTGGAATTGTGCATATTTCTGTTGAAATGGATGGTTCTCCAGGGGTTCTGCAAAAGCATCAGTTATGGTCTGTGGGCACAGTGTGACCTAAAACAGGAGAAAGACTATACAGGGCTGCACTCTACAATATGCTGCTTTTCAATTTATTTTCTTCTCACCTTAATAGCAGAAGGGGAATAGAGCGCCCAAGTAGTTCAAGTCTCAGCTTATGTATGGCTTGGCATTAAGGAATTCTCAACATTTATACTCAGAGGTATACAAAATCAATCACTATCAATCATTATCTCCACAGAGACCAACCTAGTGCCTCAAGCTCTTTAGTGCATTTCATTACTCATCCTGGTCTCCAATATATCAATGAGAAGCATGTGTACCGAGGCCATGAATAATATATGAAAACTAGTACAGGAAACATGTAAGCTCAAACTTATCATTAAGGCCAGAGAGGTGCGGTTAATATAAATGGTGCAGCCAATAGCCCTGCAATATTAAATAGTAAAGTGTTCCCTTTAATATAGGGGCTTTCATTCGGAATAGTAGTATATCTAAAAATAGGTAATGCACCTTAAATAGCAGAGTTTTATCTAATTCTCAGAAATCTGTCATGAAGTGAAGTCTAACAGAGATTGTGTCCCTACATCTATCGATGAAATGAATTGTGTCATGAGTGTGGCTACTGTTATTGTGTCTGTGTCCAAGAATGTATAGAAAAACCTTTAGAGCATAAGGTGCCCCTTCATCAGTGCTGTATACTTAGAGGGCTGAGACCTGAAACATACAATATGTGCTCTAATCCCCAGCTGGAATAAACTAAATAAAAAGTGCATACCTTTTTAAAATTATTATTCATGTTTGAGGCCAATGTCTCTGAACCTGTGCTTTTAAAATCTTTTGGGAGAGTATAGTGACAAGCTTTTAATCACCGCTATAAATAAGACCTAAAAAAGACCCCACTTGTACCATAACCATCCGTCCATTTACTTTACTCACTTATTAGTATGGTCCTGGAGGACACTATTAGTGCATTGCAATGAAAAAGATTGCATTGTCTGTACTTATTGCAGACTCAAGCTTCACTAAGCTCCATTTTGAGCAGACTTCGACTTCTTAGTTTTCCGGAAAAAAAACTAACAATTAGTCAACGATAAGGATATAATTGTATTGTTTTATATTTGGTTTTGTATTTAGTCACTTGTACATCACAACTAACCATTTTACAATCTGTGATTATTGGCTGTATATTGTACCATTATATACATTAATCTATTTCTATTGGTTTCTATTCCAAAATCTATAATCTGTAACGTTTTGATCAAAATTGTCTATATGTATTTTTTGAGGAAAAATGTACTTCCACCTTCTCATATATGAAAATTGCGTATATTTATATAATTTAACAAATATTTTTATTTTTTTTGAGTTTTGAGGGGACACAACAGGACATTTGAAAATGCCACCGTGGCACATTGAGGCTATTTATAATAAATTAAGGAGCATTTAAGAGCAATAACAAACACATATGGTGCCACACAGCTGTTTACATTTACATTGTCTTCTTTTAGAAAAAAAACAAAAACAAAAACCTTAATTGTTACGGGTCAATTGTGACACGCTAAATTACACGTAAATTGCTTTAGCGTAAATCTAAACAAAACGACGACGGAGAGGCGACGATGACGTCACATCCGGTCGTCCGTAGTTTTTACATCCGGAAGGTGGGGCTTTTGTTGCAGGAGCGGCTAGCTTTTGGAGAAACCAATGTCCCGACATGCTCTATTAATGCAGTCATCAAGATAACATTAACCGAAGGGCAGAAATACAAACTCCTGCTTTGGTAAGCCGCCATAATATATCTCAATGCAGTGGTATAACCGAGTGTTTCTTTCTACGGTCACAAAGTACCACACCTGTTTTAAAGCAAGACGACCAATGGACCTAACGTTAGAGGTGACCGTTTAACCCTGTGATGCGTTCAAATACACTCCTAATTCGTGTCGGGTTTAACTTAAGTTATCTGTTAAGAAGTTTGTCCGCTTTAGTGTTGTAGTTTGCGTGTCATGTATGCCCCTGTTGACCGGTACAACATCAAGCTAACGCTAATAATCGCTGGTAAATTATCTTTAGGTCTAGCTAGCGTTACCGGTCACTGTTTAGTTTAACTGTATGTGGACAACATTTGCTTTGGCACTCCTTCAAACTCCTTTATTTTTTAATGAGTGAAAAGAGCAGGGCGTGTGTGTGTTTTTTCTACATTGGCATTCACACAATGAAGTGTTGCGGTAGTAAAATCGATCGTCTCATTGTTGAAGTCCATGTTTGTGAGTTTTTGTGTTGATGTCAGCTGTTGTTGTCGCGTTAGCAAAAACTGTTGTAAACTCGTGCCTTAGCTTACGTGTTTAACCCACAGGTGTTGTTGAGTGTTTAGTGGAGGTAATACCATGCATGGAGCGATCTAGATACAATTATAAATATGTTGTAATTATATTCCTGTCAATAATTAACGTTACGCCAACGGGTATTTACTGAAAAGCCACCTCCCTCCTGAGAACATGACACACCCAAGTGGGACAGCTCGTGTTTTCTTCACTTAACGTTATTCATAACTGTCAGCAATTACGGTGTAGCAGTAGTTTTCCACTACACAGCTTTGGTATGTATTTGATAATTATATAGGGTCTAATGCAGGTAGTGTCACACATGATTTCCTCAATGAAATTAGTTAATTATCTTATTCTCTAGTGTAACATCTGTCTTATCTGTAATATATATGTATATACATGCATATACATGGGTGCTGGATGACCCACGTGTTTTTGGTTGTGTTTAGTGATGCTACATTTTGCAGATGGATGTAACGTTGTCAACTCTTATCAAACTTTTTTTTTGTTTGCAGACAGGTTGAGGCGATTTAGGATAGGATAGTGTTGGCAAAGCAATGCACTGTTGCTCCATCTCATTAATAATAGTCATTTTTGGTATCAGGGGAAAGTGACAATTGTAATTCATCATCCAGATTCATGTGTCTCAAGGGTCATTAAGACCTAGTTTAAAAACCAAAAGAAAAAAAAGCTTTAACAGGCGGTTTTATCATCTCTTCTATTTCGTCCTCTTTGCTGAATAAATACAGGATGTTGTGGTTCGGAGATGCATTAGGTAGGGATGTGCTCCACTTATTTATTCAATACATGCAGTGAAAGAATTATCGATCACTCAGTCAATGCGTGTTTGCTTTAATCAGAGGACTATATGTTACCCCCCTTAGGCAATATTATCTATAACCAAAGTCAGTTTGTCATTGACAGATCACACAGAACTGAGACATTAGCTTTGATGAATGTGGCGCAAGGTAATCACTTGCTTCATCATATACAATATTATAATATAATTCACAGTAAAGGTGTCTTATATTAGGTTTACATCTTGATTATTCTCGTATTGTAGGATTCAATGTTGAAACCTCTGATCCTCTTGGGGCTTTGAAGATCTGCTGAATTGATCAATCCGAATTAATCATAGCACATCTTGTGGTCGACTTCAAGGTAAATATTTAATCTCAGTCTTCACCTATATTAGCTGACGAGAGCTGAGTGGCACTACTGCATCCTTGACCCGCTACAAGTTGTTTGATTTACTCACCTCAACATACATGGAGGTTACGGCCTAAACATGGCCTGCTGCTCTCACACACAGCAAACAACCATTAGCTGATGCTCGGCGTGAGTTTGCTCTCCAAAACATACAAACCGTGCTCAATCCCATAGGTCGAAACAGTCAGAAGCCTTGGAGGGTAAGGACAGTTTGAGTGTGATCACTGAATCTTAAGTGACGAATCATCCAAAATGCCTAGGTCAGTGAAAGAAGCTGTTGCATGTGAAATCTCCTCTTGTGTAGCCAGATTGAGTTTATAGAAGTCAGTGACATTGAATATCACGGAAAGACATGCGGTCAACTTCCCCTTCTGAACAACCCTTGAGCACAATGCTGATTCTATAAGTTACTATCGTGGCCGTGTTAGTGCTCCACCAGTGGTAGATGGTTTTGCTTTAATACTTTTGATGGCTGATATAATTTATAACTGTCGTGCGTTGTTGTTGTTTTTTCTCCTACCATAGTTATATTAATTGTTTTAGAACATGCTGGAACTGAAAATACAGGGACTGAAAACGTTCCAGTGAAATTGAAATTAATGAAAGAGGTCAGTGCTTTGATGGGCTTTGACTAACATTCTAGCTGCTTAATGCAAACAAGAACACAAATGGATTGGGATTGTAAATCTGAAAAATAGATTTCTGCATAGTTGTAGACCCATTGCAAGCAAATAACATCCGAGTTATAGTAAAGGTCTTGTGAATGCTGCAGAGCTGGCCCTGCATTCATCCCTTTTCACTGTCAGGATGTTTATCCCTGTAGCTCCAACTATGCTCTTTTTCTCTTAAATGTTTTTCCTAATGGTAATCCCTCAGGTTCCTTCCTGTTACTGCAACCCATCACAATTGACAAGCGGTTTGTGCAAGACCTCTTTTCCCTCTTTTTGGACCCAACTTATTTGGCTCGTATCAAAGAGGTCCATCTGCTTTTCTGGTCAGGGTTTCATTTTCCGATGGGGTTCCCTGAATGACCTGGGCTCTTGGTGTGTAACAGCAGAGGACGCAGAAAAAAACATCTGCTAATGGTGTTTGCATTGGAAGTGGAGTGAAAGGGTTTAACTACTGGTGTCAGGCTTTTTTTTTTTTTTTACTGGACTTCGAAAGGGAGTGATTATGTGCAGGAGATAGTGATGTAGATGCATACCTAGCTGACATCAAGTGTCTGCTTTCTGTCAGCAGGGAGGGTTATATATTATTGTGGGAATGTCAGCTATGAATCATGCCTGAGGAATTTGTGACCATTGCACTGTCGTTAACTGGGGTTACTGTCAGATGCTGGGAGTGTTCCCCAGCGTTGGATAAAATATATGCTAAAGAACATTTCTCCTCCACATGTATAGAGGAGAATAATTTTTTCCCCTGTTTACTTCAGTAAAAGAAATAATACCCTGAACCAATCCAGTGTAATGCTTAATGGGAAAGACATGAGTGTTTGGATAGAATAGGTCTGCTGCAGAGATGTTAAAGAGGATAGACCGCAGAAAAAAAGCTTTTGCATCACAATGTCATCGTGGATGCATTTGCTTTATACAGCTCCACAACACGGTGTGATATTTTGCCCGAGTCATGGTTCTGCAAGCTGAATGGGATCAGCGATGACTAAAACTTCATTTGCACCTTGATGATGGTTCCCATTTGAATAAAAAAAAAAAAAGGGGGAAATGTTTTTTAGACTGGAGCTGAATTTTAAATAGCAGCTCACTTAGTGTTGCTGAAGTAGGGAGGATTGTACCACAGAGAGGATTTAGTTCCCCGCTGCCCGGCTTCATCAAAGGCTCCTCTGTGCACTCCCCTGGCCAAGGGTTGTTAGTATGCATTGTGGGTGGCTTTCTGAGAGTGTCCGCTTCGATGCTGTATACCGTCTTTTTAAGTTAGCCAAGTCGTTTCTTCATCTCCACTGGCAGTGGCCATTATAACTGCTGCCTCTGTATAACACATATCTGTGATTTGCTGTTTAATTGTGCACCATTGGTTGCTCTGCAATAAACAAAGCATCTTACATCCCTGTTGCTGTGTGTTGCAGAAGACCCATTCTTACACAAACATCATGCCTGAGGTTACTTATCTCCAGAAGCAAAGAGCCCAGGCCGCCATATTGTTATTATATATCGTATCTTGTAAAAATGCATTGTCGTTAATATTACATAGTCGTCTCTTATGCATAGTCATTTTATGTTCTCTATACTATTCTAACATGTTATTATTATTGAGGTAAAGGCTTCAAATAAGTCCAGTGGGCTTTCTGCCTCTTAATGTTCTGTGATATGATTTAACTCTATTAGGTTTTTGTATTTTTTTAATTGTGCAAAATGTAATAGACAAAACTAAAAACTCCCACATTGGCTGGAGTACAAATGAAGAACTCTTTCAGTCGATGAGCGGTAGAAAAAGTTTTGCAGTTGGTGCGTTAGAGAGTTGTGTAAATGTCTGGCAGCTGAACTATGAAGGGGGAATCTGTTAGTGTTCGAAAATGTTTTTGAGTGGACTTGTACCAGAATCGTCTCCCCTCAAATGACATAACATCCGGTTTGTTGGATACTCCCATTGCATCATATAATTCAGCCACACCCACCCGAGGCCATGATTGTTTTGGTTGACTCAGTTGACCGACTGGCGAGGAGAGACACGGCTACACTGAGCTAATCTCCTTTCTTAGTCCTGCTTTCTCCATCAGTCGAGAGGAAATCCCCTCACCCCCGTGTCCTCAGGAATGCAGAGAGAGGGTCATCAGGGTCTCTGCAACGTTAGCTCAGATGTCATGAATTTACACACACACACCCTTTCACTCATTCTACTTGGCATCTAGGTATCATGGTGCATGATGTGGAATTTGACCACCACATGTTTGTTTTTTTGCACCAGTTAAACTCTTAACTTCTGCACATGTGATAGAGAGTTTATTGACTTATGAAATCTGAACAAAGAGAGCCCCACCTTACTGAACATGAGGCGATTCAAAAAAATCAATAAAAAGGGAATGTGAAATACCAGTCACCATTTGAATATCTTTAGAATATGACAACTAATTGATAACACTGTTTGTTATGGATGTTATGGTGATTTAAGGTCATTTTCTATTCAAAGTAAATGGACTACTTGCAATGCTTGGTCGCATCAACATGAGTTTTTCACTCTATCTGCTAGCTGTAATATTTTATTAGTGTCTGTGTGAGTCCTGGATAATATTGGAGCCTTCATACTAAAGTGTGAGTGTGTGTAAAGATGAGCTTAATGAATTCCTATAGCCCACACAACACTGGTGCCATCTATATTTCAGGAGCTTAGCAACCAGAGTGGTCTCTTAGACTGTATCTCTCCATAACTCCACACCCCCTTAAAGAGGACCAGCACCAAGCAGACTCCAGTTCCATATGTGGGTCAGGCCTAAATATTAAATGGTTATTTTCATTAGAATGCGTCAAGCTACTTGTGAACTGCAGCTGGTGGAAATATGGTGTGACTCCTGCCCTGAGGTCTGAACTTCCTTTGGAAAAGTTGCACCAAGCGCTTCTTGTGCAAACATATATTTTTCCCCACGTAGGTCTAGTTACTGGGATTTCTTTTTGTTTAGCATTGGGATTTGTGTGTGTGTGCATGCGCGTAGAGAAGTGGGTTACAAGTAAATCATTTAGATGGTGACCCCCTATGCTTAAGTGCTGAGTTTGGCATATGGTCTTTCAGAAGGTGTATTGTGTGTGTGTGTCTGTGTCTGTGGCTGTCTGTGTCTGTGTGTGTCTGCATATCCTTCCTATGGGCGCCTTCATTGGTCTTGTTACTGATAACAAAGACAGGAAGCGCACAGGTCAGTGGTGCCACATCCTCATCACAGCACTATGACTGGCATACTTAAATGTAGGTTAATTTGATGCAAAACACATGTTCCCTTCTGCCTTTGGACAATGCAAGAAAATGTTGCTGCAAAAAAAAAGAATAACTGTAATTGTTAATCTACATACACCAGCAGTTTGCAATGCTTACAGGACTTTAATATGGTTTCATGGGCTTCTGTGATGTTTTGACATTATCTCTTCACTTTAAGCCTTAATGTGAAAACACAGAAATTCCCACCAGAGTTGGAAGTAATTTCTTTTTTTTCCTTCCATCAGCAGGAATGTTTTCTCTGCTTTGTCTGGTTAACTCTCAGTGCACACTCTCTCGCTGTATTAGCCGAGGTGAAGTGTTCACCGTTAGGCAGAAGCAGATTGTGAATAACGCTGTGAATCAGAGAAAGGAGATCACAGAGAAAGGAGTTTTTTTTCCAGATAGATCAAATTACATGGTGAAAGATTGTAAAGAAAAAAGTTTGGTGCCTGGGATGCAACAGTATTGAGTCATCTGGCAGACACCAAGTCAAAGTGTACCCTTGCTCTGCTGCGTCTCAGCTCAAGATGTTAATTTGTATTTATATAATGTGACATCTGTTGACATTATCGCCAGCTGCTCAGCTGTGTATTTGACTGTTCATAGTTGGTGGTGAGACGAGTGTTTGATTACTGGTTGCACACTGTTGACCTATCCAGCAGGATTGTCAAGGGTGGAGCCCAGAAAACAACCGTGTGTGCGCAATAGTGTTGCATAGGGTTGGAATTGCCGTCAACTTTCCAAGTAAATTTAAGCTTGGGAATTTTGCACAATTTCAACATAGCCTAAGAATTCACGGATCTTTAAATCCGTGAATTAAATTTTTTTGAGAGGGGGGGCACATTTTGTATTCAAACTGTCCATTTAATTGAATTGTGACCATGCACTGCATTCAATAGCATACTTTTCTACCACATGTCAGGGCTCAAAATACTTACATGCACATCATTTCTTATCAGCATCAAAAACATTTTATGCTGCACCACTATTTGGTGTATTTGTCCGTCCTTAATCTATTTCCAGTCATTCTTTATTGTAAAACATGTCTTTTTATAAATCTGTTCATTCTAACACATATTGTCGGCTCAAATCTTCCATTTCCCCATTTGGTAACTTGTTAGCTAGCCAGTTAGCTCACCCACCACATGCCACATTTCACACTGCATTTGGCAAATTAATGGATTTTCTTTGGCAAATTAATGGATTATATCTGCTGAAAGATATTGTAAAAGGTCTGTTTCCGTCTGCATATGACATTGTATACAGCAGAGGGTTAACTGATGAAAACTGGATGTCATATTGATCGGACAGAGTCAGTAGGCTAGTCCACAGGACGTGGTTGCCCTAGACTTCTGCTGCATCATAAATAAAACAGGATATTGGCTGTTTGGTTGATCTTCCAGAAACATTTTGGGAGTCTCACTGGCTTAAGATGTAACTTTCGTCTGATCTATTATTCATGCACAACTATTGACCTTACAATGAAAGGCAAAATGCCAGACCCTGTTTTTGAAGGATTAAATGCTCATTAAACTGTCTGTGTTGGCTGTGTTAATTAATGTTTTCCTGCAATGTATTATTCCAGTTGAACTAGGGACGCTCGGTATTGAAGTTTTTGACAATATCCAATCATTGTTTATGGTAATGTCTGCTGATTACATTACATTTCATTTAGCTGACGCTTTTATCCAAAGCGACTTACATGATATACAGTAGACATTAGACACAGCAACGGTGAGCAATTAGGGTTAAGTGTCTTGCTCAGGGACACAACGACATGGACTGGCTGATGCGGGGTTTGAACCACCGACCCTCTGATTGAAAGACGGACTTGCTAACCACTGAGCCACAGTTGTCCTAAAACCTGGAAATTAGTATTAAAAAAAAATGCACATCTGGTTCCCTCACATCAAAGTCAATGGGCTTTTTTATTGGCTTTTTTGGTTACAAGCCTGAAATGAGGTCCATGGTTAAAGATTTTAACGTTTTCTTCGACTAAATAAAATAGATCAGTAGATTCCCCTCTTGAGTCTCTTAAAAACGGCAGTTACCTTTAAATGGCTAAACAAGACTTCAGAACGCCATGAGGCTGACTAGTCCACCATCACTGCTTTGTTATGTACGCTCATGCGACGGAGTTATAGTTAGTTTATAGCCTGACATTAGCTTTTTACTTCTGGTGATTGCATTCACAGATGTGTAAGTATCAGACATGTTTGTTGTTTTCTGCAGTGAAGCAAAATCCAATGAGGAAAAGTCCCAGTGGCGTTTAGTTGAGATCCAGTGCCAATGCTGACTTCCACGACTGGCCTGCAGAAACCCTTTTGAACTCTATAGACGGCTACTAATGACGCACTGATCACTTGTTTTGACTCGTCTTCTGTGCACATGTGCACACTCTTGATCCGATCATGTCCACTCCATCCAAAGGTTGTGCAGGTTAAGACATGGCAGCCAGGCATTTACAACGTAGCACTATGTGGGAAGTTGTGTCTGACAGAGATAGAAGATATGGAAGTCAGGTGAAAGCAATTGACTCTGAGCTCTCACCTTCTTAGGGCAGGGCCCATATAGTGCAGATAGATGGCCAATGACATCCCCCCTTTCTTTTTAACGAGGTTAGTGCATGATGCCCTATTTTAATGCATTCCTAAACGCCGTCTTGCAGTGGAGAATGATGGCTTCATTACTTCCGATCAGCTAAAACGACCTTTTGATGGCGAACTTTATAAAGTTCTAGCATTCATGATTAGGCAATTTGGCACTTTAATGGGAAGGGTGGGGGTTAGGATTCAAGATTTGCTGGAGCAAAGCCGAGCGCCTTGGCACAGCAAGTTACTGTTGTAGTAAAAAGCTTTTAAGTAACTGTCATCGGTCCTCACGCGTATGGAGGTTATTTACTCTGCATATTGATATGTTTCCACTCATGTCATTCGCAGGTTTTGTCCGCGTGTTTGGTTGCAGAGCAAGTGTATGCGTGGGTGTGTGTGCGTATGTGTGTGAGTGTGTGACAGATACACAAAGAAGAATCCAGTGATGGCTACCGGTAAAAGTAAAAACCAGAGCTCCCTGGCACTGCACAAGGTGATAATGGTGGGAAGTGGAGGCGTGGGGAAGTCGGCCCTCACCCTGCAGTTCATGTACGATGAGGTGAGTCAACACACGCTTATAAACTGCCATTCATGAGATAGGGAAGTATGGGCATCAACCAGTAAGCACTGGCCACTAAATGATTTCATGCTGTGTCGTAATCTAGATAGATATCGCCTCTTTGCCTGTGTCGGCTCTTCCTCTAAAAGCTTCAAATCCTTTCAGTGGCTCGCCAATAGAACGCTTTTAATGTGAAAGAACTGCAAGCAAAAAATGGTTCAGAAAACAGGGAAGCTGCTATCTTCTTACATGGAAGTAAAACGGTGATAATAGGAAACGACACCACCGAGGTGCTCCAACACCACTGGATGGGTTAACAGGGATTCTTCTAAAAAGATCACTTTTCTCAAGTCCACTGCTTGCTTCACCAGATATGTTGTTTACTGTAAAAACACTAAATTGAGAGCAGAGATGGTCACAGATGGCCTCTGCTACCAAGCAGCAGATCGGCTGACATGTGTCACATGTCTGCTGTCCATTAGATGGCTCAGACACGCTTCTATTGCGACCCGTGTGGCTGCCGACAAACAACTGCTCGTGCTTCACTGACGCTTTATGCAAGTTAAATCGAGCATGTTTTGCGCTTCAAAATCTCCAAATAAATGTATCCTCTCATCTCCAGTTTGTGGAGGACTACGAGCCCACCAAGGCAGACAGCTACAGGAAGAAGGTGGTTCTGGACGGGGAGGAGGTCCAGATCGACATTCTGGACACGGCCGGCCAGGAGGACTACGCTGCCATCAGGGACAACTATTTTCGGAGCGGCGAGGGCTTCCTGCTGGTTTTCTCCATCACAGAGCAGGAGTCCTTCTCGGCCACCGTGGAGTTCAGGTACCTATATCTGTCTTTGTTTGGGGCCGGAAAATTATGTTAATGTTAAATGTATGTTAATGTTAAAATATCTGTGTGGGAATCATTCTAGGACACATTCAATGATCTACGTTAGGACATGTTTTAGGCTCTTTAAAGATTTTCTTGACAACAAGCATACCTTAAAACAAAGAATTAATAATACATTACAAAATACTATGAATGGCACCCATACTGATCTTGAAAACCAGTTCTTAAAAAGGTTCAGTTTAGTGGGACATCTGTGAAACCTTTATTTACAGGGATGTGCGCGACAAGTGATTTTTCCCAGAAATACTAGTTGGTTAAACGTATTATTTATTAATATGTACATAACATATTGACGTATGCAGTCTGAGCTGTTACTGAGCTTTGATCTGAACTCCTGAGTCTTTGACACATGCCACCACCTCCTCTGGTTAGATTATGTTGTGCTCAATGTTGACTGTCCTGTCTGTTTTCTTACTTTTAGACTAGTTAACTAGTCTAAGTTTAAACTTCCACTACTAGATTAAGTTAGATTTGATCACAATGACTTATTACACAAGGAGAATGGGTAAAAATACATAATCTGTGCTGTGCTGGCAGGGAGCAGATCTTGCGGGTGAAGGCGGAAGAAGACAAGATCCCTCTCCTTGTGGTCGGGAACAAGTCGGATCTGGAGGAGCGTCGGCAGGTATCTGTGGATGAGGCTCGAGGGAAGGCCGAGGAATGGGGAGTCCAGTATGTGGAGACATCAGCCAAGACCAGGGCCAACGTCGACAAGGTGTGTCATCACACACACTAAACTATACATTGATGTCTTAGAATATATATTCTTTGCAACTCTTAAGAAGTGTGCTTAGTTGATGTAATTTGTTTCTTCTCCTCAGGTATTCTTTGACCTGATGCGTGAAGTACGAGGCAAGAAAATGTCAGAAAACAAAGACAAAAACGGAAAAGGAAAAAACAAAAAGAACAAGAAGAGCTTCAAAGAAAGATGCTGTTTACTTTGAGCCCATCATGGACCGTAACAATCCACAACTCAACTGTTAAGTTGGGGAACAAAGCAGAGTGTCCTCGCCATTGTCATTTAAATTCAATTTGATCTTTTATTTGTAATAAATGGGTTTAGTTTAGTGTTTAGAACAATCTCAACCCCTTTTTTTATTTTTATTAATGCAATCTGAGTTGGAAGATAACCACTGTTGTGACTCGGACTGCAGTGCTTGATGGCTCATAGTAAGCCAATGACCAAACTGACACTAACTTTGCTGCTTAAGACATTCACTGTTAACTCAGCGACTATACTGCCCATGACTTTGGTTCAGTGTGTTTTACACTTTACAGTCTTTGTCAAGTTAACAGTGCTATTCATTTCTTTACCTGCTCTAACTCTTAACCTGCGTGATTCTTAGTCTGTTCCCTTGATCCCTTGAATCTCTGTTCATCAATTTATAAGGAACTCAAATGCTGCTGTCTGTCCTCTTTGTAATCATTTATAATGGCATCTAATGTCATGTCTATTGAAGATGTTGGCCTCATTCATTCATCGGTCCAGACTCATCATTACCAGAGCGTTCTTGGAGTGGCTGTTGAAACTCGAAGCTTCAAACGTTTTCATTTTTGAGCCCTTGAGGCTGCTGTTTTTCTTTTTCTTCTTCAGTTTTAGGTCATTCACGGATTTATACATTTCTGACCACGGAAGAATCGGAGCAGTAAGACGACTCGTTGTCAAACGGGGTTATCGGCCCTCGTATGAGAACTGCAAATCAACCCAGAAGACTCTTTTGCAGCTTTCCAGGACAACTGCTGCAAGATAAATGTTTAATGAGGTCATTTTCTCTCGTGGCTCATGTAGATATAACATATATATTATTGTTAGATATTCTGAGGCTGTGAAAAAAAAAAAAAGGTTGTCATGTGGTAACTAATATTTTTTTATGTTCATGTAATCTGGCCCTTCCCGCCCACATTGCAGATTACTTCCTGTTTTACACGACTGTTGAAATGTTCATCCTGTACTGTGAGACAGGTGTTGACAATCCAGGAGGCCATCATGATTCTGGTCCACGAAGGCGTTATAATCAATAACCTTCTTATCAGTCTTTCTTTTTATACGTTGGTCTTTTTATTACCATGCACTACATTGCCAATACCTAAGAAGTAGACTTCACGCCTCGCGCTGGAGATTTCTAAACAATTTGTGCCAACAGAATCACGAAACGTCAATGTTGTGGATGTACAGTATGTATGCTTATTAACTTGAGTGTGTGTGTGTGTGCATTCACCAGGAAATGCTACTACTTTTCTGTGTCTCTAAGTGAAGCTTTGAAGAGGGCGCCAACTTCTTAACTGTTGTTGAATCAAGTGCTACAGTGAACACGATGTTTTTACCACTGCCTAAAACCCTTGTTTGTAACCCTCCCTCTTTCCTTTCTCTTCCTACTGCCGTGAGTATGCTTTTATCTCTCTGCAGCGAGTGTGTTGCCGAATAAATGCTTTTTCTTTTCTTTGTAAGTACTGGCCATTATTTTGAATGTATTCATATGTGAATCTGGTCGCACCACCAGCTGCATATTGCCCTCCGTTGGCTGCTGCTGCTGGTAATAGCACTACTCCCACTACTGGACAATGTACAGTTACGTTGTTATAACCACTGAATTGAAATGTTATGGTTGTCATTTGTCCCCTTTGGGGCATTCTGTGACCCAGTTTAGTAAAAAGAAAAATCGCAGTTACTCACTTTGCATTGATTGTTCCTCTGCCATCTAAAAAAGAGTGCCAACGGTCTGTTTTTCTGGAGTGTGACGTGATATTCTTCCACAGATTTTATTACCCTTCTAGGCTTATCTTACATGGCAGGATGAGTGTAATGCCACCCTCGAGATGAACCAGTCGTGGACTCATTGCTGAACCCTCCGGGGCTGGCTGGCTCAGAATCTCATTTCACAACTTGAAAACGGGGTTGACTACATCACCAGACAAAGACAAACCTCATGTCACTTCGAAAATATGGTTTGTGTGAAGGATGGCAGGAAGAGTCTTCCCTCTGTTACGTAAAAGGAAATTCCTTTCAGTCAGCATGTCCTCTATGGCTAACCATGAAAAAGCAGTTTGTGTGCAATGTCTGATAGGCTGATGCACAGTGCCTTTCCAAACCTTTTTAATAAGTGCTTTTATATTCCGTAGTATTTCTATAGGGACTATTTTGTGTCTTTCTTACTCAAAAAGTGAGTTTATAGTTGCCTTACTCTGCTTTATTTTGAAATAGCATTCCTTCAGGGATTGATGGTTTTGCTGCGCTGTTTGTATTTGGCAGAATAATCTACTGGGAATGGAAAGTTCATGTCTTCCAGCAGTATTTTAGCATTACGTCCTCTTTGGTGTCAACACTCCCGTATCCCTCATGTCCTCACAGCAAACACCTATTTGTTAGCCATGCAGCAGTTCCTGTAACAGCATCACAGATACGGCTGTTACTTCCCCGGTCTTTTGGAGAGCATGGCATATTTACTTAAGTATTGATCAGACAGGAAAACACCAGGGGAATTCTAGTGCTCACCTTTTAAAAGGGAGAGTGCAGAGAGAATTGCTGTGGGGATTTAAACCTGCAACATTAATGGCTGCCACATTTACTGCATGCCTGGTGTATATATTCATACAAACAAACTAATCCCTCCCCAGTTCTTCTGAAACCTACCAGGTTTGAAAGCCTGCAGCAGCATTTCCACCGGAGGAGCTAAACATGTCACAGCTCTGATAAGCACATTTACCTGCCTGACATTCACCTCTCCGGATTTCCATTCTCCCCCTGCACCTCTAAGTAGGCAGATTAGGTGGTCCGTTAAACCCGCAGGAAGGCACTTATTTAGAAATATATGAAAGGGCAAAGTGAGCCAGGCTAATGACCGATGCAGTGTCACCGGCGCACTCTCGGGTCTTTTATCATTCTGTAGAGAGGGCCCCCGTCCTCTGAGTAACCCTCGTTATATCTGAGCTAATGTTGGGGATGAGGATGTTCATGTGATAAAGCACCATCACAGTCCTTCATTATACAGAAAGAGAAACAGACTCGGTGGAATTGCGCTCGACCTATAAGATGAATGCAATGGACGGAGAATAACTCCTATTTTAGTGACTGTGCCATATCCTGTGTTCTGCATGAGGAGGGGAGACGGGTTCGCTGTCTGACCATTGGAGGGCAGTCTTGGTATTCAGCTGATCCAGTCTGCTGTTCTCTGTCACTGGTGCTCGCACTATTCTTTCCACTCAAGAGTTCTTAAAGTACTTAAAACAACGACGTCCTTCCAGAATTCTGAATGGTTTATATGAAACGAATAACATTTACTATACATCCATGTGTGCTAAGTAAATCATTAACTGACATGAGAGGGACAAAACCCCAGAAACACCAGTTCAAACAAACGTCAAAGATAACCACATGGCCATTGTTGGCATTTTGTCAGTCACTGAGGAACCGAGCAGTGTTTTATTGCTGTTATCTGAAGAAGAAGAAAGCAAACCTATTGTGACTGCCATGAAACAACAACCCATACTTCTTCAGCCTCCACTGAATGGCTGGAATAGCCAAACTATCAGCAGCTTCGCACTGCAGCACAAATGACTGTCAGTGGGGGAAAGAAAGAAAGAAAGAAAGAGCGAGCCTATTTCAAAGATCACTTATTTTCCCAGCCATTGTGCCTTTTAAGAAGAGTGAGGCGCTCCCTCGGCACATCCGCCGTGCAGACGGGGTCCTCATATGTTCTCATTTTCGAGAGTGTGTGTGTGCGTCAGCACCGATGTAGGTAGGCATCCACTGTACAAAAGATCCATTGTGCTTAACAGTGTAATGGAAGAGTCTGTCAGTAGACTCACCGCTCCATATAATCAAAGGAAGCCCCTTCATACATGTTGAGCTTGTGTTATATGGCGAAACAGCGTATCAGCCACCCGCCGGTCTCCTTCAGGTAAACACTTTTAGCTCCGCCGGCGTGTTTGCCGTCGTTTGTATTGTTGAGCGCTGTTAGCTGCAAGCCAGGCGTCAGTCACCACGCTGAGAGGCAAACAAAATGCATCCAATCTTGTGTAATGCACCTTCATTCTTCATGGTTGTTAAACGTTGATATTTTAGACATTATTAAAAACCCAAATATGTGATTGTCATTAAATTGGGTTTTTCTTATTGCTCTACTCCCTGGTGGATTCTCATGCTGGTAATTCCAGTCTGTATAACAATGTGCATCTTTTAGAGAGGTGGTCCCAAACCGAGGAGTCAGCCCGCCCCCCAAAAGGGTCACAAAAAAAACACATTTTGCAGCATATTTAAACACTTCCTGTTAGTAAGTTAGTGGTGCTTGCCTCATGAACACCAAGAAAAGGTCATATTGAACAAATTGACTCATCAATTCAAATACAAAGTTTAAACTTTATATTCAGAACAATGCATCGGTTTGTTTGGATATATCAGGATGCTGTTGATGAAATATCCCAAATAACTGAGTCCACTAAATGGTATGAGATAGCTGGGCGGACTAGCATAGCTAGCATAGTGAAACTGTATGCCAAAATGAACCAGGCCATGTCACTTGATATTTGATTGAAATTGTACGTTAGAGCAAACTGTTAATTAGAGTATATCCTACATGAGCGCCCACAGTTGGAGCTGAAATGTTCAATAATTCCTAGCTCCAGCAGACCTGAACAGACCTCCACTTGGATAATATCAACAATAATAAAAGGCAACATTGTTAACGGTGCTACAATTACTGGTGCTTGTGATTTACAAAATAACTGGCTCACTCAACCTGCTCTGGGGTTCAGAAAGAACTCTCCAAACCCGCCTCACAAATTGAACCATGATGTACCGTATCTCCATTGTGGGGACAGTGGTAGGTGCTTTTCACTTGAATGTCTCTATTTTGCTGTTTCCTTCTATGTGATTCAAGCTATGTGCAATTTAGGAAGTCTTCCATTTACTACCCTGAATGCTGTGTTGTGTGGCTGCTTCCTGGGAACAATTTCCTGATGCACAGGATGTATTACATGAGGAATTTTCACTTTAGATCAACAAGAAAAAAAGGACATCTGCTGACAGTCACCATGCATCAGATAACTGCCTCATAATTGAAATAGTCCTTCCGGCCTGTGCTATATATGTTATGTGTTGGCTAAGTACATTCATCATTATATTACAATAGTTGAAATATACTGTAAACGAATGCTGCATACCTGAAAATCTGTTTTTCAAGGCCGACTTTCCATTGAAAGCTGTATACCAGTGAGAGTGCTATGCACAAATCCCTTGCATTTAAATGAGTAGTTTAACATCTTGTGTTTTTCATCTTGAGCTTGGGTTCTCTTACCATCTGCAGCCGCACAGCTTCAAACAGGTTGCAGAATAAACAACATATTGTTTCAGTGAACCCTGTTTTTATGTTTTGTTACCAATTATTCTGAGTATGTGGTAATGCCATAAAGGTAAACACTTCTGTAAAATTCTTGCTGTATCCACAACAACTTGCTTATACGAAGGTAGCACCTCGTCCAACACCGTTCCTGTCCACCCTGTGTGGACTGTATCACACCTGATACCACGTCAGAGGTCCTTATTGGACAAATACGTTTACATTGGAGTTAGTGGAGTACGGGGGGCGACTGTGGCTCAGTGGTTAGCAGATCCGTCTTTCAATCAGTGGCTCCGGCTCTGCTAATAATGTAATGTAATGTAGAAGCAAGCCATGTACAGTAAAGGGCCTCAACAGAATTTAGAGGCATTTTGAAATAAGCCTAACATTCATACAGAATGGCTGATAAGAAGGCAGCTTCAAACACTTTCTTTTCCGTTAGATGCCAACTAACGCAGGTACATCTCTTTACATTGCAGGATAGGAAGCACTGTCGTTCTTCATCAGAGCCTGTAAGCCACCGACCTTGTTTGTCTCTCATTTATAAGACTGCAAAAAGTTTCTCTCTCTACGTTGCCAAAATGAGAGTATCATCTATCAGCATTTACACACGATGCTGTTCATCATGTTATCAGTATGTCTACACATTATCCAGAGAGGAAACGGGATGCAGGAGTGCCTTGTCGTGCACCTGCTGCGGATGTTTCATGATCCAGTTTCATGGTGTGGCAGACAATGTTTTCTCATTTATGTGTGAAAAAGGAAATAGACTATTTATGCAGCCAACTAAAGGCTAAACGATCATTACATTCTCAGTTTTGCAATATTGACCAGTATCAAATGCTAAGGGTCAAAGAACGGCCTCTTCTCAAACCACTTTGGTTCAGATGGAGCATTAAAGTCTGTTGATTTCATTCTTTTTCTTTTTCCACATTTTCACAAAAAGAAAATACATACTTTTTTAAAAGAAGCAAATCATTTTACATGTTAATGTTATGCTCAAGGAGCTGTCTGTGCTATAAACAACATCCTCTTGTGACGAGTCTGTTAAGAAAATGCTTCCAATTAGAGTTCGGTAAAGGTCCACTGGGTTCATAGTATACAAGACCGGACCCGTGACCCACATTTGGCCAGGTCCACGTTATATTCAGTCTAATCAGGTTGGGTATGGCCCTGCTGGAGGTCTCACAGTCGGTCTTTCTGCTCAAATGGATCTGAGTGGACCCACAATCAGGATGAGAAGATGTTTTTAAGGAAATAAGGAAAGAGCATGAACTTTGAATTGCATGAAAAAAAAAGAGGTATGACTCCGGATGCTCGTTAATTGACGGTGCATCTCGCTGCTGGCAGTCTGTTCAAGTAACCCGAATCAGGTTTCTTATTTTTCACTTTTAGAGATGGTTTTCTGCCGCCTGTTTGGTAAGTGTTTTTTTCGGTCAGTTGAAAACTTTGGACCCACAAACACATCTGCTCCGATACCAGAAAGTGAGGAGTAAAAGAGAACGTTCACAAATGAGCTGCTGATTATAAGTAGATGGGTTGTGCTTAGTATGGTGGATCTCAAAACCTTATTATTCCTAATCAATATATCAGCATACACACAACATGAGCACACTGTGTAATATCAGTGTTAACATTTTTAAGCAAGAGAAGAAATCTGTGCCAGATTATCTCCATGCTGCGTCAAAACAAAGGGCGAGGTAGAGGGGGAACTTCAACACCTCCAACACCTCCATGCAATCTCAGTGCAACACGCAGGGCGGTGGCAAAATCTGATTAAACTGATGATTCCTGGCAGCGTGGCAGCTCTCTTTACAACAATAACACATAACTCATGTCAAAGGTGGATTGGTAGGTTTGAAAGTAACGATTAATTAGAGGCTATTTATAATGGGGAACAGCAGGACACAAAAGTACTGCTCGCATTTATCTGCATGAGGTCTGCGGGCAATTATTGCATCAAGTTGTGTGTGTGCGTCTAATAAGAAGAAGGAATTCAGTTGGAGCATATGTGGCTGTAGGGGTGTGTTGTTAGAAACCTCAGCACAGCAGGCCTGCTCATGCCGTGGGCGTAATAATGTTGCATTTGTTTGACAGATATGATGAGATATGACCAATGTGGCAACATAGATGTTGTACAAAGTCCTGCACCAATATAAAAAAGTAGAGCTGCTTTTTGTGTGTGTTGAAAACAGTGCACAATGCTGTTTGGTGCATGCATTTTAAATAAGAGATTGTTTATGTTGATCCTACTTTGCATCTCATCAATTCTGACATTTTGCCCTTTGACATATACATGCTGCAGACGGTCCACTGTGCCTGTCTGACGGATCTCACAGGAAAAACACTGCGCTGTGGGCTTCATCTATAGCTCGCAGCTATTTAATTAGCTTGAGGAAACACGGTTATACGTATCACCCATTTGTTATGTGCTTTATCAAATGTGTGAACTGGCGTTGTTCTGAATCCAATCATTGTGTTTGTTTGGGAGGTGCTGACCTGACCAGCCGCTCTGGGATTAGCTGGAGTTTGGGTTCACAGCAGCACTTTTGATCACCATGCTAATCAGAAGCTTTTCCGTTTCCCAATTGCGCTGCTGCTGGATGGCCTTTTGTGCACCTACATAGCCATCTCCCTCAGGTATGAGGGTGAACTGAACCAAGCATAACATTTACATAACATGTGCACGGAGGCTGGGAAATTAGGTGGCAATTGTGCAACAATGGGTTGTGTATGAGTGAGGGAACAAACATTATTCAGATACGACATTGCTCTTTCTCAGGTAAAGTAGGCCTACTACCCATTCGGGTCTCTTAGGACTTGGATCAAAGAATAGGCAACCTTCTGCTCCAGTTTGTATTGCAATGTCCAAAGTGATTTATCTTTTCTGTTGTAAACTGCTTCGGCTACAATTTACAAAGGTAGACATGTCATTGAGTTTGCGGATGATTATAGATATCTATACCTATATCATTGTAAATGTGCAGTGAAATTGCAGGTACAAATCTATATGACCTCTCTCAAGTTTTTAAGGTCAGTCACAGAGGAAGCCCAGTCGATGCTTGTTGACCTAACTCACCCTTTTGTTCAGTGAGTAGAGGTTGCTTCCAACTGGGTGCGGATCTAATCTGCCAAGATGCAGAACCAATAGATTTAATTGGTCTCTGCTGAATAACATGATGTAATTTGTGCAAATTATTTGACTGCTGATTGGTAATTGAATTACTGCTGACTGTGCAACAAATTGCCTCTCACGGATTAAAAAGATTACCTTACCTTCCCTTTAAATACCTTTCAAGTATTTGGCAAAATATTCAATATGCAGGGTAAAAAGCTTTCATGTGAGTCAATGATGATGTATTTTTGCTACTAACAGAAACAACAGAAAGCTGGAGCTAGAAATCAAGCAAATTGTATCACAAACAAACACTCTTTGGTTGGCGTCTGACAATCTAATAACTGAGACAGATGGATTTCTGATCAGGAAAGTGCAAAGAAACTGAGGCTCATTGTCCCTTTAAGACGGGGCAAGAGAAGTGACAAATGTTCTCATTACAGAAAATAAAGGAAATGACTAAATACACTGCACAAAGGCAGTTCTGTATTCCTCTTTTCTTCTGATGTTACCAGGATCATTATTCCACTGCAGAAGAAGGGATAGAGGCAGAGCTCCACAGTGCTGCCGTGCAATATTTCGAAAGGTAGAATAATGTGAAAGATATCCGTAAAGCCTATAGATTAGGATCCTGGCTCAATGGTGATATATTTGAATATGTGCAGATTGCATTGCCATGATCTGGGTTTATACACAGGGATCTATGTTTTCCCCTTTTGGTTTTCTTAATGCATTGGACAGGTCCAATATGAATGTTCAATATCAGTGCAGAAAGTAGTGTGTACTGCAGAAAGTAAGGGTGTGGAGGTCAAGCTAGTGGATATGTGTGTAGCACGTCCAACTGTCATGCAGGAGACCAGAGTTTGTGTCCCATCACAGACCTGAATCTGTGTTTTTATTAACCGTAACGATGACCTTTCCCTGAAGTCTTTTGTTTTCCCTCACCTTGGCCATAATCCAATTTCATTAAGGACAGAGAAATAAATGAGGCCGGAGAGGGAGGAAGAAAAACACTCTTAAAATATCTCCTACCACTTACCAGGTGAGTTTTGACATAGTGATAAGCCTAAAGCTCCAGTTGTGGAAGAAGTATTCAGATAATTTTCCCAAAAGCACCAAAACATGCCAGTCAATGGCCATTTTTTGTTGTAATGGTATATATTACATAACCGATGATATGTAGCATAACTATTTCATGGGTAGTTTTATCATTTGGTTCTCTACGTTTTGGGCCTTTTCTAAATAATTGTATCTTTTTGTTCATCAAACAGTTCAAATATATACCATTAGTTTAGAGGAGAAAAGTATATTTGGTAGACTTTTGCATAAAGTTACAAGCCAATTATTTTGTTGAACACTTTTAAACAATGTGATGAAGTTCTTCATTTGTTTTTTTTGTGTAAAATATGAATCTGAAAAGTAAGCATTAGCTATGGTTCTGAAATTAATGTAGTGTAGTAATAACTAAAATATTCCCTTCTGAATTGTAGTGAACTAGAGGTATTAAGTACCGTAAAATGGAAAAACTAAATTGAAAATAAAATACAAGTACAAGACAAGACGTGACTTCACACAACATGTGCTGTATTGAAATGATCTGGTTTTAAACATAAACATATCTAGATGGTAATTTCAATAAGTTGTCTTGATCCCCACATAATACTTTTTACTGTTCCCATTTTAACAGTATTTCCAGCTGCTTCATGCTGCATATTACCATGTGTTTTATGCTATTCTGTAAAACATTTTTTTGATAAATGCCACACAAATTAAACATATTGCTGATAATAGTATTATCAATATAATGTGCATAACTTTCAGTGTCACATCACACTTGTACTGGACTGAAACCCTGAAATTATCACAAATTACTTTACATTTCCAAATAATATTGTCCCAGTGGAGCGTCTGCTGGGTTGTGATTGACAGGCAGCTATCGCAGCCTCTGGGCTTCACTGAATAACGCTGAACGATGGGTCCCCAGAGCGACTGCGGCCTTTTAGGGCTCATTTTCTGGTTGAGTGCAGGTATGGACAAAGGTAAATCAGGAAGTCATGATGAGGCCAGGCCTCGTCAAAGCCTCACCGGTGAAGAGTACAGTGCATGGAAGACGCTCAGAATCCTAGCAGCTCTTTTTCACAAGCAGCATTAGCCACCAGCTGTTTCTGCTGTTTCACTGCTGCCATGTAATCTGCAGGCTTTGCATGTGGAATAACCTTGTTTTTCCAATCTCTTTGTTCTCAGAAAGCTTGCCCAATGATTGAAAAAAGACCGTGTGACCACATTCTGGTCTTTCGTTAATCAAACTGTGTGTTTTTATTTTGCAGTGGCGCTCCAGTCTTTAAAGTCAAGTCCAAGTCAGAGGGATACACCAACAAATATCTGACCTGCATAATTTATTCTTTTCTAATGTCTGCTTTAATTGACAGGCTTTTGAACTGCTTTTATTTTTCAACTGGAGGTTATGGAAAATTACCTTTTTTCAGAAATGGGCTTATTTGCTGTCTTGTGTTGATACCATTATATTTGTATGCTATGTTCAGAGCTACAGTAGAGCATCCAGGCTTATTACATTTAGGTGGTTTTGTCTGGTAGGACAGGTGGCGACACACACAGCTTGTTTGATGATGGAGACCATATTACTAAGCTAGAGATGTTGTGCAATATTGTTAGCTGTAGCTATAACCTTCACTGGTTACCGGTGGCCGCCCGCATCCGCTTCAAAACACTGGTACTGGCGTACCGTGCTACGAACAGATCTGGTCCAGTCTACATCCAGGACATGGTAAAACCTTACACCCCAACTCGTGCGCTCCGCTCGGCTTCTGCCAATCGCCTTGTAGCTCCGTCACTGAGAGCTAAACACTCAACAAAGTCTCGACTGTTCTCTGTCCTGGCTCCTCGATGGTGGAATGAGCTCCCCAATGACATCAGAACATCAGATAGTCTCTACATCTTCCGTCGCAAACTAAAAACATATCTTTTCCGACTATACCTTGAATAAAGGATGTAGCACTATAGTAGCACTGAAATGGCTCTTACTGATAGCACTTTGTAGTCGAACCTTTGACGAAATTGTACCTTCTTGATTCTTGTTGTTCTGATTCTTGTTTGTAACCGTAGAATGCACTTATTGTAAGTCGCTTTGGATAAAAGCGGCAGCTAAATGACATGTAATGTAATGTAATGTATAACCTATTTATTACTGCAGCAGACATTATTTATACCAACAAGTACACTGTAACAAGATTATGTAGTTTTTACAGTAATATTACTGTATATTGGCCATATTCTTACTGTAGAACTCCTATACAGTATGTTACTGTAGATCTGCAATGCATCATGGTCAAAATTCATTCCCGGGTAAATCTTACTGTAAATAAATGTTGCTGTAAATCACAATACAGTAAAAACATGTTGCTGTAAATCATATTACAGTAATACATGTTGCTGTAAATCACATTACAGTAATATATGTTGCTGTAAATCACAATACAGTAAAAACATGTTGCTGTAAATCATATTACAGTAATACATGTTGCTGTAAATCACATTACAGTAATATATGTTGCTGTAAATCACAATACAGTAAAAACATGTTGCTGTAAATCATATTACAGTAATACATGTTGCTGTAAATCACATTACAGTAATATATGTTGCTGTAAATCACAATACAGTAAAAACATGTTGCTGTAAATCATATTACAGTAATACATGTTGCTGTAAATCACAATACAGTAAAAACATGTTGCTGTAAATCATATTACAGTAATACATGTTGCTGTAAATCACAATACAGTAAAACACGTTGCTGTAAATCATATTACAGTAATACATGTTGCTGTAAATCACATTACAGTAATACATGTTGCTGTAAATCACAATACAGTATTTTTGAGCGGTTTTTCCTTTTTCAGCAATACAACAAAATCCGTCGCATTATTTTAACACAGATGTTACTTCTTGCTGCCACGCAGACAGAGGAGTAAACGACATGTTAAACCTCCGTTGCTACACAAACCATGACGGTGGACTATAACGTCGTGTGCCGACAGACATTTGATACTCTCAACACATTTTTGGAGCAACAACATTTCTGCAACAGCAAGGTAACGAAGCTCATTAATATCCCTTCATATTTCCTTTTTGCAGGGCATTTTGCAACTGTACATTAATTACAGACAGCACAGTGTTCTCAAGTAAAGTCACCGTGTAACGCTACGTGACTTTAAGAGGGAAGTAGGGACACACGTTCCTGCACTAGTAAGCTAACGTCGGTGTTACTAATATTACCAACATATAGTATTTGCTATTTGAATTGTGATATAAATTATTTGGCTTCTTATAGTGTATCTTTTAAATTAATTGGAGTTGTTTATGTGACGGCATCGTCGTGTATGTGTTGCTGCTCGTTAGCTAGGTTTCGTTAGCTAAGAGAAGATTTGACTCTTTTCTCTCTTGCTAGCTAACGTGCGGCTATGAAGGCCTCACGAGCACCACTGAAGGTGAACCACAACGCCACAACAGGTGAGACCTACACACATGACGTGTTTTCTGAGCTACACGCAGGGTAGACTGCAACAGCTGGTATAAACTTGGGTACATTGCTGCTAGCTTAACCCTCCTGTCGTGTTTGGGTCTAAACTGATCGATTTACAACTTTAATCAATCATAAATGTTGTGTTTTACATCTGTTTACATCAATACCTTATGATATCCTCCACACTATGCATGTGAACATGTAAAATTGCTGATCACTCCCCCTCCTGCTCTCACACACACACACACACACACACACACACACACACACACACACACACACACACACACACACACACACACACACACACACTTGTGTGAACACCTGTTCCCAGACCCATTTATAAAGTTGTACACATTTCAAACTTCAAACAGAAGAAACAGGTGTTTGTTATGGGAACCCATCTCTATCCTGCTTAATGTGCCCATCACCCCAAGTGAAGCACACCTTCCAGACTAAACAATGCTTCTTATCTTCTCACTTTCCCCCTAAATACACCTTTATTTGACCAGGAACACCAAAGTAAAGGTTTCTTTCATGTCTCTCCTAATAACAACGGTACTATTGTTTGTTTATTTTGTGTCACAGGAAACCTCCACCCAGGCTGATGTTGAGGCCCAGTTGTCCCTGCCAAGCACTTCTAGGCTCATCATGCTGGTAAGATCCCAGTACCAGACAAAACACCACATAGGCTGACATTGTCAGTAGTAGAAACATATTGTGGTATTTCTAATGGGAATCTTTAACTAATGTATCTCTGTCCTTCCACTGTAGGGAAGAGGACTCCTGCCCAGGAAGAAGACATGTTCATGGAGAGACTCCAGTTCATGGAGAAGACGACCACCAGGGAGAGGATTGCAGTTCAATACAGTAACAATTAAGTCCGTCATGCACATTTTATTGTTTGAAATTGCACTTTTTCCAGTTCAAATTGTTTTTATAGATTTCCCCCTTGACCTGAATATGTTATTGCTTCCAGTGCTTGAATTTTACTGTTTACTGTCAAATTACTTTAAATCATGTTTAAATTGTCATAGTAACTTGTAGAAAGAGGAACATTTAAAATGTTGTATGTTCAGGAATACCATTAAAAAGTGTTGTTGTTTACAACACTTTTTTTTAAACTAAAAAAATGTAAAATTTGTATTTAAAATGTTGAAATATTAAAATAAATGACTTTTGTTGAAAAAGAAATGCGTCTTCATTTTACAGTATGTAATTATTTTACTGTTATTCATTTACAGTAGTCTAGGATTTGCTGTAAACTGTACTGTACTGTTACTGTAATGACAATTACAGTAATACACTACTGTGATAGCAATTACGGTACTGGGATTATTACTGTAAACATGACTACAGTAAATGGGTACTGTGATTCATTTTACAGTAAGCATACTGTAAAATGAAATACAGCTACTTACTTGCTAATTGCTGCCAGCAACTTACTGTAAATTCTACAGTAATCTTGTTACAGTGTACTGCTAAAAGTTACCTTGTACTGCTAGCATTATTGTCACAGTTGCTGTACCTACTTGCTTCATGTGTACATTTAGAGAGGTAAAACAGAAACAGGATTTCCTTGATCAGTTTTTTTAAGCTTAAAATGTATAAATGAAATAGAATAAATTAAAATTATACTTCTATGAAGAAAGTCTGCAGTATGGAGGTGGAAAAGATGAGTCATCTCCAAGGACCAAAGCAGAAAAGGAGGGACTCCTTATGTTGTTAGTGCCTTTGCTTGGCAGCACACATATCTCCCAAAGCACTGAACATAAGGGATAAGAGGTACAGAGTCTTTAGCTGTGGGAGAGTTTTCTTTTTTGGTTTTGTTATGATGGATAGGCCTGTGCAGACTGAGTGCCATGATGTGTGTCTCTGGGAGTGCTGTGTTGTGACCTGTGGGGTCGCTCATCGATTCCCAGCCATCTCTACTAAACCACTAATAAGACACTTGGCATTTTCCCTAGTGCTATAATACTCCCTTTGTGAGCGTCCTCCACCTCTTTTAGTTATTAGAGAGGCTGGAAAAGTGTGTGTGTGTGTGCATTTTTCTGTGTCAAAGTTTAGTTGTGTGTGTGTGTCTGTATGTATCTGCATTTTTACATTACATTTCATTTAGCTGAGGTTTTTATCCAAAGCAACTTACATGCTATACAGTAGACCGTAGACACAGCAACGGGGAGCAATTAGGGTTAATTGTCTTGCTCAAGGACACATCGACATGGACTAGCGGAGCCGGGGATCGAACCACCGATTGGATGCACCGCATATGGATGCACCGCAATGCATATGGATGCATTTCTGCATCCATATGCGACTGTGTGTGATAGCATTACGTCTGTTATGTTTACCAAGAAATGTGTGCACATGTACACAGCTTTGTGTACGTGCCTGTATTTACATATGTGCATATGTCAGGAAAAGACAGATGACATCATGTGAGGCTGGATTTGTGTCCCACTGCCGGTAACAATGCAGCATTCCTGATGAGGACAGAAAAGTCCACCGTGAGGAGAGGGCAGATGAAAATGTCACCTTGGTAGCCGATGGAGGCTTGGTGAGGTTTGAGTCCCTCGGCGAGACCCAGAATGTCATCTGACTTGGAGGGGAATCATCAGCGAGCATCGTCTGATGTCTGAGGAGGAGGATTAGACGCAATGTTGGTGATGAGATCAGCTCAGACAGATGGAGTATTTATTCAAGCGAGAAGTCAGATTGACATGGAGGCTCACTGCACTGAGTCTTCATCCTTAACTTTGCTGCCAACTGTTAAGAAACTGCTGCAAGCTTGAACTGCTGTGAAATCAAAAACATGAATAAATTAGGTATCGTGTGTTTAATATATTCTGCAGTGTTGCTAATTTGCACGCAGCGATATTCACACTTTGTGATATTTGTCATGCTGCCCACTTAGCATATTAATAGTTTGTCCAGTATGCCTTGCTCCATTTTGTTTCAAGCTACTTACGTGTTTTAGCAGGATTGTCAGAAAAGCCGAGTGCTGCAATTATCAGTGTTATCACCAAATAATAAAAGTGCAAGTGCAACTGAACGTCAACAAGTTTAATAGCCACAGAATTGGGTAAGTGCGCTCCACTTTGCTTTCACTCAACTCCACACAAATACAACTGTATTTACAAAGTCCAGCAGAGAGAGAGCCACTGACATGAGCATGAAAAAGATATACAATAACCCGAGCCGGGTGTCTCAAGGCCGGCGACCCCATGGTAATAAATTTGTCTGAGGAAAAAACGATGACAAATAAAGGCCTTTAAATGTTCCTATTTTCTGCACAATATGTCAGAAAGAATTGATGTCTCACTATGCGGTGCCACAAATTACCCCCTGAGAGAAAAACAGCTCACTGCAGACAGCTGAGTGTGGGGGATCCACTCCGTCTGGAGAAGTCATAGCCAGACTGATAGGCTTGTGTGGAAGTCAGTGAACCTGACTGCACCTTACACCCACAAGGCTCGGCTCCTTCCTTGCTGCTGCAATGCAGACACCTTCGGGGAATATTCCTCCCCAGTTATCTTCGACGTTTTTTTAAAACTTCGTTTTCGAGGTTTTGCTGCCAAATCAATTACAGATGGCTCTTACACTTCAGCAACATGCCTCCTTGGTGCCCACGCTTACATACAGTACATCTGGAGGCAATGTATTCCATTACCATATTTAAGTTTTTACATTCGGTGTGGAGAGTCCAAGATAGACTGGATCAGATTTTGAACCAAAGCTGTAGATGCCCCTGAGCTAAGTGCCGGTGAGTGTCTCGCAGTCCACAAATCCCCCCCTGCTCCCCTCGTGTGTCCTGCAGATTGGTTTAGTGCTGCTCCATGCTCCAGACCGGGCTTCATTAACCGATAGCAGCAGAGATTGAGATATCATGGAGACATGAGTGCGGATAGAGAGCAGCCAGACAGAAAAGAGTTTGACTCCAGGGACACGCCGCACCGCACCACCTTACATTGTACATCTTAGAAGTGGCACGTATTTATCTTCCTCGCATGCTGAATACAACCATAATGATCATTAAAAGACAGAAATCCAGATTAATTGAAATGCAACGCGGGCTAATAGGGTTACTGATCAATACCGGCGACTCAATTACGTTGCCCAGTGTTGCATTTCTGGGTTTTCTGACTCACTCGCTCACCTTCTTGCTTGTAATTTGCTCTTGTTGAAAACAAAACAATTTTAAAGCAGCATTACTATTCAAGCATTTGTCACTTTGACTTATAAGGTGACCTTTTCCCTCCCACTTGTGTTGAGTTTCTGCTCAAGTACCTACATTTCTTCTCTTTCTTTAGGTCATGCATAGGCCACGGGAAGCTGTGCTAGATAACTACTGTTGGCATTTGAATTGCATGATTGCCAGGGGATTTTTGAATGACTGTGTTTTGACCCCGTTAAGACTGTTCTTTATCCAAAGAGCATCTAGCTGCACAATATCTGACATTACAGGTCAAGATGCTTTCCTATACGTACGGTTATTTAATGCACCACTCGAAGGTCATTGCACAACAGCCAGTGTGAAAAATATTGATTCAGGTGTTTCCGCGGGATCTCAGAATATAGATATTTTGTGGAAAAACAATGTATAATATTGTTGTTTTGACATGTGTCACTTTTGCCAGAGATGGCAACTCAGTGCTGAGCTGGTCTCAGAAATCTGCAAGAATGATGTGTGTTTAACTGCAGCTAAATGTCGAGTAAAAAACAAACAAAAACATATATATGATAAATGCTGACACTATATATTATATTATCCATTCTTTGCTCAAAGCATACAGTCTCCTCTCTCTCCAGTCAAACACTGTCCATTACTTTATGCACATGGGTATTTGTGTGATTTATCAGGTAATTGGTGTGACTCAATTAGTCTCCTGGGACCATTATAGAGGATGACAGACCATTACCTTTACCAGCTATAAGATGTGGCGTCATTCAGCATTTAAATCAAGCATTTCTACCTTGGCCAGCCGGTTTTAAAACAGTAACTAGTAAGTGCTTTTAGGAAGGAGATATTTTCAATTTAAGAAGTTGCTCTTTATTGATTATTGCAGCCTGCAGTATTCCAGGAGAATAGCTATTATAGAAGGCCAATATCAGGCTGAGAGAAGACCCAAGAAAGCTCCATTATGTTCCCAAAACCTGGCCTTCTGTGTGGAAGTGGAGAGTTCAGTTTAATTAGAGAAGTTCAACGTTGCTTTTTATGAAGCATGGAGGGGCCGCTCTGTCCCTCTTCCTCCTGCATACTTAAGAATCCATCACTTTTGTTGGAAGGAACAAGAGAAAAACATGCAAAGAAAAGAACAATTTAGAGTTTCTTAAAATCTCAATGGTAAAATGATGATTTCAATGATAACGCTTTATCTTAAGTAAACATATCAGAAAGTCACTAATTGCACTCTTAGTGGTATGCCTAGACCTCTTAATATTTACCATAGCATGCTTTTACAAGGGCAAGCATAATAATTTGCAAGAGGATTGGTGATTGGTGTTTGGTGTTTAGGAAACGACATTCATCGATTAAAATAACTTTGGCAGTGAAAGCAATGGTCCTAACAATATCTCAATAATGGAAACTTTAAAAGCCAGCACCCTAGTGAAAGGTCATCGTTAATGGCTGCCAATCAAACGCAAATCTCTTTGTTTCCTGACCTCAATTACTAAATACCTGCAAAACTAACCCGCGCTCCGTCCCAGGTCGTCACATATTGAAACGCACACGTGTAACAACGTGCCAACACATTGAAAACTAACACCGGAGGGGCACCTAGTGCGTTGACCTCTGATGCTAAGTGACATTGACCAAGCATCGGCATTTAAGGAGTGGGAGGGACGATTTGTTTTGGCTCTCAATTTACAGGTTTGCAATTTATCTGGAGACACCTATGACCAGGAATGTATCGTTTATCAAAATGAATTACACAGCTGGCGGAAAAACGTCAGAAAGAGCTTTTAAAGTATCGGTGCAGCAATCTACTCATAATAAATATACATTCAATCTTAATGAACAATTCAATACACCTTGAACACAATAGGACAATGTTCTGGAAGTGGAGGGAGCTGCAACAGCAAACAACATTGACATGAGCTGCCCTGAATGAAATTGGAGGTTTTTAGTCATTTTATTATTTTAAACAAACATCAGTGCCATGCTATTGTAATCATAATCAATATTGATCTATTCTTCTCAAGTAATTAACCATTAGCCACTGCATATTGTCTAACTGGATTTATCTTATTGTCAGATAGCCTATTGTCATAGGTTAGGATTAGGTAGATGGACAGAAAAGTCATTTTTCAGTTGTCATCGCTGCTCGGGTATTGGCCAATTTAAATCAGGCTGAATGGAGAGTGTCTCCAGCTAGTGTCTTTTACCAGCAATAATGTGGCCTAACAGGGATGATTCTGCTATTAGATATACAGTGAATCTGTAGTTGTCAGCGAGGGTTACCCCTGTCAGGCAGATGACAGCCCAGAAATGATTCTAATGGATGCCAATGGCTTTCTGGGATTTGTTTTTAATCAACAACAGAGTACACCAGGTCCCTCGGAAGGATGCAGATCTTTTTTTCATAAACGTCGCTGTTGCAAATAATGGCTGTGTGTGACAGATTAAATAGGCAGCGAGTACTTGGACCTGGCAGGAATGCTGCTGAAAAGTGCCAATTTCATTTTCAGGCTGCGTGCGAGCATCTGGCCACTGACATTCATTACTGACAGCATGTTATTAGAAGGCCAATCTTCCCCACTTTAGGAAACTTTCAAGTGCACTTTGGAGACAGGATTTTCTCACACCCCACACAAACAGTGAAAGTCATATAATTTAAAAGGTATACCTGGAATAATGCTCTTTGTCTTAAATTAATATGTTTCTTTGCTTCTTCAATTAAAGCTGTTCTAATCTTTTCCCTCCATTTTCTTTAATCACTTCCACTGTTCAGGGTCGTTCAGGGTCGGCGGGGGTCGATCCCAGCTGACATTGGCCGAACGCTACGTAGACAACCATTCATATTCACATTCACACGTATGGGCAAATTATAGTAATCAAATTACATCAATTCGCATGTTTTTGGACTGTGGAAAAAAAAAAGTTGGAGAACCCGGAGAGAACCCATGCTGCCACGGGGAGAACATGCACACTCTAGACAGAACAGTCGTTCAGCTCCTCTTGCAGCCCTTGTTCTAATCCATATTTCAATATTCACAATGCATCAGATCATTTGTAATGCCAATAATAATAAGTTAAATGTAACTACATTTTATTTGTACAACATTTGACATCCTCTGTCCTTCGGTGCACACACTAGGTGTGAGAAATGTGAAAGGGTTCGCTCTTAGTTACCAACTCACAGCAGACCTCCACGGAGCATTTCAGCAGCTTTTCGGCTCCTCACTTTTCATGTTGTGGCAAATAACAGACAACCTTTGCAACTATCTGGTGAACACAGTGAAGCATTTAGCAGCATATGACCCAGATATGTTTCTCTGGAGGTTTTGAAAACCAAGAAGCTTGGAGAGTAAATATTCTACTTACGCCCGTCAGCTCGCCAGACACACAAAACACAAATTAATGCTAATCTCGCTATATGTACTGGATGTTTACGGTATTATTTTTACATTACATTTAACATTAGGTTTAATAATGCATCATCCCATTGCCACATAATCAATAAGTTGGGAAATTGTAGTCTTCTGCTAAAATGTTGTAACATTTGCTAAAGTGCTGCTGATATATTTTTGTACTGCGAGTCTGCATTGTTTATTGTCACAAAGTCAGATACATTCAAGGACTGGAGCTCAATTATTATTAGACTATCTTTTTTCCATCTGAGGCCAGAAATGCTACATGATACATAATTTTTAGAAATTCATGGGGTTTACCAAAGAGAGGATGATAAATACTATACTATGAAACATGATTAATAATTATTTAAACAATATATATCAATTCATATCTTCTAGCTCTGCAAGTGGAGATGGGACCTTGTCTTTAGTTGTAGCTCCACCTTGTGATGTAGGGTAATATGTGCAAGAATACTGTCAATTATATTTTGGCAAATAGAGCCGACAGCATTATTGTAGCCTATTATCACTAATAATTTTTTATTTTCATTACCTTGGACAGCTGTCCACGTTGATTAATGGTTGTGTTTACTGCCTGTGTTGACACACTTTTGCAATATGGGACACCAGGTGGGAGATATAGGGCTTACAAAAATCCCCACATCATACGTTTAATTACCAATGAGATGCTGTGGTAAAAAACGACAGCTTGTGCACTCATTGGATCGTATATGTGATGTGAGTGTGAGTCTCTGCAAGTGGGTTAATTATACGCTTCTACAGTGATTGTAAAGGGTCTGGGACCCAGAGTGTCAATCATTTCGCATATGACCCCCTCATCTGGACGTAGGCATCTCTGCAGTGACATGGGAACTGTAACAAGAGGCTGATCTGCCCACTACACTGAGTCTTCATTTAATAGCAAAGTCCTCCAACAAAACAACTGGGGATTTACAAACAGCTTCACCGGTCTCAGCGGAGGTCATTACAGTGGGGATGAGTGGCATCTCCTCACAGTGTAAAGAGCATCAGTCTGTTGACAGAGGAGCAGGAGAAAGCGAGGACAGAAATGTGTGTGAAAGGAGCGAGGACATGAGAGTGTGCAGACATCGAGCCAGGGTGGGAGATGACTATAATTGGAGACATAACAGCGTTGAGAGCAATGGGGACTTGAAAAGAGGTACAAGGTTGGCTGATGGAGCAATCAAAAAAGACTTTCTGAGAATGCAATGCCACGTTGCTCTCCAGTTTGGATGTAGAGCAGTGGATACTCGGCTCACATGATCTGGTGATAGCGTGGAACTGATGCTCCTCGCCAGACCATAAAGTAGCTCTCTTTGACCACAATGCCCATAATGACTTGTTTACTGATGTACTGTTGGGTTAATGTGCTGTGGTCTGCAGTGAGTTATGGTTGCTTGAATATGGGTCAGCTAGTTACTTAAAACTCAAGATCTAATGTCACTCTGGAGGTATTGTCTGTGCCTAAATTATTGACAGACTTATTGATCAAATGCTGCTCCACCAGTCCCTGTGTGTATTCACTCTGCCTCTTCCATGAGACAACAACTCCAAGGATTATCAATCTGGTGCAAGCTTTGGCTGAGTCTGGCGAATTGGCAGGAATCTAAATGTCCTAGGCAATTTAAAAGAGAGATTGAGTTTTACCTCTTATTCAAGAAGTAGTGATTGTTCTTGCGAATATCACTGAGAATCACTGAAATATAATTTTCCAACAGAAATACATGAAGTGACCACGGCCTCTGAACCACGTATGACGTGGTGGTGGCACACAGTGTGTTCAAACAATTTAAAGTGAACGAAACCAATATTTTGCTTCAGGAAAAACATCACGAGCATGTACAACTCAATTTAACAATAACAGAGACACGAACAACAGTCTTGTATATGTGTGTCCACCACATGAAGCATCCTAATGGACTTTCCATTGGCATTGTTTCTACGGTGCCGACAAGTCATTTGAATACATTACATGCGCAGCAGAGGATGTTCTTCCTGAGGCAGCTGAGGAAATTCAACCTGCCAAAGACAATGATGGTGCACTTCTACACTCCCATCATCGAGTCCATCCTCTGTTCCTCCATCACCGTCTGGTACGCTGCAGCCAATGCCAAGGACAAGGACACTCGACACTTTAACACTACTTTTGCCACTTTCACACAACACTTACATCCATGCACTTTGTCTTATTTTTATATTCTACTGTTCAATTGTAAATATTCATTCATCCATTCATTCATTCCCATTTATTGCACTCTGTTTATTGTTAAATGTGTATTGTTAAATGTTAAATGTATGCACCTTCCGCCAGGACAAATTCCTTGAATGTGAAAACAAACATGGCAATAAATGGTTCTGACTCTGATTCTGATACCACCACCATGTAATTCCCTTTTAACCGCTATTTTTGTGAACTAGACATTTCACATATTTTTGGGAAACCAGGCTGGTGCAAAACTATTGGCATAACAACGGAGTTAGCTACAGCAGAACATTCTCCCCAACACTCAGGGCCGTGCTGGTGGGAGTGTGTTGCTTCAGCATCAATCAGAATCGACAGTCATTTTATCTTTTGTCCTGACAATTACATGGTGAATGTATTTGATTTGCCTTGCTAGACGACATTGTGTTACTTTGCAGCAGAGGTTGAGCGTAGCTACTCCACCGCCCACTGCGTTGGAACCCAAATCAATCAAGGCAGCTTTTTTTTTCTTCTTCACGCTGGGATAAAGTTGGTCTGAACACAACCTAATGTCTGCAACACTTTCCACATTATTTCTCGTGATTAAAATTGGCCTTGCAAATTTTGCTCTGACTGTGCCTGAACAATGCAATGACCTGCTTGGTAATTTAAAAATGTATCTAATTTGAAATACTATGACCTTATTCTCAAACTTAATTGATATTGGTTTCGTTACTGTTGTTTGCATATTGAATATCTAATATGAAATGTGCTTTGAACTGCAACCATTTCCTATGCATATTGGAGGATCTGAGTGTCAGGACCACAGCGTTGTCATTTTTATAATGTATTATTCCAAAGATAATCCTATACCAGTTTTATTAATTTGCATGTGATAATTGGTTTGCAGCAGTGAATGCAGTAGGTAATTGCCAGTAACCAAGCATTAGGACTCCCCACCAACTTTAAGACCCACACAAATAAATACATGAATGGCGGAGTCATCTGATGTGACTCAAGGTGAGCTTCCCACTTCACAGTTACAGCACAATGCATGTGAGTGTGGAGATGCAGCCACAATCCTATCTGTGTGTGTCAGACACCGATTCCCTGTTGAGGCATTAATTGCATCTCTCGCTAATCCGGTCGCTTGTCAGGGCTGCTGCTGCCGATGGCCCTTTACAGAGGGATAATCGCCAGGCTGATTGGGCAAAACAGTGCACACCTGTCTCTCTTCTACTGCAGCAGCAGCAGGTTGATGAACAGGCCTTGTGTGGCAAGAACTGTACGCCAGTTTGAATTCATATATCCACATTACGGAGATAAGATAAAGTGTTTAAAGGATCGCAAAGCTGAAATTTCTGATCACATTTTTGGACATTTGTCGTATAGTGAACTAAATGTTTTAACAAGGTAAAACAAGGTATCATTTGGTGAAACAGGTTATCTGATTTCAGCATCGTCTTTATTGTGTAACTCCAAACTCATCAATTTAACTGAGTTGCGCCTGGTTGGTGAAACCAGATCGATGACACAAAGCTGCTCCTTTAACAACCTCTCTTGGTGACAGTCAGACACAATTCTTTAAATTCTTTATTTTTTAAAGAATATTTTTCTAAGTCTGTTCATACAAACTTGTGATTCGTTTAGTTTCTGATTGGTTCGGCTCACAGCTATGTCTGAGATAGTAAATCTTCTGTTGCTCAGGCTTTCTAAAAAAAAACTAGTTTTACTTCAACAGCAAACACAAGGGGTTAATATGCAGACCGAAACATGCATAAAGTTTGCCCATAATTATCACCTTTTTCTCAAATATTTTGGGACCCATTTTAAGGGGCCTGAGCTCATCTGATAACCCTCTACTGGTGAAGAGGCTCCATCCTTTTAAGTGAAACTGGTGGTTTGGTGTTTTCAAAAGCCCCCTCTGGTTATGGTGTGGGTCAATCTCAAACCAACTCCTCATGCAGTCTTCATAAGCAGGATCTCTAACTTGATGCTCTGTTCCCAAACCTTACAGAGTCATCCTGGGGATTGTACTGCTTTAACTCAGTAAATGATTAACTTTTCTTCAGTGTTCAAAAGTAAAAGTTTACTCCTAAATCAGAACTACATATTTTCCCTCGTACCTATTCTGCTATTTATTAATCTAGATTGTTTTGTTGTGAGTCTCCAAGCGTTGGATATATCAGTCTTAGAGATGTCTGCCTTCTTGCCAATGTAATTGAACCATTAAGAACATGTCTATCGAACATTTCTGTTCACTTCAATGGGGAAGGTAATTCAAAACCTCTACTGCAGGGCAACACAAGTAATTCTTGTTTGTCGTAAGAATTTGTAGCACCCTTCACATTTCTGGTCGTTGTGGTGGTTTGTACTTTGCTTTGGTACTTACAGCTCTTAGTGTTTGTGTTCTTTTAAAACTTTTAATTTCATAAAAACATGTTTTTTCTTGAGAATTTCCTCTTCCACTCAAACATTTCTGCCTTTGTTGGGACATTCTCTACAGGTAACAACAGCAATTATTAAAGAAGCGAGAGAGAGAGAGAGAGAGAGAGAGAGAGATACTTAGCCTAGTCTGCAAATATCCTGCTATCCTGTTATTTGGAGGAATCAAATAGGATGAGGTTTCAGAATGGGAGAGAATATGATCATGTAAATCTGCATTCAAAGGTGGCTATTTTGTGTTTGAGGATTTGACATTTCTCGCTGAGCGCTAAGAATAGATTCATGCCACTCTCATGTATGTGCAGTAACAACGGCGCTGGAACCAGGAAGGGATTAGCTTAGCTTAGCCTGAGGGAGTAAACAGCGAGTCTGAATCCGTCCAAAATAACAAAACAAAATGTAATTTGTGCACAACAGACATGTAAAAAACACAAAGTGTTGTTTTTATGGTAATTGTACATGCTTTACATGACAGTGGTATTCTCAACTAACTCAAAAAATGAGCAAAATGACCTCCAAAGCGTGGTGGGGTTGCGCTCACCATCATTAACTGAGCACCTCGTGGAGCTACAACAGACATGTATGACCTCAAGCGTCAGTTTGAGACATTTTTCCAAAAGACCCTGGTGAAACATGGGGGCCAAGTGGAATCTAAGCTAATTGCCTTTGGAGAGGTCTTGGTCCCTACAAATATAGCTCAATCCATAGAGTAGCAGCAGGTCAATACTGGCCATGACCCTGTGGTTTGTGCTTGGTGGCGGTTTCAAAGTTCACACACCAGCTCAGACGATGGATCAGAATTATGACATGTCGAAGGTGAAGGTGAGTTGTAACACAAAAAATATGTTTTTAGTGTGCCACATGATTTTGTGTCAGATGTAAATATATATATATTTTATTCCAACATTTCTCAAAGAATATATTTTTTATATTTTTTGTGCGTGTATATTTTTGTTGTGACCCACTATGACGTCCCTAGAGTCTGAAATGATGTTACCTTTTATTCACTTAAGCCCCAGAAGACAGAAGCCAAGCCTCTATGGATATCTGGCTAAATAGAATTGGGCCCAATAAAAGTAAGGTGTAACATAACACAATATTTTGTCCACTCCATCAATATCAAGAGGTGCAAACTAAATATTTGAAACACCCAATATGACACAACAGCGCCACAGGAAATGACAAACTGAATCCTTTTAAGCAACAATAGGGTACGATTTATTGATGTTGTATCAGCTACATACACCGGAAAGTAAAACATGTACAAATGTTGTTATTGTTATTGTTATGACGAGTAATTACTGATGGCCATGTTAAGATTATTGACTATTGTATTTAATTTGTTTGTGTTTTTATGGCTTTTTTTGGTTGGAGTTTAATTGAATATCATTATTTCTATGTTAAAACCAATTATGCCACCAATTTCTGCTTGGGGCTAACGAGGAGTACATTTTAGTGTTAAGTAGCCTCTCCTTGTTGTGCATGGATTTCAGCTTGTGTATCTACTATCAAAGCCAAACCTTCAAGGAATAAAGAGAGAACACCACATCACAGAGGCTGTCAACCCATAATCACATCATGTTTGTAGAAAAAGGAAGAAAAACAAGACATTTTACTGATTAAATACTATTGCACAGATTTAAACGACGCTTAAGACTGAATGCGATCTCCAAAAACAGGACCACCAGAGATGTGATTTAGGAAAGTTATGACACAAATATCAAACATTTTCTTGTGTATATCTCTAGTGGCATTCATGTATATTTTTAGGTGCAAGTCATTCCTTCGCACGTGTTCTCACATCTTGTCAGTCTTCATGAATTGTTACCTCAGCGTATCTCAAGAGAAGCTGCCTTTGCTGCTTGATTGACACCATAAAATGAGCAGCAGCACAAGCTTTGTGGTTTGACTGTCAATTTTTATGTTCATGGTAGGTCTAATACACTACTTACTGTAGATACTAAGTGAAGCAACGTAAAATCCCCTCCACAGATGGGGATCATTGTGACATAAACCTTCAGAGGCCGAGTGGCATTATGTACTGGCTCTTAACCACTGAAGCAAATAATGGGAGTTTTCTGTCGGAAGGTTTACACATTGTGCTGTGTATTTTTCATTATTCACTTTTTTTTCTAAAGGAGGTGTTAGTATTCTGATAGATTTATTGCAGCCAAATCCTGCTTTAAAGCCACTGTAATAGCATATATTGAACAGTGTTTTGGATATAATGAGTCTTAAAATATAATGGGAAAAGTTAATAAGGTGTCACAGTTTGTGGCTGCTGGCATTTTCTTCATGTGTTTTTAAGACCAGCACCCCTTGCACTCATCTTGTGAGACTGTAACAGAATAAGAACAAAGAAAACAGCATGAAAGCACAGCTCACTTCTTGCCACCTACATCTATAGCCTGGGGTAGTACAGTTGGGCCTCTGTACAAATCATAATACAATAGAGGTGAAATACGATCCTGGAATCTTTAAACCACAACTGCAAAGCTATACATATTCTCTCTGCTTGTAATTTGGTTTTTTATCTTATTAATCAGAAAAGGGATGAGGCACCTGACACACATCTGACCACTTTCCCCATGTAACTGCAATAGGTGACCTCTCCAAGGGATCCAACCGAGCACAGAGAGAAAAAAGTGGATCTTATTTTTCTTTCCATTCCCTGCATGAGTGGATCCGAGCGCAGGCTTTGGTCTGCTTTTGTCTCCTCTGTTCTGTTTCTCTCATCCGCACTCTACCTTACGCTTGACATTTCTTCTCCATATAGGTCAGTCTCCATAGGAAGAAAAGAAAGGAAAAGCAAGAAACACCGGGGCAACGTTGAGCAACAACTATTTAGGTAACCTGTGATGGTGTGCGCTACCAAGGAAAAGGCACTAATTGCCTCTACTCAGCGGACCAGCCATGCATAATTTTGTTTTCTACCCCCTACATGCCCCATCCCATGTGTTGGTTAATTAGCAAAAGAAGAATCATGTTTTTGTCTGTTGAAGGAAAAAACATTGAAAGACAGAAACACTGGGAGATTTCTTGATTACACAGAGGTGTCTTTTAATAGAATAGGAACTGAAACAGACCAGATCAAATGTGATTAGCGGCATGTTCTACGAGAGCTGGCAAGTGAAGAAAAATACCTGTTTGGGATCTAATGGGAGGAGGCTTCATGAATTTTAAGTGTCTGCGAGGAAAACAATTACAACAGACAGAGAGGAAGAGAGTGCCGATCAGATCAGTGCTACACCCTCTCAGTCATCCAGCTGGGAAGTCAAACACCAGCGCCTAGAGATAGAGTCATTTGTAAGATAAATAAAGCTAGATGCACCACTCTGCCCTCCTGAACCAGACAAAGGGAGAGAAGCTGGGCGTCTCTCTCTCTGTCATCTGTCGCAGGGCCGAAGCTCAGCCTAGAAACTATCAGGAAGATGATGTGTCTCTAGAGACGAAGACGCCTGGGGAAAAAGGCAGCTCTTAATCATCTGAGACCCACTTCTCTGGCATTTCTCTCTGTGTAACGGGACACTAGCGTTTGCACACATACCGCATCTTCTTCTAATGCTATTTGCATACTCGCAAATCCTTACAAAATGCAGTTTTGTTCTCCTATTTATTTTGGACTTCAAGACAATACCATCTCTAAACTGAGAGTGTTATTAGAGTTTGAGTCATTTCCTTTCAGGGCTCTGCAGTGGCTGTTATTAGGGAGTATAATAGCTTGCCGAACAAAGTAAGGGCCTATGTGGCTAATTAGAGACTTGGACTCAAACATGGCTCATCTCTTCAAACAGAGCCTGGCATGCTTGAGTGGAAAATGACAGAGAGAATCCATCTCCATTCATCTCCCCCCTCCATCAGGTCTGCATGGGAGCAGCAGCGAGCCACCGTGGGCCGGGCTGCAGAGAGCAGCCATCAGGATAATAATTTGTTACCAGGCAGTCAAGAGGCTCCAGACCACACAGAGACAGGGCGTGAGGTGGTATGACCTCAGGCAAATCACGCCACACACACACCAACTGTGAGAGAAATTAGATGTGATTGTAATCAATAAGGGGCATGTGTTTGAACGGTCCATGTGCACCGTGACACTCGGAAATGGTGAATCTGTCAGGGGGTTTGTATCCTGATTTTCTGTGGTCACGTGCTCCTACCAAACTTGTTGAACTGGCATAAAGTTGTGGTTCATTGCAATTCCTATGTGCCATCTGCATACTAGCATTTATATCAGTTTTTGTATTAACTTTGTATTCGATGTGCCACCTGGAATGATACAGCACATGCTATACCATTTCAATAGGCATTTTCCACAGCAGACATAAGTGTTAGTGATAATATTGAAAATTATTCTGTCCTATTTTAATGTCCCATTTGTCAATGCCATGCGATACCGGGGCCCTGAAACTAAAGCAGCTAAATGGAATTCAGCCATTGTTCATTTTACACCCGAGCTTATCCTACTGTGACGTATATCTAGAATATGATATGCATATCCACGTCAAAGTCTCAATGCAGACAAATTTGCCTGAATTAAAGTCACAATGTTTTTATTATGGTAAAGCAGTAATTGAGTGCACCTTACATTGTATAAGGCCACTAAAGCACCAGTACTATCTGTTACTCATGATATGTTTTTACACCCACACACATGTGTTATATAGAGAATATTGCATTTAGTGTACATTTTCTGCAGGTACAACCTAGTTATTAGTCTACTTTGAGTATTGGTTTTAATCTATTCCAACTTCACGTTCATATTTACTCAACGCCATTATCTTCAAATATAGAATCAGCCGAGCAATTGGCAGTCCAATAGACATTTTAACTTACACTGTGATGGCCTATTGGGGGCAGTAACTCACTAGAAACAGAAGTTATTCAGATAGTGAGAAGCAAGGACCTCTCTCTCTCTCTCTCTCCCTCTCCCCATATGCACACTTACATGAAAATGAGATGCGTGAGATGAAGCCCCTTTCAAACGATAACCTGTTAAGTAAACAATCAATGTGTGGATGTGGGAAGGGAAAAAGCTGCCCTCATGTTGGCTTGTTGGGAAAAACAATAGGCTGTAATAAAGGGTGCAGACACGAGGTGCAACTGCCATTAATATTCCTGTGCTGAGAAGTGGGCTTGATTTTAGGCCGGTCACGAGGACCTCAGCTTCACACAAGTCAGATAATTACCTATTTAGATTTCACCCTTACAGCCTTTCTGCTGTGAGAGCCCCAGGTTGCTAATGATAGTGTGTGTGTGTGTGAGACAGAGAGAGAGCGAGAGAGAGACAGAGAGAGAGCGAGAGAGAGAGCGAGAGAGAGAGCGAGAGCGAGAGCGAGAGCGGGTAGAAGCAGAAATTAATATGCCATTGTTCAACACGTGTAAGAAATGACAATCCGTGTTCACAGAGGTGTTTTTTTTATGTAGGTGACTTCGTAGTGCTCGCCAGTATTTTTGAGGACATGTGCTATGCCTGGCTAACAGGTGTACTTTGATGAGTGGAGAGAAAGCCAGACCAATTGAATGTTGATGGCTGATTCATCTAAATCAGCGGTAAAAGAGGGGACATTTGTTCAGTGAAGAGGGCTATTTATCAATGGTGACTGATATCCAGCAGCGCTGCACTGCCTCAGGCTGGACCGATCCATCCAGTGCCAATCACTGAACTCTGCCAGAGGAATTCACGGCGCCTTCAGCACTCGAGTCTGGCTACTGTAACGGGCCGGGCCCACTCCTGAGGCTTCCACCTGTTCTCCTGGGGTTTGCTGGTGTGGTCCCGGGGTCTCTTTTTGGAAAAGGGCCAGGTAAGTCCACGCTACAAATACATGTGCATTGAAAGATGCATTTTGATAATGGGGCCGGGGATTCAGATCCCGGTCTGGGTGGGCCCTCTGTGTGGAGTGTGCATGTTCTCCCCGTGTCAGCGTGAGTTCTCTCCGGGTTCTCCGGCTTCCTCCCACAGTCCAAAGACATGCAGCTTAGGTTAATTGGACTCTAAATTGCCCGTAGGTGTGAAGATAGACTGGAGACTTGTCCAGGTGTTCCCTGCCTTCGCCCAATGACAGCTGAGATCGGCTCCAGCGCCCCGCGACCCTAAAACAGGATAAGCGGTTCAGATAATGGATGGATGGATGGAGTAAGTCGTCATTTAATTAGAGTATCGTTTGATTACGCTTGGAGTTTGTCACACCAAAGTCTTACATATGGTCTTGCCTTTTAATTCCCTCTTCACTATTTTGCTTGTCGGTTTGATACTAAGAAAAACATAACTTCTCCCACCGGTAGGCAATCACTTCCTTCTCAATTGGCAAAAGCTTAAATGTCACCTCTTTAGTAACCTTTAAAGGGCTCACTTGTTATTGTCTTGTAAAATTAATAAACTTAAGGTTCCAAGAAGTACTGCTGTTTTTGACTGAACAAGTAAACATTTTTATGTAAACACAGTTGAATGCAGAATTAACTTGGACCAAACACCAGCTTGCTTGTCACATTGATTAGAGCTTAGGGCATACGGGGATTACATCTCTAGAGGACTTCTGGATTGATTTTGGCCTTCATTGTGTGTTGTTTGTTAATGACTGAAAACTTTCAGCTCATCAGTAAAATAGACATGAAGCAGTATACGACATAACAAAAAGTTATTACACTAAGGATGATTCATTTAATGGGTTTATGTTGTACTGTGTGCTCATTAAATAAAAACCTTTTTCTGCTTTTATCTGTTATTTTCACTCAAAGGGGGGAGGGGTGATTATGCCAGTTCCACAACTCGTATGTTAAAAGACTGATCACACATTGTAAAATATATTCATATTCATACCTGCTTATTTTGTCAAATTGAAATAATCATTGGAATATGGAATCTTTTTTATGTTTTATTATTGTCATTCTCCCAAGGAAACATATTTGGAAGAAGACCATGGGATGTGGCTGAAAGCATGTGCTACAAGGAAATGTAGCAATGCTTAAAAATATAGTCCATGAAATAAACCCTGGAAAAACAAAATGCAGTCCAAAAAAAGTATTACTCTACATTTTTTATGAGGCTTTCAATAAATATTGTCCTTGTCCTTGAATATTCTGACCTTTCAGATTTTTTCCCTTACATGGTTCAATGTTGAAAATATAAACTGCACGGTAGAAAAATGTGAAACTGCGGAAAAAAAAGAGCTCCAGCACAAATAACTCTTAGGAATCCAGTGACACAATTGCAATAAAGAATATATATGCAACTTTAATTTAAATCACTATTGTCAAATATTCAGAGAGAATAAATATCATGGAATCACAACTCAACATTTAGGTCTAGTACGACTACATCTCTGATATAATAAAGCACATTGAGAAATAAGCAAACACTATTGCCCTGGGAACAAGTGTTGAATTTCTTGACTGCTCCATACTTTGGAAATTTGAGTTTTGTTTTACACAGAGCTGTTGCAATCAAGTTTATATCACAAAAGCTAAGGATCCTATGGGCATCTGAGCTGGAGAGTTAGCTACACCCAGTGCCTATAGCAGACTCTGACAGTTGTTTTCAATAGTGTGCAATGATTCATATTGTTTTTGTTAATGCATGAATTGAACATTTTACACATTGTGTTTGTGTGTTCAGAAGCTAGATATCCAGCTCTCAGGATAAAAACAGGCCTTTGGAAACTAAATAGACGCATTATAGGTAATAATTGGTTGCCAGTTCTATCATGAAAACTACTCAAATTGATTAAATCTTCTGGCAGTGTCAATTTTATGAAAGAAAAGATAAAAAAGCAATGATGTCAGCTCGAGTGGTTAATTGTCGAGCATGATGCACAAAGACAGGAGCACGCAGAAGATGATCTGATTTAAGTAGATATGAAGTTACAAATTATGGCTCAGTACTACTGTAGCATTGAACAAATGAAATCCAACGCCGTTAATGCCAAGTTAGTTCAATGAGATAGCGCTCCCCTCTTATCATTATCCATCATGGGATCGAGACCACAGTGGATCGTTTTTTATCTGAAGTGATGACAATAGCTTAAAGGCATGCGATTCAAAAACACCTGTGGCGCTCCATTGACAATTTATTTGTTGGCAAGATGATTTGGCTTATTGTGGACAGCCGAAGAACACACTGTACGTTTCCACTCATTGTGTCACTTGGAAAGGGATTTAACAACCTCCACATCCTCCTTTTAATGTGTTGTTGAGTTTACAATTGTTGCTTGAAATGTTTGTACTCGGCTCCCCTTTCAAAGCTCCGTCTCTGAATTTGGATTGATCATCGACTTTGTTCTTGATCCACTCTGAGCTCCAGCCCCTTAAAGATTGGTTAGGCTGTGGTTTTGTGTAATAACTTCATGATATGTCTACATTGATGCACATACAAATACCTCATTGTGGCACTTGGAAACACCTTTGTTAAAGACATGAACACAGGATATTTTCAGTGGATATCTGCATACAGTTTAGCAGGAATGGTCACTGTTCCCTCATAAAGAGCACGCAAACAACATTCATCCCTTGATAAAATGAGTCCGGCATTATCTGGGTAAAAAAACAAACAATGAGCAGGTAATTCTCTTTCCACTGCTGTATCCAAACATTAAACCAACAAAGGAAGAAATTACCTGCACTGAGTCCACACACAAAGCTCCTGCACCCATTACTGCTGCAGCATGTTATTTCTTGTGTGAAATGGACACTTTAATTTTCTATCACTGTGTTTACACATTCTGTCAAGTTGATTTTGTCTCTTCTTTACACAGAAAAGCAAACAAAGAGCTACAGTATTGTTCAGCTTTTCTGCTAAATGTACAGGCAGAGTCCTCTCAGCCACCTGAAGCCTGTCTGTCAGTTTCAAATAAGAAACTATACGAGTGACCTTGAACTTAAAATTATGTATTTGTTTGCATCTCTAAAGGTATTTATAGGTATACATTAAATTACATAATTATCATGTCTTGTAAATCTCTCAGAGAATGTTACGCTTTCCATAAAACTAATTACAATAACACAAATGTATAATTATACTGATTGAATGAACTGATTGAACCGGCCATGCAATTGAAGAGAAGTACTGCACTCACAGCAATTTCCTCTTCTTTTCTTTATCTTCTTCCACTGGTTGTACCAAAACATATAACAGTTGATAACCCTAACCCTAACCCTAACCCTCCTTCAACTTGTTTTTTTCCCCCTCGTTTCACAGTTTTCGGTTTATGTTATCGAAGCAAAAAAACATGCATTATGGTGAACTTAGTTCACATAACTTCAGTTTTAAACTACAGTGCCCAGCTGTTTCAGGATACTAAGCCTTTATAAGAAACCACAGCAAGTGAAGTCAGTAAGTGCAAAGCGGTATCAAACTTGGCTTATACTTAATGTTGACATGTAAGGCGTGACACATGATTTCCAATGCATCTTTCTGTCTGTTTTTAATTGAACTTCATGCTTCAAGCTATGACACGATCATCTTAATTTCATAGCTGCAGAATATGAGGTGAGTCTCTCTTGCAATGATCTACCACCAAGTTAGATATTTTGCTGGTTAATTCATTTAAACATATGTGTGTACTTTAAGATCACATTCTGTGCTGCATGTAGAAATATTACAATTTTTTTACTTTGCAGACAGAAAAGGTTATTATTGTTTACTCATAATTAAGATATTCTAGAAACAAGTGTTCTTAAAGTGTTCCCAAAACAAGTATATTTCCGTGTTAATAATTAATAATTCAAAATTCCATTAAGTTATTTTACATTACAATGTTCCCAACCATGAATCTACCTACAAATAAAACAAATAAAAAAACATCTGCAATAATTTAAACCCTTGTACTTAGTAACACAGCTGTGCCATACAATTTGTTGGCTCACTCATACTGAATGAAACTAACAAGCAACATCTGCCCTATTCTACATCTGCTTACGTTTTAATGGGCTAATGGTTCTATTGGATTCCACTTTTTATTAGTTTATCACACTATGCCTCAAAGTCAATGAGAAACAAATGCTCATGGAGTGTCGTTTCAGGTAATGGTACCTAAAATCCTCCTCTAGTGTCCTTGGCATGATATCTGTTTACTCCTCAGTCAGTATATGGCATGACTATACATAGTAGCAAACTAATTCAGAATATTAGCATGCATGTCAATTAATTTTATTCAGATATGGAGGAACTTTCAAGGTCCATCACCCAGCTTTGCTGTTATATTCCAAGTTTATTACTATGAAATTCTCTCCAGTATGCCTCAGCCCAACACTTATACAATTTACTTGCTGAGAAAATTGAATTTCACTTCTCCGACAAGAGGCTAAATTTCTCTGTCTAGATCATAATGACAAATCACTTCTTTTTATTGCAGAGTAGATTAATTCAAACTACATACTAACTGTGAAACACCTCGGCCACAGATCTTCTGCAGTGTCTGCTTAAATTAGACTTTATGCATGACTTTGAAGTCTGGATGTTATCTCTCTATTCTTTTGCACACTGTGCAGTGCACCTTGCATGAACTCTTGCTATGAATACAGAATATAGTTTTATTTATTCTTAACAAGGAAAGTCATATTTAATATATTTAGTTATTTAGCACAGCTATGAAAAATAAGGAACTGCATGATACTAGTAGTTTACCAGTCACCATATTAGGCTGAACTCTATGCAGGGTAAAAAAAAAGAAAAATCTAAGATGAAGAAATATTCTCCACTCTTATATTGATCTAATATGATCATTATTTTTTTTGTAGCAAAAGAAAATGACAGATTTACATTTATTCAATTGAAAATATGATTTATGGCCAATGACCCAGACATTGCGCTCTGTGGCTATTTAACCAAATATAGCAAATATAGATGTGTTCAGGACAAACCAGAAAGAACGACAACTTTTGTGATCTTTTACATGTTATAATTTCATTAAAGTTGGAATTTTACAAATGGTATTTCTCTCAAAGCATGGGCAGATACAGTATTGATGCTGCCTCCTATTCCAGAGGAGAATCAAGAGAGCAGGATCCAGCCAGCAGTGTGGAGATGCCCTGATTGAGAGCAGAGACAGCTCATGCTAGCTTTTCAAAGGACAAGGTTACCATCCAGCCACTCTAGGGAATGAGCTTCTTCCAGTGGGATTCCTCCCCAGAGAACGTGGCTGTGTTGGGATTTTTTAATCCCACTTGGCTGGGATGAAAATGAGCCGCCCCCTCCTTCTGATCTTGATTACCTTCTAAATGAAGTGAGAGTGAAAGGCAGCCCACGTCACAATCAGCTCAGACCATACTGAATAAAACAGAGCCATTATTATGAATTACTGTTCTTTCAATATGTTGCTGTAATATGAGCATAACCAGATCTGCGTCAGCAAGAAGAAAATGTGGAATTGTGTTTTTTTCTCATATACTAACAGTATGATTTTAATTGGTTTTGGAACCTAGGATTTAAGTTAATATATAAAAGCAGCTTTAGCATTAATTCCTGGTCCTTTCTGTGTCCATCTGACCAATGCAAGAACAATGCTTATTGTTTTGTCTCTGTTTGATCTAAAAAATAAATAAAACGTCTTCGGGAAATCTCTTGCTGTTTATGTGCTGGATGCTTCACTATGATCACCTAACTACTGCACTGTCCATGCAGCATACACTGTTTTGTTTATCATGTTTTTTTTATTATTATGTTAATACTTTATAATATTTCATCAAAAATACATATGGAACAAATTGAACAGAAAATCAATTAAAAATTTTGCAGGGAGTAATCAGTAATATTAGCCGGTGAAGAGACCGGTGACAGCAAAAGTTGCTGTGTGCAAAACCAAAAACAATAAGCTGAATGTTGCTGACATGCTCCAATGGGCTGAGGAGGAACTGTAGATTAAGGTGCTACGTCTTTGTGGATTTTAGCAGGCACTGACACATTTAGTATTTATTAATCTCGGTTCGTGGGCATGAGTTTTGTAAAATGCAAACCAAGGACGAGCTAAGAGATTGGTGGGAATAGTGCAAGAAGAATCTTGTTTAATAAGACTTTGCCTATGCAGACAATACTTGTTTATATTATTATTTAATTGTTGATGTTGTTTTCTAAATGGAATTTCTTGTTTCTCCTTGTGCAATTCGAGCATTGCAGCGAGTTGAGAGTATCTTTGCCAATATTGTAACTTATCATGAACTAATTCTCTAAAACTATCTATCTATTTTTTTCATGTGCAGCAGAGTGCTCTCTTGAGAGGTATATAAGTCTCTTGTAGATGAATGGGTAAACCAGAAGAATTTAAGGAAAATGGAAAGCTATATCAGATTTATTAAGGTAGTTTGAAGTGTCTCTATAGGAAAGGACACAATGTTTATAAGTTATACATCTGGGTCAGAGGGATTGTATTCAGAACTTGATTTTAAGCAAGAAAGTAGTATCGTTCCCCTATCAACATAAAAAAGGGGAATAATTTAAATTTAACATTAAGACTAAATATTACACCAAAGATAACCAAAATGATATGAATCATAGTTCATATATGAGATGAAAACAGTGCTTAATTTGCATTATGTTTGATGGTTGGTGGTTAATGAAGCAGCAGAGTAAGATGCTACAGTATTAATAGAATAGTGGACAATATTCAGGTACTTCTATCTCAAATTCGTACTTAAATTATGGACCACAGGCTTTGATCAAAGCACATTGAAAATGATCCAGTTATGTTAAGATATTTTGAGCCCCAGAGACTACAATACTTGGTAAGGAAGTTTCCATCATAAATAAATCTTCAAAAATGCATTAGAGACCATGGCAAATAGATAATAGATGGCATAGTACATTAGTGTCACAGCACTCACCAACCATATCAGCAAAAATCCAAGGTGACCTCTGTATTACTTTGAGCTCTGTCCTTGGTACTGTTAAACAAACGACTGATAGTAATGCGATACAGAACAAATCCAGAGACATCATTGATGGTACTAAATGGATTGTCTGGCTCTGTCCCAATATTCACGCCAGTGGTCTGTGGATTCTTTCCAGGTTCCTACTTGCGTTACAGATTTCCGGTAATTACCAACCGTGCTGAAGCGCTCATTAAGATTGTGAGTGGGAAGTGGGAAGGGTTTTCATAACAGACTGGGACACACTGGGTTAATGAGGTCAACCCATCGTTGGTGCAAGAACAGAGCTTGTCGTCACTTGAGATGTGTTTTTCTTCAAGTAGGAACAACCATACAGATTTCCAGTCACAGTCAAGCAAAAACAAAACCTAACAATACATTTGGCTTACAATTCAGCTTGGATCCATGCACAATTCAGTTAACAATTGTTTTATCAGAGTTGGAATAAAAACACATTGTACAAAGTCCGTGTTCATGGGCCAATGGGTACAAAACGTTAAACAAGGACATCTGAATAACTGCAGAACTTGTTTCTGCAAAGCCTCTGGGTATACTTCCTTGCCAAACATGTTAAGAAACACATTTTCTTGCACACGTTAACATAGTCATGATTGTGCATTAACCAGTTCACTGGAGGGGTTGGTTTGATTGGAATCAAAACCATTTCAATATATAGTTGGCAGATCATGCAGTGTCTTTGCCATCTGTTGAGCCAAGGACCCAAGGACGGGGATATTAGCATCAGAGATTAAAAAATGTTTTTGCACCAGCCTGTAAACTTGGGCCTTTTACTTGATTGACACTTCTCAAACAGTCACTTTTTTTCAAATTAGAAAAATACAATTGTCATTCATCAACAAGGTAGCAGTTTGTATATATATCATAACTTTGTGTTCCTTGTAAATCTGTCAAATATTAAGTTGTTTAATATTCTTACAACATTGACATATCCTGTATTTTTAAAGCCTATGAAAGGACTGAGATACATTGGTTGTTACTTCAATAATTAGGCATAAACCAGACTTCTTTAAAAGTAAGTAAGTATTGTGCAATGCTGAGCAGAATCTAATGGAAAACCTTACTACAATCATCAGCCTGTGTGAAAACGGCATGCTTCTCTGGGAGGACATGGCGTCTGTTTGTACATTTTCTATATTTCTGTGGTCTTTGTCCAGTAGGAGTTGCTGTCCATGGTGCTGAAATGCAGCATGGACAGCTACTTTTGTCCGTGTCATTCTTGGAGAGCAGATGTGTTTATCTTGTAGTTATACTAAAAAATAAAATAAAAAAATGATAAAGTTGTTTCTTTTTGGGTGAGCATTAACATATATTTGCTTTTATTAGACATAGCTGCAGGTTATTTAAGCTTCTTCTCCTGTTCTTTGTAGACACTAATAAACTGCCTAGACTTTCTTTTATAAATGCTTGATGAGGGATTTACAGTTAATAATGAAAAAACACCATTTACTGCAACACTAGACTGGATATTGATCTTGCACATGGCAACTTTGAAGCAGATCTCACATCTTGTGACACCCAGTAGAAAAAACAATCTTTGCTTAGGTTGTAAATCTTGCAAACAATTACAGATTAAAAGACATACCACAACTGAAAATGTTGCTAGGGCAACTGAAACATGTGGAGCTGGGCTAGATGGAGAGCCAGACTCAAGGTCTCTGCTGCAATGGGCTCTGTGGCTAATTGATGGGACAGAGGCGTTCAGGGGCACACGTGTTTTACTGCTTTATCTCTTCAGTTAAGTTCTCCAGAAACACAACATTTCAACATCAGCAACAGAAAGAAAAACGAGTGTACAAAACTTTGTCCAAACCAGTTATAGATGGCTAAGGCTGCCTAAGGTTACATCTCTATTACCAGATGTTTCTATGTTTAAATTAAGATAATTTATCCAACCAGATAGGATTTTAAAAGTATTTTTTTCTGTAGCCTGATGTACAGTCCATGTGCATATGACATTTCTTTTATTGATAATTATTCTGAATGTCCTCAAATGTGCTTCTAGCTCACAAGTTAAGATGAAAGCATAGTGACTGTGACATTGGAAGTTAAGAAATGAGTCAGTGTTGAGCTGTCCAACAAATATAATGCCGACTCCACACTGGTCTTTGTGTGAAATGAAATGTAGCACCTGCGTCCCCTGAGGTCTGTCAGTGCTGAGGAAGTCATCCCAGACTGTGTGGCGAGGGTTTGCTGTTCTAAATATATTCCCTAAAAACCTGGTACCCTGGAAGCCTCAATCAAGTAATTGTTCTGATAATCATTCACAAGCAGGAAACCAAATAGCCCTCTATGTTAATTCCATTATTTGCAATTCATGGAATAAAAAAAAACGTAACCATGTTTACCATTTCACCCATTTTTGATAAAACAAAAACCTTTACAGAAATATTAATTGGTTACTTTTCTACCGGACTACCTCCCTGCAAACATTCCTGAATATATTTTACTGGACATATATCAATTTTTCTCTTATTTAGCATCTAGTAGTATAACATATCTTTTTTTTTTTATTTAATCCAAAGATATGTTTATTTGATTTAATCAAAACGCCTTATCAGTTGTATTTCGATTCTAAATTAAAGTAGAATAATCCCAAGAAATAATAACATAAATGATCACACTTACTTAGCAGATGTACTTTGAAAGACAAATTACTTTTTGGTGGCAGTAGCTACTTATCAGAAGAGTATGTCCAACTTGTCTCCAGAATGTGAGCATTTGATTAATATTTTACATTAAACTTTATTTGGAGAAATGTTTAGGCAAGAGTACAAAAGGTGCAATTTGAATTATTGCGATTAATATCCATCCTGAAGATTGTTGTCACCCACCCACCTACCAGCCTTCATATGGACTTCATGTTCCAAAGCTGACATTTAAATGCAAATTTCAAAGGCATTTTGATCACAAAGAATCGTTTTGCTATATTTTCAACACCGATGACAGCTACCACTTTATCTCTGAATTCACCGTAAAGTAACCTTTAAATTCTTAATCACACTAATTAAGTGCAATTAGACAATGGGGATGTGAAATATTCATGCAGCACTTAACTTTGCCTTTCTTCTCCAACATGATATAATTCACAAGTCCTTAAGTGGGAGCTGCAAAGTGGTTCTTGAGTCTGGACAACGTCTGAATGCATAGTGGACATACTTTCTGCAAGAGTCTTACAAAGCCTGGATGGGGAGATATGGTCTCTTGCATTATTCTGTGTCATGTTCTCAATGATTATGACAATATGCCATTTGGCAATGGCAGAACATAGAATGTGTCATTGTGTTTGCTGTCTTTTTCTGCAAAGAACAACTCCCTTTGCACATGAAAGGTGCAGTGGCCATCTGACGATTTTGGCTCAGTAAACCCTTCTGCAGTGATGTGCTACTCTCCCAACACAGGCGCAAAATGGATGGATCTGTTAATAGTGCTGTCCTCATATTGTAATACCATCTGTTCCATGGCAGGCCGTCGAGGGGTTTGACATCAATTTGACTGTGCAGGATGAATTTCCATGCTCTCTCTTTTCTATCCAACCTCAAAATCGTTCTTTGTTTGCATCTTGGGAGACTTGGACTCGACAAAGAAAGAGACTTCTGAGTGCATGTTGACAGGTTCAGCACTGCTGTTAAGGTCAATCCTAAAACATGGTGCACACCACAAATGTGAACAACTACATGAGGTAAGGGCATAGCAAATGGCTTTAAAGGCTCACTTTGTATTCCATTGTTCAACTTTGCAAAAACCTTCAGAGAACACTTGTGAAAAATCTAATAGGTCTGTTTGTATATTGTGTGTGAGATTGTATTCTATTATGAGCCGCTAAATGCTTATTAGTCTTTCTGTATTGAATTGAAAACAGCCAGATAATAGATTATCGCCGCACATTCCTATAAACATAATTCATCATCAGGAAAGCAAAATAAATTAGGTTCCTGCGTGGTGTGAAATAAACAAAAGCACTGGTATTACATGAATACAAAACATTGATAGGTCGCTGACCTCATCCTGTAAGGAAATATTGGGAAGGGGGGGTTGGGTGGCGGGGGTTCAGTGCCCAAAAATACATGCAACTCCTTTCAGGTTAAATAGCTTCCAACCTAATACTTGCTTTCCTTAAAGCTGCCAAAAATGTCTCTCTGCATGAGCGGTCTCACTCAAGAAGGGATGACTGATGGCTAAACTGTAGTCAAAGCCAACATGGGAACGGACAGATGTAACGAGCTGCACAGAGTGCAGAAGACAGGCAGGCTCATTTCACCAAAACTGGTGAAATAGACTTCAATTCCATGATATGAGGAGTGATGCACATTTGAAGCTTTCAGCAAAGCACTGATGAGCTGTCAAAACAATATGCAGAGGGTTGAAATGTACAGGTTGGTGAAATCATTATTTTCTTAGGGAACCTGCCCCATCCTTTCAATTTTACTGTTATTTAATTTGTGTGACAACATGCCTGTCAAACTTTCACCTAATTGCCAGTGAAGATTTTTTAATTAAAAAAAAAAAGTGGGATATGGGGACAGTGGGGGACTGAATGAGGGAAGTATTTTCCGGTAAGCATCAGTCTAACAAAGTCTTCCTTGACGTGAGGAGGAATACTGTGAGTGGGACCAATGGACTGTATCATTTTAATGCCCAATTTCAGCTTGAGCTCAGACCTCCTGCCAACCAAATCAATAGCTTTTTTTTCCCACTGCTGGGCCTTTGTTGAGAGTTATGTCCAACAGAAGAAGCAATAAGCTTTAGTCAGGAACACATCATGTTCATCCCTGACATATGAAAGACATTCAAACTCTGTAAGTATTTAAGGTTAGGGTTTGGTGGTAGAAACAGCCAACTTCAAAATACAGCCCACTATTTCTGCAATGTAGCAAATACGCTACTTACTGTAAATCTCAAAACACGTTTAAAAAACATGTTTCATTGTCATTTTTTGGTTGGTTACATGTTGTTAGTGGAAATTTCCACTTTAATAAAAAGGTGGAGGCACAGTTGTGCTGAACTAGGCACACCAATTTGGGTAGTTACAGTTTACAAAAGTTTTAAAGTGGACATATTTACGTTTACTTTTGAGAAAGGTGAATAGGTATACAAGAAGTTGTACAAAATCTGTATTTGTTCATAACAAATAATGAGTTGTATGATGTTAGAACACTATTGCACCCGAGCCATTTTCCTCAACCACAAGGTCTATTTAAGTTAGTATCTGTGCAAAGTCTGGCTTTGATTAAGTGAAGTTAAGTATTTCTAATAATTATTTTAGTTGAGACATTTCAAGCGATGGTGTCAACTCGGCCGACAATGAAAATTCCCACACTCCCCCCTGGTCCTTGAACAGTCTTTGCTCTGCTGCAGCCATGTGCTGCAGGAGGAGAGGAATCTGTACAGACCAAGAAGGCCGTGATTAATCATATTTCAGCCATAGGTAAGGCAATTTTCATTTTTTTTTGCTGGACATAAATGGCATTGTTGTGCGTATCTTGGCGAGACTGCTTATTCCAAAACTGTATAGTAATCCTGTGTAACTTCATGCTATCGATATGAAATGGTATATTTTCAAAACTCGGGGTGCTTTCTCGAGTCACACTTATGGTTTATGTTCATATTTATTGTGTAATAGTGTTATAAACATGACACATTAACTTATATTGACTTGTGAGGGGAGAATCTGCCTTTTTTTTGCTATATCACACCAGTGGCTCTGCTAAGGGCTAGTATTGATTGATAGGCCTTAGGAGCTTGATGAAGACTCCCGAGGAAGCCAGCCCTGGGGTGCAACGAGTAGTACAATTTCATCACTTTTAAAGAAAACACTTCCTGACACCATCCAACACAATCAAGAAATCATACAGGCTACACACAAAAGCAGCACAATACCCAGTTTTACTTTCCTAAGAGTTGATATGATTATCAATTTAAGAAGAAAGGTCGAGTAGGCTGATGCACACAGCCAAACCAAAGGCAGGGCTCTGTACAAGGAAGCCGTCATGTTTTCTAATGATGAATTGGTGGAGCTGCACAAAGGAAGTATTCTACCCGGCTCAAGTGTGTTTGGTGAACAGTCAAGTATTCCTCAACTGAAGCTGAAAAGTGCATCATGGGAAGAAGTCAAGACACAGAAGGTGCATCAGCCTAGAGAGGATGCACATTACTGATTGGGCAAACAGATGAATCTGGGATCAAGGTTGTTTACACATTTATGCAGCTTCATTGATATTGGACTTGGATTTCAGAGAGGCCTTAGTTATTGGTGGAAGTCACTCCATTTCTAATTCATGTTATCTTTGAGTGTTGAACTGAATCTTGGTTGAGTTCCCCACATTCTTGGAAGCATTGGATCAATCAGTGCACCGGTCTGGTCAGATGGGAGAGGGGAGAGGAGATGGATTCGGAGTCCTGGGAATAGGTTTATCTATCCATGTGTTGTCTTCCTCACCATTAATCGTAAGATTACAGCCAGTGAAGGTTTTACAGTGATCAGATGTTAAACTAAGATTCTACATATAGTACATTTATTATAAGTAGCAAGTGAGTTCAAGCCTATATGATATGATAGTGCTAATGGCTATAAGTTGAATCTATATGGTTTATAATTATTCATTTAGCAAATTCAAGCAAAGAAATGTAGTCAGACTACACACATCAACATTTTAATACTAATATTACATGGATTATTTGAAATTGGATATGGCATCCACATTAATTCCAGGAATCTGACATATTCAAATTTGTGGTACCAATAACACTGTTTTCTTTATAAACAATTAAAGATCAGTCACAAGCAGCCATCTGGTCAACTTCACTGTGTATATCTTATCTTTAGATGTAAAATAATAAGCTTCACAACTTCATGACCCAATAATTAAACAGAGGATGAAAGGAGTGGACACCAAAATTCAGAAAATTGGAAGGGGATGTATTTCCTGCTAATCAAATACAAGCAATTTACTATTTGTGCTGATAGCTGAATATGAGGAGCTTTACATTTTAAAAAGTTGACACAGTTTAATTAGGCTCAAATGAAATAAAGTTCTGGCATAGTGTATTACAGTAAGAGGCTTACCTCAAAAAGAGCCATTAGTGTTAAATGACCACGGGGAAGTCACTACAGATCCCTTTTAAATAAATCATGTTCATTTGTTAATGACTACAAGCCCTTCAATCTAATTATCCTGAGAATACTGGCAACCAAATTTTTTTGTGATGGATTGGGTATTCTCTGGGTTGTGGCAATGCAGGAGCTCATGCTATTAAAAGGGAGACCTAAATGCACGTTACATAACCAAAAAGGATATTATTATCTGAAAGGCTTCTAACTGACTCTTAACAAATAGAAACAGAGCCCATTGTAAAACATTAATAGTTTCTCATAAAGTGCCCCCTTCTCAGATTGTGAGCATGCTTATTTTAAACAAGATAAGTATCTGAGTGTACTTTTGTTGGTTAATCGGTTGCATTTGGTGTTATTCAGTTTTATCACGTCATTTTCTCTTTGTAATGGTTCCCCCATGCACACAACTACAAAGCCCATGTCTGATTCCAGCCTTGGGACCATGTACCCCTCTCTCTTTAAGTGTACAAGGACAAATCAGACTTACAGAAAAATTATGTTTATTTGGAACCCATATCACAAGCCTGGAAATTAAAACATTAAAAATGGCAATATGACATGGTGGAGTCTAAACAAGATGGCACAACAGGGATAAAGCATAATGTTTATTATGCAATTAATTTAAAGTAAGCATATTGCTGTAAGGGTAAACAATTTAGATTTGTATCTGTATTTAAAAGGTTAAAATATCCAAGATGATGAAAAGTCTGTCCACTGTTTATATGAGGTAAAATTAAATTAAAATTCCACTTGCATTCTACAGAGACTGAACACAACATTAGCAATAACAAACACATGCTTTGTCAAATACCTTTTAGAGCTGCACAGACTATTGAGCATGCCTCACAATGCCATCTACTTCATGGTGAAAAGCAATCTCCAGTCATAAAAACACTTCACAAGGGTATTTCATCCATGGCCATTCTATGGTGTATGATTTGCACATGTATGTCATTGTGTCCATCTGCTGTATAGCATGTACAGTAAATATGTGTGACCCGGTTGCTATAACTCAGATTTAACTGAAGCCAGAGACTACGTACCAAAAATACATTTTATTGACAAATTGGGTAAACTAAACCTCAATCAAAGTTGCACAAACAAGTAAAATCAGAGGGGAGTAAACTACACTGTAAGGGAGTTCAGTGTAGAGCTAATATAAAAACAGTAAATAGTCACACAATAAAAAGTAATTATACACAGCAAACACAAAACCACAATAATAAAATGTTCACGCAAAATATGTATCCGCTCTATCACTGTGTCCCTCCCTTCAGCACAGCACAAAACCCTTTCATAAAACATAAAACCCGGGCCCCTCCCCCAGTTGGAAATCTGCAGGTGAGTTTCCTGGAGTCTTGCCCAATCTCTCCCTCAACGAACATACAGACTGATGAAATTAACTTAAGACATATTGCTAAAATCATGCAACACAGGGAAGGAGAGCTCATCAATTTAGTCCCAACCGGCTGGCCTCAGCTGCTCTCAGGTGTGTGTCTGCTAGGAAGAAAGGCCCAGGTGAGCTTCCCACCCCCTTTTATAGCCCCTTTTTGGCCTGGGTCCTTAATTGTGGGCTGCCTGTGGCCTGGCTTACCACATGGTTTCCATCAAAATGCCACGTTTCTGAGTCATTGGTAAAAATAAACAATAATGTGTAATATTCCTGTATTAAACTTACTAAAATACATAAGTCACTGCAACATCCACTGCAAAAATAATACGCTTCCACAGACTTGCATCATTTGGGATTGAGTCATATCATAATCCTAGCTTTTTCTGTGTTCACTGAACACTGCAGCCAGACTTTGGACAAGTCATACCACATGGTGCATGACACATCTCATGCTGATGTGAGACCTTTAATTGGTAGTAGTGGTAACATCCTGTAGAAGCCTCCCGGCATCACTGAAACACATTACATAGCAGGGTGCTGGTTTCATAGGGTACTTTTTTTTTATTGTAACTGGCTCAGAGATGCAATTCAGATGTATTAGTCACCTTCCCTCTTCATGACTTGAATGGGAGCGTGAATAGAGTCTTCCCGTATGAACTTCCTCTCCACTTAATTTACACAGGGCAAACAGAGGCTAGCTTAGTGATTTGGTAATAGGTATGCAGGTATGAAAATGCCATGCTACAACAACTCTGCACTGCACATTTAAATGAGCTTCGTGTTTTGGCCTTGAGTCGCAAAACAAGGGGCCCTTCGTGGTGAACTCTTAATCAATTTAATTCAAGTGGACCCAAAAATGATCCCAAAACACATGTTGTTGACAAAAATAGCAGCAAATGACTTTACTTACTCCCCATTAGTGTGTCTTAGTGGAGAGCACGGGTGCATAAAACATGAATTATCCAGATCTCAGTTTCGTTACAGCCTAATTTCCCACTCATGTCTTTTGTGCATTATTTTCCCACAGCAGTTCTGTGTTCATGGACCAGGATCAGTTACACATGGCTGCTTTAACGGCTCAGAGCCAACCTAAGGATATTAGAGAAAGTCTGGGGTATAGAAGTGGGAGTATTGAGAAGGCAAGGGAATGGGTCAGGTGTTTGTGAATCTCTGTTGTAAAAATATGTCTTACCACTGGCGGCAACACACACACAGACTACCTGTTTCCATGTTTATCAGTGTGTTCACTTCCATTAAGGAGATTATGTGTAATAGTGCACGTTTGGCAAAGAAAAACATAACTTAATTTTGAAGGCTGATGTGGTTGGCTGCATTTTGCTCTGGGTGCATTTAAATGAGGACTGTGTGTATTGTAAGTCACAGAGGTAGCTCATCATCGCCAATTACCCACATTGACAGGCCGTATAATTCATTTTGCACCCTGCAGAAAATGGCGTCTTTCATTCTTTCCTTACTGTACAATTGTTTGAATACAATTAAATGCAATGTGTGATAGTTATAACTATATATTCTCAATGTTACTGCACTTTTCCAACAAATAAAATCTGACCGCAAAGTGAATGTGAGTTCAGCAAGATGAAGAACTAATGAGAGAGTGTCTGGCTGATTCTGTAAATGGTCTACAGTATCCCTATTAGTCCTGTGATCTTGAACAATTTAGTGAGAATATGTCAGTGCTATAACAAGATAAAAGAGAATGGAGACTTCACACCATTAGGAGGAAAAGTCTCTGGAGATGCTAAGTTGTCATAAATGTGGACCAGCACATTGACAAGTGGCTTGTAGGAATACAGGCCACTTGTCATCATAGAGCTAAACTAGTGCTCATTCAGATGAAGACTAAATGAATATTCTCAAAGGCCAAATCATGTTAGTCACTCAGTCACTGCTGATAAGCCAACCCCAGAGAGTCTCTATCAATTTCATGGCAGATTTCATTCTCAGTCTACTTGTTGTGTGATAGTGTTTTTGTTCACACAAATGTTAATTGAATAGCTGCAAATTAGTGTAAGAGGTTTAAGTGGTTTGTACCTGGTACGAAAGGTATACACCAAGAAATATGGCAACATATTTTGGCTTTTGATTTTTTTAATACTTTTGTCTGTGCAGAAGTTTGGCAAGGTTGTATAGTTTTTTATTTTTATTTTAGGAGTTAAACCTCAGTTCCTCTAATAAGTCTATAATAAATTGGGTAGCCAAAATATACACTCTTAGCTGCTTAAGGTCAAAAATGTCCCCAATGAAACCAATTAAAACATCAATGTTACAGCTTTCAAACAGTCTGCTTCTTTGTAGAGGTGTACTTGTGTGCCTACAAGAGACAGTTACTCATAGTTATCAGGCATTTTTTTATGTTTTCTAGAGAAAATTAAGATACATATAAATATAATGGACATTTTACATGAACTATACTGTACATTAACAGGTGATATTGTTTAATCCAATACTGTACAACAAATAAACTTCCATCAAAATCAATCTTGTAGCTAATCAGAGAAAAATCTTATACTTATTTGTGAATTACTTTTTATTAAAAACATTTAAAAAAAATGGGCATTTAAAGAGTAGTAGTAGTTATGATCAGGAGCAATACAATTAAAAACAATAATAAAATATGTTTGTCCTCTACTGACACCAGAACAATGGTTTCTTATAAAAGTTCACATTTTCCTATGCATGAGTTGTAATTCTGGAAAATGTGAGACGGATAGCGGTGTGTAGCTGCAATACAGAAATACAGAGTTTACAAGGAAGAGCAAAGGAACATGATATTGTGAGACAGCTTGGCGGTAATCACGAGACCATGAAATGGATCCTCAGCGCTTGTGTGTCATCTGGGCAATTTTCCACCGTCTGAGGTCAGAGAAATTCAGAGAAAGCTTTCTCATGCCATTTTCGTCACGTTTTTAAAGAGAAGAATTATCCTGAAGATAATTCAGGGTGGTTTTGATCATAACCTTAAGTTTCTTACTTGTGCTCAAAAAAAAAAGTTTAGTTACAAAGTAGAAATAATAAATATGTGGGTGTGCGGGTGTTGTGGTGGGTATACTGGCAGAATACATATGCGCCATTCTAATCCTAATATTTGTACTGTTAAGAGACCATCTGCCCAATCCCTCTGTGCTGGATCTAAATCAATACACATTCGTTGTGAGCCAAATTATGAAAATTCACTTTTTTTTTATTAATGTGTGACATGACATGTTGGCCAACAGCGTGGTGATGATACGATCCACTGGGCTTGAAAAGCATGTTTGTGGTTTCCCATGTGATAAGTCATGGACATTTGTATAGGTGCCTTTTTCTAACGTTGACAAAAGGAGATGGAAGAGTATGCATTTTATTAACCATCTAATTCTCATTTAAAATATCAAAGCATATTGCTCTGTGTTGGAAATTCAGGTTGACACTGCTGGCTCGTGATTTGTCCAGCAGCTCATATAGATGATTGATCATCGTGCTGTGGTTTAGGGTCGAAGCAACAACTGGTATTCTGCCAAGAAGAGGCAATATTGTTTGTCAGGGTTGTTGATTGATTTCTCATTTTAATGCCACGGTTTCAGGCCTTTATCTCAAGGTAACATTTTGTGGTGAAGTGAAATTGTGGAGGAGAGCCAGGGCTGACATATTTGTACTTCATCTCGGGGCGAATCACAGTTTGTGCCATTGCATTACTGCAAGTAATGATTTTACTGATGAGCAGCACAAGATCCTGCCTGCAGATATAATGCAAGATGCTTTTAGTACAGTAATGGCATTTCAGTCAAATTAACTGTAACTACATCTACTGTAACTACTTGTAACTACTGTTACAAATCCGACCAATATTACTTTAAGAGGAGATTTAAGACAAATCCATGTGAACAAAGCTCTTGTAATGTCAAATGCTGAATTTGCTTCTTTTTAGTGAAAACTGTGGGGGCATATCTACAGTTCGTTCAATTTATTACTAATCACACCTGTCAGGATCCGAAGGCTGCAGTCATGGAAAAGGGCATGTTGGATGTCTTAAAAGCTAATTACATACTGGATTTGTTACTTGAGTCATCTTTGGCTGCCTGAGCCTGCAGACCCTTGCTGCTGTATTGCAATTAGAATTACATTCATATTGTACAAAAAAACATCCCTTAAATGTGCTGCCTTGAATCAGCACGATTGCGAAGACAACCTATAATCCTCCCATCACTCTGATGTTACCATTATGGTCATCACGAAAGACGCTTTTTTTCATCAATCAAAACAGGGCACATTCACACAATACATGTTGAATTCCCTCCTTTAGAAACCACAGCACACACATGCATTGTCAGAGGGGTCTTAGCACAGGGTAAGTCATACTACGGTGTCCCTGGGGCATTTATTTCTGCTCAAGTCAACCTCTGCAGTGCCCTGGAGGTGAACTAGCACCTCTCTAGCTATACTTGAACCAATGACCCTTCGGTTCCCAAGTCAAGTTCCACAAACTGAGCAAATGCTGCTTAACAAACTGTAAATAATTCTAACATATTCACATTTTAACAAATCACAAATGAGGCAACAGTTTTTTTTTTGTTCTGACAAGCTGATGAAACAACTCTGCAGAAGAAGGGGAACTCTTCTCTCTTCTTGTAGTGTTTCACCTTGCATTTGAACTAAAGCAGTGTAAAGCAATATCGCCCCATCTCCAAATACCAATATGCTTATTCATCTCACTGAGTCTTAAATCTCATGGATTTCATCCAAATGATTTTCTTATCTATAAAAACTTGAATCTTTAAAATAAGTCCAACTTCCTTCCAAGAAATTACTATCATTGAGATGACAATGTAGAAGCAAACTTCAAAACACATAATTGAGATGTTTTTTTTTAATCAAGCTGTTACTTACCCCACCACAAACCCATTTTAAATACCGTCTGAGCCTTAGTTGAGCCCTTAACAAACCCTGACTTATTCATGTGGAATTAGTTTTGATGGTGTTTATCTCTCCTCATTCCCCATCCAGTTAGTTTTGCTCCTGGCCCTGAAAAGACATGAGGCAGTGAGATCTGAATCTAAGAAATTATTATAAAAGTGACAATAAAGAAAATATGGACTTTTTGATAAAAGAGGACAATCCTCAAGGTGATATTGCAGCAATGACTTTCAAATTATTGTGGTTAAAATTGTGGTTGGCAACCATAATATGATGATTAGACAAAATACTCAATTCCAAGGATCACCTGAGAATAAAGTGAAGTGCAAAAGTCAAAAGGTTTACTGAGAGCTTTGAGTCACAAAAAACAAACGGCGGCGAAATAGTCACGCTGCACAAAAGGCATATAAAAAAAACAACCTACAGAGCTCACTGAGAATAAAGCCAAACAAAGAAGCTGACTACATTCAAAATCCAGAAACAGGCTGAAGTAAATCGCTAGGAAGAAACAAAGAGAGGTAGTCTACAAATAACAATAGACAATAATAGACAATCTGGCAAAAGGGTAATGAACAGCTAGGGGTATACGTACTGGGAGGTCTGATAAGATAATACATCACAGGGGAGGAACAAAGCTGTCTGGAAACTATACAATGGCAGGATGTAAAGCAACCTAGGAAGCATGGGCAAGTGAATACAAAATAAAACAGGAAGTGAAATTACCAAGCGCCCATACGAGTCGTCACACGTAATCACAGTCACTCCATTAGTTTAAATATTACATTGTCTTTTTCTCACTTGATAGCAAAGCTGATACCCAAATGTGACTATAGAGACACACTGTTGACGCCTTTTTTTTTTCTTTTTTTTTTTTTAGCAGGAAGCATTTTTACAAACATTCAAGTCAAATTACATGGACATCCAACATCATAACACTATACAAAGGAAATAAAAACACATGTCCTATTTAAATTGTCAGATTATCAATTTATATCAAATCTTCCCTTAACATTGTAGTGGATTGAAAAGGGAGTGTACCAAAAAATTAAAATGTTTCCTGACCTTGCTGGGCTCTATAGCCAAATCGAATATTGGCATACTGTATGATTACATTACTTGGGGTTGGAGAAAGACAAAACAAGGACTTTTTACAGATTATCACAGTTTTCTATTAAATTACTTTAGCCTCCAGAGAAGTGATTGAAATTTACACATATGCATGGGTAAAGCTGATTTACCCTAATCATTATGATTCTGCCTAATTCTAACTATATGAAGCTTAAGCATACGTTCAGTAAGGAAGACATGTGTTACTCTCCGGTTCATTCATAAACTCAGTCTCTAAGTCTCACAGCGATTACTCCATCAGCTGATTGGGGGCGTGCATGTGTAAGGAACCAACCAATCTGAGTCGGAGAAGGTCGGTAAGCCAATCACAGCGTTGGCGTCTTAAACCTGCAGGCCATGTTAAGGTGCCCCAAAGGGATCAAGAAATTGCCTTCAAGGTTACGTGAGTGCATGTCCAATGTGTACCTTTCCTCACCAAGTCAATTATTGCTACAATTTGAATGACATTTTACATTGTGATAAAGCAGTGAGAGATTGATTGAGTGTGTGTGTGTGTGTGTGCGTGTGTGTGTGTGTGTGTGTTTACTAAATGGTTTGGGGAGCATTTGTCTGATCCTTGATATTCCCACTACCCTGAAGATTCAATACAAAACAATAGATTAGGAATTAGATGAAGGAGCCCAAAGAAACAAAGGTTTCCAGAGGAGGAGCAGTGTTGATTTATTGCTGGTTTAGTAGGTGGCCCCCCGAGTTAAACCATGGAAGGATAGAGGAATAAATCTCCCCTGATCTGACTGAGCCTCTGGACTCAAATATAACAGTTGGTTTGGTCCCAGAGGTCGATTCTTCTAGCCTTGGGCCACTTGCAGTATTTAATCTTCAACCCTTTGACTGAGCAAAAGCATAGATAATGCAAACCTACATGGACATATAAAGTCCTCTCACTATTCAAAAAAAAAGACTTGAAAATCCAGGAGGGGACTCCCCATATTGTTCACAGCATCTGGTAACACGTTAAGAAAGGTAGTCACAAAGTGAGCAATACTTTATATCCATACAATATAAAATAATTAACTACTTATTATTGTTAATTCAGAAAAAGCTAAATAATTACTAAAATCAGACTGCTAGACAATGGTTTGCAAACCACATATAGCAGTACTGATCCGACCAAAAGGTAGCATGTAGTATGCAGTATTCAAACACAAGTATAATTTCCAGAATGCAGATCAAAGTGATTTGAAAAAATCTCCAATATGCATTAGACTGGTCTACTTCAGCCACTGTATCCCACAATGCAAAAAGCTGAAACGGCAGGTCTATGGTCAACAACAGTGACCGAAATCAATATGCTTTTCTATTATTTATTTTGGAGTTTTTGTGAATATTACAAAATTTGAATTATTTGCTATTGGTGGTCTCTCAGACCTGAGCTCATACACCCTGTTTCTTGGCAGTAAAAAATAAATACAAATGTTTAATCGGTAACGTTTTTGGACTAGCGCAACAAGCAAGTACCTGCAGGGGTCGCTGCTAGTCAGCCTGCCAGTAACGTTCAAAGACCGTTTAAAGAGCAGCAGGCAGGTGAGGGAAGATGAACCATTAGCTCATTGGTTTCTAGCTATCTGTGATGTATTGTTCCCATCACATTGTATAGTTACATAGGAATTACCAACAACTCACAGTGTTGTTATATCAAATGCAGGGTTAACTGGATGTGTTTAAACAAAATCCAATAAATAAAAGGTAAACAGACATAAGATAAGTTGTTGAACATGATATGTTGCAAAGTGTTACCATTACTATTTGCCTGCACCCTCTCCCACTCACACCTGCCAGGTGACTCCTATTAAGTCCCGGAGGATTCAGGGTTTAAGGTTTAGGGGGAACATTGGCATTGGGCCAGTCCTTGCACAAGAACATTGCCATGCGGATTATACCATTTATTCAAGGAATAAACCCCATTAGAAATGAAATCTTCAGAATGAATCACAGTTTACAGTCGTCATTTAACATGTCATTGAAAATGTCTGTATAATATTTGCTTAATCATGCAGTTATTTTGGCTTTGAAGTGTCCCTTTAATGTATCTTTCTTTTTGAAATTAGCGTGCCTTACATCCTTCCATCCATCCATTATCTGAACCGCTTATCCTCTTTAGGGTCGCGGGGCGCTGGAGCCGATCCCAGCTGTCATTGGGCGAAGGCAGGGTACACCCTGGATAAGTCGCCAGTCTATCCAGGGCTCACATATAGACAGACAACCATTCACACTCACACCTATGGGCAATTTAGAGTCCAATTAACCTAACATGCATGTCTTTGGACTGTGGGAGGAAGCCGGAGAACCCGGAGAGAACCCACGCTGACACGGGGAGAACATGCAAACTCCACACAGAAGGCCCGCCCAGACCGGGATTGGAACCCCGGCCCCTTTTACTGTGAGGCGACAGTGCTAGCCACTACGCCACCGTGCAGCTGCCTTACATCCTTGATACAATTTATTCTAAGCTTAGATTTCAGATTTCAGGTGGAGTCATTTCATCTTTGGAGCAGTCGGTTGTGGTTATCTCCCAACCTTGGCACCACCTGGGAGGACAGTCCTGGGGGGTGTAGTACCATCTTTCTCAGGTTGTTGCCGTACTGCATGGTAATAGACAAATGCAAATATGGTGCCTGACAACAATTTCTGTCACAGTCCTCACAGGCATTACTCTGGGTTTATGAACCCAATCAAAGTGTATGCATGTAAGTATGAGGGAGACTGAGGGAGAAGGAGACAGACACAGGAAGAGAGATTGCCCCTAATAGAATAAGGAGTGATTGCACAATCCTAATCACCTCACATGTAAAAGAACCCTGAATAATTGCCTTGGTTTGCAGTTGGGCAGATGGATAAGCAGTACAGTATCAGTGGGTTGAATGTCAAAGACATGACTCTAGAAATCACACCCACACAGACTTCCTGTTCTTCCAGTAGGACACTTTAAGCCTTATTGCATATTTGCAGTTAGGTATTGCTTATTAACTAGTGTGAAATTCAAAAGTTTTTTTTTTAACCTTAACAGCTACTTATTTAAAATGCAGAGCATCTGCCTCTGCATACAAATGACCCCATGATTTAGGCTTTGTTACCACCTCCCACTGCTTTCAGCAAGTCCCGAGTGTTTTTTCACCCCCCGCTTTAATTCAGCTATGCACCTATGTTGGTGATCGTGCTGGTGATTAAAATTTGTATTATTTGCTAGATTACCTCCACATAAAAGGTGTGCTTAAAAATGAGTAATGTCCCAAAAGAGCACTTTAAGGAGAGCATGCTGGTCTGATTATCAGCAGCTAAAAGCCCTCTCCTCCCTCTTATTCCCAGGGAGCACGACTTGGGAGCTCTAAAGGACAGGCAGAGTCATTATATTCATGAAGAACAAAGGAGAGACAGAGGGCCTTGAATCAGAACATGCTTTTTAACTACACAGCTTCTGTTTCCTCTTCTGGAAGAGCCACTGTCTCAATACCAAAGCTCCAACAAGGCACAGACCATCACCAGCATACAAGACAAAACGATCCAATCAAGTCGATTTAACATGCTGCTGCCTTCAACAGCAGCTTAGTAAAGGGGATACAAATTAATGTTATAAGGAGAATACGATGCTGTGTTGTAACAGAGAGACTTGACTCTAAATACAATATTTGATAACCACATAATTGCTAAATACAAAGGGTTTTCTGTTCTCACCATGTAACAAAGGCGGACATGGTGCAACCCTTTTTGTACTTTGACAAAGCAACCGAGGTGAACGGTGGAGTGGACGATTGGGAACATAAAGTGAAAAGTGTGAAAAGTGTTTGACATGGGTCTTGCATCAACAGTAAACATCTGTTTTAAACATACAGTACATATACTTTTAGTACAATACTATCATGGGCTTTTTAGCTCATTCCTCCTATCCTTTTTGTCTATGAAGCAATACCTAAAAAGAACAATCAACAAAGACAAATCCACACTCCCTGTTCTCAACAGAAATATTAATTTGATGCTAGAGCAACACAATATAGCTTAATCAGGTTTGCTAATGGTTAAAGCGGAGGTAGGCTAGATTGGCAAAACCTGCAAGAGTATTATAGATTTTTAGACCTACCCAATCGAAGTAGCAAGCACTTCGAGCTCCAACTGAGTACTTAATATAAATACAGAATATCTCCTCAAGCACCAGGGCTATTTGAATAGTAAAAGGTATAATATACAGAAGACACATGTGAGACTAGGTAAGAGGTTCATATAGCAATATATGTGTCACTGGTTTATTGGTTGATGATAGAACACAGGAAAGGAAAAAAAAGGATACATTTTCTCTTTTTAATTAAACATATTATGTATAACATATGATGTTGTGTTAACAGTATCTCTGCAAAGTTTGACTTTGATTAAGTGAAGTTTACTAAATATTTTTAGTAATTAATTTAGTTCACATTTTGTGAAACATAGGTTTAGGTACGCTGTAAGCAAAAATTCCCTGGTTTTCTTCATGGACCATGGATGCCTCTGGTTCCAATTCAGAAGGGCTCTGCTCAAGCAAATTCACCAATACATAGCAAGCATGGCCGTGTGGAATATCGTTACACCCATAAGTAAGTCACATTTCAGTTTTTTGCCTGGAATGTGGTTGATATCTTGCTTAGGCTTTGTCTGACAGTGGCATCAAGCTAGGGATATGAAAATTTATATTTTAATAACTTGGGGAGTTCTCTCAGGTCCCTTTCCAGTCCTCTCAAGTCATATTTATGGTTTATGTTAATATTTATGGTTGATATGTGTTACAGACATGTAAAAATAACTTATATTGTTTGCATGTGTCTCTATTGAGTTACTTTGTAAAAAAAAAAATCTGTAAAAAGCTTATTATCTTGAAAAGTATAAAAGTTTGAAAAAAGTTGAATGAAGGCACGAATGTCCTCAGTGAGGGGACTATTCTGATAGTTAAATGGTGGCTGTAGCTGAAAGTTTGCAGAAGTAGTTAGAGTCCAAAAAAACACGTTTTCTCTATTTGAGATATCATGGTCACCATTGTTTCCACTGTTTCCTGGAGGTTTCATTTATATACAACTAATTTACACCAGCATACATTTATCATTCTAAACTGAATATAAGTGATGCAGGGATGAAAGCTTGACAGGCGTATCAAGAGTAACTATGGAGGCGGGACTTTAAAAAATGGTCTATTGCGCAACTTGCATCCAGCGTAATTTGAAAAACAAGTCGTACATGAACATCATTTCTAGTAGACAGTGTTGGAAGGTTAGGGCATCAACGCTGAAAAAGTAATGGAAATTCATAAAGATGTTGAAACTCGGGCGCTGTCCATGGTTCTGAAATATCCGCCGAGAGATAGTCACATGTATCTCGGCCAATAATTCAGTTTTTATAGTTATTTATCTATAGATCTGATCACCAGGTTGTGGTCAGATCTGCCCAGGGGAGGGAGTTGTGTAGATGAGTATGCCTCCTTAAAGTGTATTGCTTTATTGATCACTTTAGACCTCTGAGACGTGGCATCATTATGAAGAGCTGTCTATTGTACTGGACATGTTTAGAATGAATGTGTTGTTCTGTCTCAGTGTTTGTCATCTTAAAGTGTCTATGGATGTCAGATGTTCCGTGTCATTTTGTATTTATATTAAGGATTTGTCATTTTTCTTCCAAAAGCTAATGGGGATTACTGATAGTAATTAATTTGGTTGAAATCAAATTAAAACCCTCATGAAGGAATACCTAAATCTCTCCGTTGAAGTTGTCTTCTGAAGCTTCAACTTCTTCTATTTCTGACTTAACTGCATTCATTTGAAAGGCAGAAATCTTCTCTTAACGTCATGCAACTACGGATAAAAGTTTCTGACATACTGTATTTTTACTTGGAACTGTATTCTGTTGTAACAATGACAAGCATCTGTGAACACATCGTCCTTCACAGACAAAAACTTTAAAACTCATTCAATGATCATATTAGATACTTTTATAACCAGCCACTATTTCATATGAGCCATAAACTGCAAATATGAACAGTGATGTCTGCCTTAAAGCTGGACTTTCAACAATAACAACATGAATACATGAAGCGAATAAAACAGACAAACTATGTATTGTGTTATTCGACTTGCAGTTAGTGCTCACTCCAGTGGGATAACTATAAAGTTATGGAAAAGTACATCATTTGGTTAAAACTATTATACAAAGTGTCCTGATCCAGAAGATTCAGTCCAATGGCTTCAGGGAGTTTAAACACTGGTGTGGTCACAGCTACGTTTATTTAAACCACTCTTGGAGTTACACTGTGGCTTCAGGGGGTTTCTGATCACAAGTTGTTGCACCAGGCTGATATGAAAATGTGGCTGAAATACAGCATTTAATTCCACCATACGGTAATCTTATAGCATGGTCAGATTAGACTTCAAGTTTCCCCGGCGGGATGAAACAAAATGACAAATCACCTAAACTGAGTTGTTTTCCCCCTACACACGTTAAACAAGAGTCTGTCTCTCAGTTGCATGGGAATTCTTTGATGCTGTGTTTGTCTTAATGATGAATCATATGTTAATGATCCGTTTGGTGACATTGGCAGAGCATTGGCATCTCCACAGGGCACGGGGTGTGAGTTTAAAAGTAAGAGGAGCCACCTGACAAGAGGAGCCACCTGACAATCAGACCGAGGAGTAACAAGGAACCAGAACACATCTATGGTGAGCTTCTTCTCTTCACTTAAGTCTGTTAGGCTCATGATTACGTTCTACTCTATTTACTACTTCAAACTAATTAAAGCGTTATATCTTGTTTAATCTGTACGATAACTAAATCCTAATAAAACATGTAGTCTTGTTGTGACTCCGAACGTGACTGTCCCGGTGAAGAAATAGTACAGCAAATATTCAAAATGAGTACTGTCACATTTGCAGGTCATATTCCAGCCGAGCAGCACTAAGACGGAGAGAGTCATGCATCTAACTGTGGTAACTGCTGTCCTGCTGTCGGTGGGCATCCTGAATGCTGTCACGCCCATAGAGACAGTAAGTACCACACCGTCACCAAAACGTTATTGAACTAAAACCCAAGAAACTCTGTGAGTAAAGCTCTTGTCTTCCCACAGCTGAAGAACTTCTGTTAAAATGTGCTGAATTTCAAGATGTTCCTTGTGGTTTGGGATGGAGCCACATTGATGAGGATCACTGTGCTAAATTCTTCCACAATCCAGCATCCTACGATGACGCACAGGTGAAGCAAACACATATTTTATGACACACATTAGACAAATATAATAATTCTAATATATCTATCCTCATATGTTGTGTGTGATGATTAAGTGCAGGTGAAGACTCACACTCCCATTTCTGTTGATTTTAGGCACACTGCGATAGCTTAGGAAGTGAACTGGTGTCAATGACAACTGAAGAACAGTTGTGGAACGCCATTTGTATGAGTCGCCGTGACAACCCTGAATTTAGATCTGTTTGGATTGGAGTCATAAGACACGGGGTAAGCAGCGAACGTCTCACTGTATTCAGACGGATTGGAGAATGTGTCACATGTCATTACTGACCCCCACCTTTGTGTTCATCAGGAGGGGTTCACACACACTGATGGATCTGATGTCGAGGTGACTAAATGGTTCCCTGGACAGCCAGACAATTTTGGTGGACATGAGAACTGTGTCGAGATGACCAACAAAGGTAACGAAAAATAGGTTGATTCAACTGACGATCACTTATCATGAATGTGCGTCACTCCTGAACAGGTGACCTCCATTAAGTTGAAACGAGCACTTTAAGACAACAAATATCCTGCATGGGGTCCTTTGTCTGTCTGCTCAAAGCCGGAAATGTGACTAAATGTGTAAACCAACAGGATTATGCAGTTTTAATGCTCACAATGTGTTTAATGAACTACTGAAATGATGTTTTCCACTGAAACTCCTGATGCCACTGAATGTGATGGGTTCTGTCATTTATTTTCAGACTGGGAATTCTGGAACGACGACAACTGCGAAGATGAGAATGCCTTCATGTGCTCCAAGAAGATATGAGCTGCAGGAGGACCAGTCTGTTTCATGATAACCTGCAAAACAAACGCTTCTTAACTTTACTGCAATAAATGCTTCAGCATTCAAGTTCCAGCATCTTGTTTCATTTATTCACGTTCAGCAATATGAGTTATTCTCTGTTCTACAAAATGTTTTTTGGGGACCCCATGCTGTGTGAACTCTACACTCATTAAAAGGTGCTAAATTACATTTTCAGAATTAATTTAGGGATTGCCTCCACACAGCTCTCAACATGGCGACAGCTTAGCCAGGGGCTAGACGCTAACGATGCTAACAGCACGAACAGTGCAAACAATGACAACAGTGCTGACAGAGATAAGAGAATGAAATCATGCTCTGCTCAGGTAGACATCACTCATTTTCACAGAAATGCTCTACTTGGGTCAAAGAATTTGGGTCACATAACACCAAAACGTGGTCTCCCAAAAGTACGTTGTGTTTATATTCTGTTGATATTGACTTTGTGTAAAACAGAACAGGTTAAGCTTAGAGTGAGTGACATACACAAAGTGTATGATGCCACTTACTCTAAGCAGCAAAATACACACCCATTATAAACCCAGAAAATGTCTGAAAGATTCTTCATTATCGTAACTTTATTAACTATATTATATTAAATGCTTTTTTAAAATATATAAAATACTTGGTAGGAATATGTGTGCAAAGTTTGGCTTTGACTAAAGTTAAGTATTTTTAATAATTATCAATTCTGCTGAAGCTAGAAAGTTCCCACAGTCCTCGGTGGTCTTTGAACGGTGCTCGTTTCACAACATCTGGTTGCTACATAGCTATCGGTAGGTAGCAGGAAGGGCAGGAATATTCATATTTATATTTAAATTTTTTTGCTAGACAAAAATTACATTATTGTGTGTCTTTGCGAGGCTTTGTTTGACAGTGGAATTGGCGAACTCTGTAGTTTCTAAGGATTACAAAACATTTTAAATCTGCACTTTTTTTCAAAACCCGGGGTACATTCTTCAGCCTCTTTGGGGTCACTTTGAATCACTTTGAGTAATAGTTATGGTTTATGGTCATATTTTTTGTGTAATAGTGTTATAAACATGACAAATTAACTTATATTGAGCCTTACTTTAAGTCGTACTTTTCTACAGTATAGTATAGGTTATTATAGTATAGTATAAAATGCAAGGAAAACAAGGCCTTAACAGAGGATTTTGCAATATGAAAAACTTAGTGCAGTGACCGCCCCGTCAGGTGCAAAGGAGCGATGACCCGTTCAACGCTGCTTGCAGCTTTAATTTGGCAGAGCATTTGATTCATTGATTGTTGTAGGTATATGAACAGAATATAAAGAGTCTTTACCTTGTCCATTTTGTAAAATATATATTAGGACATTGAAATGATCCTGGACAGCTTGATATTTCAAAATCAGACCTCTTACATTTTTATCTGACTGCTGTTATGTCTGTAAAGGATGTCAGCATCGTGTGGGCGTGAGGTTAAGTCCAAGTGCAAACAATACATAATTATATACTGTACATTATGTAACCAGGGCAGTTAAGCGTCTTACTCATTTCACAGGTTGTTATTGTTCATTCCCTCTATTACATAAACCCTGTGTTTCGTTTCTGCATCTAAAATGAACTTTTCAATGATGGTGTACATTATGTTGTACACATGTTAGAGCAGGGGTGTCAAACTAATTTTTACCTCGAGCCACATCAGCATCATTGTCGCCCTCAATGGGCCAGTTGTAACTGTAACACTTTATACATTTAACTACTACCAAACATATTGTCAAATAACTGCCTTTGTATTGTTTTTTCAAGTGTAAAAATATTGTACATGCATTTATATAAATGTAAAAATATATGTACGCAAATGTCTCTTTTATTATGACATAAATCTATTTAATTTAGGGTTAAGAAACACACATTACCCTATCACAGATCAAACTTAAAACATAAGAAAATAACAAAGACAAAGATCAAATGCACGTTATTATATGAACTTTGTTCAAAGCTTTTTTTGTCACAGTTGAGAAGGACATAACTAGCAAATAAGAACATGCATGTGATCTGGGGCAGTGGTTCTCAACTGGTCTGGCTGCTGACCCACCATCACCCCTGAATGACCCACCGAGATCAAAAGCGAGGAACAGCGAGGAAACGGGTCCGCGACCGAACAAAGACGGGTCCGCGATGGTGATCATGCCTTTCAAGCCGTCACGGGCCACTTAAACTAATTAATGATTCCAAGTTAATAATACAGCTGTCTCACTACAAGTCATTGCTGTACTTTGATGATGACATTAAAACTCTTTGCATACATTTACAACAACAACAAACCAATCACGGTAAAATAGTTCAGTCAAGTTATCTTTATGTTGGAAGCCATTGTTTTTTGTTCGAGTTGAGAGGAGAGTGAGAGATGTAATTTCACAATGAATGGACGATCAGGGAAGAAAGAGACATCAAACCTTTGCCCAGACCTCAAAGGTGTTAATAAAAAAGGACCAAGACCTTTAGTTATGTGGTGATATTTTGGCTATGCAGCTTTAAAGCTTTACAACTCCTATGGGTGAAGACCCACTGGCCAAGGTGCAGTGCAGGGAAATTTCAGCTCATTTTAATTTTCACTGGAACATGAATAAATCCCATCTTAAGGTATTAGGAGGAAGCAGGCAGTGTGGGATTGACTCACGATGTGAAAAAAAGGAAGGCGTCAAAGGTTGAGAATGTTTTTCTCCATACAAATAAGGGGTGAAATTTGCCTGAGTTCCATGCTGATTTGTCAAAAGTCTGACAACATAAAAAGGTAATGAAGTGGTGGTCAAATCTTGTCTTTATCAACAGTGGAACAATGTCTGTGGAGGAGAAGACCATTATTTCACATTCTGGGAGTCTTTTGTTCAACCTTTCCCTCCAATATGACAGGTTCAAATGAAAGTGCTGTTTGACACAAAGTCATGTTAGGTTCCTGGAGAAAGTGGTAGGTTGCGTATTTAAACAATGCTTGCTAACAAGCAATGCTTCTTACATGCATAGGCTTCAACATCCCTGCTGTAACAAGACAGTGGTGGTGGAGGTGGTATGCAATTGTTTGGAGGTCTTCATATTAAGTGGGTCATCATATTAAGACTAACAAGTGCTAATCAACCTGAGCAGGCAGCACATTACTTTGTAACCTTAACTAAACCTTTCAGCACTAGCATCTAAAACACAAGCGCAAGAGAAGGTGCATTATAAATGCAATGTTTCAAAAAATATATGTGAACGAAAGTTATATTGTAACCCTTCTATAAGCACAGAAAACTCAGCCAACCAAGGTAATTAACATTGTAACTGTTTAGAGTCATGGCCAAACCCTGCAGGTGTCAAAAAGACAAGTGGTAGACAGCCTACATGACCGGTTCATCAAGCAACAACAGAACATGTAAGTGCATCATGCACCCTTATGAGCAGTATGCGTGTTCACAAGCTAGTCACTAACTTGGGCTGCCATTCGGTGATGTGAACGTAGGATACAAAAAAAAAGCTGTAAGAACTGCAGTCAGGCAATAATGCTTCATGGTTTCATCAATAGGAGTGATGCCTTTCTCAATGCATATAGTCGCAGGACTTATCGTTCATTTAAAAATATTGATATATAGTTTTAAACTTGACAAAGTGATGTATTTAGTCACTAACATTTCATATCTGTTGCTACCTCTTATAAGGCTCTCTAGTCTGGTGGCTTCATCTCAACGGTTTCTGGTTTTGATGCAGACAGCATCCTTTGGTTCCAGTGACTGTGTGATGTTAACAGTAAACATGTAAGTATTGGTGATTGGCTAGCACATCATCAGAACTCTCTTTTCATGCTGTCGCTACACGTAAACTATTCTGACTGTAATATTCTCGGATGCCACTGTGCAAATTATAGATCATTACCTTTCCATCAGTGCACAAATTCAAGACTTGCAACCAGCTTGAGCTCAGCAGGAGTGTACATTTTAACCACCCGATAGATACTCTATGCAGAAAACAGCACCAGAAGGTAAGAAATAGGAACCTCCATCGGCACATAAGACCACATCCATCTATAAAAGTGTTTATTTTATAGCTGGTGCAGGAGTCCCCTGTGGTGATTATGTACAGTGGTGTAACCTGAAGCATATGGAACACAACCTATTTTGGGAGTTGACTTTTTTGCTGATGGTGACAATTGCTCAGGCAAGTTGGTGTTTAGGTTCAAAGGCCACCATATCTCTGCCTCTCCTGATTCGTGCTGCATGGATTAAATAGGCTTCTTCTCTGACTGTCCACCCTTATCGCAGAATTGTGCTGTGTTTGCATTTGCACACAACAGCACCTTCGTTTATGCACAGCTACGGTATTGAATTTGAAAAAGCAGCAGGTTCTGAAGACCACAACAACAGAATTTAGCAACCAATGTGTGTGCCTTACTGGGAGGGATTACAATGCGTGATGCTATGGTGAATTTGCTCCGTTTCATTTGGTCCATTAAGTATGTGTGATTTTGACATGGACAAGTCAAATTTAGGCTGCCCTATGCCATTCAATGCAAATTCATGCCATACAGTTAGGTACCTTGGCTTTGGCATTGCAATACATAGCTTTCTGTGCTTTTCCTGTTGTTGAACACAAGGTGAACTCTTAAGACCCCTTTAAATTGTCATATTGTCATATTGTCCAATGAATGATTCATAATTTTACAATAAGACACTGAATCACGATTGTCACTGACTGAATCAGTTGCTTTTAACAATGGACCTCCCCTCACTGGTGGTGGGAGGAACGTTTTCAGCTCAACTGTGAACCAGGATGGACAACTAGACCAGGATACAATATGATATTTGTTTATACTTGCATAAAATTGCAATGACTTAATCCCTGGTTTGTGCCCTTGCCACTTTAGGACAGCAAGCTGCCAGGACGCCAGCGTCTGGCCATGTTTCATATCAGTTGATCTAGCACAGCTACGGTTTGTTTGCAAAGCGTGTCCTATGAGAATGATAAATTGAAGTGATACATGTGTGGTCTCACCTGCACGGCACAAGAGTCTCTTGGGTGAATAACTCTGTTTGTGTGTGTGTACTGAACCCATCTTCTCTCCTGGGGGGAGTCGGGGTGCTGGGCTTGGCGGGGCCTCTGGGACAACATTATTGCCCACCCACCAATCCCCACGAGTTGTTGTTCCCTATATCTCAGCCAGCGATGCTTGAATGTCATTTGTTACTCCTGGTATCTTATTATATTTTCTGGTGCAGGTGTCGTTCTTTCTTTATTGTGTCTATTGCGAGTTCAAATATGGTGTGTTAAGAAAGAAAGAAATAATTATAATTTGTTTTCCACAAAACACCATGTTTTTTTTATTGTGTATAGATGTATACATGTACCATCTTCTACAGATGAACTACTTGCCACTGACATATCTGTGGTTCATGCGGGGCAGTTATAGTCATTGCAGTTAATTATTTATTTCTATCAATGAACAGAACGTTTGATTTTTCTTTGTTTTTGATTTTTTCTTCAGTTGTTTGGCAAGCCATTGAAATGTCATCATGCAATAACAGCTATTTTACAATGGAAACAATTATGACCAAAAGAGAGCGCATGGCATTTCAGTTTTGCCAATATTGTAATGAAGATAACAAATGGACTTACAGCTAATCCAATATATTTTCTCTCAATTGTTTCATCATATAAATATCTACAGAGATAACAAGCGTAAAACATTTAGGTGATGTGTGTCACTAAAGGTTTAATAAGAAAATGTCCACTATTGTCTTGCAAGTAGTATGTAAGAAGCTAGTGTTGCAAATGAAATACCTGACCATAAATACGTTGTAATTGGGAAACCCAGTTTGACCTTTGATCCAGTTTTTTTTTGTAATGTATTATATACTAAATGATTAAATTATAAATCAATTGTTTGTCTTCTAAAGGAAAAAAACTGCATTGCTCAGTGGTTCCTAACTAGACCTAAATAGCAGAAAGCATCCTTGAGCAAGCACAAATAGTCAGACACATTCTGTGCGATGACAGAGGGAGCAACCTTTCCCTTAATTAGCAGCATATTGCTGTCCTACAGGCTGTTCAGAAAGCACTTAAACTACTCAATGAGTTCCCTGCTATTTTGTTAGGAGAAAGTTTTATCCTCCCTGAGCTTGAGCCATGCAGAGAAGATGTGTCAGACAAGGACGTTCAGTTAACCAAGGAAATATAAAACAAAACAAGCTGGAGGCTATATTCAAAAGTACCGCTGTGTGCAAGTTGATGCACAGTTTTCCTCCTTGACCCCTTGTACCATGGAGGATACAAGTTTGACAAAGTTGAGATTACAGACTGGGATGGTGGAACTGACGAGTCAAACCTGCAGCAGCAGCAGCTCCAGTAGCCATTAGAGAAAGCAGAGGAGCAGGAAGCACAACTTAAACCCCTATAGGTTGTTTTGTTTACTTTTGTTACCACCATGTATTCTGTATACACGTGTTGAAGTCTTGAGTTCTGCATTTGGTCTGTTGCCATGTTGGTTTATGGTCGTCGCCACCTTACTTTTTGGCATTTTGCATAAGTGACACAAGAGGGTGGAGCTTAGTTTAATCAAACACTGAATAAGGCATTTGTAGTTGACCTTTCATTAACTGAAACACACGGTGAAAGGATTAAAGTTATAAGATGAAAACACAGACAAATCCCAGGTCCCGCGATGGGTAGAAACCCATCAATCCCAAGGTAGCCAGGCCCTAAAGCATAGTCTCCTAAAATCTAAAATCTAGCTGCATTGAAGACTTGAAAAGAGTGACTGAGATCATTAACTCATATTTATGATGTTTACTAAATTAGATAAAAAGTTGGGTAATTTTCTCATAGATTTCTAGCTGAGCCGAAGAGGAGGGACGCATTTAGGAGGCTGCAATCGACATATTCTACTTTTAATTAATTAATTATACATACATACACACATACACACACACATACATACATACATACATACATACATACATACATACATACATACATACATACATACATACATACATACATACATACATACATACATACATACAGTTGAGTATACCATGGATATGTTGCTAAATGTTTATATGAATAAGCATGTTTATAATAAAAACATTTTGAATTATCCTATTGTCTTAAACATAGCAGCAACATTTGATTCTCTTTCCTATTTTTGCAATTTACAACTTGTGCATATACAATCTGGGGGTGATTTAAAGGTATCAAAAACTGAATATCAACTAACGATGTTGAAGAACAATAAATCTCAACACCTGGCCAAGTCAATATTGGATTTGATTGACAACCTGCCACAAACGCAGTATATTGTGGTAATTTCATGAAACCTTGCCAGAAAATGTCCATGTCCGGGCTTCAACCTCGCCATACATTTGACCTTACACATCTCCATCACAGCAGTTTGAATAACTCAACTTGCAGGGTGGTGAGCATAAAGAGCATCCCGGTAGCTATTAATCCTTTTGCATCACTCATTGTCAAGAAAGAAAAAGGGTTGCCTACATTTAGACAGCAGGGATTTCTACCCATACAGAGGATTTGAATCAGAGCCTTGTTATTGAAGCCCATTGATTCACTGTCTTCATAATCTCACCTCAGCAGAGAGCTGAGCTCCTATAACAACACATTTGAAGTTGTTTGTTTACCCAACGATTAGCCTTCTGGGTGCACAGATGACAGAGTGGGGCTTGAACATATCGCATCTACAATATCTGGGAGGCGAAAACATATTGTAATATACTGATTCTCTCCAAGTAGGTTTTTGGTTGAGTATTGTTCTATTATTGCTGCTGCCCACCAGAAGTTTGGCATGTTGAAAATGCACACGCTTTGCTACACACAGTGGTTCTCTGGGCTAAATATTAATGTCTCTTTTTATTGCCATAAGCATCTTTGATCACACATTTATGACTAGAAGAAATACATAACTCAGTGTGTTGATTTTAATAATGCTCTCTACACTAATTTGGAATGGGCAAATATTAATTTAGATTAATATGATCCCTTTCCATAATTTATATATGCTGACACAATAGTCTGCGAGCAGTACAATGTAGAGCTTTAGAAGACAAACTATGACTTAAATGGGTGCTGAGTTAGACAGAAACCGGTTGAATATGAAGAGCATCCATTCAACGCATCTGCTCCGAGGAGGGAAGGCTTTGAAAATGGAGATACTGTGAAGCATGGCTACGTGATATGCAGCCCCCCCCCCCCCCCCCGAAACAAATCCGACACAAACAGCTCTCCGACTACGCACATTGTTCATGAGCAGATCCGTCCCCTGTGGATGGAACTCCCACAGTGAGCACTTCTACTCCAGTTTAAACACCATTTACGTCCCTTTCTCTGTCTTTCCTCTATCCCACCTCTACCCCACCACCACCACTACCCCCCACAACTTCTTGACAAGTGTCACATCATATCATAGTCAACATAATAAGACGCAAGATTATCTTCAATCCTCCTGACCTCTCTTTGATTCAGGTCTTGTCCGGGATGTCGTGTAGGCGGAGAGGGGGATGATGGGTAGCAAGTGGCGTCAAAGTGTTCGGTTATGCGGCCTGAATGCATGAAGACAACACGCCTGCTCCATTACCCCCTCTGTCACATTCTGTTTCATATATCAAACTGAAAGTGAGCCTCGTTTGGCTATGAGACATGTAGAATTATGCACTTGGCAAAGATGGACAAATAGAGCAGACAGATCTGTTATGCTTGGTTATCAGGGGGCTTGGGTCCTGTCAAAACATTACCTCATCTGCTTATGAACTCCTCCAGACTACTGTTAGTTACCACTCTGGCCCTGGGAACGTTTTTTTTTTGTCTTAAAATTAACAAAGAACATATGGGTTCTGCTTAAAAAAAAAACAGCGGCCAATTTGAGTGCATATTTGCTTGCGTTGTTAAAGAGCCTTTGTCCTCCAAATTGTGAATGACAGTCCCAAAAGACTTGCTCTTTTGCTCAGAAACCGTGAACCAGGTTCATGTTTGTTGAACAGAATAATTAAGTATTCTCACAGGAGTTGTTAACTTCTTATGAATAGTGATGAATAAATGATTTACCCATTAATATTTGACCCATTTAACTTTCGCCCTGGAGGAATGACATTGAAAGCTCTTGGGCACTCCTGATTACTTATTGAACTTTAGAATGATGTAACATAATTTTCCGTATACTAATTGAGAGCCCCGGTGATTCTGGCACAGTTAGTGTTTTTAGAAATAATCCAGCCCAAGTACTTAGTTATGATCGATAGCAGCAGTGTTTGAAATTCAACAAAAGCATCAGCAGCGTGTGTTGCTTTCAGCAACAGAGTCATTTGTAGAAAGCCGTTTGATGTATTAGTATTCAACGTGAAAGTCACTCCTCATCCAAATAGACCACTGTTGTCTCGTATCGAACCGCAAGCCTTAATGATATATTATTCCTCTACCTCCCTGCAATTGTGACAGAATACACCTTGAATAACACTGTGTGCATGACCGTATGTTCACAGCATTAATCTCGGCTCTAATATGGGCTGGAACCACAGCTGTGCCAGAAAAGAGATGCACTCAATGGTCCTTTTCAAGTTCAAGTAGGCGATTGGCTCCATTCTGGAAATTTAATTTAATTTTTAATCAAATCATACTATTTAAAAACCCCACAACAACACTGTTGGTATTCCGCAGAGTGAGGATGATGCTCAGTGTATTAGAACTATGATATATTTGTTTTGATTGAAGCATGGTTCTTTTACCCACACTTTTTAACACCAAATCACCGATGATTCTGAATCTGTAATTTGTGGCATATGTTAAAAATGTGCGTTCCCCTCAGGCTTACTAAAAGACCTAGTCTGGTTGCTGTCAGGCAGTCAGACCTGGAAGAGGATGTGGAACACCCAACTGTCTCCTTAGCTTTGATCTACAAGAGGTTTGAGCGTTGACATGTTGGTCTGCCAGTTAGTCTAGTATGTCACTACAGAGGAATAAAAAAAAGGGCTAGAAAGATGCTGTAAGTGTCTGCATACCCCCTTTGCATAAATTATTCTGACAGCAAATTCTTCAAAAGATTGTTGAAGTGATTCCAGGATAGAGCTTGTCTTTTCAGCGCTTGAAAGAACAGGTACAGTTTCAAACAGAGACAAAACCTCTAGAAAGTTATCTATGCTGCAGGGAACGTCACGGTTTTGTCTGCTCTGAGATGAAAGGAAAACAGCAGGAGTTCGATCCAGACTCAGCATGCCACCAGGAGTTAACCAGGGCATTCCTCCAAAGCTCATGTCACCAAAGAGATTAATTGGCTCGGTCTTCTTCAGAGTATTACTGATTGGCTCTAACAAACACAGAGGCCTTTATCTCATTGGCTCAGGCACTGCCTTGGGTAGAATGAAAGACTGGGACCTATCAGCAGCCCCAAAGTCCAACTTAATATCTGACAGCCCTTTCATGAGTCTACTTTGTCTCTCGTCCCTCCTAGTTGGTCTATTGCTTTGTGTCTTTGAGGGGAAATGCTATGATTTGAGTTGCAGCTTATTTGCCAAGACACAGTGAGCACCGTTTTGCACATGACTGCGTGTCATGATTTTGGACCATAATCAAAAATTGGTTGAAGGCTTGGGTGGCAACATACCTTTGGTTATATATGCCTGACTGCAGAAGCTAGTCATTGTATTCCTGGCACCATAGTTCACCATACAAACACCCTCTGTGTTTCTGCAGACCTTAAACCACAGGCACATCTGATAAACAGCATGACCTGGTTGCCTGTTGATTTGATGTATATTATGTATATTGGTCTGCACCCTCTTTGTTGGATCATCAAGTTGTCTGTGAGAGGGAGCGAACTAGACATTTCTATGTGCCAAGGATCTCCCTTCACAAGCGCCATGGGAATGTGGCAGGTATTGACCTCCGCAGTATGAAAGTCACACTCTGAGATTGAAATGTCAGCCCTTACCATCAGAGCTCGACAATAACCATAATGAAGACTTTGTTACCACAGCCGTTAAATGTTCATCAGCTGATGGAGTGTGCAGAAATCTTCCCTTGGCAATTGGAGGTGGGGGGGTGTCCTGATAAGAGCCGTGAACAGCAATCGTTATTGATGATCAGGCCCCTGGATGAAAACCATCAGCCTCCCTATTTGATGGAGATTGCACTTGATGAGAAGATAGGCCTTATGTGGCTGGGTTCAGCGACAGGGCGTTTGTTGACGTCACAAAAGGATCATATACTCCAAGGCATTCTTGCAGGTACATTGCAGAAGTCATTAGAAATAATTGCAAGCTACAAACCTCCGTCAGCGATGGCATAATGATATAAAAATACTTATGTAATCTGTTATAGAAACAAATAAGTAAACGGGCTATTTGTTGTTTTTAAAAAAGGACACTGTATTAATCTTTTACCACACCATTTTTCTGAACTGCTGTAATGTGAATGTAAGTCCATTCGTTAAAAGAAAGATGAATGACAAATTCAAAATACAACACACTTAACTGTGCTCGCTAGTGGGAAGCCAGTCATGGATCGGCTGGTGGACTGGCTGGTTAACTTTGGGTGCCGGCGCAATTTGGGATGGAACTGCAGGGTTGCCTGACCCTTTCATACGCATATTATAATATTACATATTACACCCTGTGAAGCTCATTGCTGGCCCGTGAAAGGAAGCAGCTGGTGACACGTGTCATAGCGTTAGCACGCCTGTCTGCAGCCCTCCTCAGGCCAACTGAGGGGTTTGCAGTATCATTATAATACACAAATGGCAAATGACAAAATACCAACACAAAAAATAAATAATGTGAGAGGTCTCGCAGCAAAAACTTAATGGAATGCGGTGTTGATCCTGTCATTCAGTCAAGATCATAAGCAAAAAGAAGCATCGGACTGTGGCATCTAAGTGGCAATTAACATAACGCTGTTCATTTGTCCAAGGTTCCATCCATCGCTAAACCAAAGAGGTTATTGTTATGAAAGGATGTGCCATTCTAGCGCTAAGTACTAGCACATGTAATGACCTTGGTAAATAAAAAAGTAAGAAAAGAGAAATTAGGAGCAGCAAAAAGCTTAAGTGGTTTTCTACATAATTTATTTTCTTATCTGGCAACAATAATCACAAAAAGACTCAAGGCTCTTCGGGAAAAAGGCTTTTGCTCCTTGTCATTCATATCAAGTGCTTTGGGTGGGGGCGCCCTCTCTGCTGGGATAAGGTTATCTTGAATGGAAGAAATCCTAAGAGAGGCAGTATTGATCCAGTCCACAAATTCACACAAAGCTCTACATTCACCATAACATTCTGGCAAGAATACTGTCATTGCTTCTCATTTGGGGCTTAACACAATGTTCTCAGGAGAAGCAATGGCTTGCCTTACTCAATATTCAGTCTCCCTTTGGGCCATATCATAAATGTCATCCTATGGAAGGCTTTCTGAATGCCCGGCTGTATAGAGCTGAAACGGATGGAAACTTAATCCACTCAAAATAACTATAGAAATGAATTGTCATGAAATTTGGTTCAGACACACCCCATCAACATAACTTCAAATATCTTTGGTGATCACGTGACCTTTCCTGTAGACCCATCATTAGGTCCTAATATGTAATTTGTCTAATATTTTGTTTCATGACCAATAGACAAAAGGCATTTCCATTCGGAGGTAAGGTGCATGCTAATTAGCAAACGTTAGCATGCTATACCAAGATGGTGAACAACGGCATGATGACATTATGTCATTTGTCTGGGTGTTATTATGCTCACGTTAGTATTTTAAGCTTTGGAACAATTAACTCTATTTAACTGGTGTCCTGATCTACAAAGCCCTGAGGATTTATTACAGCAGGCCTGTAAATAAATACAAGTATGATCAAAAGAAGACGCTTGGCAAACATGAATCAAGTAATACAATTGAACAGTAAATCAAAACTAGGCCTTGACATCATTTTTTCATTTAAGGAATATTTATGTAACATTCACTTCAAATGTTCAATCAAAGATGCATTACACTAATGGACAAGTTACTTGGAAGAGCAAGGCTAGAAAACACTGGGTTAGACATCATAGTTAATGCTGAAATATTTTACAATAGTTAATATATGCAAGAAAAACAATCTGATCTGCCTTGCAAATGGAACAGATGAGCCAAATCTGCATTTCTCATCTATGAGCTATGAAACAACACAGTAACAAAGACTTCCATGCCAATGCAGACCCCTAGCTTTATATGTATGTGACTGTCCCTGCAACCAGGCCACAGACCTCAAGGTCATTTTTCAAGGGGTTTCCACCTGGCAATGGATAAGATATTCTAGAGATTCTCATATGAAAAGATGTATTTTACCCGTCCCTGTAAGTTATTCCAAGGATCGAGCACGGAGAATGACATTAACATCTGTTGGGTCATGGTTCACACCTAAGTGCATAATGCTGCCTGTGATTCTCTTGTGAGATGCATTCAATTGAGTTAATCTGACAGGATGTGTAAAACTAAGGTTATACAATATTGATCATTAGATTTTCTGATTGTAAATTCTAAAGTATTAGATGATTAGATGTTTTGCAGTGATGTTGTCTTTGTTTGTAGCGACAGACGTAGGTCAGAACAATTTCTCCAGATACAGTTTATTCTGTCATTTATGTCATAAAGCGAGCAAAACTGAATCTTTTGTAGGCTTTTATTTATCAAAGTATCAAGTAGATAAATACATGAAATATGGTGAATCTGGTTCTGTTTTAAAATCACAGATGAAAAAGAGAAGCTCAACAAACCTCAGCACACTGCAGTGAGGCTGTCTGGCCACTGACCCCACCCATTGGGAACTGTACAAATATTGTCTGTTTATTAGAAAAATGCAGGGGCCATAATTAATGGGAAACACTGGAGCTTGAGCCTGGCCCCATCTGATCAATGAGCAGCTGTTGGTGAGCGAGTCGTCCACTAATTGGAAGATCAGCGGTTCAACCCCCCTGCTTCTTCAATCCGCATGTCAAAGTGTCCCCGAACAAGATATTGAACCTTGAATTGGGTTCGGGTGTGCGAGTGTCCATGAACGAGCATTTAGATTTCATTCTGATGGGCAGTTTGCACCTAGCATGGCCGCCCCTGTGTTGACATGTTGCCAAGTGTAAAGCACTTTGAGTGGATCGAAGAATAGAAAGGAGCTAGAAATACAAGTCCATTTACCAAATGACCCCATCTCCAGAGGGTCGGACTCATTCTTCCTTCCCTAGTCTATAGCCCCATGCCTTCTTAAATCTTTCTTACTGTACACAGAGCCAATATAGCGCGATATCATTCACTGTGCTCCATGTTTTCCATTTTGGGGTTTTGTTTTAAAACAGAAACATAAAATGCCGCAGCATTTTATTTTCGAATTCAGTTTTGAAATGAAAAAAAAAAACAGAGCAAATGATACATGGATTATACTTGGTCTTTTTCAAATTATTTCAGCATTAAAATTAGAAATCACTCACCCCCACTTTAAAACATCTCAAATCTGTATCTGTTATCTGCAAGCCACGTTCAAGCTGTTTAATTTAGTCACATTAACTATAGTGAAACACTGGGTATTTATGTAATTGGAACATACTGTAGATTATGCTAACTAACCATGCAAATCAATGAATTAATTACAATTATTTTATATCTTTATAATACTGTTTTAAAATGCATTCAGTAAGGGACAGATGTATGAATAATTCAATGTACTGTTCTTAAGCCTAATCCTTTCACTTGTGGAAATAACATTTTTGTAATACCTCTAAGAATTTATTTTATTTTTTAATGGAATGGTTCTAAAAAATATTATCTTCTGCATCACAACCTTAGACAACCCAGAGGACCACTTAAAGTACTTAATTAATCATTGACTGATTAAAACAATATCATATCAACTGTGCATTAGAGCCAGAATGTCCTATTTGACATTCAATTAGGTGAATCGAGGTTATGCAGGGAGTCAGTTCAGTCTATGTACTATTTTGACTGTTTACTTAGGGCAGAAATTTGTTCCACATTCCTCTACCATCAGTTCATGACTGCTCATCACAGATAAGTGTGAGCCAATGCAACTGTGTTTCCAAAGAAGCCAGTAAGCGTACCTAATCCTTTTAAAAAGAGCTCAATTGGGGGGAGCTGGCTAATATCCGCTCCAGCCACAACCAAAGCCAGGAGATGCTGGTGCTCCACTAGACCCTGCAGATCTGGACCAGGGGGACGGAGGGTAGCTGAACGGCAATCTGCAGATGGTCTCACGGGCTATTTAGCGGGTGCCACAATGGAGCTTCACTGGAGGCATCAACAGTAGTTGTAAATACATTATGGCCGACACTGGAGGCGAGGATGGGATCGTGGAAAAAAATGGTAAACTGCACTTCAGGCTGGAAAGAAAGGACTAACAGCCAGTGCCAATTAAACTAAGACAGTAGTAGAAAGTCTGCTTCCCATCCATCATTGCACCATTCTAATCCTAAAATTCTGCAGTTATGGAAAAATCACTATTTACAAATAGATAAGTAGTGATTACAACGCACAAGTAACAAAGCATGAAAATGAAACCATTAGTATAATAGTATACAAAAAATATCAAATAAGGATTTATGTTAAATCAGCAATTATAGTAGTTCAAATGACTATTTATACCCATCAAAATACTTAATAACTATCGAACATACAATGTGTAACTATATGGTGCTACACACTGACACTGAAGGCCTCAACTTGTTTTGTACTATATTAACTGCCTTATATATCTCAGGCCCTGAAAATATCTTACGCAGTTCATGATCGATTTTTCCTGCACTCCAAACGCCTCCCTAAATGTCCCCCGCTCAAGAGCATCACAGAGATAGTGCAGCAAATAACTTCAACTTTGGAGATAAGAATTTTCTGATTGGTGAAGACGATAACAGCACGTATACTGTATACACATGCACGCCCATGCATCTTTATAAGGCACTAAGCTATTAACGGGTCTGTTATATTTTCTCCTTTCCATTAGGGGTATAAGGAAATCAGCACCCACTGGTGTTGAGAAAACAGGAACATTATTTACAGACCTTGTCAGCAGCCAAAATGCTACAACTATTCATGCTGCCAGGAGAACAGAAAATGTTACTTTCTGCAGAGCACTCATCTCATAACAATGCAAGGACTACATTTGCATGTTTCAAGGGGTGACAATGTCATTTGCATAAATTTAATGAGTCTTTCAGCATTATAAAAAAACTGTGGACACCTGCGGAAACAAGTTGACATTGTTCAAAGGCTTTTTTCCGCCTTATTACTCACAATATTGGCCTTGGTTTGCAGATGAAGAACTGTTACACATATAATCAGGAGGTTTTACACCTCTGTCCCCGAAAGATTGTTTACTTTGGAGGGAAAATCTGCACAGGAGGTGGAATTGCATCCACTGCTAATAGATGACATAGATGGTTAGGGCGATACAGGTATGAGGACTTGTTTCTCTCAGAGGTGCTGGCAGTCACCAGTCATGAAGGTTAGTGTGTTACTGCTGGCAACGCGAGGCCCATCAGCCTGTGGTATTTTGATGAAAGCAGTTCACCTGTTAGCAACCAAATGGGCAAACTAATGACCACTGTTAGCTGATTTCCTGGTTCAGGCTCTCCACAGCAGTGGTCCTCCCCAAGCACTGGGTTTGATTGTTAAACTGAGAAAAGGTATATGTTATGGCTAGATACACCAGAGACTGTGTAAATGAATACAATTGAGTGTATGGAAATGAAATAAATGCGCTCCTCTTATTGGCAACCGCTCTATGAATTCCAATGAGAGGAAGATGGTCTCTGATGCAACGACAGCGAGGATTCACATCCTTTGCGTCAGTCAGGCTTTTAATGTGGATCTATGGCGAGGTGCCACTCACGATTGAACAGACCTTTTGTCTTCATATCGGCAGATACGAGAGGCAAATTTATGAAGGCACTTAAAGATAGTATTTGGGAAAATTGTGTCTGTTCTTTGTCATGGCCATTTACATTTTCAACAGCGCCTCCTGTTTTTGCATCTATAGTCAGCAACATATTGCGCCATCTCCTGAGTGATTTATGAATGCTGATGAAACAATGGTGACACATAAGCTCTCCTTTGTCAGGCCTGAGCTAAGTTAATTAATTAGCAATCCATGCCGCAGTGCCAGGAGGTTGTTGATTGTATCGTTCTAAGCCGTCATCCTGTGTAAATTGACTGAGATTGAGATCTAACAAGGCTTTGACCTGGATCCCTCCCTATCAACCTGATGTGTAATACATTGATGAGGGGACTGAGCTGGAGGAGACTAGAGGACATGTTATCTATAGTCATGCCATCAGCTCCATTAGCTCAGAGTAGCAGATGCAGCAGTGGTCAGACAATCACTCGTGGCATTGGTGTGCAACCCTCAAAAGTGTGTTCTTTTTCACATTATTGTGCTTTCACACCTCATGCTAAAACCTCAAAGACCCCAGCACACTAATTGAAACACAATTAAAACATGTTATTGAACGTAATGGTTCAGTCCTATCTTTGTCTTCCACTATGACCTTCACTTTCTAAATTGGTTCATTCCCAAAGCGATAACCTCCTCTGAAATGACAGCAATACCATTGCTCTGAGCTCTTTAAATTGTCATTCAACTGTAGTATGCAAGCAATATTCAGGAGGTGTCTTGTGACCTGCTCATTCTTTTAATGAAAACACAAGCACAGAAATGCATAGCAATTGGTTCCAGCCGAAAAAAAAGTGACATTGGTGGTCACACCGATGTGCTTTGTGAATGCATCGCCACCTCCACGGGCAATCTACCGCTGTAAGGCACAGTGACTGTCGAGTGAGCTGGCCCCAGGGGCCCCAGAGAGAGGTTAGAAGTCTGTTCACTCTTATTTCAAATGCTCTTGGCTTTTGTCAGATGAAGAACTGTGTCCAACACATCATACTATCAACCCCTGTCTCTGAATCCAGTGCTTGATTGTTGTCTTACATTAATGCTATAACCATATACAGCCCAAACTGTAAGTACACACGACAATAGATAGCTGGTACACTTTGTTAATTTGTATTTTAACAATGTTGGTGGTATAGTATGTGCAAATAAACAATGTTCGGCTATCCTGCTGTTACAGGCACTCTATGCTCATTTGCTGAAATGTTCCCTTTGATGAGTTTACACAATAGCCCATGTCATATTAAGCGAAAAAAGCTAGGGGACATATTTTTCAGGTTCCTATCATGTGCCGTATGAGCTGGAGAACCAACCCGTTACATTTGTCTAAAATTGTACTACTTTAACCCACACGCAACCTTTTCCTGAACCTAACCAAGCAGTTACGTTGCCTAAACCAGAGTCATTTTCCAATTATGTGTCATTAATGTAAAGAACATAGCGCCCTGGGAATAATGGACCCTGGGATCATAGGAAGGATGGCTCTCAAAGCAAATACAATGTTAACCTTGTTCACAATGTTGGTTTTGCAGGTTAGCATTGAAGAAAGGCTTTTGTTAGGCTTCAATCAGCCTTTGTTTCATTTGCCACACTTCAAGTGTTTCTGATTTACTGTATGCACACATGAAACAAGGGTCCTGCACCTCTGTGACTCTCTGTCATTGAATTCGCCCACTAAGCTTCATTGTCTGACATTAATCATGTGCTCTCCTCATTCATTATGGGGGGGTGGGGGGGGGGTGCACCTGAGTGATAAATATAAATGTAACCGTAGAATGCACTTATTGTAAGTCGCTTTGGATAAAAGCGTCAGCTAAATGAAATGTAATGTAATGTAATAAATACTCAAGGAAATACTAATGAAAGCTTCTACTTGTATTATTTAATGCGCTGCTCATTCTGTATTATTGAAGTCAGCATGTGTCTCCCATGAGCTCTGGTTTCTAACTGAGCTGACGCGTTCCATGTGCTTCCCGCTGGGAGACATCAAACTGCACTGGGCCTGATTAAACAACCTGCTGGAAACTTCATAAAATAACTTGAACAGTTTAACCTCGGAGGAAGCTCCAATGGTGGTTAATTCATCTCCCCGTAACACCATTGTAATTGTTCACACCGGGGGGAGGGGTTGATAGGTGCGAGAGGCCACAAAGCAGAGACCCTTTTTTCCATTCAGAGTGATGACTAAGCCAGAGAGAAATCTCGTATAATTGCCACGACCCACAATAATCTTATTATAGGGTCTCGTATGTGGTCTGTCATGTATCGTGTTAGCTTAAATAAATTTGATCTAAAAATGGAATTCTGTCACTTTACCCTCAACGGTTGTATTAAAAGTTGCTTTGGAGCATATAAAACCTAAGAGATGAAGAAAAATAAACTAGGCCTCTGTGTATATTTATCAGGACTTGTTGGGCAGCTGGCAGCAGTGTCACTTTATAAGAGCTGAGGACAAACTAAACAGCATGCTCCAGTAGGCCTGGCTTCCTGTCCGCCTACTCTACAATCAACAGCCCATATGGTGGAGGCAGCCAGTACACAAAACCAGGGGTTTACATAGCTACTTATGACAAGTTTGATTGCGGAAAACAAACTTAAATCAAGATGATATTGTACTGCAGGCAAACAAGGGCTGTCACAATATCAGATTTCCTCTACATGATTACAGTTACCCAAAGAATTAACAAGGTTTTTGCGATAATTTGGAAAATTATAATGCTTTTAGCCAAATTCATCTTAATTTGTTGTGCGTTTTCATTTGTTTGGCATTAATTAATTACATTCAAATATGAGTGTAGTTGGAGAGTCTGTAACCATAACTTTGTCAATGCATTTATTTATTATATCATCATATATATCATATGTATTGTTAACACGATATCAATGTTATAATTGTTTTAATAGAATGGTTATTGTGAATACCGATTTATTACGACAACCGTACAAGCAAATAATGTATTCAGTTCTGAAAGGTTATAGCAATTTTTATTTATGTTCTTCACTATGCACATTGTGAGGCTTAAAAAGAAGAAAGTGTAGTTTCCAGGATTTGAATCTCATTACACTGATGACCTTTCACTCATGTTTTCTAACTATATTGATGTGTCAGCATTGCTTTGAAGAATCAATCATGTAAATAAGGATGTTGGTTCAATAGAGAAACTTTGCAAGATCAAATTCAGGCGCGTGCAACTGAATCTGTGTCATCATTGACTTAGATCGCATGACATCTAAATTAAAAAGGGAATTGGCCCCTGAACCTCAAATCAGACATGGCTAGTGAATACACTGCAATGATTCTGAAGTCTCAACGTCAATAACATCTTCGTCCCCTCAAACATTTCTTTTTCCAGGCAGCTCTAAATAATTAGCTTTTCAAGCTATCAACACTTTAGGTTTTAAATGCTTAAAAAATAGAATATCCATGGCCCTAATATACAAAATAACAAAATAGTCCCCCCTTAAAGGAAAAGTTATTCAACCCCAGCATGCGTCATCCATTTTGTTTAATACTATGGCCATTCCTACCTGAACTACTTCTCAGTGATAAAAAACAGTCACAAACAGTGACTTTCATAGTCATAATACATTATTACAACTCTACAGTGGCTTTGTACTGTCTGTGAAAAATAGCTTTATTTCACTATCATATTCCTTCTTTCATTTCTATTCCAACCTCGTTAATAAAGTAATACTGTGAACCAGGTTGTTTATGTCGTCTGCATGATGCAACACTGTAAGAATACACGGACAAAGTATTTAAGATCTTTTTTATAGTCTTCAAAACATTGTAGTTTTAACACTGCAGACTGACGTTGTAATTACGTGGCTTTAGTGAAAGTGGAGTCGGATTTGCTTTTCCTAACTCCTCATGAATTCTCCTTCCAATCTTTCCTTGACCCCGTGAAGTTTCCAACAGAGGTCAAGGTTAGGAGGTATTTTTTTGACTGTTCGACTGCAGCCACAGACTAAATACACAGGACAAGACAGGCAACGATGCACAGGTGGAAACAATGAGGGCGGAGCTTTACAATCACAAAGGGGGAGGCACACGAGGAGGGAGGAGTCTGGAACGAGAACAGGTGAAGGGAATAAACAATCAGGAAACACTGGGAAGACGCACACAGAATACACAGGGTGTTACACTCGGACACTTCGAGCTCGTTCATTTGAAGCATACTGAATCCTTTAGTCGAGAAGAACAAATTCATAACCATTACATATAAACAATTATAAACGTATAATTTATGTGACAAACTTTGTGTTAAACTAAATCTAATTGTGTAGCGATGAAAAGCTTTACTTTTCTCAAACACACACTATTTGTGTAGCTTGCACTCTATGGCCAGAAATTAATTAATCTGAAATACATTTATGACTCATTTCTATACCAACTCAACATAGATTTTAATTACCCAGCAAATATAAAAATAAGTTGATGGCTATTAATTGGAAGCCAAACTTCCAGATGGACTGAGCGGCCCTAATTCAGTCCCCAGCGCTGCAGATCGCCGTATTAGCAACAGGTGAGTGAGAATGAGCTCCAGATTACACAGGCACTATTTGCATGCTGATGAGTGGCAGGTTACTGGAGTGTGAGGCAGAAGAAGGCCTTCCAGCTGGATGCTGTCACATGTGAGAGGACTGGTAACATAGCGTGAATTCAAACACCAACAACTTGTACATTTCTAAATAAACAGCACAATGCGGACAGGGACATTCCACCTGCAATCCATTTCTGCTGCCATTTCAGACTCAAACTCTATGAATTGTGGGTAATTCCCGAAAGAAAGTTTTGCAGACTTAAGGAAAGTGTAGAGGAGATCAAACAAGTCTACAAAACAGCTGTCAAGCATTTAAAATCTGACATTGAGACCTGTGGGCCTATCAGGAAAGCAGGCAAAAACCAGCTCAGTCAAGGAATGTATTTATTTGTGGATGTTTAAGATTAACATATGCTGAATTAATTTTCCTTAACAAGAGCAATTAGTGGCATTAATCAAGCAAAGTATAAATGTTATGTTTTTGGAAGAATAAAGATGATAAAGATTATTTTAATCTCACAATATAAGAATAAACAAGAAAGCAGGGATCTGTAACTGGTCTATTAAAGTATATACGGTAAGATCTCAAAATGTTGTATAATGACTGCTCTGATAAAGTCTCTACGATGCTGACTGGATTTTAAGCTTGGCGTTAACTCACAACTTATTAGCAGAAGACTTCAACATAAGGGAAAACCAACTAAGAAGTGCGGTATTATAAAAACAAGACATTAATGCATTTTATTTTACTTAATTCTGTCTATTTAAGACCACATCTGAAGTACATTTTTAAAAACAGGGCGTTGATTGCACTGATAAGAGTGATAAACCTGCCATCTGTTTTATTAAATGTTTGATTTATCTCCATGTTCAGAGCCTGGGTACTTAAAATCTACCTTCCCATTGTTAACTAGTACAAGCGCTACACAAAGCCGGCAACAAAAAGATGATAATTGGTTTAGCCGTATTAAAACCTGTTGGAGGGTGACGCCTGTGTGAACAGCATGCATAGCAGCCTCATGGCACAATGAAGACTAATATTGATCAAGAAAGTACGTCAGGTTAGAACTGTAAAGAACTGTAATATCTCTTAACTACAAAATTAAACATTGTATTCATTGATGCTTTATTAAAATGTAGCCCTTTTCATCATGATGTTAAAACGGACGATTAGCGTACGGCCAGCAAAATGAATTAAGGTTGCCAATGTTTCCAACTTTGATTAGATGAAGCTGAACTATCCGCCATGAGAGTGAATAATGGGAGCCATGATCAGGTGAACTTGTGGTCTCTCCTCAAGTAACGGGATGTCGATGTGCTACGTTTTCCTTCAGGGCTTTCTGCTGGAATCAAAGACTGTATGACCAGAATACGTTTCTTTGAACTCAGCTGTGATCTTTGCCCAAACTTAACCATTCAAATTTTTGTTCCTTAAACCGAAATCAATCTCTGCCGGTAAAGGCTTCAAGGCAAACCTCTCTCACGAGCTTCTCTCCGTGACCTCTCTGTTCTGTGACTTTTTGCATGACAAAAGTAAAAGTGAAATACAACTATTTATTACGTTTGATAAACGCCAGCGTGCAACAGTGTTTATGAATGCAGCTTGGACACTTGTTGCCCCCATAACTGTGCAAGTCTCTCGGTTTTCATGCATATGTTCAGTTCAGTAAATTAGATCTGGGAAGGGCCTTTTCAATGGATCTTTTCAGTGGTACTGCCATTACATTTTAAACTTAAACTTGGTGACCCCCGAAGGCCTAGCTGCTGTTTTAGTGTGATGTGGATTTGAAAACAGCCACTGACAGAAAGTAGAGGGGGGAGGTATCTAGTAAAATAATCGTTCCTACCTCAGCAATATAGTCTAGGGGTGGGAAATGAAAGAGCTGGACTGGAACAGAGGACTCTGTTTTCCCTTATTTGTTCTGATACGGCCAGATATGCATGGCTGGAGGGATTGTACTCATACAGATCTGATCTATTAGTCACAGGCTGACCACTTCCATGGACCATTACGGATGATGGATACCCTTGCAGACAATAGTGTGTGGTGTACTCCTCTCTGCAAACAAATTTATCCAAACAGAGAAAACAATGTTAATACTCCCAAAGTAGCTCAGGGCCAAATTGGCCGTTTTCTGTCTGCCTGTCTGTGGTCTGATCTGTAACCTTGTAAGGTGGCCGAAAGTAGGAGAGCATTAGAGGCGTCTGGTTGAACCTCAACAGCAGCCTGCCTCGCTGTGCCATGGTCACAGTTGGCAAGTCCCAGCTCTGTCTGGCTGCAGCAATAATCACGCTATTGGTTTAAATCCTCTTCATGTCAGTCGCACAAGGCCCTGCCAGCTTACGGGAGGCAAAAACCTGCTGTGGTAGCAGATGTTGAGGAAATGATATGTTAGCTTTTTTGTTTTCTCTATGGATTCTCTGTGCTATTTGAGCCCCACAGCATGGCAGGAAGCACCTGAGCTCATGACCCATTCTGCTATGAAAGGAATAAGGGGTGACGGTCAGAGGAAGTTCAGTTCAATTCTGTGGCCTGGTAGCATGGCTACTAGATAATTGTGATTCCTGCCCATGACTCCTCAAATTCACAGGACTCAATGCACAAATCTGTTTCTGGCGCTGTGGGCTTAGATGAACAGGTAACATTAAGGATTCTACTTCTGATCTTTTGGGATGTGTCAATGAGAATATGAACTTTTTCCATGTTCCATGTGTAGTTTCCTGCATAGTGCTGCCTTTGCTGTCATGACTGGAAGCTTAAAGGGGATATCCCTTAATCTCCTTCCCTCAAAGAAGAAGGGATGAAGGGGGAAAATATGTAAACCGGACGAGAGATAGCCATCTAGCACTCAGACACCAAGCAGAGGCTATAAACAGGCGGAAAACTAAGCTTGGCCTTTCTTGCTGCTTTGCAACCTACTTGACAGCAGCTGAGCCCAGCCTTGGCTTGCTGCTTGGTTCGGAGATGGAGTCTTGACCAAAGCGTTCCCCTTACGTCAATTCTACTCGGACTGAAAACTGAAGCCAGAGCGCCTCCGATGCCAACAGCGTGTCCTGTTGCTTAAATATTCTACATGTGAATTCAGAATCTGTTTAGAGATCACGAAAACCTGCTGTGTGCATGAAACTCTTCAGTGGTGTATTGGAAATATTAATTTGTGTGGCAGAAATATCGTTATTGCCTCCGGTTGCTAGCAATTTACTCCATCACCTCAGCAGAAAGCATGTGTTGGAATACGGAGAATGGGAACATGGAGGGACATAGGACCCAGGGGAATGAAGGTGAAAAAAAACAGGTAGAGACAGAATGGAGGACATGCCACACAAACAGCTGTGAGCAGTGAACAGCTGTTCAGTTGGCCAGCAGTCCTTTTCGGAGTCAATGAATTAATGTGTTTTTAAAAAAAAAATACGATGATATACCGTGAAACCGCCAGAACCGCCGGTGTCCATTTTGTCCAGAGCAATTGTCTTAATATTACTAATAGAGATACGATTTTCGGTGAAATGTAATGTTTGCAGTAGCCATACAATCCAGTAAAATCAATGACATGTTGGCAGCAGTCTTTCAGGCAGAACAACAGGGATCACCCAAAATAACATGCTGAGCACACACAAACACACACTTACCTGTGTGTCGCCCCGGACCTGGTCAATGAAGCACCGGACCTGGGGTGACAGGGCCTTCTCAGCTGCTGCACCTCCACAGTCCTCCACATCCGTCTGGCTCCCACCCTGACTTTATTTTATTTTTTGCATTGTCCATAAACATTGTAAACTTATGCACAACCTGTCCATCAAAATGTGTCATTATAAATGGGCTCAAGCTAATTATATGTTCTTTAAATAGTTGTCCTTTGTTGCAGTGGCATTTTGACATGCAGTAGGAGGCCGGATACATTTTTGACTGCTGGTTTCTCCAGTCCATGTCGACGTGTCCTTGGGCAAGACACTAAACCCCAAATTGCTCCCGGAGGCAGAGCCTCAAAAGGCGCTATACAAGACCACTTACCATCTATTACTATTTACCTATAGTACGGACTAAATATGGTCATATCATTGAATCCTGTTTCTGCATTTAATTTGTGTGAAGAGAGAACAAGTGTTAAAAGACACTTTTGGTGGGACTTGATGTTCTCTTCAGATTCAACATCTTTAAAACAGATCTTTTGTGGGTGGTGAGGTCTGGATGGAGGCTTTGGAGAAATGTGTCCGCACGACATAAGAAGCAGAGACAACATAATAAATAAATAAATAAAATAATAAATATATATATATATTGTTTAGGTTTTAAAAAAATAAAATGTTACTGTGTTGAGGCTGGAAATTTAAATCGGTGTACATCAAGATCTACAGTATCGTAAATGAATTGCTGAAATGTTCAACATGATTCAACAATCCATGTGATGGCAGAAGCAACCTGATTTGGTGGGGAAAAAAACAAATGTATTGTTAATAGTCTCAACCAGGAAAGAAACCCCCGTTGAAGGTCAAAGGAACATCTTTCCATGAAGATGATTTTTTTATTAGACTTTAACCTTTAATTATGTCTGAGTTTAACCTTTTACTCCCTAATTATTCATAATATGAGCTAATATACAACTCCACTTTGGGACCAAAAAAATCCACGTTCAACCCAAACTTAACATCCTGTCGAGCCATGCAAGACCTATTGCAATGAATTCAGAAACCATGACAACCAATCCATATGGTGACTAAGAGATGTGAGACGATGATTTGGAGAAATAGCACATTTCATCTCACTGCAGGGGTGTATCCCACACAGCCTGCAGTGTGTGTTTGTTTGGTTTTCATGTGCAGTTGTATTTGACTTGGCACTATATTTCACTCAGATCTGGCACAAATCTGTAGGATCAATAATCTAGATTTGAATATGAATTTATGAACTAAAATATAAATGATAGAAAGAAAAGCCGCCAGTGACCTGAATAATTAAAAATATTTTCCATTGGTCATTTCCTCAGTCAGTGTAAAGAGTTAATTAATCATGAGTACAGCAATTTACCATTTCAAGCCAGGAAGGATGCTCTGCTGCACCAGGCTGCATTTTAATTACCAATAGATTCATAGATCCAGCACAGTGGTATCCAGATATATAGTGAAGCCCACCTTTTTTAAAGGTTAACCTAGTGGGAAATTCAAATCTGCATCTAATGAATACAATATAAATTCTTCATAGAGATGTTATTTAGGCCGGCATCATGAACAACATAAAATAAATACTTATTGACAAAGATAATAGACCAGATATAGAGATACGCTGCAGAAATAAGCTGTGACTTTCCTCTAATGCAACAAAGGAAATGAAAATGCAGTAGATAAACTAATCAATCGGAGATCTTTTATTTTAGATTTGAAAGGGCTGGTCGGGGTACCTGGAGTTTATCAGGAAGATCCATCTGTGTGTGTGGAGCAGCTTCATTACTGTTTTTTTTAAATCTGAGGAACCTGATGGGTTACTATAGAAAAGAGATCAGAAAGGTTTTTGTATCAGATTGCTTTGTAATTTGTTAACTAATAGATTTCAAAATGCCACTGCTAGTTTATAAACTATTCCATTGCTTCATTAAGCTTGGCTGAGTTGCTTTTGAAGCTGTTGTAAAATACTCACTGACCACATTACAATTACACTATTATTGTGCTAAGTAATCACTAGTTTTCAACCATATACCTGTTATGTATTGCAAATTTTCTAATGTGAACCCTAAACCCGCCTTTGCCCAATCTCAGCTGTGTTCGGCTCCAGCCTCCTGAAACCTTGACTAGAACAAGCGGTTTGGATAATGAAATGAAACCCTAAACTCAGTTGGTAAACACTGGGAACATGTCAATGGTCTATCCTGTCCCGTATAGGAGAACTATGTAAAAAAGCATCTCATCCTATGAAGGAATTTACGGTTTTGTTCCCAATTACCTTATTTCCATTTATTTCTTTTACTAAACTGTTCAGACCTTACTCTTATGAAAAGAATGGCTGAGTGTCAAGTCCTATTAAAGTAAAACCAAGGAGAGGAAGGAGGCAATGAGCCAGTCAGGCTATTCACATCATTTATCCCAGGTAGTGTGTCAATTATTTTTAAACAAAAGCACTCCTCAATAAACTATTCAGAAAGGAATAACGTTCCTTCACTTCTTTGCAGATTTATAATGAATTAAGAAAGAACAAGGCAGCAGTGACGTGAAGAGGTTTTTGTGTGATTCATGAATCTGAGATACAAGCTAATGATCAAGAGAGCTGTCTATTTCAAGGCAACGCAGAAGCCTCGAAATATACCCCCTCTAAGCTTTATAAGGAGGTTCCCCCGTTCGGTTAAAAGTACAGAAAAAAAGTGGGTTTTTTTTGCTCAGTGGATAGAGGTGGCAGATTCAAATAAATAGGTCAGACCTGAGGTGTTTTTAGACCTGCATGCTCTGCTCTCACATGTTTTAAATTACCTTTTTGGAAAATAAGCTACATGAATGTCTGGATTAATTCGGTCCTCTCTTATCCCCTCTGTACATGGGAGACAATGACAACATTAATATTATAATGACTAGATGAAGCGCCTGATGTGGACATAGCAAATGTAGGATTCCTTAAAACCTTTCAAATATCCCCCAAACATACTTCATTTTTCTTTTTTTTCCCCCTAGGACAATAATGTCCAAAGTTTTCACAAAGACAGATAGTGAAATTAATTGTGTCCCCCCTCAGGTTTTTTGGTTTACAAAATGAAAATGCACAAAGTGCAGATTTGGCACCTCCACAATGGTTTTCACACCGGTCGTAATTGCTTGAAAACAAACCATTGTTTTCAACAAGCAACCCTAAAATGTAGGGCATACTCGCCTTTGAGCATTAACACTTCATGTCCAATTCACACATCAGCCCATTTCAGAGTCCACTCGCCACGAGATTAAACTGAATATTAAAAGTCCATTAGTATTTAGAAATCCAACCAGTAAAATGTTCCGTCTCAAAAGAAGACGAATTATCAAGAGTGTTCGGTACCTCAGAGTGCAAGGCGCTGAAAAGGTACAATTTGCCTTTTTAATTGGTCCTATCCAGAAAGTGCATTGCTGTAAAGTCCCCAAAAATGTCCGGTGCCAATAAACTTGAAAATTAAGTTCTTGGTAAAATAGATGAATCTCATCCCATCACCCTTTGAAGACCAGTGGACCACCATGTTATAACCGAAGCAGCAGAAAGAGAAATATGCCAGTTTACACATTTCAAGAGAGGAGAGTAACACCTAATTGCTCTTCATGTAAAGAAATAGCATACAAATTGACCTTTGTATATGTGCATTGTATTGGGTATGTCTTGCCCATCTATGTTTTTTTTAATTTTTTTTATTGAGGCAACTAAATGTATTTTAAAGTCAATGTTAACATATAAAATGTAACTGTCAGGATTGCTTTTAAGAATCTGGCACAACATTTTTAAACATTTGGTTTGAAAAATTGAGTTTAACAGATCCGATCAGAGCAGATCACACTTGTTTGATCATGGTAGAGTTATCTCAATTCCTCTGACCCTCCAAATTCTGCTAATTTATTACCATTTTAGGGTTTCAATATTACTAGAAACTAAATCATTGTATCAAAGACATAGTTTATACTGTATGTGTGCCATGAGCATACATAATAACAATACAAAGCCTTTTAAGATAAGATAATCCTTTATTAGTCCCGCAGTGGGGAAATTACAGGATTACAGCAGCATTGCTCAGTACGTAAAGATAAAAGAAATCAAGTAATATAAATAAACAGTAAAGAAGAAATTGAATGTACAGGGTATTTTGTCATTATAGTGCATGTATTATCTTCAGTGGATACACCGTAGAAAATACATGCAGAAAAACATTATTACTTGACTCTTTAGTTAAACCAATTTGTGTAAAAAAAAAAGCATCATTTTATATAAAGTTTTGACATGTTTTCTGAGCCTTGTGGGCATTACACTTATTCCACTTCAGCCATCTGAGAATTGTAGCATTTCAATTAAAGTTGAACCAGTGATGGTGCTTCATTCTTTTCTTCGTATTGAAAATCCCAAAGTGTCTTATTGCCTATAGCTAGCTACATTCAGCCGAAATCAAACCAATTAGGAATGTTGCTTGGAAAGAGTGTTTGTTTGAATATCTTCATGTCAGTGATGTATATTGCGATTTTTACTGCTACTGTGTAATCTGTCTGAAATGTTTCTGTAGTTTATAAATTATGCACAGAGAGAGCATACAGTTCTCTTCAGTGATGGAAACACAACTAAACTTGCATAACTGCAAAGCTATACATTTCAGTTTTGAAGCTGCTAATCATGTGATTGTTCTTGTTTGGAACATTAAACACATATAGTACATTGTATGCATGAAGGAGACATTATTTGATATGCAGGCAACCCTTCACATTTAAATCTGGAGACTAGATTTAAGTCAGTCAGAAATAATAATACTAATGTCTTCAGGGTTGCTGTGATCTTTTGACCTCTAGGAATAACGCGGCAAAACAGACAACCGTGTCCCGCTACATTGTCGTTGAGTTGCTGTAGAAGTATTACTCAAGCAATCAGTTATGTTGGTAATTATTCATATGAATTGGCTAACGGCATTTATTCAGATGGAAGGAAACAGGGTGAAACAAAAACATAAGATTGATTGACTCTTCAGCGTCATTGGAGATCAGCCCAAATTATTTTTAGATGAACCGCATATGGTTAAGAAACTATTTTGGTGTTTAATATCTGTACGGCACAGTATCTGAGGGAGTACAGGCCATGCTTTGTTTTGTGAAGGTGAACTATTATATAAATTAATTTGGGAATTACATTTGAGAGGTTGCAAAACGCAGGCAGGAAGATATCTTTATATATGAACACACATATCTGATTAATATTTATGTCATCTACTAGAGGCAGTTGACAAGATATTAAGTATTATCCCAAAATGTATCACCATAAATCAAAAATGATTAAATCATGGGGATGATATATAACATGTCTAAACAAAAGACAGCTATGAAGCGTCATAGTTTGCTGATAATCCCGAGTGACTTCCCAGTTTTGTATCAAATAAAATGTAAATGTTTTTTTCCAGTTCTTTTTTCTCCATCTGAGACTGAGATATCTCTTTGATGTTTTGATGGATTCCCCAGTGAATGACTCTGGTGTCCTCCTGAGTATTCCTCAACAGCTCCACCAGCAGCTTGAAATGTTTGGTTTGAAGTGAAATACTCCCAAAGCTACTTGATGGACTGCCATGAAATTTGGTTCAGACATTAATGGTTCTCCTCAGGATGTATAGCAAAAACTTAATTATCACACAATATGGAAGTCATAAATATGAGAAATCATCTAAAATGTATTCTAAAATACATAAATGCCATGTAGAAAAGATAAAGTATGTGTTGTGTCATATTAGTACTAGCTACAGAGTAATTTCAACAGACTCAAAGATCCTGCTCATTTGAATCTCCGGCTGATTTGATAAAGTGATTGGCTGCCTGTTGATTATTTTTTTTATTATTATTATTCTTAACAATTGCAAGAGTGATTGTTTGTGATTAGCTGTCTGATAATTGTATGAAATTAAAGAAACTGATTCATGTCGTTCAGATTACGTCTGGAAAATAATCACATCGAGTGGTTCAATATCACACGAAGTGGCAAATTGTCATTTGTTTGGTACATTTTCTTCTGTGAAGACACATTTTTGCTGAAGGCTGTGTTAATTAAATTTGGCAATGCCATTTAAACTACGCTGACATACAATGTGTTTGATTAAAACCTCCATGTTCTGCTAGTGACTGAGTTGGTTCAAAGTATATTTAAATTCTCCATTTAACAAAAACATACTATTGGATCCAGCCTTTTTAGAGCCTGACCCACTCTACAGTTTACCAACTTTACTCGAGGGAGGCGGATTTAAACACAGCACTATTAGAGCTGCATTGAAGCAACACCATTATTGCAGCAACACAACAGTAATTTTGAACCGCACTAATGGAACCCGGCGGTCCGTAAATAGACACAATGACACATTAACATTACAGTTGAACTTAAAACAAACGAGGATACAACTCTTCACACTGACCTGTGTGTCTCTGCCCGGACCAAAGCCTCTTACTTTGAGATTGCGATTGTGTTCCTTTTTGAATTTCGGCATTCAGTTCAGGACCCGGAGCTTCACTAGTTCAGTGAGTCGGTAAATCTTCAACCACATGGTGAAGTCGCGACAAAGTTGATGTATGATAATAGAATCGTATTAATCATAAAAGAAAACAGACGGTATCAGCCCTTGCTCCTGTCTGCTTTGTCTCAGCCTGCAGAGAAGCTTACTAGAACAAAATAAGATAAACGGTAACCTTCAGACAGACGGCTTTGTTTTATCCTGTTAGTAAAAAAATAAAAATACTTTTGGCCTATATTGCTTGCTGTGCTTGTGTAAATATGGCATGAAACATGAACTACACGAAGGCTATTGAATTAGGTTTCACTTTTATTGACACGTTCATGCTTGATGCTCATATTTATTTAGGAATTATTATTATTATTAGCTTTTTACCCGTAACAACAACAACAACAACAATAATAGTTGCATGTGTGTATGTGACTGTGTCTATATGTGTGTGCGTGTAGTTGGAGGAGCTCAGCTCGACATTCAAAGCCATGGAAATGTTAACTTCAGCGTGATATAAAATTATATAAAAACATAAAAAGTACTAATTGAAGCTTATTGACACTCCAATCTTTTGGAATTTAGCACCGGGCACATTTATAGCAGTCGGTAGCCATCCCTACCTTCAGGTAATGCAAGAACATGTGTGACACTCGCAGCTGTAGCTCATGGGGAGAGTGGTCGTCCCGTAACTGCAAGGTAGCCGGTTCGATTCCCTGTCTTCCCATCGTTTGCGTGTTGAAGTGTCCTTGAGCATGACACCGAACCCCCACTCCTTAGGATGAGTTAAATTCAGACACCAAATCTAATGCATGTGTGTAATACGACGACCGGATACGAATAAAAACATGGCTTCCTCCAAAGAGGACGTATTCCCGATGTAGAAATCAATGACTTCTGTTGAGCTAAATAAAACATTAAGATTCTTAGTATCCGCTCATTATACACTAATGAATAAATAGTTTTGCATATTATATTGCATTCCTACCAACTAATCCCCCTAAACCCACTGCTCCTAATATCTTGTATCCTAATTTAACAGATGTGCAGTGCAATCCCTTTTATTGACATCTGTTTAGTCATACATAAAGCTAACACACAGTGGATACAGACGTTGAAATGATTCTATTGTTAATTGTATATGTTGTTTTTATTGTTCATTGTTATTTGTAAATACATTTTAAGGGCTATGTTAAGAATATATTTTACTATGAATATGTCTAATTTAGTCAAATAGTTGTGCTACACTTGAAACCACTGAGACAGGTACAGTTTTATTTCTATGTTTATTTGAATATTGCTTAATTGTTCAATATCGACATTAACAATATCTGGGAGGGGATTAGAGAATCAATTAAATCGCATGAATGACGGTACACAATGGCAGTAGAAATAATGTTGCAGATCCAGTCTTTGGTGGGGCTTCGACAATTGTGTCACTATAATGAGGATCAATTCAGATTCAGATCACACTCCCAACATCAAATAGAAACAGACAATTGTAATCTCATTACCATATCAGCTTCAGGGTACAATATCTGTGGAGACAGAAATTAATATGAAATTACTGCTGGAATCTTGCACCAATTTCACAGAGGGACTTTTTGTCTTTGCCACTTCCTATATTCCTCCACAGGTGACCCAAAACACACCACATTCTGCATTTATGGAGCTACATCCAGCAAACTACTTTTCAAATTTTGTATGTGCTCTGCCCTCAAACAGGCTTTGCTATTGGCCTGAGGCGAATGCAAAAATAACATTTGGTGATTTATAAAGCCAAAGCTGAGACAGATGAGCCACTCCCTCGGCACACTGTCAGCTTGGCAGCTGCATGAAGGGAGCCAGTGTTGTAATCACACTCGCTGTCTCTTCCCTCTGCAATTAGCTATGTGTGGGGCCCACATGTGTTTGTAACTTAGCTGATCTCAAAATGTATTTTTCAGGCAAGGAGGTTTTCTAGGTTGGTGCTTTGGCTAACGTTATCGTTATCTAGTGAATTACACAGATCGTAACGCTAACTAGCTTAAGTCCCTTAGTGGTACTTGTCAGATGAGTCGGGTTGCCCCCAGCAGACGTCGCTGAACAGACGTATCGTGAGTCAAAAAGCGTTCGTCCTTCCTACTTCTTGTGCGACTGACAAGCACGAGCAAACAAGCAAGCAGTGCATGACGGCTTCTGCTTTCATGAATTAGGCTGTGTGTGTGTGGATGCCACGTGTGGTGGAAATGAATAGTTTCCTTGTGAGAAATCAACAGTACTTTAAGCATGTTAGTCTTTTAATAATTTATTACAAGATGAAATATAGTAAGATTATAACGAGGTTACAAGGCCAGGATGTATATGATGTTTAGTAGGAAAAAGAAAACATCAACAGAACTAAAATAAATTAACATATTCAAAGTAAAATAACAACAAAATATATCAAATGATACAAACGATTAACGTAATAACAAAAAAAAGAGGAACATTTCGTAGTCACCTTCAAAACAACATAGTACTTAATGTACTTCATGAAATGACTTGATCGTATTTTCTGCTTTGACAATCAAAATACAGCTTTTGTGTGTTGAGTGGATGACAAAGCAACTGGCAGTGGTAAGAATGTGGACAATGGCAGAGTCATACATATCTAGTGACCCGTTTGGCACATGGCATTATTCCCAAGCTATATTATTAGACGGAGTCATACAGAGTTAATTTTTCTCCGACACAATGCACCTTACATAGGCAGTTACGCTTATGCAGATTTCCATTGGGTGAATGCATGCTGGTGATTGGAGGAGAGCATTTCCAAAGGAGCCCAGAAGAGGTGCTTATGGCACTAGGGTTACATTATTTGTACCTTCATTATTGGAGACTCATCATGATGTTAGCCTCCCATGTAAAATATACTTTTAATACGTGTTATCTTTCCCACAACATACTGTAAAATCCAAAGTATGGGTGTGTGATTCATACTTTTTCTTTTTTTTGCAGTGGCTCCTCTCATTACTGAAAACACAATCTACTTTCCTCCAGCACACATTTATCCCCATTTCAACCTTTCTATGTACGTACATTTAGATAAAGTGATGAGCTAGTTGTTGACAGCAAAGTGGCACACATGATGGAAGAGATGTTTTTGATTCTGCCTAAAACCTGCCACTTTCCCAGCATAGCAGCCTGTATTGAAATAGGCCTCCCTGTCGCCATAGGTCCGAGAAGCATCCTTTACTTTTAGGTAGAAGCTGTATATATGGGGCCTGTCCCCATTCTAGGCACATTTACTCAAATCTTTGACAGCTGACACAGATCCATATAGCAGCAGCAGGTGTTTTCTGTCAGATATTGTCATTTACTGCAGTTATCTTTGACAGCAAGGCAGACTACAGCGCTAGTGATGCGGATGGTTGACAAATTGACTTGATAGTTTTACAGATTTTGTAAAGGGCACATTTTGTCTGCGCCCTAGGACACGACATGACCCGATATTAATTATCCTAATTGTAAGCACTAAGTAAACATAAATACTACACCTAACCCTCAGGTATTAGCTGTTCGTATGGTGTCCTTTTCCGTTTGGCAGAATCAGTGAACATTTTGCATTGTACTACTGCTACCAACTCATGATGCTAAACAGGGTATGCTTGAGGGCTTGGCTACCTTGTAATTGGCAAGACTCCACCAGGGCATTGCTTTCACGCCAGTAAATAGCTAAATTATAAACCAGCCATGATAATACATGATTAAAGACTATTTTATGGTTCCATCTTGAGTTGGAACAGGACTGAGCTGCTTCAAGGTGATTTCTGAAGTATGTAATTTCTTTGAATCTTGTTTGGTTTGCTTTTTCTTTATTGACTACATTTGTATTGTGTTGCAATCACAGAGTGCAGTCAATAATTATGTTGACAAGCACATTGGTTTCTGGTTTTTGATTTTCATCCAAAGGTCGTTGATCATGCCCGAACTAACTTAGATCACTATTCCCTTCAAACAGGGATTGAAAACCTGAATAATGCCACATCGTAGTCGAATATTTCAGCGTAATCGGGTTTCTTGAAACTGGGGTTAGGGTTTATCAAGGGTACAGAATCTAGGCTGTTTTATTAGCAATAACCTGGGATGCACAACTGTGCTATGGTGGATGTTTGTTGGATTTTGATATTAATGTGACCCAAAGCTGTGTAAATATATGACGCCGAACCCTTTGTATCTTCTGCTACATTTTGTCGAATAGTGGTGCAATGAATGAATGAACAGTATTGTTTGTAATGTTTAGCAGTACTTTTCTTAAAAAATATTATTATTTTTGTTCGTGAAACAACAGCACTGTCTGAGCATGTGATGTTATTGTCAATACGTGTTGATAAGAAAGGGGAGATGTGGTGTTCTGCAGTTGAAGGATTTTTCCCCAATTCATTTTACTAAGATCTTGTGTAATTCCCTTGGAGTCAGTGTGCTTTTGCAGGGATATCCTTTGGAGTGAGTCAAGGATTGTTGTTCTCCTTCCAAAAAAGATGATACACCTGCTCAGTTCCCTGGATTTTAATTAGACATTGTATGCCTTTGACCAGAACGTGTGCAGGAAAGAGCTTCTAGTTGAAGGTAGGCTATCTCTATCTATTTTACAGTGTTAATGGATGTGTGGTGGATGGAGAACATCCCTCTATTATGGGGTTTAATTGAAAGAAAAGAAGAAAAGAAGAAAAGTATGGAAATAAGTTATTCACGCGTGAGCAGTCTCCTTTGTTGTTCTCCTGCGGCTTTGACATTTTAACACAAGATATTGCATTGACACAAGTGAGGTACTGCAGGTGAGTACTTTGTTAATATGCAGTATATTGCAGATTTTAATAAGGTGTTGTGCTAGAAACGGCGGTGTCTCGCGTATTCTGTCAGCAGAAGGCGGGAATTGTACACATGCTCATTTGTGGTATGTGACACTGCACTGGAGGTGTAGATTATATGCTGTCACTTGTAAGAATGTGAGTGTGATTGCAAATAACTCTGAGGCACTTTGATTTTGGGCTATAAAAAGTAAATGATACAATATACAAGATGTGTACCATTATTACTGCTGTAAATGTGACTTTATAGTTTACCCAGTTTAGCTGCAGTTCAGCTGATTCTGCCTCATCATGTTGACGGAGCCACAGCAATACTTATTTTCTGAGCTCGCTGGTGATGTTTTGAAATTCAACAGAGTACACAACTGAGTGTCAAAAACTTCAGTAATGAGCTCGGAGAAAATCCGGGGATGTTGAGGTTCTTCTGGGCGCTGTAAGATATTGAGTTAGTGCGTCATATGGTAGAGACGAGACAAAATAGTTCCACACTGATGGAACAAATGAGTGATAGAATAATCAAAGAAGAGTTAGACATCTGTTGATGTAATGGTACGGATACACTGGCTCACTGTAAATGCAGTTTATTATTATTATTATTATTATTATTAATGTTCTATGGTAGGGATTTCAAGACTTCTGTAGATAAGATTTCAGCAGTTAAAACTTAATTAAAGGAGATTTAGTCATATTTTGTTGACCGATCGTAACACTACGATACGGTTTAGGGCAGCTTTAAATAAAGGAGAAGGAAGTTACATCCATACTTTCACTTCCTAAATCTCAAAGCTTATATATGTTTTATTAATGATGCCTCATCGGCTCCATTCTTAAATGTTTTGTGTTTTTTTTTTTTAGGTATATTTATATTTATATTTATATGTATTGTGATGACTATATGGACCTCTGTGTCTGGAATAAAGTTGATTGATTGATTGACATAACCACCTTTCAGTAATACCAGTCTTCCACGCACAAATGGAAGCCAGTTAGGATCCTCTTATAAAGGATGTCAATTAATCATCTGCAGTTCATTTTTAATCAACCCGAGGCATCTCTCGACCATTTGAAAATGGTCCAAATGACTGTCTTGGGATGGACTCTCCAGGGCAGCGGGTTTAAATTATCCCAGCCAGAGTCTGTTTCATCTTTGAACTTGAGGTCAGCGCGACTGGAGAGTCTCAAGACCCATCAAACATAATCTCAAACGTGTTTGGACAAGAACTTATGAAAGAAAATGGTAAGCTCCGGTTAATAGCGGATAACATAAAATGAGTTCATTTAAATATATCCTAACACGAACACACAAATAATTTACGTTTTTAACCAAAGCCAATTAAGGAATATAAATCACTTATTTAACTTAAGGATTCATATTATTAAAACACAAACACAGCTGGATGTTTCATTCTTGTGGTTTTTACAGCAGATGTTTCTGTAAATGCAATGTTTTCATGCTGAAAGAAATCTTACACAAGCCTTTTATCATTGCACATGATTGCTACAGTAAGCATGCGCTTCACTCAGATTTTAAGCTTTTATTAACTTCAACACTCCCATGTGAGCAGCTGATATATGTGTACTGCTTGTTCAGCCAAAGGTGAAAATATATTTTGATTATTTTACTCGAGTAATAATATAAATACAGCTTAAATACAATATATCCCTGTGATTTATAGCAAGATGTATACAAGTCATGTACTGTCTTTAAGGCTTTCAGTTTTTGAATGAGAAACATTTCATAATTGCACATCAAATGGCTGTGAGTCAGTAATATGCCATTCAGTATTTTGGTTAAACATTTAATTTGGTTATATTTAGGAGGAACATGACTTGCTGGCCTCCATGGGCTGAGAGAGGTTAAACGTTTTCAAAGTATCCGTAAAGTCAGTGGCAATAGTCTGAGAATGGGAGGCATGTAAGTTAAAATCACCAAAAACATGAATCATTTATTTAGTACTTAGATGAAAAGCATTGTTTGGCCTGGGTGGGATTAAGTTTATAAAAAGTATTACTGGGTCTTCTAAGATTATCATTAAACAAAGAAGTAAAAAAAAAAATGTAATCAGGGTGCTGAGATAACCCTCTCAGTGATGATAACAAATAAATAACAAATCAAAGATCTTGAAAGTAATTAAATCGTGGCATAAAACATGTATCATTATGGGATCCAATATTTTAAAACACCAAAAATATACAGGATTGCAACTCAGGGCAGCGGATAACAGAGGCTGTAGAGGGATTTGAATTAAATTGTTATGATTTGCAACAGAGGAGTGTGATATTGTGCATGAGTTTTTGTTTAGTATGAATATCATCATAGGCTTGTAAACAAAGTCAAGTTACTTATGCACGTAAATGATTCCATGTTATATTACTGTCGTAGTACTATCTTTGTTTGTTTCATTATTTTCTCCAAGCACGGAGTCGGTATACAGGGCAGGTGGGTATAGTTGTGTGGGAGATGTACTTAAGTTCAAGGTTCATACTTTTATTTTGAGGATATAGATATGTGCACATTTATACTGATTATTGCACATGCAATAATTGATGATCTTTCTCGTATTCAAAACTTAATAATGAGCACTGTTTGACAACATCCTTTTTTACGTGAAAATACTGTGAATGAATCCACGGCCATAAAAGAAGGTCTGGAATCAACTGGAACTACTTTTATGCAAATATATTATTGCTGTGACATGTCTGTGCTGAACCAGGTTAATGGAGGGGATTTCTCATGCATGTAAACAAAGTTGGGTAAGAGAGGGTAAGTCTTCTTTGTCTCGTGTAATCTTGTCTTGTTTGTGTTTTGCTACTTTGTCTTGTGTTCCCTATTATAGCTCTCTAAAAAACACTTTGTAATCTCTTTATATGGAAGTACCCCATAATCAATACACATGACTAAGTGTCAGAATAAAGAATACAGAAAGGCCTTCATGCTGCATGCTGCTGTGGTCAAGGACTGAGAGCCGAATGTTGCAGCAACACAAAAGCTGCCAAGGAGAGCGTGGACTCTCCAACAGATTCATTGGCCAATGTTAGTGACAGTGCAGCTTTCACTGTGGGGATTACAATTCTGCCCCATTCCCCCCCTTAATCCGGTCATTAGTCAAGGTTTGCGAGGACACGGAACATCCTCCACTTCAGGCTTCTCTGCTGCATGTAAATACGGCAACTTGTTGACCAACATTTTTAGAACAAAAGATCCATTCTTTAGTAAACATCCTTGAGAAATGAGCAACGCCTCAGAATGTACTTTACAGGTCTCCTTAGGACGGAGCAGACGCGTTCCAAAACGCTTGATAATAAAACTGATTCATGAACCAGGTCGATGATATAATTTGTTACCTGTGATTTTAAAATTATTTCTACAAGGTCAGCATGTCTCCCACACCCAACCTCCTAATCTACAATTTAAAATAAATGTAACTCTTGGTTTCCACTGTTTGCAGCACAATCTAATATTAAATATTTGGGCTCAGTCGGCGTATATTGTATAATAAAACATTAAAGAATTGTTGATTGACATTATGAACACCCAGGGGTTAGCATACATCTAGACTGAGAATGTTTTTAATATCTCCACTGAAGGTCATTTTACTTTACACTAAATCCTTGTCTAGTAAACTGGAACAAAATGCTCTGAACATGTCGGGTGTGTCATGTTTATTGATGTCGGACCCAAGAATTAATGATAACTTAATGAAATAGATTCTTAGTCGTGTTCTAATATTCAGTCAGTATTTTTTTTTTCATTTTTCCTGGGTGCAGGCTGTAGCATGAGTATGCAGGAGCTGTTGTTTATAATGTGAATACGACTCCTGCTGTTATTGATTCTGTCCGAGAGATGAGCCCTCTGGGTTTTTCTGATGTTTATGCCGGAGAATGGTGATGCTTGCTAAGTGGAAAAGAGACAATAAATCAATAGGCAAGGTGAGGGGAGGGGAGAGCCAGGCATCTCTTAGTTCAGGACGAGTTTTCAAATTTCTGTTTTGTTTTCTTTTGATACACTTTAAGGGCTGAGTAAGTGGGCAACAGCACTTTCACAGTGAAGCTGAGTTCCATCACCGCTGAGCTGGAGGTCTTTATTAGCTGAAAACCACTTTAAGGGGAGCCTGGGATGAATTACAATGTACTGACACTATGATTGACACTTATATGTACCATATAATGACACTCTTGTACCCATATAATGACTATCATATGTACCATATAATGATACTCTTGTACCCATATGACAATCTTATGTACCATATAATGATACTCTTGTACCCTTATATTGACAATCATATGTACCATATGATACTCTTGTACCCATATGACAATCTTATGTACCATATGACACTATTGTATCCATATGACACTCTTATATACCTAATATATTGGCAATCATAGGTACCATATAATGACACTGTACCCATCTAATGACACTCTTGGCAAATCCAGTTTTCTTGAGATAATGAGTTGGTTATCTCGAGATGACGTGTTAAAAACAAAAGGAAGCCAGCACGGAGGTTCTCGGCTTCAATATAATGCATACGAAATTTAAACTCAGTAAAGTTAGTGGACTTTTCGCCTGTGGTTATATGAACACTGGCTTGTACCTTTTACTTTTTGAAATATAATATTTTCCAATGGAGTAGCTCGTCTTTGGTACCGATGATTCAACAGGACAGTCTTGTCCATCGAGCCTCGGGAATGCACCAAATATAAGTGACCCAACAATGCTCGTCCCATGAACGAATGTTTCCAAAACCCAGAACGCATTTTACACAACTACATTAAGAAAAGTCAACATGGGATAGCAGTCATGTGGTTGTCACAAAATAAATAACGTAGCCCCATAAACCACTATTCTAAAAAACATGGAGATGAAATGTGCAACAAGATCCTCTCCTGTTATAAAACAGGAAACCTCAGACTGATCCAGCATGTGATTGATTTGAAGTATTTCACTGCGTTGACTTTCTTAGCCACAGGTGCAGCGATCTTCCTCTCAGCTTATCTGCTTTATCCAAGCAAAACACGTCCAATTCCAGTCACGTTTTTGATTTGTAGAAAATGGGCCGAATTTATACAAACTTTATTTCTGACTCATATATTTTGGAAATGCCGTGTCTCATCATGGATGGTGGCTGTCTGGAGCCGGTCCTGCCTCCTGCCATGGCGGCCCTGCTGATGCCCCTCCTCTCTCGTGGTTATCTGGATCGTGGTCCATGCCTACTACTCATTACATGAATAACTTGTCATATTCATTCAATGTACTGTAACTCTGTTATGTTGTTCATACACATGACATCTATCGCTTCTGTCCATCCGGGGAGAGGGATCCTCCTCTGTTGCTCTCCCGAAAGGTTTCTTCCCTTTTTTCCCTGTGAAAAGGGTTTTTACTATTTTTTTGGGGGGGGGGGAGTTTTACCTGATCCCGTGTGAGGTCCCGGGACATGGATGTCTTATGTGTACAGATTGTAAAGCCCTCAGAGGCACATTTTTGTGTTTGTGATTTTGAGCTATAGAAAATAATCTGAATTGAATCAGTGGATTTCACTGGCATCCTCAAAGGTTTACTGTGGAGGACAATCAAGGAAACTAGAAACGGGGGCATCTGTTTGTACCATATTTAAAATGGGCTGGCTGTGCCGATCCGGCCGACGCCACCGACGGATGAGAGAAGGGCGGGGAGTGTCGGTTGCCTCCTCCGGTTGCCATGGTGAAGTGTGTGGAGAGAGAGAGACTGACATTGTGGAGTAAAGTGAAAAGAGAGAGAATTATCATTCAGCAGGAGGCGCTGCCGCTGTGTCACCACCACCAGGTAATGAATTGTATTGGCCTTCCTGCACACACAATGAGGGCAATATTCTCCCATCAGCCACCTTGCTCCACGCAGCCAGTAAAAGACCTCACACTGTTGAGTGACTGGTCAGGTCGGTGGCCATGTGTACCACGAAATATAACAACTGCCAGTTGGATCTCGGGTCATCATCGGCTGTGGCCTACGAAAGGGACACCACGTGGAAATAAGCCCACTTTATTCAATATCGATTTACATTTTTTTTATATAAAAATTACTTACATTTAATACATTTCTTCAAAATACAAGCAGCGAAACGACATACAAATCAAATACAAAATTATAAAATTTCTTATATTTATCATCTTCCTTTTTCTGTGGTATCAGGTGTCGATAATAACTCTTAATAACCTTTCATAGCTGTGGTAAATCTCTTCCTTGTCTAAATCTGTTATTCATCTGTTGATATATGAGAGCTAGAAAAATATGGTATTCAGTATCTGTCTTTTCAGTGTACAGTACAGGATCTGGGAATCTGATCGGAGAACATTCAAGGGCGGCTTCAATCTCTTTCACCAAAAGATAAGTCCATGTGGTATATTACGTTAGAAACAGGGCAGATGGAGCTGGAAATCCACGGATATGGAAAAGACAGGATAACATAATGTGTGAGAAAGGATTCTGTTGATAATATGGCCTTCACTGGAGATCCAGTAAGTAGATCCTTCAGGTAAAATACAAAACCTTACAAATATCAAGCTTCAGTGCTTAGTGGAGAAGCTTTGTGGTCCATATGTCATATGACATGTAAAAGATGAAAAATAATTTAGCCTTCCCACTTAACTCTTCTCAACGATACTTACATTTGTTCAGAAAAATTGAGCCAACCTTCCTTCGTTACCGTCACAGAACGACACACAGTCTGGATTCCACTTAAGCTAGAAAGTTATGGGTACACATTTATAGCATTTCAAGGTTTTAACTGTGCACGAGTGTGGCTTATGGTGTTAATAAAGTTTTTGCAAATCAGCAGCTTAACAACTTCAGTGTCATAATTTATGTTTGACAAACATTAGAACAGTAAATGGAAAATGAATCTCTTCAGCACACCAACAAGGACAAAATGCTGATGCTAAACCAGTAAAACCTAAGAGCCTCATAGGAAAGAGAGAAATTTCCTCCTTTTATATTATACATTGTACAATGTGGTAAAAAATAAGTACAAAGTGTAAAGTTAGGCTATGCGGCGGTTTCATGAATTGTCCCCTCTAGTTTCTTTGGGAGTAGCTCTCTCCTCTCATCAATACTGATGACTGGCTTCCGGCAGTTTTGCCCGTCGATATAGATCTTTGCATACACTGGGTTGGAGTAGTTCATGGGCTGTAAGGGGAGGAAAGAAGATGGAAGAAAACACGTATTTATATAAATCCCTTGAGAACAGTGAGATTCTTAAAGCTGCATTAACACGTTGTTGTTGTCGTTTTGGAATAAGCTGACAACATCTGACAGAGCATCTTGTCGTCAAGCCAGTTTTCATCTGGAGTCGTGTTTTGTACGCTCGGTGAATCCAACTCTTTTTGGGCTCCACCGACTCGTGAGAAAAACACATGTCTCTTTAGCTCGCTATGTTCACTACTTTAGCTAGCTGCTGTGTCAGTGTGTGTGCCTAAAACGTTTGCACAGTACTATATATCTATACAGTATGCATGTATGTATAAAAAAGGTGATCAGTGCAGTTTTAGGTAAAGTCCGCTGTGATAATCAAGGTTTTCTATCTGAAGCACAAAGAAAAGCACAAGACAAGACTCCTAGATGCTATTGGTGGATTGTTATTCAGCATGCAATAGTACAGTGACAGACAGCAACATGCAGGAAAAAGCCCATTTAAACATAAATCCACACAAGCCTACCATCTACATTGTGAAATACAGTACAGTCGTAGCTTTAAACACTTTTTTTGATGTTTGGAAATGAAACACTGATCTCACAAATGATGTAGGAAACAGATATAGAGGACTGTGGATGTTACCATGACTCACTTGGAGCTCATTCATTTATTTGGTACAGGTAATTAAAATGTTTGCCAGGTAACTGCACAGTGCACACTGCTTGCCTACATGAGGGTGAAGTTTGTTTTACTGGAGGGCAAACACAAAGTAAAGTTTGGAACATTCACCTGTCCGGGGATTACCTCCTTGGGCACAGAATTGATGCCCAAGGTTTGAGGGTCACTGGATTTTACACACCAGCCCTGCAACACAACAGGCACCACCTCTATTTACATTACAGAGTTAAATGCACTAACACAGCCAACACCAAACAGTTTGTCGCATATGACGATGCAGGGCCATCTACTTTTCATCCGTCGACCATCTTTCTATAATCAGTAAAACTGCGCTGAGTTAAAGGAGGAGGGATTTGTCGAGGCCCAAGAGAGCGTAGTGGTTTACAGAAACTAGTTTAGATTCGAGCCAGCATGCCTTTGTGGAGAGAACAGCCAGATTGGACTGAGAATAGCAGATGTCAGAGTTGGCAGGGCAAGAAGCAATAGCATTAGGCTTGAAGCTCTAGCAGGGAAGCTGGATAACAACATCAGTGAAGGTGTTATGATTCATTTGATATGCTGAGTATTAGTGTGGGGTTGAGGACCATGAACAGAATAAATCAAGAAAACGAGATGTGATTCCTTTTGATTCTTCCCAACGCTACACATCACATTATCACAGTTACTGGAGTAATTCAACTCAGAAATATGATTGTTTTTCAGGTTACACAAAGTCTGGTGTACATACTCATGTACTTTCATTCTGGGCTGCAGATGTAAGGATGCAAAGGCAACTCTGTTCAGCTGGGAGTGATGGACAGGGTGTCACTTCATGGCTAGAGCTGCGGGTGCAGCAATGATGCTGCTGAACAAGTTGAATCATTAGTAGGTGTGCTAAAGATGGGTGTCAATCAAATCCGCTCCTCTCTTCTCCCTTTTTTCAAGGTGTAAGAAGACATTATTGAATATGGGTACTCGAGTTCTTAAAGTAATGTAAAGCACTTTTTATGAATGCATACATTCATTTAAATGTCTGGAAATAGTTCCTGTCGAATGAGTTCTGAGCATATAATAACTACCTACAGATCCATAAATAATCCAACTTGTTTCCAACTCAAAGTGCAATATTTATTCAGTGCATTGGTGATGTTGGACTGCAACATTTTGCTGCTACTGCGGGAACAAAAATATCATCTCTTGTTTTGGCTCCATCCCATAAAAAAGTCCACATGACATGCTATGACCCAAGTCTGTGATCCAGTCAATAACATGAATAATCAAACAGCTATGAATAGTATTTAATGTCAGAGTAGATCAGTGAACGAGCCCACCGCATTTTAATAATATAACAGGATCAAATAACATGTTTAACAAGAAAAGTGTCTTGTTACAACTGAATAATTGGACAGGTAGTGATAATGAAAACAACATGTAAATGTAATGAATCCTTAGTTAACATGAGAAACTGAGCATATTTAATATGTGTGGTTAGTTTAACATTGAGCTCATGAAGCCCACCTTGTGAGGGTCCAGCGTGAAGTTCGGTCTCAGCAGGCTGCCGGCGTCCGCATGGTTGTCGTGGTCCACTTCATACATGTTGTATGACGGGTTCCCGATCTCCACGTTTATCCCCCCGTTTGTTATGGGCTGCCTCTGCACACTTTTCCCCCTGAGGTGTGCGGAGCCAGGAATCAATAACACGAAACACAACATGCAGGTCAACGTGCTGTTTGGCTTCACGCAGCAACGTGCATCGCACTGCTCGGCGCACTTGGAGTAACGTCACTTTTCTGGGCAGTACCAAAAGCTAAATTATAATCAGAGGCTCAGTGCAGAAGTCAGCTGTTCTGCACACGTTGAAGCGAACAACAAACTTTTCATTTATAAAGCAAAGATGTCCATTCATCTTCAAAGCTGCCTCCTGTTGGATGTCTCATCATCTGTTGTTGCTTAGAAGCCTCTTCCCTATTTATGTTGCATTTCTTTCTTTCTTTTCTTACCTTTGCCTCCGTCTGCAGATGAAAACACCTGCTACCACCATCACAATCAAGATTACCAGCAGGACCAGCGGCACAATGATAGCTATGCTCCCTAAGAGACGGACAGAGGAGAGATGCCGTGGAGAGATGAGTAACGACTGAAAAGAGCCGAGATGGGCTCAGATAGTAACACATTGTGTGTAAGCATGCCTGACTGTGGCTTTTTTTTTTCTTGGGCTCGGTCGACGGCACATTTTATTCTGCTCACAGCTGTCCAGTACATATGGGATAAACAGTAATATTGAGGTGAATGAATATATTCTATAATAATAATATAAGGAATAATATTTTTGAATACCTACAAATATCCGCGTGAGAAATTCAGGACTAACAGAGGTCCCAAAGGTGACATGGTATTTAGAAGGTTTCAATGTTTGACTTCCAATTAATTTGCAGACTGAACTGTGATGGGCTGACACCGGCAGCTTCTCTAATTTATACAAGGTAAACCTGCTGAGGGAAGGCTTTTCTTTTCAAATACTGCAAACTGGAAAGGTTGGATGGAGTTCAGGAATTCTTTAGTTCGTTTGCCAATCAGGACCAAGTCCAATTGTGTGGTTTGGGTTGGAGTAAAAACGTGTCGACGCTTAAAAAAAAAAAAGCAAGATAATTTCAGGTGTACAAAAATGGCATGTGGGCTCTGTAATAGTGATGTATATATATTTGTACATCCAGGAAACTGGCAGGTTTTATAATTACTCTTATACTCACCTCCTCTGGTATTGTCTGATCTGCTGCTTTTAGGGGCGGGTCTCTCACACTGTGTTCCTGCCCAATTGGCTGAACATCTGAAGGAGGTCAAAAGAGAGTAAAAATACACTACCATTAGAATATGGTTCCTAGCAGCCAACTGCTGAGAAAACACCTTTTATAAAAATGAATTACATTATGATGTGACCGTGGCTTACAGATACACACACATTATGATTCAGTCTGGCTATGAAGTGCTTTGATCCAACACAAACAAAACACCACCTGGAGAGAGAGCACTATGTATATACATGTTTTGTCCATAAACAGTGTGTGTGTGAATTTACATGTTAAATATTCAGTGTGGAAAATATCAAAGGATGACAGCGGGACAACAAGTCGTCGTCTCATTTGTGTTCCAATGGGATCCGATGGGCGTGATGTATGACCCTTGTTAGACGGGGTGATGTCTAATTTCACACAACTGACGCAGATGGCTTTGGAAAGCATGAGTGATCTGGTGGGTGCGACTGCATGATGACAGAAAGAAATTACTCTAAATTACATGCACTCTAAGAACATCAGGCTATCAAAAATAAGAATGCAGCCCCATACATACAGGAAATGAATTACACCCTCGTCGAACGAAATGTCACAGCGATATGAATTTTAATGGGAATTTGGGGGCAATGGGGAGTTTGAACTCCTTTTGGGAGGCTTAAACCACGAAAAGACTAATTCCTTTAAGAAATGAAGACATTCTCTTAACCTGGGTTGAAGGCATAGAAGATAAACACTGATTACCGATGAGATGACTGGTCAATAACATATTTAACTTGCCATCATGCAAAGGTTGCAAATGCACAGAATGATGCCCACATCGCGCAGACATGTCGAGTTTTAGTTCATCCCCTGATTCCTGTGTGCTGGGTAATGACATCATGAGATGGGTGGCAGTGAGGGGCAGCACAGGTACTGAGTCATGCAGCCACTGATCATGTAATAAGTATAATACCTGCAAGTTGAGCTTTAATTTAAAGGATGTTAGTTTAGTATTAATACAATCAATATAAATGTCTTACTACTGAGGCTAAACTGCTGCTATTAATAGTAATACTAATATGATTAATAATAGGAATACTATTACTATTAATACAAATTGATATAGAAGTAATATAGATTGATACCATTCTCATGTCTTTGTCGTATATATTAAACTAAAGTGAGTCATTTTTAGGGTTACCTAAAACAATGATAATAATGATAATAATCAAACATGAACTAAAAATAGAGCCAATAAAAATATGTTACCAAACATCAGTAATTAAAGTAATCTTAAGGGAATAAATAATTTAGTTTGAAGTCAATATTATTACAATTGATAAAATGTGGGAGTGAGAAAACCTTTTCTTTCCGGTTCAATTGCAAAGCTGTGAGCGTTGCTGGTAAAAGGGCGCACAGTGTTTGACGACAACTTTACAAGCATACTAATTACAGCTAATAAGATGACCTGAGCCAGAGCAGTGTGACAAAACACATTTCATTCAAAGTAGAGAGGCAGATGGTAATCATCTACTAAAGAAACACGGCTGGGAATGAAAAAATGTCTTTTAGTTCACTATTTTAGTTTACCTATTTGGGTCATTACCTTGTTACACGTATTACATGATTAGTTGCTACAAGGAGGCACTGTGACAAAGAGCCCGGATACTGGACTGAGGCTGAGATGGAGCCGGATGGAGTCGGGGTGGGGGTGTGGACAAAAGGTGTGAGTGGGCTCTGAATACAGCTGGAGAGGTGAGAAGGACCTACTTGCAGCGTGGTTTGTTAAGAGCTGTTAATGTGCACATCCCCTCATTCTGACAGAAGTAATCGCAGGGGTTGGCCAGCTCATCACAACGTTGGTTCTTGAAACCTGACGTGCAGCTGCAAAACATTGTTTCGGGAGTGATAAAAGGGCCCAGAGAATGTATATTGCTGCTTGATGAATGGAGACTGAAACTGTAATCCCCTTCAGCAGCTTCAGTCAAAAAATAATGGAGTAAGTCAATGTTGTGTTTGCATCAAGCAAATTAGCAAAAATAAATAATATGAACACACACAAGTCAACTTTACTGCTCACCAAGTGAGGGGAACATCTGCAAGAGAAGTATCTTTTACAGAGGTCTCACCTCGGAGAGGTGTACTTTCTTGAGAAATAAGGTATTTATGTATTACATGGTCAATTCATTAGCAAAAAAATTAAACTAAATGTAACAATGCAACAACAAAATGTTATTTTCACAGAATTTCAGCTGAGGAAGGCAAAACAAAATTAAAATAAATATCTAAAGGTATAGGATGTATTACAACCACATACACAGAAAACACAATCATACTGTAATGTGGACTGTCAGTCAACAGCCTATTACTACCGTGTACAGAATATATTACAAAAACACAATCACAGGCCTTTGAAATAAATAAAATATATGTTTATATAGAGAGCTGAGATTAAACAACCAGAGCTTTACTCAACAGCATGTTGTGTATTTAGATAAGAATTTGGTTTGATGAAAATGTGTTTTATTTAATAATTCAGCTCTTCTGTTTGTCTTGTAATAAAGAAATTAAGAAGCTGTTATTCTTTTTTTCTTCGAAAGACCAATGAAAGAAATATTGAATGAGGGAATGCACCGATGTGAGGAGGTCATAAGTCATAATTTCAGCTCTCTATAATTTTGCAGTTTTATGAACAATATTGAAAAGCGTTACTACATTTTGAATATATTCGACTCTGTGTAAACACATCAGTTTAAAAAAGCTTTGCAATATTTCCAAAGTTTTTTTGCACCCAAATGTTTGAAGACTTAAAATAGGACATATTAGGAAACATAATCCACGAGCTAAGTCTTTTGCCTCCGGATAAGTGTTTCTAAACTAAAATCTAAAAATAAAACCATATTATGTCATTTCATTTGAGAAGAATATGGGGACCTGTTCAAACCCTTTGGATCCGGTTTGCCAATCCTGTAAAGACATCCTTAAAAAGTTCTATCATAGTCAGTCTGGAAAGACCGTTATTATTATTATTATTATTATTATTCAGAAATAGAATGAAAAGTCAAAGTGACATAAACATTGTGCCACATGAAGTACATATTTTCATCTAAAAGAAAGTAATTCTATTGTACACACATATTTGAAAGCCGGCTTCTCAGCGACATCATCAGAGATAAGTTATACTTCAGATGATAATACTGTTGTGGTTATGGACTGACTGACAACACAGTTGTTGAAGTAGGTGAGATTTTCTACCTTTTTTGGGGGGGAAAAAACAACTATTGTATATTAGAAATGCTTTTCAAGAATAATTTATAAATAAATCTCAGTGAATACCCGTGAGAGCTAGGATGGCTACCAATGGCTGTCTTGAATCATACATTTTAAACTCCATTCAATATTTTTTTCAGTGTTTAATACAAGAATCATCTTTGCAAGTGATGCAGTTCTGCCCTGCAAGGTTTTTTGCTTCGGGAAGGCTTGATGAAATATGCATTTACTCAGAGTATTAAGGGCAAACATTATGATTTCTTGACACAGACATATCCATCATCTCACATAATCTCTGTTCGGTGCGGCAAATAATAAACCACATTATCAAGATCGATTAACCTCCTTGAATAAGATCATTAGCATAGAAATTGATTCTATCTCCTGGAATTTGTGAGTGATGACCGCAAATTTCAATTTAACTACAGTGGACAATGGGCAGTTAAAAAGAAAGAGTTTGGCTTTTGAAAAGGATTTCCAATTTCCTCCTTGGAGAGATTTTGAACGCAGTACTGCATGTGATTATAGTTGAGGTGGTATTAATCTATGGGCAGCGCTTTGAGTAGTCTTTCACAATAATACCCTCGCGTCTGCCAGTCAAGCTTTTGTCTGTTTTTGGCATTGGATTTCATTGCATGTCCTACCACTGACATATACCTCAACTTCTGTTTTTTTTTACAACTTCTAAAACCTACTACTGAAGAGAGCCAGAGAGGCCTGACATCAGCTCTTAACTGCAAGGAGGAACAGTGTGATATGTTCAGAATGGCGAGCTTTGAAGGGGCTTTGAAACCCTTTTTGATCGGCCTAAAAACCTTAAGCCACAGTAAGGTGTCACACAGCATAAGATGGTGTACTGGCACTCAGCTCCCTGCTGTGCCATGGCCTCCACATAGTGACATCAAACCTTCCCTCAACTTAAGGATTTCCTTCCAGAGGAAGACATCACTCTTGTTCTCCAAGCAGTGGAATGGTACCCCTTGGTGGTTTTTAGTGTTGCTTCTAAGGCCAGGCTTTCTGGGGCACACAGCCAGCATTTGAATGGAAGCAGACAGAGTTTGAATAATAGTGGAGAACATTCTTTTTTTTTTTCTCCCCCACTTTCCTTCACCCATTAAGCAGTGACTTACTGACAGAAAGGCAGGTTGGTGTCGGGGTCCAGGTGACAGGTGCCTCCATTGTAGCAATATCCGTCACACAGCTGACAGCTCGGTGCTATTCTGCCATTTGTGCAACTGGGGGACGAAGAAATAATGGATGCTAGCGACAAGCAGAAAACTAGACTTTTACAAGAAGAAAATGAGTCAGTGGTGGTTTTGTCAAACATATTCATTATTCATTCAAAGCGGGAGAGTTCACCTGGATTATAATTCATTGACATTACCACAGCTTTAATTGCTGGAGGGTGTGTGGCCCAATACATTTTTCAGATTTAATCAAATCAATTAATTCTGCTTGCAGCCTGCGGATACAGCATCTGAGCCCGAAGGACACACTGTAGAACTGATGCTTTTCCATAAATGGAGAGGACCACGCAGCCCTAGCATTATAGCAAAATGGATGAGGGATAAGAAAAGTGAGCAGATACCAAGCACTCACTTGCAAACCACATCTCCCGTCTCCTCGTTAATGAGGCAGGGAGCTCCGTGGCATCGAAGACACTTGTCCACCTCGCACTTGTTTCCCTCAAACCTCGCAGGACACACACACTCCACATAGCCGCTACTGGATAGCGTGCAGGCCTTGGAGTTCACACAGTAGTGATGACAGATGTCTGTTCCAGACAGAAAGATAAAAAAGAGAGAGAGAGGGGGGGTAGTGTGTAATGAGAAACTTGAAACATAGTTTAATCTGGTCTGATTGGAATTGTACAGGGCTTTAATGGGACTCAATTACCCACATCAAATTACATCTTAGCCACAGATGAAAACATATCACCCCTTGGGCAAGCAATGTTAGGAAAATACTAATGATGTGCACTTCAAATTGTTTTCCCACAACCCATTATGACAAAGCAATGCAATACATTATCACGTCAGCACAGAAACACCCAAAGGTTCTTTTGATGGTTTTGATTTTGTTTATCTGCAAAATAGAAGCGAATGCGATGTTTGTGGAAAGAAAATACTTCAGGGGGTTGTTTTTGTTCTACTCCCTGCGTGTGAACTTTGAAACGTTTACTTTTATAGATTTTATGCAGCACAACTGAATTCAAATAAATGCTTTGTTGTGCCAGTGCTTGCGGTTAGACTCGAACGGCTAATGTCAGTCATATCGAGGCCAAGGTCATGACCTGTTTGGTCTGTTTGCCGCTACCAATCGATGGGTGCAGGACTCACGGTAAAGACAGCGCTCCCCAGTATATTCTGCCATACAGCGGCACACCGGCTGGTTCCCCTGAGTGATGTCACATGTTCCCCCGTTTAAACAGTAGCTGTCACAAATCCTCTTCTCACAGAAAGGCCCTGAGAAACCGACAGGACAGCGGCATGTGGGCTTACCTGGACAAGAAAAGGGAAGATTAAGAGAGCATGTAAAGAACACAACCAACAATGCATCCATCCTACTCACAAGCATTGCCTGCGTATCCAAATCCTTTTATAGTGTATTCCTCTGTGTCATAGCCCACCAGTGTTGTTGCACTGGATAACATGATGCTTTTTGTCTCTCTCACATTCATTGTCCTGCTGCTGAAAGTAACTGCCAGCGCAATGTGTATGAATATAGTACCAAAAAAGTAACAAATGCATTTCCTGTTTGAGAAACCCTGCAACATGCTGTTTTGAAAAACAAACTTTTTTTAACCATGAATCTACACAGTTTTGACCTGTTTTTTTCTTCTGTTGTTTAAAGTAATATTAGCTTTTGCCTGAATCTGTCAATAATAGTTATATGGAAATGATACTCCCATAGTCGGCGTGACAGGTGCTAAATAGAAGCAGTAAAACACATCCAGTGCTTTGGTGAGAATAAAGGCAAATACATCCTTCCATCCATCATTTTTAGACACATATTCATGGGTGGGTCAAGGTGACCACGAGGTGACACCTGTGGAAAGAAGCAAGGGTGCCCTTTCTCTCCGTCATGTCCTCCAAGTCTATCTAGGGGATCCCCAATCATCCACAGGCCAGAAATAATATGCATATAATTACTCCAGTGTGTTCTGGCTCTGCCCACGGGTTTCTTCCTTGTCAGACATGTCTGGAATATCTCTAACAGGGAAGCAGGAGCATTCTAATCAGATGTCCAAAGGACTCAAGTGGCTTCAACATGAGGGAGTGGTGTTCTACTTCGTGTTATATATATATATTTCATTCCCCAAGTTTTAATAGCCTTTCTGATCGTACAAATTTCTACATTTCACACCCGAGAGGAACCTACCCCTACATAAATAAGACTTGTGGATCAGATACATCCGAATCAGTAACACCCCTCAAGTTATTTATAGGTGAATACTGTCTTTCTGCTATTTACATCTTTTAATGGGTGATGACTGTGTTTGATAATGCCACATGCCAAAAGTTTTAGCAGGTTTCAGCAGTGAGATCAGGCATCTTTTAGCAGTGAGATAATGCATCTTTTAGCAGTGAGATCAGGCATCTTTTAGCAGTGAGATCAGGCATCTTTTAGCAGTGAGATCAGGCATCTTTTAGCAGTAAGATCAGGCATCTTTTAGCAGTGAGATCATGCATCTTTTAGCAGTGAGATCAGGCATCTTTTAGCAGTGAGATAATGCATCTTTTAGCAGTGAGATCAGGCATCTTTTAGCAGTGAGATCAGGCATCTTTTAGCAGTGAGATCAGGCATCTTTTAGCAGTGAGATCATGCATCTTTTAGCAGTGAGATCATGCATCTTCTAGCAGTGAGATCATGCATCTTTTAGCAGTGAGATCATGCATCTTTTAGCAGTGAGATCAGGCATCTTTTAGCAGTGAGATCAGGCATCTTTTAGCAGTGAGATCAGGCATCTTTTAGCAGTGAGATAATGCATCTTTTAGCAGTGAGATCAGGCATCTTTTAGCAGTGAGATCAGGCATCTTTTAGCAGTGAGATCAGGCATCTTTTAGCAGTGAGATCAGGCATCTTTTAGCAGTGAGATCAGGCATCTTTTAGCAGTGAGATCATGCATCTTTTAGCAGTGAGATCAGGCATCTTTTAGCAGTGAGATCAGGCATCTTTTAGCAGTGAGATCAGGCATCTTTTAGCAGTGAGATCAGGCATCTTTTAGCAGTGAGATCAGGCATCTTCTAGCAGTGAGATCAGGCATCTTTTAGCAGTGAGATCAGGCATCTTCTAGCAGTGAGATCAGGCATCTTTCAGCAGTGAGATCAGGCATCTTTTAGCAGTGAGATAATGCATCTTTTAGCAGTGAGATCATGCATCTTCTAGCAGTGAGATCAGGCATCTTTTTCATTTTAAGTAGTTCTTATCACACTTGTGTATGTTCAAGTGTTAATTATTCTCATAAATTTGATTATAATTGGTTATTTGATGCTATGATAAAGGTGTGACACGCCATGATTGAATGAAAGTTGCTCTGAGTGAAGTAGTTGCGGAGGCTTGGAAGTTGTAAGTAGAGTAGGAACAGCGGGAGAATATTTAACTTTGACTTTCCGCGCTCACAAGCTGTGGCTGTGCCTGTTTGGCCTTAATAACTTGGCTCCAGCCCCCGATCATGCAAGATGGAATCGTTCGAAACTCTGTCTGTGCGCCATTTCTCTGCCTCTTCTGCCCCCCTCTCCTCCACGACAGCTGCCACTTCTGCCCCCCTCGCCTCCACGACAGCTCCGCGACTATCCTCAAGCTATATCTGATAAAGAAATCTTGATATTGATATCTTCTTGATATCTTCTGGGTCCGGACTACAAGGCTAATGACACTACTGATTATCTCCAGGAACAGTCGGGGCCCTGTATGCAGCTAGCGTTCTCAATTCCTGTCCTGACTCATAGAAAAGGAAAGGTGAGGCTGCGAAGAAACATTAGTAAATCTGCAAATTTATCAAACTTATTGATCATTCCTCGTCAGCCTGTCCAGACACATAGGACAAATAGAGCTTTAAACACATTAAACTTAGCTTTATTAAATGTCAGGTCTCTGTCAGGAAAAACATTTTTAATCAATGATTTCATTGTTAGGCACAAGCTGGATTTTTTGTTTTTAACCGAAACTTGGTTAGACCAAGATAACAGTGCAGCTGTTCTTATTGAATCAACACCTCCCAACTTCAGTTTCATGAGTGAAACAAGAGCGCATAAGAAAGGAGGAGGAGTTGCTATTTTATTTAATGAGTCTTTGCAATGCAAGCAGATGTCTTTTGGTCATTTTACTTCTTTTGAATATGTGGCTCTGAATTCCACTCGAGTTTTATTCCTTAACATTTACAGACCACCTAAATACTGTGCATCCTTCTTTGATGAGTTTACTGAACTGCTGTCTATAATCTGTATTGATTTTGATTGTGTTGTCATTGTTGGTGATTTTAATATCCATGTTGATAATCCCCAGGACAGAGGGTCTATACAGCTATGTGGTGTCCTTGATAACTATGAGCTGACTCAGCATGTAACAGGTCCCACCCACAACAAGGGGCACACTCTGGACCTAATCATCACCAAAGGTCTGGACATTTCCAAGGTTGCTGTGACTGATGTTGCACTCTCTGATCATTTCTGTGTTTTCTTTGAGAGTGCAATCTCCCTGCACACAAATGTCCAAACCAAGGTTGTGACAAAGCGTTACATCACTGAAAACACGGGTGAACTATTTATTCAGAAGTTCTCCTCCACACCAGCCCTCTCTTGCATCTCAGTCAATGAGCTTGTGGATGACTTTAATTCTAAAGTTAAAAATGTTATTGATGCCATTGCACCCACTAAGGTGAAGGTTGTCTCAGGTAAGAAAAGATCCCCCTGGAGAAATGCCACGCTGGTCCGAATAGAGAAAAGAGAGTGTCGGAAAGCTGAGCGCAGGTGGCGAAAGACTAATCTCCAAGTTCACTATGGTATCTATAAAGAGAGACTTCGCAACTACAATTTGGAACTTGGAAAGGCAAGGCGGGCCTTCTTCTCTGACATCATAATCAAAAACAATAACAATGCACGCGCCTTATTTGCGACCGTAGACAGGCTAACAAACCCTCCGGTATCAATAACTGCTACGCTCCAATCCACCTGGGCATGCAATCAATTTGCATTCTTTTTTACTGACAAAATTCAGAAAATTAGACAAGCAGTTGGTGGCTCCACACCAACCACAGGATGTGTGTTGTCACCTTCTTTAAATAACATCCATCCAAATATCATGACACAATTTCATTCAATTAACCAAAGAAGCTTAGAAGATATTATACAACATCTGAAAACATCCTCATGCTGCTTAGATATTCTACCAACACACTTTTTCAAAAATATTTCACACTGCATGATCACTGACCTTTTACAAATTGTAAACACATCCCTTCTCTCAGGTGTCTTCCCACAAGCCCTAAAAACTGCAGTTATTAAACCACTCCTAAAGAAGGCTAGTTTAGACCCCGAAATAATGAAAAATTATAGGCCAATATCAAACCTCCCCTTTTTAAGTAAAATAATCGAAAAAGTGGTTTATCAACAGCTAAATAGCTTCTTGGCCGAAAATAACTGTTTTGATGTCTTCCAGTCTGGCTTTCGTCAGCATCACAGTACTGAAACTGCTCTTGTTAAGGTTTTCAACGACATCCACTTAAACACAGACAGTGGCAGAACTTCAGTCTTAGTATTATTGGATCTCAGTGCTGCATTCGACACAGTCGATCACAACATACTACTAGACAGACTGAAAGTCTGGGTAGGACTCTCTGGTGCAGCCCTTAACTGGTTTGACTCTTACTTGAAGGACCGACAATACTTTGTGTCGGTAGCTAATTACACATCAGAGCTGACTGGTATGACATGTGGTGTTCCCCAAGGTTCAATACTGGGGCCTCTTCTGTTCAATATCTACATGCTTCCACTGGCTCAGATTATGAAAAACAACAAAGTGTGTTATCATAACTATGCAGACGACACACAAATCTACATAACTATATCACCAGGGGACTATAATCCCATACCAGTGCTGGCTAAATGTATTGAAGAAATCAACAACTGGATGTGCCAGAATTTTCTTCAATTAAATAAAGATAAAACAGAAGTACTTGTTTTTGGTTCCAAGGACGAACGATTGAAAGTGAGCGCTGAGCTACAATCACTGACGTTAAAAACCTCAAACCAAGCCAGAAATCTAGGAGTAGTTATGGATTCAGACCTCAACCTGAACAGCCATATCAAGACAGTTACAAAATCAGCCTACTATCACCTGAAGAATATATCAAGGGTTAGAGGACTTATGTCTCAACAGGATTTGGAGAAACTTGTTCATGCATTTATCTTCAGTAGACTTGACTACTGTAACGGTGTGTTCACAGGTCTCAGTAAAAAGTCAATCAGAAAGCTGCAACTGATTCAGAACGCTGCAGCTCGAGTCCTCACTAAGACCAGGAGAGTGGATCACATCACTCCGGTTCTGAGGTCTTTGCACTGGCTTCCTGTCCAACAAAGAATTGACTTTAAAATCCTGCTGCTGGTTTATAAAGCCTTGAATGGTTTAGGGCCTAAATACATTAGTGATCTACTGCTGCCTTATGAACCATCCCGACCCCTCAGGTCGTCTGGGACGGGTCTACTTTCTGTTCCAAGAGTCAGAACTAAACACGGAGAGGCAGCGTTCAGCTTTTCTGCTCCACACATCTGGAACAAGGTCCCAGAGAGCTGCAGGTCTTCTGAGACCCTCAGCCTCTTTAAAGCCAGACTGAAGACCTTTCTGTTTGCTGTTGCCTTTAATTAAACCAGATTCTACATCCTTTGTTTTGGTTTCCAACCTGCGTGTTGATGAAACGACTCCCTGCTCTTGCAAGTGCAGCGCTTATACTTTGCTCGTGACCAGAGAAATAAATCTACCAAAATGAGAGAAGTTTTACAAAATTGTACCTTGTCACAATTAAAGTGAAAGCACATATTTCCCCGGGTTTTTTAGTAGGGAATGAGAATAAGTGTCCGCAAGGTTAGGGATTTAGGTAAAAGAATAAGGAGTTTAAATAGGACAAAGGGATGCTCTTTGGAGCTACCGGAGGTCGACTCTAGTCGGTAGAAATCCAAGTTGAATCCGTGTGGCACGTTGATACCTCTGGTAACTGAAGTCACGGAGCGATATAGCGATGAAGGTGGCGGTCAGTTTAGGGTTTAGATAATGCCGCTGTGGGAGCGATGCCGCTGTGGGAGCGATGCCGCTGTGGGAGCGATGCCGCTGAGGTGGCGGTCAGTTTAGGGTTTAGATAATGCCGCTGTGGGAGCGATGCCGCTGTGGGAGCGATGCCGCTGTGGGAGCGATGCCGCTGAGGGAGCGATGCCGCTGAGGGAGCGATGCCAAGAGGTGCAAGGTTAAGGACACAGGGATAGATTTGTTGTTTTTCATGGAATGTGTGGGTGGTTTTTGTAAGTCTTGGTGAATTAACGAAATCTGAAAGCGTGTGTATCAGAACACAAAAGTGGACTGAGAATTCCTCGGGAGAAAGTGTTCGACTACATATCTGTGGGGATTAAAGGGGAATAAAAGGGAAAATCATAGTCTATGGTACTACGAAGCAAGGAGAAATAAAACAATATTTGTGAACTGGTGTTATAAACCTCAGCGATCGAGCGCTGTATCCCTCCGATACAGTAGAAGCTTCTCGTTCGAGTTCACTGTATTGGGTATTGCAGCCTTTCTCCTGGCCTCCAAGGATACGTGTAAATAAATAAAATAAACTGTACTGCTTTCTGCCTTTTAACTGTTTTTTTTTTTATTGTTTTAATGACTGTTCTTAATTGTTTTTAAATCTTTTATTTTTGATTGTGTTTTTATGCTTTTAATTGTTTTTAAATCTTTTATTTTGCATTGTGTTTTTATGCTTTTAATGGTTTTATGTGAAGCACTTTGAATCACCTTGTGTTGAAATGTGCTATACAAATAAACTTGCCTTGCCTTGCCTTGCCTTGGTGTGGGGAACTGGATTTACCAGAACATGAGCTGCATCTGATAATGAGGTTGATGAGAATAGTGAGAATGAACCAAAGCTGTAAGAACCAAAACAATGAGCTGAAAGGCGCTGAAGCCCTCCACAGAGGTGAGAGGAACTTCAGAGTCTGATGATCTTAGTGTCCATCACGATTGTCATAATTAACATAAACAAAAATTGATTAGCTGTCTTATTGTCTCAGAGCTCAAACCTAAAAGTGAGAGTCGGATCATGGACTGGTATAGATCAGTACTCACTACAATCACCATCTTCCTCCCGCTCCATTTTAGCCTTCATTGTGAACAGGCCTTTGAGATATTAGTAGAAAAGCAGGCCCACTACAGGCCCACTTAAGTGTGCCACATATATTCTTTACCTTTTTGGTGACTGCAGTAATGAGCAAGATAGAAACTACTTCCACATGCGCTTTGTGCTGCGCCCTACTGCCCTGTTAAAGTGGAATGAATGGGATGTATTTTTGGCGCTAGTAACACTTAATCAGCAGGTGGAAATGTTTTTGTAAAATCAGTTATTCATATTCCCACCAAAAACAGTGCACTCAACAAAATGTGCTCACACTTTCATAATGGACAGGCAGTATCAAGGCTGGTCTTTCGCACTATGCTACTTGGTAATTTCACACTCCACAACTCTGTAGCTGGGATAATCTGGGTTAGAAATGTCAAAGTGGCAATCATTCTGCCTCCAGTCACGTCTCTGTTAAGTCAATGGCTGCCGAGGTTTAAGCTCTCTAACCAGGCACTACTTTATTCTAAAAAAAGAAAGAAAGTTAGCTGTGGGAACAGAGGAGCCAAGATGACACATAATGCATGCACCTCCTGGTTCAGATAATGTTCCATCAGTGCCATCTCCACTGGCTTTTATGGACAATTTTAATGTATACATACATTACCTTTACACGCTTTATGCACATATTTTTCATCAAAGATACTAGCTAGTGTCAGATGCTGTAGATCCTAATTGGTGTCATGTTACGTAAAAAAAAAAAGACGTATACAATCGAGAAAGTGGTATCTATTTTATTTATATTTATATTCTTTTAGCTTTAGCATAAATTTGAGTATGGTTGCAATCAAAAGTACATAAATCAGACTAAAATTGAAGTAATCTCTCTCTGATCGTCAATTTTCGAGACAAATAGCCCTTGGATTACCTAAAATATATTCTTGCTTGAATTGTGTATTTCACCATTTTGCAGGACAACTCGCAGCTAAAAGACACACAGAATGAGTTGTACATCTTGTATTAAAGCAATTATAATTGTGTTGTGGTAATTAAGGGGTTTTGCTGTTCAGTGTAGATTCAACATCTTTGCAAACCGTTCATCTGTAATAAGTAAACTATTAATGCTATACATTTTGGCCTCAGAAAGCTCTATATTAATTATCTAAAGGTAAATATTAATCCACAACATGGCAGCAGTCTGGCCAGCTGACTTTATTCGTCTTTGTAAGTATGCCAGCGCTAAACAATAGGAGAACAAGGGACACCAACATGTAGTGCCTTTGACAAAGTAAAGCAAACATGTCTCAAAACATGGGCAACTTGTATGATGGGTTCTATGAATAAAGGTAACGCGGGTTTGCAGATGATTTGGGTTTCTAAATGAGTCAGCAATAGTTTCCCAAATCCTTCTGCAGCAGCCGTCGTCCCTACACCACACCTGCTGGATGTACAGAGGTTTATAAGTAGCAATTGACAGCAAAGAGTAATGTTGTGACCCTAACACAGTGTGTTTCATAATTTTCCGAAGACTTCTTTTTTTTTTACCCATTAATAAAAGTTGTAAAAGCATCGAAAAATAAGAACAGTTGTGTGTCGTTGGTTCAAGTTAGTGTTTTGATGCCAAAAGTTCCATTAGAGTGTAGGTAAACCAGTTAAAGCGACGGGGGAGCAGGAATTCAATGACACCTTGTGTTTTTATAGATACAACTGGAAACTGTCCAGCAACTAATTGATTGTGAAGTTGCCTTCAGTCCTTTTTTTTATTTTTATCACCAAAGCAGAGACTTTAAGAAACCCATTTGATCATATTTGCTTCCTCGCTCATCTCTAGACGCATATTTTTATGCCTCAAAGACAATGCAGTAAGACCTCTTCTCGTGAGGAAAAAAAACAAATTGCCGGACATCATTGAAACAGAATATCTCCTTCAGCACAATATGTACGATATCAAAACAATTTTATTTCCCTGTCAGCTGTCTACCACCATAAATAGGACTGCAAGTGTTTTCTGGAGGAAAATAAACGGATAATATTTTTTGCTTTAAAAAGGCCAGTGGAGAGTGAAAAATGACATCGCTTTTAATGAAAAAACATTCTAATAGAAAATCAAAAGCTTTTCTCTAACTGTAACTGTTATGACTCACACATTTAAACATACTGCTTGGTTTCTCATTTTATTTACTGGATGTCATTCAATGAAAACATCTTTAATGCTTTCAAACCACTTGGATAAGGCTCTACAAACCACACTTTTTGTATCCGGGAAATCGCTCTGCTCTCTTTTAATGACAAATGGAAATGGAGATGTTGTGGGATGATTGGAAGATGATGTACAGGCTTGTAAATCAATGATAGCATTTTTATGAGGGCTGTACATCCTGATTCAATTCCACCGCTGACATCTCAGCATATTCATATACATTCGCTAAATTGTGGGGTAGAACTTGTTCCAGAAACCATGAAAGCATAAAAGAAGACCTTGACATGGAAGAAGGTTGATATTTGAGGCTCATTCGACAGGAGCATCAATGAAAAGAAACTGCTCAACCGGCAGATGTAATGTGGCAAATGTGAGCTGAAGTGAGAAAGACATAGAAGTTTAAAGGGAGACAAATGTGGTTGAATGCCATCACTGGGTCAGCATGAAAAGGGAAACTTTGAATTGAAAAAGTCTGTCTGAGACAGAGGCATGTTTTCTCAGCAAGTTTGATCAGCTGAATATAAAGGAATGCAACACATGGACCATCTATTCATACGTACTGGATGCTTAGACTGTAGTGAGGATACTATTACAATGTATTTAAGAATGTATGTAAACATAGAAATGAATCACTGCGAGGTGGACACAAAGATAAGAACACCTGTGAAATGTGACGCAATTGCAGGGAAGAAGCGTGCCGCAGATGTTGTTCGACAGAGTATTCTTAGTAGACTTACCCAAAGGTGAGCCCATGCAGGTGCCTCCATTTAGGCAGTAGTCTGTGCAGTGGTTGACCTCGCAGCGCTCCCCTGAAAAGTCAGGCCAGCAGTAACACCTCCAGTCTCCTTTCTCATTGGCCAAGCATCGGCCTCCATTCTCGCAGGGGGGACGGCACAGTTCACCTTCACAACAGCAAAGCCCATCATGTTTACTGTGCTGCAGTGTGCAACACTCAATCACATCAACCAGTGCTATCCAGCAGCAACCACACACAATCAGCATCAACAGAAACCGCATGCAGGAGGCGGCTTTAATCCAGCTCAACACACATCAAATAGTCACAATGTGTGTTTTGGTCCCAGCTATGAACAACTATGGATGTCTGCTCAAATTGAATGTTCCTGCTGTGTTTTAATACGTTGCCAAAGCTGTAAAAATGTTGTCAAAGTGAGACTTTTTCAGATCATCACAACACAAGCCAGGGTTTCCTTCATCCACCATTATATGTGCTGCTAAATCCTGCAATAAGTCATCTTTCTATGGCTTTGAAGATGCGAGAGCAGGCCTACCTGAGACCATGGCATCACTACAGGTGCCATTGACCAGCACCTTCCCCTCTGGACAGGTACATCTGGCCCCAGTTGGGTTGAGCAGACACATGAAATCACAAGACATTCTCAGGCATGGATTTGATCCTGTGGAGAAAAATAATAAAAAAAAACGAGTCAAGAAGATACATCTCTTCATCTGGCCAGAGATGGGAAAGAGAGGTTTGTATGAGAAAAGTGTGTTTGTTCTGCCTCAGAGTAAAGCTATTTATTTCAAGTGTTTTAATTCCAGTTTTCAAGAGTGTTATTTTCTCGCAGCCCAGAGAGGCACAAGGCTAAAGCGTATGAATAACATCACACAGGCCTCTTCTCCAGATTGAATAATCAACGATTGTGAAACGTGGAAAGAATTTCTCACTGTCTAATTGATTATCAGCTCACTGAAGTGCTCTTCCCGCTGCCACCCACAGTGGAAAACAATGTAAACATGTCATGGAAAAGTACTCAAATTTAATCAAAATGACACACACTTCCACAAAAGTGGGTTGTATTATAGATTACATACTTATACTCAGCAGGTGTAAACTATGACATACCACACTTTATAATTATTGTTTGGATTTAAAGCAACGCAAGACATCTGTCCAAACTGCAGGTGCTCAAAAAGTAATTGACATTAAACATGTCCTCACACTTTATGTCTTGGACTAGTTATTAATGGTGACACATTGTCCAGTATATACTAAAAAATCTCAATGGCTGATAAGAGTTTTGCTGAATATATCAGGCGGCCATGTCATTTCTTTTTGCAGGCTGTGCACATCTCCTGCCCACAGACTTCACACTACACGGCTGGCCTAATGAGTGTCTGGGGAACGGAACAGCTGCCCTTTAAGTGAAAAACTGAACAAGACTGAGCTGTCTGATGTTCTATAACCATTAACACCAGAGATGTAACAAATAACTCAAGTGGGTCTAGTACATGAGGAAATGGAGAGGATGTGGTCGTATTGATTAACTGAGTCTCAGGAAACAGACGGGTATTTTTCTTTGTGTCGCACACCTGAAACAGTAACACCTCAAAGAGAGCTTCAATCAACACTACGAGCTCATGCTGTTTCTTTATGTCATATTTATCCAATAGGTATCACTTATTTAAATAGGATAGACTTATTCATTATTACTTATTCATTGAACGCCGCTAATTCATTTTGTTCGAATTATTATCCCTTTAAATTAAACATTTTTCTATACATATTTCCACACAGTAAACTAATTATTTATAACTCATCATGCACCTGATTAACAGGTTATGACATGATATAATGGATTGCCTTCGCGAGCTATACTTTATTAAACTGCAGTATTTGATCGAGCTGAACTTGTTCCTCCTCACATTATGTCCGACCTGAAATCCCTAACCACATGTTTGAATTCAAAAATAAGACTTCAGAGACACATTTTAGGAACCAGTCTATATCTATATTTCAATCTCTATTTCCATTTAGCTTGGTTGATATGTAACTTAGGTCCAGACACCCATAATCATTCATTCCACACAAAGACACACACTCAGTCCATGAATAATAACAACATATATCCTAAAGTTGGCCCAGTAATATTTTATAATGGCTTTCTATAAACTCTCTCTACATACATCTTGTACAAGCGCACGTTATCAGAATGCCATCAAATTATGTACCATGGCTTTCTTTGGCTGACTCCCTCCAGTTTGTTGGATGATAACTTTGAATGTAGAATGAAGACTTTTAACATAATACATAAAAAAAAAAGGATTGTCAAAAACAGCTCACCGTCTTGCTGTTTGTAACGATGGGAGATCAAAGCATTGGTGGGCTTCTCCATCCCTAAATTGAGATATTCCACCGACTGTTTGCCGTACTTGTGAATTTTGAAGACCTCGTGTTTTAGTCCGGTTCCGTAGATGTAGTCTTCAAATATATCAATTCTGTATGGTTGGGAAATCCCTGAAATACAGCAGAGAAAGTAGATAACATCAAGAAACCCTTTCAGAACAATGAAGAATGACAGTTTTCATCCAGTGGCAGATACAAGGAAGCGGGAACGTGCATGAGGGCACAGTGTTCTCAACACACGTTGCTTTGAAGCTCACCCACAGGCACTCCTACTGTTGCAATTATTTGATGAAAAGTTGAGGAAAACCAAAGTGCAGCTAGAATATTACGTGTTGAAAAGAAGGAGTTGTGCTTTGTTTCCCAGTTGTTTTTACCGTGTCTGTCACTGATTGTCACCAGAGGGTCCGAGCCGTCCAATCTCATGCTCCCTATCTGTGAGAGCTCTGGATCTGCCCAGTATAATCGCTGGTTGAAATAATCAATGGCCAGCCCTGTGGGGGGATGAAGGAAAGAAATGTATTTACCTGAAAACATTACACAGGGCTCATCACAGAGTCCCTTGAAGCAGGAGACCTCCAGGTCAGGATATATGTGTGTAGCAGATGAACAGGGTGTGAAGACAGAGTCCCTCATGTTTCCATCTCCCTCTGGCTGTGTGCATTCAACATTCGTTTTGCTTGTGTCAAAATAGCGGAGTAGATCTACCATCTCCGACTGCTCACATTAAAATTTCAAATCAGTGACTCACTTTTCTCCCAAACGTCCGACTGTATAATCGAGCACCTGGCTGGGGCGTTTAAATAGGTTTGCGTTTTTCCTCAGATGATGAATTCCTCTTTCTGTGACCAAGACTGAGCATGGGTCCCTTGAATTAAAGGAGGCCAAAGCAGCTCTTCAAAACTAGATCAGCACTAAGTGTCTCCCTGCAGACACACCAACACATTCGGAGTTGCCGGAGAGTATTTCTTCGTATACATTTTAAAGCTGCGACTGCACTGGCTGAAGAATATATACCATACTGTGCATATGTGGCATGTCTAAACATGTGAATATTCTCTGTAGTTACATATTAGTATATAGGTCATTACATACTCCATACTTGACAGCACTAATTCCTGTGAGTATACATCCACTGCTAACAACACATCTACAGTAATGTCACTTAATGGGACATCCAATTAACAAGCAGGTTACATCTTTCTGTTCCATTGCTTTAGTTGAAAGTGTGCATTTGCTCTTGTGGTTCACGTATTAGCTAATGAGTCGGCCAGGTCAACATCTCGCAGTGCATTGTATATTCAGTGGTTCGTTATGAATTACAGAGACATGCATATAGTTCATCAACTCTTGTTTTCATTATGTACTTGTGATGGAATAGCGTATGTGTGTGCGTTTTATATATATATATATTATATACATTTTTTAAATCTAATTATCCTTTTTCCATACACTATGTAATAATTGAATTTCTTTTTGTGTATTGCTACTTCGTTATTCTAACATTCTCAATGTTAACAGAACCTTCAGCTTATTAATTACATGTATGATCATGCACAATAACATAACTGACCACAAAGAGCCAAAGAGTTTCAAATTACAAAGTATGAAAATTAACTAATTAATTAATAACTTACATGTGCATACATTGTTTTGAATGTAAGTCACGCAGCATGTTCAACTGTAACTGTCCAATAATAAAAGTATCCTGAGCAGATGATGCCCAGCAGCACTATCTAACAGTGTTGTAGTGGGCAGGTCCCTGTTTTGAACTTAGACAACGTATGCGTGTGCACGGGCCTTTAATGACACAACACACGTTCCTGCCAATGGTTGCACACGAGTCCACTGATTTATTGGCTGGTGGCGGTAACACCAAGACGCTTTCCAATGCACAAGCAAAGGCAGTGAAGACTCGTGCTAGTTCATGTGGACGAGAAATGCTGAATTAGTATTCAGCCGAGTGACGAGGAACACTAAATGTTAATATTACTTTGTTTGTTTTCATGAAAACCTCACAGGGTTGCTTACATATACCAAAGTAATGAGAGGAAAGAGATTTATAGCAATGTAAATAAAGTATAGTCAATAAAAAATACCTACCGGTGGGTCTCCTGAGGTTTTTTTCCAAGAGCACTCTGCGCAAGGAGCCATCCATGGCCGATTCCTCTATATGAGAGTGATCACCGATTACGCTCCAGTACATCATGCTGCAACAGACACAAGAGAAATGCAGCACCTCCCATTTTCACCATCTTCTTGTAAAATATTACAGACAATATGCATAGAAATGCACTTGTTTACCTAAAATAACATTCATATAGCCTGACAATGTCCAATTGTTTCACTGCTATTGCAACACATTTGGTGTTTCTTTGTGCAGATTCTTATGAATCCCTCTGTCCATCCTTATTTTCCAAGTAATTAAGTATTATATTGTGAACATTTGGAAAGCCTCAATATTAATTGTAGGAGTGATGTATCAGAACCAAATGTGGGTGTGGCAGCCTCGTTACAGTTGCAGGGCACCTTTGATGGAGCTGCTATGAAAGACATTGACATGTAATTGGCAATTGATTAAGCTACTTCTACTGCAGCCGAGTAATTAATAAAATGCTTACATTTCCAATGACCGTTAAGAGATGCTTAAATGATGACATTTTCCAAGTAACAGTGCTTTAATTAGGAATTGAAAAGGTATCCGCCGACAACAAGTGCACAGAAAAAGGTCCACATCTTAATGTTTTTGTCAATCTTTGATTTAGCATCTCACTAACGTCTCTCACGCAATAAAAGGCTTTTATTGTGAGGCAACAGCGGGGTATGTTTGGCAAGACATGTGGCCTAATTGCTGATTGGAGTGATAATCTCCGTGGTCGGGAGGAAAAACGACGTACCAGATTTGTCAGAATGTTTATGATACAACCCTGCTGTGCACGACTTACCCTCTGGCAGGGTTCACAGCGATGGCGTATGGCTCTCCTGCTATGTCAGTAATCAAGCGGGTGCAATTTGGTCCCTTCAGTTGCCCAACATTTATGGAATATCGTAATTTAGTCCAGTGGGCTGTGTAATAGCTGAACCAGTGCATCCGAGAGTGATCCGTCCAATAGACATTGCCTGTGATCCAGTCAGCAGAAATGTCTCTCGGTCGACGGAAGTCTGAACACTGCAACCAATAATAACCACAAAGTCAGGTGCTCTATTCAACATGTGTGCATGCATTCATCTGGAGCTGTGTTGAATAAGAGATATAGCAGAGACACATTTTGTTGCTAGCCATATTTGAGATTTTCTTGGAATACATTTGCATAAACATATACTTGCATGCTTTGTGATTCACTCAACCATTGAGTTGAGAAAATATGCAACAGAAATGTGCTAGGATGCTTGGAAAAAAAACAAGAAAGACACACATTCGATATACTTACAATGTTTCTGACATTTGTTTTAGTTTGACTTCTTTCTAGATTGTCTTTGTAAAAAATTCCACCAGGGTTAAATTGGGTAGCCCAGATAAAGTTTTGGTGGTGAAACAGAGCATCCATCCCAATAATGCGGGCATTGTCCTCAATGTGAGTGAGCAGTTTGTGTCCGTGGCTCTGGTTAAATGGATACACAAAACTTCGGATTTCAGTATCATTAGCAATGTAGAGCACACGATCTTCTGGTCCTGCCCGGTTAGTGATAAAAGAAAAGAAAAGACAATTGTCTAAATTCAATGTTGGGTATTAGACAACAGTAAAAACAGTGTATACAAACAGAGTATAGCATTTTGCTCATTTTACAATCATATCACCACATTTGCATGTATGCAGAGCACACTAAAGGATGTTTGATATTAAACTTTAGGGTCATACCTTTTGCTATGCAGTTGCCATTGATGTCCTTATAATTTCGGTCACATGTGCACTTATAAGATCCCTTCGTGTTTGTGCAGTAATGAGGACATGTGTCAAACTGTAGGCATTCATTTATCTCTGAAAAAAAGAAAAAGAGAGATTGATTAAATTAGAAACAGGTTGGATCAGAAAACAACACTTTATACACATTGAGAGATGATGGGTAATAAAGACACAGAAGAAGCAACATACATTATTTTGTATATTTAATGGTATTTTTGATTGTAACTTAATGCTATGGGGATTGTGGGTAATTGTGTCCTGTGTTCTACACATAATGGGAAAGACTGACAGTTTATTGTCATGAAACTGGAGATCCTAGTTTGATTTTTTGAGATAGGACTTTCACTGAAATTGCAACATTATTTCTGTCCATTTTTACTATTTGCATGTGGCATGTTTGCATTCAGTAGATGTATTTTCCTTTTTAAAGTTACTTATAATGACTTAAAATGAAACCTCAACAAATAGCGTTCCATAGGTGTCACGTGCCAGTATTTGCAACTTAATTGTCCCTTTATCTTAACCTGGCTATTCTAAGGAAAATAAATTGTTAACCCAACAGTCCAGTGGAAAATGTTTACAATTGCTGTACCATCAAATGTATAATAAAACTGATCATACATTACCTTCACATTGGCCCGTCTGTTGGTTCCTCTTAAAGCCAGGTTTGCACTGGCAGATAGCATTAGCATTTGTTTGGTTGCAAATCGCATCCTCTCCACATGGATTTGTTTGCTTTTCACATACGTCTCCACTGGAGGCTGCAAATAAAGACAGGACTTTGATTACGCCAGTCCTCGGCTTCTTAGATACCTGCTGTGTGTCTCCTTTGATGTGCAAAAGCAGAGAGGGCAGCATCTTCTTTCATATAGTACACAGCACACGTCAAACGTGGGCATACATACAGTGCATTACCATAAATAACAAAACATCCCTTTTAAAATGAGAAGATTGCTTTACTTCTTGAGAACATCATTGGTGACATTTGGCACTTTTCATCTCTTCCGAGCGCTCCTTTGATCTGGTTGCACAAGACAACTGGTGCTGTACTTACAGGCCTTGCAGTCTTGCTCGTCTGATCCGCCATCGCCGCAGTCACTGAAGAGATCGCACTGCAGCTGAGCTGGGATGCAGCGCTGGTTACTGCAGGTGAACTCTGTCTTCCCACAAGGCCGAGGTCTTCCAGCCACCACCTCTGCTTTAGTTCACACAGTTTTGGTTGATGAGAACACAAAAACTCAAAATCGAATTAATGTGGTACCAAGTATTCAAATGGGAATATGCTGCATTCAGTTTCAAAAGATTTAGTAGAAGATGAGAATTCTGAAATGTGCGCCAACAGGGGCGGAGCTTATTGACTATTCTTTACCTACGTATGTTACTTTTACTTTACTGCATTATGAAAATGAATTTGATACATATATATGTATACAATAATATTATATATTTTTTAAATAATTAATTCAAAAAAGCTACGTATTGTTTTCCAAAATTATTATATTATTTAATATATTATTATTATATATATATATATATATATAATATAATATATATATATATATATATATATATATAAATATTATATAATAATATATTATATCATACATATATAATAATAAACAAAATAATAATATATTCATTTTGGAATACAATACTTATCTTTTTTTAATGAATTATTCTATAAAGGGTCAGTCCATTTGTAACAGTACATAACAAAATAAAGGATGTACAAATGTAAAAAATGTTGAGTTACTTTGCCTATTCTGTTTTTGATTGTTTACTTGAATTAGCTGTACAGTTTCGCTCTATGAAAGCAAATGATACCAAAGAAGATTGAGAGTTTGAAGGAAGGGAAATAACAAAATGCGGTGACACAGAGGTGGATGGAGGGAGCACTAGGATTAAGGTGAGAGTGAAAGGACGGATGGTGGGACGAAGCACACAATGGTGAGAGGTAATGGAGTGAGGTAAGAGATGGATGGATGCATCAATGGAATCAGAGAGGAAGATGAATGGAGGACAGGAGGAATAAAAGAGTGAAGGATGGGGGAAGTGATTTGTCCCTTCCTTTCCTGTCTGCTCGGTGTGATCGTCACACCAGACTTGTGTCGGGGAAACACGTCAGGAGACTAAAAGAGGGTCGGCAGCTGTTATGCTGTCGGGCATACCAGAGAAGATAAAAGCCATTTTCAGCATAAAAACCCTCCTAAATAATTTGCATAAAAGGAAATGTTAAATAACAAATCTTTTCCATAATTTCCAACCGTGCTGGATTGTATAATTGCATGACATTCACATACATAGAACACACAGTTCATTCAATGCTCGGTTCAAGTCAGTTCAGGGCCAATAACCCTCTCATGCATTAGAAATCAGGCCTAACCTTTGACCCTATTTAACATGTCATCAGAAAAAGCTGCTGGGCTTGCTCACATTTATCGACCTGGTCAGTGTTTTATATTATAAACCAAAGGGTCCTCACTGAGAAGGTCATAAGATAAATCTGAGTTTATCCAAGTTAGAAAAGAATAATGTGTGTTAAGTTGAGAAAGACAAATCACTCTCTCATAGAAAATGTGACATGGGGTCTCTTATTATTCGGGTTCATGAGCTAAAAACAGTTGAGAGCCACTGATCTGGAGGACATTTCAGAGTTAATTATTAGGGGTTGTATGTTATTTCCTGTCTCCATTATAAACCAACAGTGGTCATGGGTTGCCAAGTTTTGTCTCAGCTTCAATTCATATTTTAAGCTGTTCTCTCTGTATCTCTGCGGGTCAAGGACAAGAGCATCAGGGAAGCATGGTTATCAAATAATAGAAGCATACTTCTGCACTCTGTTATAAAACATTACAACTTTAATCGTATTTTCACATAAAACGGTGCATTTTGTGCTCACCACACTCGTCTTCATCCGAGTTGTCACCGCAGTCATCCACTTTGTTGCAGACTTGGTCTGTGCGCAGACACACATGGTCGTTTCTGCAGCGGAATGGTCTTGTAGGAGGGCAGGGAAGCTTTGCTGGAGATGAAAAGAAACGTTAATAGATATGTCTACGTGCAAAAAAAAAAAACTACGTGCATCCTTTTATGAAAAGACAATGACACTTCCTCTCTTGGAAAATAGAATAGTAGTGGTTTATAAAATATGCATCAACTGCCTTCAAAGGAAAGCCTTGTGAGTGACACTTTCAACCCACCACACATGTCTAAGTCTTCGTCAGAGTTATCTCCACAATCGTCCTTGCCATCGCACACCCACGTGTGGAGTTTGCATAAGGTGTTGTTGCAAATGAACTCGTCAGCCCGGCAGAAGAAAGCACCTGCAATTATACAAATAAGTCTTTCAACACTCTACCTTGGGTAGTGCATTCAAGGTTGAAGAGGATGTCTCTCAAAAGCTGTCTATGACAAGATTGAATGACATATCGTTTAACATAATGATCCAGAGAGAAATCGATTGATCTTTCATTCTAATTGTATTCAATTGTATACCTCTGCCACATGCTCTTGACTTACCTGCCAGATATATAATATATATATTCTCTATTGCTATGTCTCCTTTATATTAAATACTTACTCAGTTCACATGACTTATCTGTTCAATACTACTATATGCAGTGTTCAGATTTAAACTAGCATATGAGAAACCCTTTTTTCCCTCCATATGAATAAAAATATCATAAACACACTGACGCGAGGTCACACTCATACCGACCCTGGCTGCAGTTTTCCTCATCACTGTGGTCCATGCAGTCTAACACGTCATCGCAGCGCCAGCGCCGAGGGATGCAGTGGGCACGATTCAGGCAGAGAAACTCATCTTCTCTGCACTCCTTTACGCAGCCAGTCTGTCAGCAGAGGATCACAGTAAATCATCACAAATGTCCATTCTAGTAATGTTGTCAGCTGCAATCAGAAGACACCTAAACAAATAATCCTTTGGTTGCTTTTCTTTTTTGAATCATGTGAAGCTGCACTGACCTCATCTGAGCCATCCAGGCAGTTGTCATGTCCATCACACCGCAGGCTGGCTGACACGCACCCTCCGCTGGCACACACATACTCGTTTATGGAACATGAAGGGGCTACTGGAGAAGGGCAAAGTATATCAGTCAACAAAGTGCCTTTCTTCAACTGGAAATCCCTCAGCTGAGACATGTTCAGTTAACTGTTCTATGCACAAGTGGCAAACTCCACATGAATGATGTCCTGCAGGTCGAAGAGGTCACACTACTCTCTGCAAAAAAAGGACTTCACAGTTTGTGGCCAGTAAAAAAACAGCGGAAGTGAAGCTATTTCTACTTATTACTTCATCTCCTATTGTATAGCAGAATGGTATATTTTCAAGGTCTGCAATAAGCACAATAGAAAATGTAACAGTGATTTTTAGAAAAGTCTTCCATTTGTCACTGTTGACATTGACAAGATAACCTCTTGCTTCACCGATAGTGGAAACAATGAAATGACTGATTGTATGAATTCCACTCTTATGAAAAATGAAAAAATATATATGTTCCAGAAAACACAATGTTTAGAAACAGGAAATGTTCTATGCACCAAGGGGTGCAGAGAAGTACAAGTCAGTACACTATATACAATTCCTTTAAAAACTAGAGGAAACCGTTTTGCACCTGTTTCCTGGCAGTTTTTCTCATCTTCCCCCATCTTGCAGTCTTCTTGACCATCACACAACCACTTGAGTGAGATGCAGAGGTTGTTATGACACCGAAACTGGTCATCTGCACAGCGGGCCTCACAGCCTTTCTGTTAACGCACACATAAATAAATGACGTAACTATATAGTCATAATAAGATTATTCTGCAGTGCATGTTTGTTTGGAAAAAGAAAACACTTTATATCTGAGGACTATCACTGAAAGTACCACTGATGATGAACTGTTCGATCCTCAAGGCAGGGTTCACTGTTCACTGTTAAGACTTCAGGGCTTGAAAAGGTTGAATAGGTGAAGAGGCCCTTGTGCACTCAGTGATGTACTGTAATCCTCATTTTAAGGTTGAATTGCTTTAGGACCCGGGCCAGTAGCCTCTCAGAGAATGTTACATGTATCATGCACTTTCTTATCCACTCAACACAACATATCAAGGAGGTTCACAACAACTTTTATATAGATAAAGAAAACTACTGTGATATCTCAAATGTTCAAACTTTACATACAGACTTTTTGTAACTGAAGAAATCTGCAAGAAAATAACTCCTGTAAAAACAAAACATGTTCAGAATATATAAACATGTGAGCATTTTAGAAAGCTAAGGGAATAATGCACGTTTCATCTGTTTATAGTAGAGGACAGCAGATTAGAAGTTTTAAATCATCCATGCTCAGATAAATATGAGCAGTTCACACTATTACAAGGTGGACAATCTACTCCACGATGGCCACTGTGAATAACTACATTTACTAATTACTGGGTATGCTAACGCTGATTGAAAGGTGACTTTCTTTCCTGAGACTATTTGCCTGCACTGACCCAGAAGGTTTGCAGTGGGGAGACACATAATAAAGGGTTAATTAGGGTTGCACTGCTTTGCATGGAGTAGGATGGGAGTGCATGTAAAAAATGCTGTGCAAATGTTGAACAGAGCAATACATTAACAAGAATAATGAATAGTAATAATAAGCCTTTGTCCTTGAATTATGCATTGCACTGCATCATTACCACTGATTGAGCAGTTTTTGTATGACTACTGCAAAAATCTATTTACACCATGCAATGCTTGATAAAGGCACATTTAAGGTAATTTCTTCACATAGTACAAGAGCGTAAAATTACAATGGCAATTTGAAGGTTCGTAAATTAGGATATTCAAGCATATTTATGAACAAAACAAGCTTTTTGTTTTGCTGAAAGGCTTGGGGGATTAGGGTTTCCAGAGGAAAAGAAACAAAAGGAATTTCACTCTTTCACGAATGTACTTGATCGTACAATAACTCACACACAATCACGGTGATATTTCCTGTCCAGCATTGCTGGAATATAGCCACCAGTATGAGTAGATTTGGATCAACACAATGATATATGTAGAGAATGGGATTATCCTCTTTGCAAGAGGCAATATGCTTGTCAAATTTAATCTCCCTTTCTGATTGGGATACTTAGTCTCTGCTTGGGCTGCACGCTCAGACACCAACACACGTTTTCAAGAGATCAATTAAAGACTTCATCATAACCATATCCCATCATAGTATTCATCAGTAAATACTGATATTTAATTGTGCACACTGTACTTTGCAAATGTCTTTACAATAGTACATTTCTTAGCCAGTATATAATATAATAGTCCAAAACAGAATGGTTTACACTAAATAAGCAAAAGGCTTGGAATGATTCCTATTCACATTGTTGGAAAGAAAAAGGCATCATGCCCAAAATGCTCATGGCTGATTTAAAAGGGTTCTTTTTTTTGAAGCCATTTTCCAGTGTGCAGTAACTTATTCTTAATATAGCGTCTCGCTATTATCTGTGCCTCATTAGCAGCACTCGTGTGGGTTTACCGTCCTCTTTGATTTATAAGTAAGTGGTACACATATCTCAAACACTGGCCTCATCTGAATTATCCAGGCAGTCATAGTCTCCATCACAGCGGAATCGGGAGGAGATGCAGTCTCCGTTAGCGCAGGCGAAGTCCTTGTGGTTGCAGGTGACTGGCTCTAAGTAGAGAAAAACAGATACGACATTTTTGCCAGACTGTTTATTTTTCCAGCATTGTACATAACAACGTCCCCTGATGCAGTAATCGGCCAAATGTTCAGCGTTGGCAAAACCATCATTTTATCTAATTAGAGTCATTTTGTTTTAAAAGTGAAGAATCTGGCAAAGCTGATCAAGATGTAAATACATTCATTGCAGCTCTCACAATGGAGGGGGCGACATACTTCCTAAAGCCAAAAAGCTTGTATCTGCCATTTAGTGCAAGTCTGTCCCCGAGGACAATATTAGGACGCAGCTAAACAGCTGCATCAGATCCAGTGTCTGGGCCCTCCCCTTGTTATCATGGACCGTTAGCTAAGGCAGTGTGTGTGTGTGTGTGTGTGTGTGTGTGTGTGTGTGTGTGTGTGTGTGTCATGAGTTGTGCTGCAAAGGAGACTCCCAGCAGGCATTGCTGCAAAATCTGATTTGCAGCGTCTCCACTGTCTGCTGGTCCACCTGCTTAATACTTTGCCTTCCAACACTTGAATGGCTTTTATTTGCATCTTAAGTGACATTAATAGGTATGGGGAATAACATCTTATAAACCACACAAATCATGCACACTCAGCAAAAAACACAGAAGGCATACACACAGTCATACGATGTACAGGCCAACAATCTCTCACACACACACACGCAACAGGGACTTGCATGCACAAAAGATATGCAATTTAACGAGGTGGGTTACCAGTGTCATTTCATGAGTAAACAAAAGTGTTCTTCTAAAAGTGATGATGAATATCCAAACAAAGGGGAATATGAGCTTCGTACAGAGAAGAGATGATATCAAGAGCTCAGGAGTCTGAGCCTCACGCTATTCTCAGAGAAACAGCACGGATAATAAGAGAATGCTTTAAAGAAAGCGTTGAGCCCGACTGACTCAATAGTGGGAAGAATCACCCAATGTGTACGGATACAAGGTGTGTGTGTGTGTGAGAGAGAGAGAAAGAGGGTAAGACAGGTGTTGTGGTGGTGGGAGGGGCACTCAGCTGCCTTCAGATAAGTCCAATTCTGTGAGTAAAAACTACAACAGTGTATATAAACAAGCCAGAAAGTGAGGAGTCAGGTACTCACTGCAGTTCTCCTCGTCTGAGTTGTCTCCACAGTCATTCTGGCTGTCACACCTCCAGTGGTCTGGGATGCAGTTGTTATTCTCACAGCGGAATTCATGAGGTCCACAGGTCTTTTCATCTTTTTCATCAGGAGCAAACAAACATGAAGATGAAAATGGCTTCAAAGAGCATGAATATTAATGGTGTGCTAGCTATCATATTTTCTACGTGTAGTAATCATCATTTCCTCAGGGTTTCCCTAAGCAAGTCTGACACCGAGTTCAAAACACAGTATGCACCCCTGGAGGCTAACACACCGTAAGATGAAATACCTGACTGTGCTACCGATCATCCTCAACAGAATTTGTGACAGGAAGTTGGCAAAATTGAACTTTCTTCAAGAAAACATCCAAGAGAATTACAGAACACAACAAATGCTGAAGCAGTTGATTTTTGGCTTTTGAATCCCGCACCCAAACTGTGTTTCTGTCCTGTCAGTGCCAACAAGTGCCAGTGCATTTATCAGAGATGTGTTGACAGCAGCTTGGATGCATGGTCTGGAAAACAGCTTGTCACATTGATTTTAGTAAGTATTATTTAAAATGCCAAACGTGACATTGATGTTCACATATTTCTTTTTGTGATGAGAACAGCTCATAAGAGAGGAAAACATAAATGATGAGCCCTAATCATCTTGAAAACAGTGGACACCTTTAACATACACACATGAAGTTTAAGATGTTTCCTGCTGCTAATCAGTCTGGAGAATTCAAAGATGTGGGGCAGAGGTCTGGATCCACAACATGCCAATCACACAATTCAATAAATGGCATCTCATAGTCAATTACGGTCCTGAAGTATTGCAGTCTTAAATTGGGCATGCCAGTGTTAAACATTAATGGCCAGGATTATCCAACATATTTGTATTCATTTCACAGGGAACGGATGCTTTGATATTTGCTCCAGCAACACTTCCTCAGAATGGGTTTTCAAAGTCAAACTGAGAGCTTCCTTTTAAAAAGTAATTTCAGTGCAGACATCATCAGGGATAATGGCCAAGGTAACGTTGTTATCAGTTAGGGAAGAGATGCGTCAAAAGAGGAGGGTGGCAGATTCTGCCTGGATCTCTTTCCAACATGACAGCAGGAGGAGAGAATCAGGAGGGAAAGCTGAGAGCAGCAGCCGAGGACACAAGGCAGCAATTCATTAGGAAGCAGCTCAGTCGGTCACTAACAGCTTATAAAAGATGTGAAGCAGCTAAAAAAACAATAATATCTCCCTTCGAAGTCAGAGCTCATTACGGTGCTAACAAGCAAAACTTCCATAAGCAGTCTGAGGTAATGCAAAGTGAAAATAAAATCAATAGATAGCTATACAATGGTGGCATCTCCTTTGAGTGATCTTACGTGTTAAGATGAAAAATCAGACACAAACACTGCAGATAATGCAGCTTGAGGGGCTGAAGTCAAACAGCAGGAAAGCAGCAGCAACACCTCCATGTGAAACCAACCTCAAACCACAAAGGACTCTATTGAGAGGTGTGACTTATCAAACTTTAAAGCAGGAATATTCTTTTAATAATAATCAAATTGTAATGTTCTTATTCTTCAAATGTCACACCTATGAATAGCAAACACCTGGCCCACGCACATGGGCAGATCTGTACCCTGCAGGCATACCTTGTGGAAAAGGTCTATACTATACTTTAATATGAAGATAATGCATGTCAAAAATACGATACTGTAAATTATGACTGACTTCATGACTCGAGATATTCTATATTTAATCTATTTGACAGGAAAATTCAATGTGATAAAACTGTACAGAGCTTTGCATTATTGTGTAGTCGTCCTGATCGAAGAACTCTGGCTCTCTGCAGAGGCATGTCAAGCAGATATAATCCTGGTGCATGGTGCTGGAAAAGTTCCCAAGGTGCCCTGCCCCAGTAATAATGGCCTCTGTGTGTGTGTGAGGTCAGCATTTAAGACTGACAGCTGCTGAAAATGCCAAGCAAACTGAGATCATAATGCTGATGAAAGGGACAGCTGTCCTTCAGGGCATTTTCCCTCAGAAAATCATCAGATCGGCAGTGAGAACACAGAAGTACCAGAGTGAAGCCAAGTGTAAAATTAATTCAGATTAAATCTGATTATTCTCCCCTTTAAGGGAAAAATGAGTGAAGTGGTGTGATTTATGGTGAAGTGGGTTTCCAACAACTCACCGCAATTAGCCTCGTCCGACCCGTCTGCACAGTCGGGGTCCTCATCACACACCCAGAGTTTGGAGATGCAATGCATTGAGGCCTTGCACTGGAACTGGTCTGGGGAGCAGGTGCTTTCAGCTGGAGGCAGAGAGACAGGCAGCGTGTTTGGGATGATAGAAAAGACCAGAGAAATGAACCGAGGGTTCATAAAAACCACAGTGAAATAAGAACCAGTGAGGCAGTCACTCGTTTCTGCAGAAGCCTCGCGTACCTTTTCACTGTGTTATTATAGCAAGTAGTTGCTTGTTAAAGAAAACTCACATTGTTTTAGATAGCGTTTTAATTTCAGTGGTGCAGTGCTCATTACACAAGTGCATTCAAAACCACATCCAATCATTGTGGATGTCTAAGAAGGGGTGAAGTGATTAGCTTCACTTTAATTAAAGCCTTTTTTTTTTTCTAAGTCTCTTTCTCCTCCTTACTGTCTTGTATTCTCTTCCCCACTCTGATCCCTCTTGCAATCACATGCAAGACAAATGCAGCGGTCTAAAAGACTGGGTGTGATATGGAGTGTGATATGCTGGTGAGTTACATCACGGCAAAGCCAATCTGTTCTTATCCTGTGTGCGATTAACATCTAATCCTTTTTCACAGGAACAGCCAATAACATTTTGGACTTTCTTAATGAGTGCATTACAACGCAATGTTAATGTCGCCATATAGTCTGTCCAAACACATTAATACAATACATATGTCTAGAAAAGACAATTTAGGTAAGTTATCTGAATCCATTAGATTACGTCTTTTAAACAACAATATTGAAAACACTAAAATAGTTACTTTTATCTTGTTATTTGTCTGCAATGTTGGGGCAGAATGATCAAATGGGGGATACCTTCACAGACTAACCGAGATAAAAGCCCAGTAAAGCCATTTTTAAGACAATGATTCTTAAAGTAATAATGCAGAGTCTTACGGCAGTCTGTCTCATCCTCTCCATCGCCACAGTCGTCCTGACCGTTGCAGCGCAGGTTAAGAGGGATGCACTTCTGTTTCCTGGTGCACTTGAACTGGCCTGACAGACAGATGTACGTCTCTGAAAGGGAAAAAGGACAAGAGCAGGGGGAGGGTGCATCAATAAGAAAGGTCTGAACTATTACGACTGACTGATTTAACAAACAGCACATTTTACATTTACATCTTTAAGGTTTTGTGTCTAATAATGAAGCATTTTACATTTACTGTTTGTATTGAGACAATAAAAGTGAATGCAAATGAAGAAAAAAAAGGTTGGGACTATTAAATTTAGACTGATATTTTAAACAGTAAAAATGTGACAGCCATAATGTAATAAGAACCCAAGGTGACATTTCAAAATTGCTATGTTGAATTTACATGATTTTGCATAATACATTGTTCATACAACTGATTGATTGAAAATGTATTAATTAATTAATTACTAAAAAAGATCCTGATTCATTTTCTGGTGCTCAAGAAATTAATTAATATACTAATTGTTTCAGACGAAATAGCTACTATCCACAATAGAAAAAAAAAACACTGGACACACGGTGTAATAGATTAATAAGTGAGAATCGACACATCCTTACCACAGTTAGCTTCATCCGAGTTGTCGCCACAGTCGTTCTCACCATCACAGATGAATGGAGGAAGAGCACAAAGGCCGGTACCACACTGAAAACGGCCAGGCTGACATTTGAACTCAGCTGTTGGAAAAACAAATCATAACTATATCTCAGGGTTTACGCACTAAAACAGTAAAATCAGAGCACATATACATCGTTACGGAGCATTGTGTAAACGCCGTTGATTGCTCAACATATAAACAACAATGGAAACTAACATACACTCAATTGAAAGAAGAAAAGTTTGATATTCCTCAAAGATGACCAAAAATAGGAGCCGACTTAGGAGTACGTCATAGTACTATTTTACTCACGACAGTCAGTAGGTTCATCGGATCCATCCCCACAGTCGTCCACCGTGTCACACTTCCACCAGAACGGGATACACTCATCTGTCCCGCAGCGAAACTATTAGTAACCCAGACAAATATAAAAAGAATTTGGAGTCAACATAAATATTTTATTCTCCTTTTAAGGTTCAACTTTCTTCAAAGCTCAAGTCAAAATCAATACACAACCATTTCCTAGGACCGTCAGTACACGCCAGAAGCGGAAGGTGAATGATAGTAAAGTAATTTGCCCGTAGGGGAAAAGTACTGGTCTGACTAGTAAAGCATCACCACGGTAAAGCTAAACGTAGACGCGAGAGAAGAGATGGCTGACCTGACTAGAAGTGCAGTTGGAGAGGCAGGTCTTATTGTCAGCAGCCAAGTAGAAATTAGTGGGACAGGCACATTTGTGCTCTCCGCCGGGGGAAAGAAGACACAGGTGGCTGCATCCTCCGTTTGCAATCTGACACTGGTGCTTGGGCACTGTACAGAAGGACAGAAGGGCATAACTGAGTTCAAACTGTGAAGCGCAAATCACTTCCTTTCTTAAAACTACAGTATATATGAGGCCCTGCAACAACTGCCTGGCATGAGAGGGCAGAATGAACCCGCGATGGCAGATGGACTTCATACCTTCAGGCTGGCGCAGGGAGTGGTAGACCTTGATGGATTTGATGGCTTGCCAGGAGTTGAGGAGCTCCATCGCTTGAGCGCCAGTAGTCTTATGAGCACGTCGTAGTGATTTGGACTTCCCATCCGTCCAATAGATAAAGTCCTCAAACAAAGTCAGAGCCATTACGCCTTGGATGTGATCGTAAGAAACTGAAGAGTGGAAAACATGTTCGTGGTAAGCTTCAATTTGACAAATTCCCTTACAATAAGGGTTTAAATTTCCAATAATTCACACCCACACCACCCCATCTATCAGGTTAACAGAGGGTTATATATTTAGTTTGCATTGCTAATACCCCTATAGCATATTTACTGTCATTACAATAGTAATATTGACACAGCCACTTCTAGAAGATTCATCCTTTCAGTCTAACTATGCGTGTTAGTGTCAAATAACATAACGATATCATTTAAAAGTCAGATTTGGAGCAAGTAGAGCTCTTTGTGCTCAGTTAACTAGCTGCTGGCTCCAACTTCTCATTAAACAGATATGGGATGGTATCAAAGTGTACTTCCCCGAAATGTCAAACTCTTCTTTAAACATGGACAACACCTTAGTCCTACCTTTGCGTCTTTGGGTGCCATCCATGTTGGCGAGCAGGATGTGGTTGTCGTCTGCCCAGTAGAGCCTTTTGTTTGTGTAATCGATAGTGAGAGCGGTGGGGCTATAGATCTCTGTGTCAATGATAACCGTTTGCCCTCGGCCGTCCATGCCAATACGCCCAATGTGAGGGGGTTCACAGCAGTCTACCCAGAACACGTACCTAGTCGGAAGTATAGCACAGATCAAAGAGCTATATACTTTAGTAGGCAAACGTGACGGCAATAAATAATTAGTTCGGCCACAAAATGAAACTCCTCTAATGAGAGCTGGATCTAACAGTTTCCAGGTTAATAATCTGAAAAAGAGCAACTCCATCGCTGCTCTCCCTCAAGCTGTGGAATCAATCCATATTAAGAAAACTCTCCAGCTTTATGGTGATCTGTACAGTAATGATAATACACTTACCCTGTCTGGGGGTCCAGAGCCAGATCTGTGGGGTTCTTGAGGCTACTGATCAGGGCGGTAGGGTAGAGGCCATTGGCTTTGGACACTTCTAATGTTTTCCTTTCCGCATCACACCAGTACAGATTCTTTCCGATCCAATCCACTGCTAAGGCGCTGGGCACTGCGGTTCTGTGGACTATCTAGTAAAACAGGGAGAGCAGTTTCAGTATGAACTCTTTGTCTATTGCTCTGAATTCTTCCACGCATCACTGTCAAGAACTGTTTAAAAAAAAGAAAATCTGATATACAAAACAAATGCTACTGTCAAACACAAGAGCTTGAACAAAGGAAAGTTCTTCTTCTGTCAGGTCAGAGCAACTTATTTCAACCCTGACAGGAATCAAAATCACTTTTTGTTGAACAAACAACAATCTGTGGCATCAAAGTATGCTCTCAGTGCGACATTATTTTCTACTCCATCAAAACAAATACAATCATCCAACCGCATCACACCCACACATCCACAGCTAAAAGCAACATTCTAGTGATATATTTGAGATCTGGTATACACATAAGAAGAAGAAGAATCAACTTTATTGGCCATGTGTGTTTTTTACACAATCACATGGAATTTATTCTCTGCATTTAACCCATCCTTAGTATTAAGGAGCAGTGGGCAGCTTTCGTGGAGCGCCCGGGGAGCAACTAAGGGTTAAGTGTCTTGCTCAAGGACACAACGACACAGACTGCCGGAGCCAGGGATCGAACCACCGACCTTCTGATTGAAAGACCGACCCCCTAACCACTGAGCCACAGTCGCCCCACATGTTGCCATTGTAATGGCTCTGGATGCACATGCAGAGTTTTATTTTTATTTTTTTCTGAGTAAATGTGTCACATAAGCTGCGTTTCAATCAAGACCTTTTGGGTAATTTTTAATATGTTGTGTGCCGGATGTATTTGTGTTTGATAATCAGAAAATAATTTTGTATTCTCTCATCCACAGCACAGCCATGCTCTCTCTCTCTTCTAATGCTCGCCCTCTCAGCTCGCTCACAATCTCCAATTTTCTCTCCGTCTTTTTTTAAATGACTCGGGAAGTCGACATCAAAGCCTAACTTTACTTTTATTGGTATCAAACAAAGAGAAATGCTCTCCCGCCATCTGGAAATGTTCCTAAATTGATGTTAGAGTAAGTTGTTATGAATCAAGTGCTCTGTGTGCTGAAGCGGTGACCAAACTACGTTGGTCATCCCAATAAACCTCATCCCAAAACTTTGTGTGCTGTCAGTCAGTACTACCCACAGGAGAGCATTTATTTTGGGTAATATACAGTTAATTTAGACCCTGGACCCTGTGGCCAAAAGGCAATGAGTTCCTCAAAAGGTCGAAAACGGGTTATACAGATGTGTCAGGTGTGATTAAATATATAATTAATTTCATATGTGCAACATTAGGATATCTTTAGTAACTAGCATGACTATAAAATATGTCTGCTGTCTGTGCTTCTTGTTACTGAGTCATATTTAGGTAAGCTTCTTATTACTGAGTCATATTTAGCTTTGTTTATGACTGCACAGTATTTCCCAGGCAACATTATGGGGAAAGCAATTACGAGCCCCTTGCATATTGCATTAACTGACAGCTCATAGAGTTTTGCTGAATGTTAAAAATATCATGGCATCTTTGTTGAGGTCAGGACTCCAGTGATTTCACCTGAACTCACTGTGAAATAATGTAATAGTCTGGTAAAGAGTTAATGCAAGAAGTATGTGCAGTATTTTGCCAGATCGAGCAGTTATATCTCAGACTTATTAATGAAGGTACCAATGTTGTTTGACCCATGCATAATTATGCATAGCATATTTCTCCTAATAGACTACAGACAGAGTGCACAACTCATTCCTTCTGCTGTAGCTACAATGGCAGCATTAGTAAGAATATAATTCATCTCAATCAGTACAAACTTGTTGTGACTTTTAATCACATAAACAAATATTTATGTTTGCATTCACAGCTGTATGAGCTGCTAATACATGTGCATAAAACCCTTTTTTGATAGGATTACCAAAATTGCACAGCGTTGCCTGATCTGTCGTGATCACAAGTTTCGCTATGTATGAGTATGTGCTAACTGTAAATGTAAACACTGTGATTAAAGCAGGTAGAGTGGAGGGCAGCAGAGAGATATTAATTATCATGTTCATCTCACTCAGTGAGTCAATTGGTTAAAATATAAGTGAAGATTTTTATCGGATGAAGCTAAATCTATCCCCAAACCTGTCTGGCCTTTGAGTCTGTTGTTTAGAATAAACAATCATTGTGCCAGCTGGGATCGGCTCCAGCGCCCCGCGACCCTAAAGAGGATAAGCGGTTCAGATAATGGATGGATGGATGGATGTGCCAGCTGGCAGATTCAGAATCAGAATCAGAATCAGAATCAGAACCATTTATTGCCATGTATGCTTACACATACAAGGAATTTGTCCTGGCGGGAAGGTGCATACATTTAACATTTAACAATACACATTTAACAGTTAACGCAGTGCAATAAATGAGGATGAATGGATGAATGAATATCTACATTGAGACAGCAGCATAACAAAATACCAAAAGTAAGATAAAGTGCATGGAATGTGCATGAGTGTAAGTGTTGTGTGAAAGTGGCAAGTGCAATGCCCAGGTGTCAAGTGTATTCAAGTCAGCCAATGCCTTTCAAATCCTCCTTTTACAAAAACATGCCATGCAATCTGTCATTAAGTAACACAATGGGCTTTGAGGCCTTTTCTGTCACCGTTTGCAAGAAAGTATATAGTCTTGGCAAAAGACTATAGCCGTCCCCTACGCAGTCATTTAGACAAAACTGAGCTGAAAACAGTCATTAAAGTACATCCAAACTGCTTCCTCTAGCAAAAATGAGTTGATTTTCCTTACATAAATTCCTTCTGGGTGAATGTATTCATAATATCTCACTATTGATCAAAATGATTGCTTCATGTTGCAGTGAAGGTTAACTTGTGAGGAATGTCCACATTAAGATGAGCCATTTAAAGTGCATCACTGCCCTCCATTATTTGACCAATCAAAAGGGTTTTCACATATAATAGTCACTTTTTTTTTATCACTATGGCAACATGTAAAATGAACGGCTTCAACAATGACAGCGTCTCACCTCATGGGAGGTGAGTATGTGAAACACTGGTTTCTTTCAGCTATACAAATCTAAATACCTGCTGCGACATCAGTGATTAGCCAGAAGAAAACAGCAAAATCCTTCAAAGTTTCTACCCACGTAGGACAGTGCAACTTAAGTGTACTTGAGATAAACAAAATAAACTATATAATTAAACTACATTGTTTTAATTAAACCATAGAATTGAATTACTCTCGGCCTTGATCAGATGAAATTCCCCTCTTGGCAGAGAAAAAGAAGCCTCAGAAACACTCTGCCCACCAATCTTTTCTTCCTCATATGTCGAGCCTACACCAGTACTTTTAATTAACCCAATGTGAAAAGCTCCTCGATCTGTGTCTCAGACAGTTTCTCCACTTACAAAGCTGTGGCAGTGGCTCAAACGGACATTGTGGTAGTAATTAAGTTAGATCAAGAAGCAATAGAGGAAGTTGAGGAATTTAAATTTTTAGGTATTATTCTGGATTCCCGACTCAAATTCAATAGACACATTAACAAACTCTGTAAGACTGTCCGGACAAACCTGAACTGTTTTAAATTGATTAGGCATCATATACCTGTTAAGGCAGCTTTGCTGTTTTTTCATGCTATGATACTTTCCCATTTATCTTATTGTGCTACTGTATGGGGCCAAGCTTCCCAGACATCAGTTAAACCCATCATATCATTATACAAACAGGCACTGAAAATAATGGATCAGAAATCAATTATGTGGCACCATTGTTTGATTGTACAGAAATATAAGTTTTTAAATTTTGATAGTTTTATTAAGTTCTCCTTTCTTAAACTGATTTTTAAATGCACTAATAATCTAGCCCCAGCCGTACTCTGCCCTTTTGTGACAAAAATAAACGCAAGGAGAGTGGCCACTAGGAGAGCAGTGGGTGGCAATTGCATAGCAGAAGGGCGCAAAACCACTTTTGGCCAGTCAAGTTTTTCAGTGATAGGGATACATTTTTGGAATGATTTACCAACGGAATTAAAAACAGAAACCGACCTGAAAACATTTAATAGAAAGGTGAAACATTGGCTGAAAGACAATCAAATATGTAGCCACTGAGAAATTCTGGTTGTAATGCATCTATGCTGGGCTCTTAAGTGATGTGTTCTTTTGTGTAATGTGGTCGTGATTATGTAAAATGTTAATGTCTGTACTTATGTATTTGTTATATGATTGAGTAATTTATATTATGTATTTTTTTTTTTTTTTTTTTTTTGTGTGGATTATGTTTTTAGAAAGGTCTGACCAGGGACTGGGGTTGCAAATTAGCCTATTGGCTAGAAACCTTTTATGCAACACATCTACACATATTGTTATGGCTTTGTCTATGATAAATTATGTATGTAATAATGTGCGCTGCATTGTCCCTGACAAATAAACTAGAAGAAAAAAAATAAATAAATAAATAAAAATTGAGCTGAATGAGCCTAATACCCCAACACACCAATGTTAATGAGATGCGGGACGGGGGTCCAGCAGGTGTCCTGCTGACGCCCGAGTGTCCCCAGTGTCTGGGCTCCCGTCCCACGACCCTGACCCTTGGTGATAACACCAGACAGTACCACTGTGTCATTAGGCTTATGCATTTATCTGAGAGCCACTGATGCTATTCCTATTATTACAAACACACATTCATTGTTGTCAAGATAACAGGCCGTTGGCTGCCGACAGAACAAATCCATTATGTCGACTTTGTAAAAAGGCGACCATCATCAGCTGAGCTTTGATAATGAACCACTTAAAGTAACAGGCTCGTTTTTTTTCTAAAACTCAAAGAGACGACATGTTTTCACAATAGAATTCAAGTAAAGAAAATTAGTAATAAAAAACAATACAAGTGAAAAGAGTAAGGACGGATTCATAAAGCTAAGAAAAGTGAATGCATCTTGGGTAAAGTGGCACAAGGCACCTTATGGCATGCAGACACAGCACTACATCCTGAGGTACCTTGAGGTCGCTCCCATTGAGCCGCATTCTGTTGATCTTTCGACCACTTGGCCTGGTTGAGTCCACCCAATAGATGAATTCTTTCTTGTAGTCAAAGTCTATGTGGATGATGTTGTTGAGGCCCTGAGGATGAGGAGGAGAGAGAGCACAAGGATATCAAAACCTCATTTTTTCTTTCAGTGGCTATCAGACAATGATGGATCTTGAGTTTCGTGTGAGGGTAAACAGATTTTTAGGAGACACTTTTATTGGCAAAAGAGTTGAACAATATAACCCAAAAGTGATATTAATATCCAGGTTTAAAGATACTTCTTAATCACATATTTTGGTTATCTTATTATGCATATTATAAGTTTTTTTTACCATTACAGAGAAGTAATTGGCAACGACAATCTTCTAAGTTAGGTATAAAACATAAACATGAATAAAATATAAAATATTGTTATTTTAATTTGTGGTCGACAGTATTAAAAACTGAATGTAATCAGGAATGCATGTATATAAATAATTGGAAGTGCTAAATATGAATGAATTAATACAAACAATAAGACACGCTCCCATTTAAACAATACAACAGGCGGCTTTACGTTTTACTCAAATTGTATTTCTTCACATACATTATGGTAACCAATCCTCAACATTGCCTCCATGAATCCTTTGGAGACAGACAGGACTGGAGCTGCTGCAATGCTAATATGCTGCTTTTTCTTTATCAAAAAAAAAACAATCCAATCCAGTGAGGCTAAGTTTAATTAATTATTTCAAATGCCTGCAGGTGGGAGTACCAACCAGATGAGAAACATAGCAAAACAAGCATCTGTGTGTGATGCGATATGTACTATACAGGCAATATTGATTTAGGAGGTTCTCCCATAGGTCCCAATGCTGGCAGCTATATAGAGCATTTGGAGTGAAGTCTCACATGCTCTGTGAAGTTGAAGTCCTATGAAAGCAGAAGAGTGAGGTAATTCCTTTCTTTGTCACGCTCCCACGACCCCACTGTCAGTCAGACAGAGCTGCTCGCCAAACAAGTGCCCCCACCCTGTTGTCTCACACTGCGGGTGCTGACAATAGGTGTCAGATAATCTGACAGGCAAAATGAGACGTCTTCATCAGATCATCAGCACCCTCACAGACAGGCGCCAGTGTGTCCTGGGGGAACCCGTCCCACTCTTGTATCAGCTGTAGAGATGAAACCTCTATATCAGTGTCTCTATCCAGAGATACGTCTCCCATTCACTCTCCCTGTAGACGCTATACAGACCAACCAACTACATAATGAATCACAAGCGTGTAGTCGATTCTGGAAATTATTCAAGATAGATTCAAAATAAATATTAGTTTTAATTTTAATAAGGTGTGCGCATACAGTGTAAGTACTCAAATCAACATCGCTGTCAACATACCATTGATTTCCCGTTAAGACATATCTGACTTAGGGCGGTGAATTTTAGGAAGTTTATTTCCCAAATGATGTTAGTTTGATTTGGCTACTGGCTAATAAATCAACCTTTAAATACCAATATATGTATTATTATTTATACAATTTATACAATAATATATTTATATATATACAAAAAATGTATTGACACTGTACTTCATGTACAATCTGGCATCAAGTAATTTTTCAACACTACAGTTGCGTATTTGCACATTTTGTAGCTTGAATTTACGGATTGCTTTCCATTAGCAGCCCACGGACAAAACTACATAGCAGAGCAGCTCTGAAACACATTGAATGTCTTTGAACGATGTGTTGGAGTGAGTTGTGTTTGTTGAGGGAAGACACATATGCAAACAGCAAATGCAATACATAAGGGTAATGATTGGCTTATTGGGATTTTGCATAATATCATTAACAGATGTTTTAAAACAGGGTATGTAATGGTGTGGTAAAGTGATATGAGGTCAGTCAAGTATCCACTTAGTAAAGCCATGTGCATATTTCCCTCAAGCTGCCATTAACACCAACATGCAGCCATTAAAGTGAGTTGTGGCTGATGATACAGACAGTAGAGTACACACAGTCAAGAGGTTAATATGACTGTGAGAGGAGACTGCAGGATACCCATAGGTTGATCTACAGTAAATCACAGCCAACCATTTGTGATTATCAGCAGTCAGATTCAAGCATTGCTTCGGAGCAGCTGAGATGAAACTTTGTCATTATTTAATTATCTTTTCCACGGGTTCCTTCATAGGGTGATTTTGCTCTCTGCCAATCTAAAAGGCCAGTTTCCTTTGCCCGTGTGGCGGGTTTCAAGAAATATGTTGGACAAATATGTTTAAACAGAACAATACAAATTTCCCGTTGGAGCCTAAAAGTGGCTCGTAAGTGTAACTCCTTGTGGCGTACAATCACCTACACACAGATTTATTTTGCAGGGTATTACTGAATGTAAGGTAATACATTATTTTTTAGTGTGCATCTTTCAAGAATGTGCAGCTGAATCAGCTGTTTCTGAGATCAAGAACAGCAAACGTCAGTGGTTAACACTGACTGCCAACTTTTCAAAGTTACTGTCCTGAACAAAATCCGAAGAGTATGAATGTATTTGTCATTATGTTATTGTCCACCATTTCTGCAATACAAAACATTGCGTTCACTATTCAATAGGTAATCACACATTTACCAAGTCAACATCTAAACCCAAAATTCTTCAATATATAGCTGACTGACTGTTAATCTGATTGACAATCTGTTGATGCCTCTTTGCAGAGTGACACTCTGATAATGGTACAAACTTCCCTCCAGGCACAATGGGGGTAATCTATATATATATATTACCTACCTGTTTCAAGATGGTGTAATTTGAACCGTCCACACTCAATTTTCGGATCTCATGGTGGTCTGCCATAATGAGAAAAGGCTCTTCAACTGAAATGAGGAACACATGGTGTTAGAGGACAAGTAAGACTTACAGTTATGCGCCAATATTCTGTAAGAAGTGAGATGAATAATCAGACGGACCTGACAGAGCCTTGCATGTATTGGGGTTGCGCTCCAAGGCTTCGTAGCCATCCACACACAGGCACTTGTATGAGCCGTACATGTTGATGCAGCGCTGGCTACAAGGAAGAGTCATGGAGCATTCGTCAATGTCCACACACGTCTTCCCATCATCCTTCAGGTGGAAGCCAGGCCAGCATTTACACTAATGACAAAAAACACACAAAAATGATTAATGGTTCAGTTTTTCCATTATGCAACTTGTTTTGTTGTTGTATTGATTGACTTGTCTGATGCATCAACCGTCTTTATACACTGCTTCATTGTGGATCTGTTACAAATAAGTGCATTTATTAAACAAGCTGTGCATTTACAGTAAATTTAGATAAATCAGTAACAGACAGAATATTTCATATTCCAATATCTCCTTCTAAAAGCAATGAAGGTAAGCAATTGAAACCTCTCAAAATCTGGCATCCAACATATATGATGACATCAAAGCTGTGATATAGACATCCTGTGGCTCCAAAGAAGAAAACAAATCCATCATATGCTAGTCGTACTACCCCCCAAAATGACTGTAGTGCTTGTATCAGCTGCTATGGACCCGCAGCAAATCCCTTTTTCATCCACAGTTATAACCTTGAGGGCCTTAGTGCTGATTTCCCTGTTCAGGCCACAAATGGATGAGCCAATGGTCTGCATTGATGTGCTCTTTGTCCAGCTCTGCCTCTGACATGACAGGGAAGAGAGCTTTTCTGTGCTTTCAGCCAGTTTTTGATGCAGTTAGCACCGTTTCATGGAAGAGTAGGAAAGGAAAAAATCTATGGACGGAGGCGTAGACCACAGCTGTCTGACAACAGTGACGGCCACCCGAGTAGTCCAGCGGACATGGCCTTGAACTGGATTCAACCCTGATATCACATGCCACCACTGGAGCGCAGACAGTTGTTGGAGACTTCCCTCACAGCATTCAAGGTTATTCACAAAGTGTGTATGATACAATGCATTTCATCTGTTTAATTATGTGCAAAGTTTGGGTTCACTGTTGTGTTAGAGTTCAGTCTTTTGTCTGTGGATGTTCATACCTGCAGACTTGCAGGATGTTTCAGAGTAAAAGACCATGCAAAATCCTAATGACAAAATAAATATGGTTCTATTTCCATCTGGTTTAAGCTTTTACTGGATGAATGAGGCTTTATGGACTACTGTAGCCAGTAACTCTGAAGAGGAGTGCACTTCCAAGCTACTGAACCGGGACTAGTCCACTGGTCACTTACCTTGAATCCCACAGGAAGGTCTTGGCAGTCCTGCGTGCACCCACTGACTCTGCGGTTCAAGCATTCATTCACGTTACAGTTCCTCTCATCCGACTGGTCTCCACAATCGTCTCTCCCATCACAGAGATTCCCCTCTGATATGCAGCGCCCGTTGGAGCACATGAAGAAGGAGCCATTGCACAAGCTTCCTGAAAAGAGCAAGACATGACTGTCACTGGCACGACGCCCTTTCATTTATCAACAAAGTTTGTGAATGCCTTTGACTAGACGATGGATCTCGACAGATTAATTCCTCTCAAGAAATCTCTCCCGGTTGAAGTGCCTCTTGTTTCTGCCTTATGCCGCCACCGGTTTTCCTGTGTGAGCGGTGCGGCCGGTGACACTGATGAAGAGGCTCCAGGAGCGAGCCAAACAGCAGCCTTACCTGCGGCCAGACATTTGAGGTTGAGAGGTAGTTCGTCAGAGTGGTCGGGACAGTCTGCGTAGCCGTCACACTCCCACTGAGAGCTGAGAAGACACCGGCCATCCCCGCAGCGAAACTCCCCCGATCCACAGGAGCGATAGACTGAAGAAACAGAGACAGACACTTTTTCATCAAGCTATACTAGACTCCGCTTTGGCGGGATTTTAACAGAATTAAGGGCAAATAGTGAAAAAATAAAGCTTTCTATGGCCATTGCTCATGTTTAATTGAAGCAACCTCATAGTTATAGTGTATGTAGAATCGTTCCTGATTAACAAATCAAGCCATCTGGAGGCTTAATGGGGTGCACAGCTGCATTGGCCAATATTTCAATAATAAATGTTTCATCAGCCCCAGTCATCACAAATCACTGCTGTGACATGGAATTTCCTCGAGTTGAGATACCAAAAATGTTAAATACCTAAATAAAACCTGGGTGTCCTTATGTTGATAAATATCATGGAATTAAATCTTTTAGTTTTTTTAAAACCCTCAATAACTCAGGCATAAAATACCAAATTTAAGAATTGTAATATTTTAAAAGCATGAAAAATAAGAATATTTATCTATACAAACAATATAAATCGCATGGCATAGATAATTGTTCTATCATTTAACGAAATATTACTGTAACTCGTAATTCTGCATAAAAACAGTAAATATATAATCACTGTTGTTTTTCTTCTTCAATGTTTCTATGTATCTGTTTTACATGGCACGTTATAAAACTCTGTCCAATTAATCTGAATTGTTTAATGTTGGATCTCTAGCATTTTTACCACATTATGGTATGTTGTAAAGGCGCTTAATTACAAATTCAGAGCATATCTATGATGGATCGATTGATGAGGGATTTTCAAAAAGCATGTGTTGTGGGGGTGGAGAGAGAATCTCTTACTTAAATTGTACAAAAGGGCTGAATGATTTACATAATATTAACCTATATGTATTAATAACATGATATAAATATTTAAATAGCACGGCAATCGTCAATATCTTTACACAGTAAATAGTTTGCTGCTAAAATAATAGTCTGAATATAGGATTTGGCACATCTAACCGGACTTTATTCTGGGCTCCATTTGCTTGCATGGTGAATTTGACTCATATTCACTTCAATTTCCTTCGTTTAAATGCCTGTCTACTATCATGGGGAGCCCCTTGTCTTAAAAGGTGCAAAGTTGTATGTAAGAAAAGACAAACAAGTCCAGCATTGCTATGTTCGAAAACATTGATTTTTTTTCTTTACTTGCCTAGAGCACCTTTCAATGAATTATATGAATTCATATCCATATAATATAAGTGAATACATTGTTGAATATTAAAAGCAGGAGGGCACAATAAATCTACTTGCCACATTCCACCGACTCATCAGACCCATCTCCGCAGTCGTCATCGTGGTCGCAGACGAACCGTTGGGGGATGCATGCTTTGTTGCGGCAGCGAAACGAGTTGTCATCACATGTGTTGTTGGGTGCTAGGGCATGAAAATAATCGGTCAATTAAAAGGGACATTTCCTGAACATGGCATGGCATGAAATATGTATAAAACGTTAACACATTTTTTTGCGGTGTATAGTACGCTTGAATCAAAGTAAGACAAATTAAGTTTGAACTAATTTGTGGAAGGAAGTGCAGATTGCATCACTTAGAGAAGAAAACAATTGTGCAAAAAAGTCCATTGTACACTACTTCCCACTATATACTTGTTTTCTTTTTTATGCCTGAAATGCATTGGCAAAGGGATTTGCAGTAGGTGTTTAGCGGGTTTCATGTTCTCTGCCTACTGTTTTATACAATTAAACCTACAATTCTACATAAGTGTAAACAAAGCCATACTTTCTTAATTCTGGGTTTACATAAAGTTTCTTTTCTACATTGAGGGAGCGATTCAATGTGTTGAACCAGTGTTTACCACAGCCAGCTGCAGAAAGCTCATCACTCCCATCAGGGCAGTCCCGTTCACCATCACAAAGCCAGCGTTTCGGAACACAGGCGTACGACCCCGGGCAGCTGAACAGCCCTGGAGCACATGTCACCGAGCCTGAGAGGAAAACAGGACCACATGCTCCATTTTCGAAAGCCAAAGAATACAATGGGTCAAATGCACCACAGAGGAGAGCGAGTACAAGGGACACTGAACTGAAGCAGATGTATTTTGTTTTGTTGGGATGGCACCTTCTGTTATCAGTGAACATTCACCAGCAATTCCAATAAATTAAAGCTCCTGTTCTGCCGTTTCATGGAAATATCAGACTATGGTTTTGAACTGATACCCCTGTATGACCTGAACAAAGTCTTAATTTACTCCGGCCAGCAGTTCCCTTTTTTTGCAAGCTAACAAATAACGACAGCGCTATTGTGAGAAACAATTAATTACTTCTGTGGATTCTGTAAGTCAGCAATACTCTCCTTTATCTTAGGGCTGCCCTTTAAGACGAAGGAGAGCAGCAGTAGAAATTGGCTGCAGTGAGACTCAAAGGTAAATACAGAAGATCAATTAGGCATGTATAGCTAAAATGCATTTCATGTTTTTGACCAGAACCGTCTCTGGGAAACCTTTGGGGCCTTTTCATTAATATTTCCTTGACACTCCATTACAATCCAATTACACAACCAATGTTCACAGCAATTCTTGTCTCTTTATTGCGGTTGGATTCCTTTTATTTTATTCCACAATGCATTACACACATCTCATTTGCCCATTGAAAGAGCTGTGTCTCTGGGGCCTCGGTGATGAAAAATCAATTTGCCTCAGTGCCCACTTCAATCGTCAGAAAGGCCCGCGGTCTCATTTGTTGTCTCGTTAAGATTGCTTCATTCCGCCCATTCATTCCCGTCTCTGCTAGGGCAACACATGGAGCTGTCACGCGCAATACAGCGGATGTGCCCTTTTTGCACCAACAGCAGATTCCTCATGACATCTGAAGGGGCACTAACCACAGATCTGCACGCTCTCGTCGAGGCCATCCTCGCAGTCGTTCTCTCCATCACACAGCCATTGTTTGGCAATGCACTTGTTCTTCGAGCAGGCAAACTGGTTCCACAAGCAGGACGAGTCTGCAGAGGGCAGAGGGAAACGAGTTGCAATGCCATAAATCAAACAAAGTGAGGAGGAAACAACAACAAAAAGTAGCATACCCTATAGAAGGGGCAGCTTGGTTTTAATCAGCAGGCTGGCTATTATTTGCCCCATGGTAGGCCTGTTTTTCTCTGAGGTTTTTCTGCTTCACAGCCAGCATGAGTGTAGTTCCCACACAAAAGACTGTAAATATATTATGAATAATTTCCTTTTATCTAACAGAAGAAAGACATTTTGACGAATGTTTCCGGTTTTTGTGCAGGGAAATAAAAAACATCAACTGAACCCAAACCAAGTGTCTAGACTGAATATCATATCGATATCAAAGCACTTAAGTATTAATTATTGACGTGTTAACGAGGCGGCCACGAGTTAGACGAAGCAGTCGGATGTCAACTAAGAGAGCACTGTGCTGATCGCTGCGTAAAAGCTATTGTGTGAAACTTGGATATATTCATAATCTGTGATGACTTTGTGTCACTGAGCCGCCCCCTTCTCCCCGGGGAGTCGTTCTGTGGTTTTGTTTCCTCAGATGTCAGGCCTGACTAACTCTGCCAGCGCTTTGATGAGATGCTGAGAGAAGAAAGAGGAGGGGTGTGGTCCAGGTCACTCCACAGTACAAGGAGTTAGGGTGCGGGGGGGGGGGGGGGGGGTTCTCACAATGCGTCGCTGTCCTTCCTGTCAGACTTTGTACATCACAGCAGATTTACATGCCTCGACACAAAGATGTAAGATAAGATAAACATTAAATGGCTAAATCTGGAAATTATTATCATCATCCAGGCTTTCTGTCGGTGATACAGAATTTGCACTTCAAAAGCTGCTTCCACCGCTGTTTCAAGTGTATAACAAAATAGCAGGTCTACAGCAAATTAAATGTATCAAAGAAAGTCTTTAATGTCTCATTTTCAATAGAGTTTCAGACAGTTGAAAAGCGCATTATGCATTGTGAAGTGACAAATTACTATTTCATCTAATCAGTGGTGGAATTTGAAATTCCTGAAATGTAATGACATTTTCCTCAAACCACTTTGACTTTGCAGTCAGATTATCAGTGGCTGGAGCTTTTTATATGGTAATTAACTGAGAGGAATGGGAATATTGTCTATTTGTCCTGAAAAGCTATTCAGAACTTCTCAAAGAATCGTGGCATAATTCATATCGGCTCTGATATAAGCGCATTTGAAGCATGGGATGTTATCATTTCACACGGGCGCAAGTGACATTTTATATAAAAGGAATGGAAATGCTGTTCATGTGTTATGCATCTCTCTAACAACATTCATGGCCAAGTTACAAAATAAATCAGATAACTTGAAGAACATTAAGTATGAAAACTGGATTGCACTGAACTGCCTTCCTCTATCGGCTGCAAGGGGAATTTGAACAAAGGTTAATTATTCAGGAAGAGCAAAGCAGACGAGTAGGAAATCCGCAACATTCAGTCAAACACTCTTGAAGAAAAAGACATCCAAGTTCTCTGGTCACGTGATGTGTGTTAGTCACCAGTCCCAAACCTTAAATATGACTGGTATACAGACTAAAATGGAAAAACTGTTGAAAAGGGATGCAACTAAATTCCTCATTGTTCCTCATTGAGTGAGATAACTGAGTAATAATTGAGCGTTAATAATTGCAAATTGTAATAGCTACATCACTCTCACCTCACAGAGGATGCAATACCAGGTCTGTACACAGAGGGCAGCACTAACCGAGTGCTGCATGACTTCGGACACATTAATAGGCTCACAGAGAGGTAGCGGGAGAGTTTATTAGGGTCGCCAACATTTTTTTTTAATTTCTTCCATAGTCCTTTAAAATGTGTATTTGCAGTACACATTCAAGCCACATGAGGGAGCCTTAATGTTTTAATTGTTGTGATAATTGTAGTCTACTTATAACATTGAATATAATATGATAGGCAAGCATATGTTCAGTTTCTTTACTGATGCGAGGAAATGGAAATAATTAAATAGCCTGTCAACTCTGTCTCAATGCATTTATTTGGCCTCATTTCTAAAGTATTTTTTGAATGTTTTCAATAACACATACAATGAATTTGTGATATCAAACGTGGGTCTGGCTGGTTTACCTTTTCAGGATGATGTAAGGTGACGTGGCAATGGCAGTAAGGATGTTCATTACGACAAATTCAATATCAGTTTGGAGAAACACAAGACCAGACAGTCTACATTAGGCTGACAACTCGAATACACTGTTTTAACAGTGTGTGTGTGGACTACTCCATCAGATCAAATTACCTTGCGCATATATGTGACAGTGATGAAGCTTAACAGCTGCCTATAACATAAAGCATATCAAATAAAGCACCCAGTCCATTGTGCTTTGATGCCAGAAGCAATAACACATGAATGGTTGTGTGTGCAAGCTATTGGTTTTGAGGGTAAATTATATTAATCCATCTGGACTCTCCCAATTAGCTCTGCTAATAGTAGAGTGGTATTGTAATGCGTAATCCTTTATGTCCCTGCTTTCACACTTCCATCTTCGGTTTCACTGACTGATACCTCTATTAATTAATTGTAACACAGGAAGTGCTGTATATCATTATTTAAAGCGGAAACAATAAATTGTCTCCTCAACTCCCACTTGAAAAATCTCAAACACAGAATAAGAGTGGGTGGCAAAACAAAGTGAAGAGAAAATGCCTGATGGCATGATATACAGTTGTCTCTTGTATTTCTGTCTCCTCTTTATATCTTGTATGTAATAAGTGTTGCCGGCCCGAATCTATTCGAAATGACGAAAGCAATACAACAAATAGCTTCTCGTTAATGGAAAATAAATATCCATTCCAACTGCTGACAGTTTCGTGTACAGCAAACAAATACCTCATCTATTTCTACCTGTTAGAGAGCGAAACATAATTTGAGTTTATTGTGCAGAAGCTCTCCCGTGAGAGGTAAGAGATGTCGGTTTACCACACTGGAATTCATCCGCTCCGTCTTCGCAGTCCTTTTGGCCGTCGCACAGCCAAACGCTGGAGATGCAGTTCCCACTCGGACAAGCGAAGTGGCCCTCCTCGCACTTCTGCCCATGGGAAACTGGGACGAACAACAACACCAAGTCAGTCCTCTGGGCCTTACCAGTGATTGAGGCCACTAGCTTTTCCTGATCTCTCTCTGAATATCTTATTACACCGTCATAATCACCTCTGAAAATGAGATCTGTCTTTAAGTCTTTCCTAATTGAAGCTGGCTTCCTTAATCTGTCCCTGAATGCACACGCAACATAGCGCGTCACTCTGAGTGTGTGTGTTGGTGTGTGGCGCTCACCCTGGCAGTTGGCCTCGTCAGCATAGTCTCCGCAGTCGTTTGCACCATCACAGATCCATGTTGGGTGGATGCACAGTGAGGTGGAGTTGCAGCCGATGAAATCCTTTTCTATCACGCCCAGCTTGTAAAAGTGGTAGCAGTCCGTGTGGTCTGAATACAAAACACAGCAGACGACATAATTGTCTTATCACAATGGAAGTGATGGTGGAGGGGAAGGGTGCAATGGGCAACGGATCCAAGGGACGAGCACAGATTTAGGTTACTGGATCCATCTCATCCACAGGTAGAGCTGTGCGTTTACATTTTCATTTCCCGTAATTGCAATGCAAATCACAGGCTAAAGGACTTACTGCAGCTTTTTTCATCCGAGGCATCGGCACAGTCAATGACCTGGTTACACCAGGCTGAGCTGGGTACACAGCTCCCATCCTTGCACGGTGATTCTGATGAGCCACACGTGACATCTAGGGGAGAGAATTAGCATTTCAAAAAGGTAATGGAAACAGCACTCAGAGGCAATTACAGGCGCAGCTGACAACAATACTTAGAACTTCTTTCTGGGGGTGGTTGAAATTTGTCCCAGTTGAAAACTGACGGATGATAATACAATAATTACACTTTATAATGGCAATAGAGAATGGTATTGCTGATGTCAAATTAAAAAAGAAAATGCAAAGCTGAAGATGACACACCATCATGGAATAAACTTGAAATCCCAGACTGCTATGTAAGGTCCACATTAAGAGAACACCTTGTGGGCTCAATCAGCTCGTATGAAGAGTTTTTATACGTTGAGATTATCCGACTTTAGTCCAATTACAGCGAGGGACTGAACACAACTGTACGGTTTCACTAGACAATGTTTCATCATCAAGGTCAAAACCAGTCTGGCCATATTGACGTAGGACATAACAATACTGTCCGGGCAGCTTTTAAGGTTGGCGGTTCGGAGCCTCTTTGAAACTCGTGCACTCTTTATGATCTTGGGGCTCATTAGACAGTGAAGGCTTAGCTCAGCATGTGGCCTCACATGCCGTATTAATTTAAGCATTAGTGCCACTGGATCCTGCCCTCAGAGGCAGGACGGATTGAACAGGAGATCAAACGGCTGTGACTCACTGCTGCAGAAAGCTTCGTCAGAGTTATCCCCACAGTCATCGATCCTGTCACAGAAACGACTGCTGGCCACACACCGCTGGTTGTAGCAGGGTCTGAAACCCTTCCGACAGCTCCTGTTGTCTGAACAGAGTGAAAATCATAAATAATTAGATATGACCAAACGCTCGCCACGTTCTGGGATCACAAATGTTAAAGGCGGCTATTCGGCTATTTCTCCAATGGTGCTAAATCAAACCAACATATTTTGTCTGATAACCTCCGCAGTGTTTTCTTACCACAGTATTGCATCTTCTCATCTGATTTGTCCTTGCAGTGGGCTACTCCATCACATGTCAGCTGGTAGTTTATGCACTCGCCATTCCCGCACTCAAATTCAGTGTGGATGTTGCAGGAGGAATTTTCTGCTGCAGAGGAAGACAATGAGGGTGACGAACTATGACTGTCGAAACCTGAAGAAACTTCATGCATGCAGGTTAACCAAGAGGCAGCATCTCACTGCCTCCTGTAGTGAACTCCACATTTACTCCAGCAACCCAGTTGCAGGTCAACATTTGTAAATGTCATACCTGCATTCAAAACGACCCCATTACCCGGATAGGCTACTTCAGCTTGAGGGGAATTTTCGCTTTGAAATCCTTGATATTAAATCTGTTGTATAGCAAATTGCAATTCCATCTAGTACACATATTTAATAAAACCTTGTACTTTTAGTTATTTCAGCCATGAATTTAAATTCCAACAATACCGTAACATACTTTGACCAATCTGGGTATTAGCTCTGCTTCCTGCAGCTTCACAGTCTAAAAAAACAACAACTCCTTGCTCTAGTAGTGAGAGGAATCGGCGTGTGGAGGGAAAAGCCTGTCGTCCTCTACCGTGACATCCAGGCTACCATCCAGCTCTTCTGAGTCACTTGCCATGTTTAGTCTGGCCAAACCTCGCTCGTTTGAACAGCTCCTCCCACCTTATGGTCTATCCTCACATTGCATTTCAAATTCAACCAGCAATCTGTCAAATTAGGAAGCCAGACACCATTGAAATGCGTTTGTCCTTTCAGTTTAGGCAGGTAACCGTGACAGCCAATATTTTCAACGTCGTTTCCTGCTATCTGCTGGCAGAAAACATTACACGTGTTATTTTCTTGAGTATTGACTACGACTACTGGAATCATTACAAACTTATTGCTGAGGCAAAGAGGGGGAGACAACCTTCTGCTCCTGAGAGTTCACGCTTTCCTGTTTGTGTTGTGTTATGTTAAATAAAATCACTACAAAGATATCAAAGGTTCTTGTAAACAGCACAAGCGAGTGTGGACAGAAGGTTAAACTGTGCATTTAAATGCATCCATAAAGAGCGCCAATCAATATCTGGTTCTGAGAATGTCCCATTTGTGGTATGATTGAATCTTAAGTCGTCATAACTTACACACGCATCTGTTGTCGTCCAACAGCACACGTTCTCCACGGCAGGTGCAGTTGACCCTCCCATACGGCGTCAGGAGACAAAGGTCACCGCAGCCTCCGTTCATGTGTCGGCACGGGGAAAGCTCACCTTTAATAACGATCAAAAAGAATCGATTGAGCGGTCAGATGCAGTCAAAGGAAAAATCTCCCCTCGGGCACAATCTGTAAGATGTCATCAGCCTAAGATGTTACATTCCTCATGGAGTTATCATCTGAGTCGTCCTTGTCCAGTGAAAATCGTATTCTGCACGGATGCATTTCCTAAATGGTTGGTAAATTAAGATTTTTTTTTTTTATTCATCTGAGGGCGTGACACAAAACCTAATCAATAATGCTAATGTATGAGATATAGATTTTCTTCCTATAAAATTGCAGCTGAGATGGAAACTTCATTTCCATTGTTTGTTATCACAGACACCAGCAGCACTAGAAAAGTACACAATTAAACCAAAAATAGGCAAGTGAGGTATTTATTTGTTTTGTATATTAAGCATGGATCTGATTTCAGTGTGAAAACTGCCTTTACATTTTGTTTGTATTTATAGGCTCAGAAGGGATCAACATGAGAATAAAAGCATCTGTTCTGTTGTTAAAGGCGACCACTATCCTCACTGACAGGTAGCAAATGTATTACAATATTTGTCCCTTCCCTGCCTGCGGCGCTATGTGAAAAAGCTTTGTGCAGCTCTGTGGGAATCATGTATTGCTTTAAATCGCATGACCAAACTGCAGACAACCCCTGAAAGAAAAATACAGTGCTTGTCTAGTCCTGAGAAAAGAAAAATGTAGAAAAGAAGCTTAGCAACAAGAGACATCGTATCAAGAGCAAGCACGGGTCCGTTGGCGACCCTCTGTTATTACCTGCCCTCCAGCCATGAGTATTTTATTCATGAGGTAAGAAACCGTTGCTCTGTTCTGCAGCTCGAGTAAACCATTTGCATGATTATTTATGTTCCGGATATTCATGACGAGGAAAATGCAAGAGGTTAACAATGTACAGAACGAAAAAGTAGAAACCGATTATCAGATCAACCAATGTTGGTCACTGCATATTATGGTGTCGACTTGCAGCTGTGCCCGTGCAGGTCAGAGGATTATTTCTCATAACGAGAGCTCTAGGCATCTGAGTCCAACCAGTGGGACACACTTAAGCCCCCTTCCCGTTGTCCTACTTGAAAATACAACTTTATACGGCACTTTAGAGACTCCCTTTACAACGTAGGCTACTTTTTTTTATTAATTACCTCTGAAACTTAAGTTTCTAGCAATTCTAAATAAGACTACGTTCATTTGTCACACCCGCTGTTTTTACACCACGCTGAGAAGCCTTTCTTTGTATATTTGCTTCTAATTAGTACAGCCTACATGACATATCTTATGTATTATCTGTCAATATTACTGAGAATCTTTAACAAGAAAGCTTTTCATTGTAAATAAAATAAAGAGCATGTAAATATAGATAATATAAATATCCTGCCTCTATGTATTTCCCTGTCACAAATATTCCCACAAAAATAAACTCGTTTTTGAAGGCTATGCTCATCAAAAAAAAAAGAAAAATGTGGGTCTCAAATTTATTTTATTAGGAGTTTATTGTCTATTTAACAGGAACACAGCAGTATAAACTGCACCAGTTAAGCTAGAAGCTCATTTTCATCGCTCGTCCCTGGACACCAGTTATGTGCAGGTTAATGAAGTAAAAGATATCAGTCAATTGTGGGGAATTAAAACATTGATATGGCACTTTGAAAAATGTTAATAGCGGGATTGGCCTGGAATAAGCAGATTCGGTCTGGCTTTATTATTTCCCCCAATGAAAACATAGCAAGCCAGTGGAGAAGCAAACAGTGCATTCAAACTGTAATATTTTCACGTTGATAAATTCAAAAGCACATACGGAAACATAAATAATTTAGTCTATTGTCAGACACTGCACTCAGTTAATGAATATGCACATGTTTACAGTAAACTCCTGCCAATAAGCACACATTATCACCCAGCAGGCACCTGCACACACATAATACACAAACATTTGCAGACACAACACTGCATCCAATAGTCATTAAACGAAGCTCATCTCCAGGTGTTCAAATACTCACAGTTGTTAGTGTCCCTGGCCACAGCTATAATTCCCATCGGTTGATGAGGTATGTCTGCTCGAAGCACCTTGGTGTCGCCGCCCGTGTACTTGTTTGATCGCAGCACAGACCGGCGGGCCCAGTCTGACCAGTAGATGAAATCTGCATAGATGGCGAGCCCGTAGAAGTTCCCAGGCCCCGATTTAACGATGACCTAAATATTGTAGAGCAAAGGGCCCGTGTTAGAGCCGCCTTCCATCACGCTTTTCAGATTTAAAGGCCGGTGCTGTCAAATGCCCCTCTGGTGCTAGCACACTTACAGTACATGTGAATGGTTCCACGTGCCAGAGAGAGACTGCATAGATTTCACACATATTTGATCTGGCTGGAAAAAACATTGGCAGAATTCTGAGTGCAACTCGAGAAATAAACGCGAGAAGATAATGTTTTGACTCATTAATCAACACATCACCCCTGCTGCCCACATGACTGCTTAACCCAGATGTTGGAGGAGTAAATTACAGTGTCATTGGCAGGGAGACAGGAATCCATCAGATGCCTCCTTGTGGGACTCTCCAGGCTTGTGGGGGAGTGTGTTTGTGTGTCTGTGTGTGTGTGTGTGTGTGAGTGTGTGAGTGTGTGTGTTTGTGAGGAGGGAGGATGAGGACCACCAGCAGCTCTGTAGTCTCAGGCATTAGTGGGACAGGCTTGTAAGCAGCATCACATTAGCCCTGTGCCATACTGGGATTAATAGGACAGGTGTTGATTAAAGGAGCCCAGCGTGTGGAAGCAACAACTGGCCGTCAGGCAAGTGAGAGACAGAAAAAGAGGAAGAGGGAGAAAGAGAGAGAGAGAGACAGCTAGAATGCCAGATGGGATTGGATGGAACATATTGATGGGAAAATTAGATTTGGGAAACATTAAGTTTACGGCCAGTTACATATTCATTTTAGGCTGAACCTATGTTTTGGATGAATATGAACATATTTTACACATCTTTCCCTCTTCAGCCATGTTGAAATAAGGTGCTTCCATTGCCATTGCAAGCCAACGCCAAACCGATGACCTCAATGAGCATCGGTTTTAACATGCCCGAAGAGCACGCTGTTGACATTGAACTCAAATGACACTAATCATTCCCAGACAGCCCTCAATTTATATGCAATCTGTTCACGGTAAAAAGAGCATATTTTCCCCCCTAAACATGCTGACGTCTTTCCACTATAATGAACTCCGCTGCCCTTTCTGAAGCACTGTATTTGTTAACAACATGGGTTGTCCCCTCTCAAAATGGCATTGTGGGGGTGAGCCCTGCCACAGCGCTTGTTCTTTTGTTGCCGCCAAGCACACTGACATCATGTCATGTCAGCGCTGCAGAGAAGAGGCGTAGCTGGGCCCTCGGGGGCCCTCCACCACCACCAAGTCTACATTCATATGACTCAATACGTAATTGGTGTTTTATAATGGGTTTTATTGTATCTAATCTCGGGCCTAACCCATTTTTTTTATTATTCCAAAATGACATTTTGCAGCTATTGGCATTTTAAAAAAATGAAAAAAAATAACAAGAAGCCTGACGCCTCCATCTGCAAAGTAAGTTATTGTATATATTGAATGGGCTCACAAGTTGGGATCACAAGTTCACAATCACAGTTTGGATGAGTGCTGAAGTTGACAATCAGCTACCTCTGCTTAATTTACACATTTTAATTGGAATGGTGAATTGGCACCCAGAGCGATCTCACTGCAAAGCCTTCATTAGCAGGACTCCACTACAGCAAGGGCAGGTGGGCACCCAGAGGTGAGGACTTTCTGAGCCGCCTGACCCGGCTCAGCAAGCATATGGGCAACTAATTGAGAGGGGCCAAGGTGCTGAGCTCCTGAGGTCACGTCAAGCTAAAACTGAAATCCATAGCAAAAAAAAGTACATTTTGTTCGGTAATCTTTTATATGTTCACGTAATTCTAATTATATATATTATTTATTCCTCCATCTGTGATTTTATAAATGATACATGCAACGTTTCATGGACAACATAAGATCTCCCCTGACTGAGCTTCTTTACTTTAGCGGGGAATGGCTTCTGTGATTAAGGAAACCATCTGTCCCCTCAGAGCTGAAATATCAGAAAGAACATCAAGAGGTATTTCTGATCCTATCTGCAGTATAGAGCATCATGTTTCAGAGGGATGGGAGATTAAATGGAAGAGAAAAAAAGTTTCATTTTAGCAGAAAAAGACAGATTCATTTGACATCTTTGTTTCTTTTATGTTGTTGAATAAAACATCTCCATCACTGAGAGTATTGTAGAAAATCTAATCTAACTAGTCAGTATTTCATAAAGACAATACTTGATGGTACGTCTTCGTAGCGAGTCGATACAGCGTGGGTCACGTGACCACGGTGTCCCAGGTTCAATACCAGCCTCAGGACCTTTCTGGCATGTAACACCCCTCTTTTTAATCCACATTTCTAGAGTCTTTCTCTGCTCTGTCTCTAAAAGGTCAAATCCAAGACTAAAATGCCACACAAAAAAAATGAAAAAAACATGAACTTTGATTCATGGGGATACAAAGAATACAACAAAAGTGGAATTTTAAATAAAACCTAGATAATGCCACGAAAACAAATGTATTGCTTGAAATTTAAGCAACCACAATTATGATCCTTTACTCTTTTTTCATACTCACATATCTGCTGGAACCATCGTAGTCACATCTCTCGATCTTGCCAAGGCTCCCATCTGAAAAGTAGAGCTTCTCTGCTTTGTGGTCAATCGTCAGTCCGTTGGGCGTCAGGATATCGGCACCGATGATAATCCTCATGTTCTTGCCCGCTAAGGTGGATCTCATGATGCTGGGTCTCTGCTCGTTCCAGTTGGTCCAAAACATCAGGCTAACATGTGAGAGGACAACCAAACCAAACATATTATTACTAGTGGCTTCGTCTTAATGTGCAGATGTCACCGGAGACGCTCTACCTCTCCAAAAGAAGCACTACTTCACCTTTTTTTATTCTGTAAACTCAAAAGACATGAGCAGGGAACTCAAAACTAATATGTGCAGTCTGAAATCAAATCAGGGGGCAGGAATGCTGTACCAACATGTCAACCAGGAAACCCTCTGCAATGTGTGCATAACAAGCCCTAATGGACAGGACAATGTTTCTCCCCTCAATTCAATTGCTGGGTGTTTATGCATTTGTGTGAGTCAGTTATCAACATGTTGCCAAGACCTTGTCATCGGCTTCCTCCATTTGCCCTAAAGGAGCTCATCACCGATAAAGTGGAGCTCAGTTTCTATTTGATAAAACGGATTAGCATCACACAATGTGAGATAGAGGTCATTTATTCATATCCCCCTGTGTGAGGACTTCTAAGAATATGAAAAACACAGATGATAGCAACGGAGTAAATAAATGAAAGATTCATATCTTGGTTTATATGGGTTTGCAAGATGGATGGTTTTAAATCCACAGTGATGCAGATAAACCATCAAAAAAGAGGTGAATATGTTTCAAATTGTATTAAAAAAAACGTTTTCAGCACCTGGGTTCTCACTTCATACTATGATGAAGTCATGGAAGTCCACTCTACTGTGATAATAAGGATTCTGGTCAGAAGTCACAACCAGGGACTTCTAATTAATCACTTGAGTTTGAATTATAATTATCAAACAGAGCTTCTGGGGTGGGATGGACATAGTGCCAAATTGCCAACCAAGGATATAGTCTGAGGTCAAGAAATTAATTTAGTTAGTACAACAGGAGGAGCAAGATACTACTCTGTCTTTTTAGACTGCTCACTGGAACATTTTTTACTTTGTCAATATGCAAGTGTTAAATCTAAAAGAAGTGACAGGAACACTGAGGTGTTATTTTTTTAACAACAGCCATCACCTTCTCTGAGAGATTTTTTTTGTACTGGCACACAGATGAAACTGTTAAATCAAGTACTCAAAAATCAATGGGAACGGCTCAGAACAGATGAAAACACCTGAAGTGTGAAAATGAACCAAAACATTCTATACTTCAGATATTCTGCTACAAAGTTTGACTCTGAATAAATTCAGGCTATAAGGTTGCCAACATGTTTGTTGAAAAGCACGTATAATCACATAAATAGCAAATGCTATGAACAGATCTTAACTTGTTATTCACACGCACATGCACATACAGTTATTCTATACTGGCAGCAACCTTCTGTATTAAGTTGAAGTTTTCCGGAACATAAATATAAAAAGATCAAAAGCTGGATATAATATGGTGTCATCAGCATATAAAAGCACATTTGTGCTTGAAGAGGTAAATAATAGAGAGTAGCTGGACACAAAATATAAATAAATATAATTACATGCCTCAAGGTATCTCTGATACCGATGCACTATGCTTTCAAATAACTTCAAAGTAAAACCACCCACGTAAGTATTAGATGAATAAAACAACTGACGTCGTATAAAGAGCGAGATAGTCCTCACAAGGTGGCCAGAAGGGGTGTTTGGTCAAACAAACAGAGTATAGGAGATCACTGCCCATGCAAAATTAAAAATAAACATTAGCCATATTGTCACGTTAGTCATGAGACTCACGTGAGTCTCCTTTGTCCCTCTCTGGTCACATCATTAATCATTTGGTAGCCATGTGAGGTGTTAGTCAAGTTAACATTAACCACGCTCTTTTTCTGAACCTAACTAAGTTGTTTTTTCACCTTGACCTAACTTCTTGGAAAGATGTTAATTTATTTTGAAAAGACACTATGAATGTAACGGGTGGACACTCCCACGTCCAAAACTAACACTAGAGGGATATCTTGAGTATATGTGTTGGTCTGTCAAAAATGTTATCATTTCAGAATTTTATTCTACTAGACATGTGATCATTTGTTTTTTTTTTGTAACAGGGCTCTTTGACCACTACATTTGAAATAGATCAACCTTGAGTACATGATATTTGTGATATTCGTTTGTATTACTTAGAAGAGCTACTGACTTTTGACACTCATCCAGGGCCAGGACGTGTGGATGGTCGTCCTCCGAGAGAGTGACCACGGCCTGTCGACTGAAGGCTCCGACTCGGTTCTGGTCCACAGTTTGTCTGGTGATGGTGGAAGTAGTGGAGCTGGTCCAGTACAATGTGTCCCAGGCTTGGTGGTAGGCCAGGCCCTCCACTGAACCCACATCTAAAAATAACACACACATGAGACCTCTGCTCAACTTCCAACACTAATTCAGACACCACATCTTGCAAGTTTAACAAAACACAGGCCTGGAGAGAAAACCCATGTTTAAAGCTGTATTTGGAAAAACATAAACGTTGAATATGTATTCGTCTTATCAGTCTAAATAACATTTAATGGCTGTAAAGTGTACTACATCCTTTGCAAGTTAAACAATTTTCTTATTGCAAAGCAAAACAGATTGTTTTGGTTGTATAAATGTGTGTTCCTGAGGAGCACATACTGATATCATGTTGTGGGAATCAAGCCAAATTAAAACATTTACGTTGTCTGCCACTGCCATCTGGGGCCATCAAACTGCAAAGTTCCCCATTGCAGATTCAGGTAAAATATTGACTTTGTTTGAAACAGATGGCAGGTTCCAATTGTGTTAAAATTTGGTCCACGTCCTCGGTGATTGACAGGGAAATGACTTCATGTCTCACTACAGACAGCTATTTGTTGATGCAACAGTCACTCATCTACTGAATATGTTTTCACTGCGAACCAATTTCCTAAACAGAGAATATGATAAGGTCCCCGCAGCCTCCCAGGTCGGGTGCAATAAAGTGACTGACAGGGAGGAGAGCTTCAGAGGGAGGCCGTGATCATAGACAGAAAGCCGTATCGTTTCATCACGTACAGTAGATTTTGTGCCGATGGTTTCATAGAATGAATGAATGAATGTGACCGCTTGTGCAATATTAACTGTGTCACTGAGTTTTAGTCATGTACATGCACATGACTACTGCTTCCCATGGACCAATTTAGGCTTTTCCCATCTCCTCAACCCAATGAAAGCAACAATATCAAATATTGATTTTAAATACATTTCACTATACTTTAGTATTCTCACAACACAACAAGTGTCCACCTTTTGGCAACTATCTGGTGCTTGATCTCAGATTTGTTGTAACTCTTTTTGTACTTCTGTGAATGCAGCCCCTAATTTGTCTTATTGGTGAGCATGTAGCCAATGCTAGAGATTTTCTATGTGTCCCCTTATCTAAAACCCATAAACTGTACTCTAGAATACTTAAGACACTACCTGAGTCAGCCAATCACTAATAGTTTGCATAGTTGGTGTCTGGCAGTTTGGAGTTTCTTACAAATTATTGGCCTGGCGAGGGAGTAATTAATGGAGGACATGGAGTTTAATTAGGGAAATATGGATGATTAACATCTTCACCTTCCCTCAAAGACGTGATGCAGGCAGAATCTTTTTGAGGGAAATAGAAGAGACCTTGCTTTTATATACAGTGCCTGAGAAGCTGCATAACACCAAATAAGATCATTATAAACAAGGATGGTGGTGGCAACAGTTGCATGCAATTAACTGCATACAAACACATATATGTGCCTTTCCCTTATATAAACTACATGGGTTTGTTTTATTATGGATTCAAGCCTTTAAATTGTACTCAAATGAATTCTTTGCACCACTTTGATCTTGCATTTTGCAAATGCGTAAGTGTGAAGGACACTTACAGATCCCAACGAGGGTTCTTAATGACGCTTGTTCATTTCTGGAAGATAAATAAATAAGCAGAAATCTCCCTCGGTAGGGGTGTGGGAGATGTGATGAGGGGATGGGTGGGAGTGGGAACACTCTGCCAGGTTCCCAGTGTGAAGGGTGGGTGGGAAGGTGCTGAGCTCTGCTCCCACTGGAAACTTCACAGAATGGCAGAGGATGCTAACCGAGCAGAACAGAGGGTTTTGCTGTTCATCTGACTCCAGTCAAGCTTATCGAGGAAGGACTGACTGGGATTTAGTGAAGAAATAGAGAAGGATTGGTTCCATCATTCAATCTGTGACAGTCAGTAAGCAGAAACCTTTCGAACAGAGGTCCTATGCCCTACTGATTTAGAATGAAACGGTCTTTTCATAGGAATACTGGGGCTAAAAAAAAAGAAGTGGCGGAGAAGTGGGTACGTTGAGATAAATGCAACAATAATGATGATAATGCTATGCTACTTACGTACGTGCTACTAATGCTGTGTGAATACTGTCTTCAAGGTCGTCCCATATGACTACAACAGGAATAAATATAACACCATATCTAAAGCATTGATATAATGAGAGCAGCACAGCAGCAACAGCTGCAGTCAAATGTCAGTGTCTGTACAGCGCACTGTGGACGCATGTCTGCAGCACTTCAACACATAATCAATGCATGTTGACTTGCATATAAGTCAAAAGACGTGTAAATGTAAAAATGCCCTTCTGGTGCAATTAACATGCTTAAATTGCACATGTTACATGACAATTACAAACTTCAGAGAGCCAGATTGATTAAAATAATATACTTGTGCTCTCCAATACAGTTGCATAAGAAGTGCATATCAGTGGTTTGGGATGTTGGAAATGTAAAAACACTGCATGATTGTATAAATACTTACTCTCTGCAATAATAGATCTCCCGGTCCAGTCATCGTTTATTATCTGGATGTTTCCAAAATGGACGTCACTGAAAAAGATGCGGTTGGTCCGAGCTGTCTTCTGACTGTAGTCAAAGGCCAGGGCGATGACATTCTTGAAAAAAGCAGGATTTTCAAAAGGCTGCACAGGTGAGTTGAGGTCATTCTCATCAGAAAGGTGGATGCTTTTCAGTATGGTCCTCTCCGAGAAGAGCAGATAACCTTCGTAGCGATCGCAGGCGAAGCCGTCCTCTGCCAGGCGGCCATGCGCGCAGGAGCAGGTCCGGCGGCCGCTACCCAGGTGGAAGCACAGCTGCTGGCAGCCCCCGTTACTCCTGGCACACGGGTTTGTGCCTTCAAAAACACAAACACACACTTGCTCAGTTATTGATTTGTTTCAGTCTCTGTCCCCATGCAATCATGTTTTTTTCTGCAAGGTGAATTTTGTAAAAGCCCTTAAACATTAAGTAGAGTGAGAGACTGCAATGGTAAGCGACAATGTTTAAATCACGACCAGACTTGTAAGTTGAAACCTTTACCCTTTTCTCTGCCTCTATTGAAGACGGTCACATCCTTCAAATTGACTCCGAGGCCGCTCCTCATGGTCACAGCCTCACTGGTGTCGGTCTTGAAGCCGCGTCGGATTGAACCGTTGGAGTGAGCCCTGAGGTACGCCGAGTGGTTTCAGAGGATAAAGCATACTGTACTCACTCGGTACATTCAGTTCATGACAAAGTGAGATAGATATAAAGACTGCTAATTAATTCGACAATATTAACGCAGATCAAAGACTGCAGTCAACCAGTCCTGACATTCAATTCAAGTTGATGATCAAGACCCAATAAAGCTAACGTAGGGGGATGTGGAGAGAAAGACATAATTGATCTTTAAGTCGTGCATGAGAGGGTAAACACATGTAACACAGACAAACAAACAAAAGAGACATGCAATTAATTATTTAACAACCATTAATCAAATTTCAAAACGAGTCTCAGTCTGCTGCTACAAAGAACTACAGGTATATGAAAATGTATAAAGCAACCGATTTCATGAAAATTAATAAGGCGTCTTTAAATTCAACTGTGCGCTTCAGTTTACAAAGGAAGAGGAAGGAATTCTACCCAGAGTATTTAAGAAAATAGGCATTGGTCGTCACTATGAGGAACTGCTGATCTTAATATCTCCCGAAACCTTTGAAGGGAAAGGTTTTAGTCAGGTTAGTATTGTGGGCTTTGCCCTGCATGCGTGTGCATTTATGAAAATAATAAATTACCTGTCAGACCAGTAGATGTAAGGCCCAAACACAGCCACAGAGAAGAGGTCTACGTTGGCCACTGACAGTACAATCTCCCGGCTCTCCCCCGTCTCAAGGTTGATCCTCTCGATCTTATCTGTGCGAGCGTCGCACCAGTATAATGTATTTTCCTGGAATGTCATTTGAAAATGCATATCACAAACTGAACCTCTTAGGCAAAGTCATATTTTAGCCACAAAAGAGGTGAGGTAGGCAGTACAGTATTCAGTAGCAGTACAGTGGAGGAGGAGACGCTTGGTGATAGGGTTTCTTTTTTTCATCTGTGTGCATCTGTACCTCGTAGTCTATGGAAATCCCATTAGGCCACATGATGCCCGAGTTGACTAAGGTGACCTGGTCTGAACCGTCCAGACGGGAGCGGCCGATGCAGGGGTTCTGGCCCCATTCAGTCCAGAAGAGAAACCTGGTGAGCAGAGTAGCGTCACACAAACACACTGATTTCTATACATTAAAAAAAACAGATGAATACAATAAAGAAACATCTGATTCTGTGCTTTCTGCAATAATCCTTCAAAGCTCTTTGCTCAATGATGCGACAAACATTTCTAATGGGGTAGAATATTTAAAATTAAATAATACATTTCCGATAAAAGTAACTTTTAAATCTGAAAATAATTAATTTAAACACCAATATGATACATTAAGAAGGATAAGGGCCAACATGCATTAATATATAACCCAATAGAGCCTCTCTAACTGCCAACAAACTGAAAGCAATACATGTGATAAGCCAGTATTGGTAAACAGAGTTTTACAGTCACATCAATTGTCCATCTACAATTGCCATCGAGCTTCATGACATCAATGGCCGGTGTCTGTGGTCATTACCCAAATAATGCACTCAAATAGGTAAAACACAGACATGGTAACACAGAAACTTGGCCTACCCCTTCTGTGGATGTACAGCGATGGCCCTGGGCTGATCGAGTCCTTCAGATATGACCACTGAGCGGTACGCGCCATTCAGACGAGAGATTTCTATCAGATTGAAACCATGGTCCGTCCAATACAAGTTTCCTGTGTATAAAAAAGCCAGCTGTAAATGCAGTAGTGGTTTATTGATCCTAATGGATGCAAGGTGCATGAGAAGGTCCTCTTACTTACACATAAACTATTAATAACTAATCCTGCACACGCATTCACCCTGTGTTTTATCATTTCAAATCAAAGCAAATGTCCCTAAGGCCATAACCAGCAGCACTGTACATAAAATGAGAATCTTCACCAATCAATACCAACTTGACAGCCTACGGTAATAAACTCCTCGTGGCCGGGGAGTGGCGACACTAACCAGCGATCCAGTCAACAGCGATGCCTTCCACCCGGCTGATGCCGGTAGTAATGATGTCTTCCCTCCAGGTCTGGTCACGTTTGGCCCGGGATATTCGGTTCAGACCCATGTCTGTCCAGTACACCGTGTCATTTCCTGCAAAACATACACTGTAGTTAATGACAAGAGAACATGGGATGATGAATGGATGCGGTTGCCGCGGAGGTATTTATGCCCTCAAACAAAGCAGCTCCTGAAACGGCATTTTATTGCAGCACGGCCCATTTCACCAAATGTTGTGTGGGACTATAAAGTCTAATGGCAAAAAAAATGCCCACACTGTTCATCCACAGCTCTTTGTTGACATACAGTGCCCGGACAGCGAAAAGGCAATTGTCGGCCAAAATTTTAGAGAGCAGTTTATAGCTTCATGCAAAACATGGTGTTGGTAAAACTTGTTATCGACCATTTCTGATTTTTACAGCCTCATTGCAGAGGCAAAACAAATAAGTCATGTGTTTATGATGCAGTCTTCAAGATCTCCACGCACATGGCGTGTCAGTTTGTCTCTGAACAGGTTGTTAAGGGGGTGAGGTGGTTTTACATGTTTGTTTGTTTGCACTTTCTTGTTCCCGGTGCCTTCACACGCTGTTAACACATAGCACACATACGACGGCTGCGGGGCTTTCATCTGTTCTGCTCCGGCAGCCCGGCTGCTGTGATGACAAGTCAGTGAAGTAGGTGAGCTATCAGCCACTGCTCTTGGATGGGCTCAGTAATGCATGACAGAGAAAACGTCTTTCTGGAAAGTCTTGGTGGAGTAAAGTGCAGTAATTACATGTGTTTGTATATTTAATTACAGTGGGTGTGTACGCACCTTGGAGTCGCTTTAAAGAGACTACCATCAATTTATATCGTTAATTATATATTCCTTACGGTAGAGATAATTGTAATACTTACCACTGAATAACTGCTGATAGGTTAATGCAATTTAATTTGTGTTTATTGCATGGAAACAAATATTTATAGAAATTGAAAAAATCAATGTCCCAGAGAGACAATGTAATCCTCCCTTTATTGGATAACAGTCTGGAGTAAATAATTCCTTGTATAGTAGTGACAGCGTAGGTCTGTTGATGCCACAGTCAGTCAGCTGGGGAATCTATATTACAATAATACATAATTTACATTTCCTACTTTTTTTGAAAACCTACATGTGGACATTCATTGCAAACATGTGGAATCACCGAAGCATCCATTTTTTTTTTATCTGGTGCTGATTTTTTTTTTTTTAAGTATTGTTACAAAATCCTTAGTATATGAGAACCCTTGGTGTGTGCGGTTAGTTTATGTTTTCAGTTGGGTGTATGCAATTTCCTTCACACAGCTTTTGTTATCATGCTTCAGTGGCAACCAATTATATATGTGGAACGCTACCGGCCTATAGTATATTCATAGCATTTGTTGGTGTAATAAATCTATCATTTCTATCATATATATATAATGTGAAAGGAAGCAGGGATGTAACAAATGACATCACAAGCTACTGGGTTCATGTTTTGCAATGCACGTTACGAAACCATCATTTGATACAATATCTTGGGAATTGCTTTGTGAGGAAATAGTAATTCATACTGAGGTTCCTATGAAATGTGAATTTTTTACTCATTCATCTGCGCTACACTTTCATGAGCCCATAGCACATTATTCATAAGGTATATAACAAAATCCTTGCCCTCCTCGTTGTTTTAAGATTGAGAAGGAAAGGTGAGTGCTGTCGGAAAGGAATAAAAGAGTGGCGTGTTGTGTGTAATGTAAGCTTGCAAATTCAGTTACAATTAACTAAGTAGTTACTTAAGTATTGCTTTCGTTTTGAGTAATGCATGTTAGATGTCAACCACATCATCAAATACATATATATGCACACATACACACATACCTCTGATATATCTGCTGCCTTATGCTCAATATAAAAACACCCGCCCTGTGTGTTGCATGATACCATACCTGCGTGGAAGTCAACTCCCACAGCAAACAGTGTTCCTGTAATGGGCATAAGAGCTTCACTGTTGTCACTTGGGTCAAGAGCGATTCCCCGGATTCCCTCGTGGATGGAATACATCAGAAACGAGTCCACACCTAAGGAATGACAATTCACCTATTACACCCGAAACCACGTCATTAAAGCATTGCAAATAATGAATGCATTATGATGTATGTATAGATCATTCACATGCACTGATCATTATCATTTAGATTAATTAATCAAGTGTTATACTTGACTTGAATACACTTGACACCTGGGCATTGCACTTGCCACTTTCACACAACACTTACACTCATGCACATTCCATGCACTTTATCTTACTTTTGGTATTTTGTTATGCTGCTGTCTCAATGTAGATATTCATTCATCCATTCATCCTCATTTATTGCATTGCGTTAACTGTTAAATGTGTATTGTTAAATGTTAAATGTATGCACCTTCCCGCCAGGACAAATTCCTTGTATGTGTAAGCATACATGGCAATAAATGGTTCTGATTCTGATTCTGATTCTGAAGTGTAAGTAGAAATGAAAACGCTGATATGAGCACATAGGCAGCTCTTCAGCACAATTTGGGGAACGTACCCTCGCAAGACATGCGGTCGCTACGCAGGTTGTAGCCAACCGTGCAGGAACAGCTACGGGTGTTCTCGGAAGTGGGGAAGCAGAGCTGTGAGCATCCTCCGTTGTTTATCTGGCACTGGTTTCTTCCTGAATGTTAAGCACAACCAGCAAAAGGCAAGATATAAGGCAACATGAGTAAGTGCTTCAGGGTAGCGTGTGTGTGTTTCTGTGTCTTTATTGTGTGTGTGTGTGTGTGTGTGTGTGTAGCGTGTGCATGCTTACCTTTCTGACCCTCCCTGTCGTACACCTTCATATGAACCACCCCACTCGTCTTGTTTCTCAGGATCAAAGGGTTTCTTCCATCTCTCTTGGTAACCGTTCCCAGCTGTGCCGATTCCTCGTCTGCCCACCAGAGCTTGCCGCCTGAAACCGTCAATGTTATTTGCTGATATGGATGTAAAAATATTTGTATGTATATGGCCACAGATGCAGACTCAATTTATGGCCATTGCTATTCAGCAGATGCCCACTCCTCATGCACGAACAGCAGTCATACTTGTAAATCTAATTGGGTAATTTTGCTCATAGAACATTGATTCAGAGACAGCATGGCCTCATCTTTCTTTATTCACAAGACCATATCTTATGAGAGACATTTCTCTCTCATGAGCCAATCTTTGAGTTTAAAAACAAAGCGCTGGGTCTGAGACCAAATGTTGTTATGTATCATGATGTTTCATTGTCTAGTCCCTGGTGGACTCGCTGCTCTGTCTGGTTCTGTCGGGTTCTGTGTAACAGGGAACCTCCAGGCTTCAGTAATGCTGCCGAAGTGATGAGTGTGTCTTTGTACAGAAGCACATGCACGATAGGCTCCTGGCACACCCAGCCACCAACACACTATCCCCCAACCCCCATTTCTGTCCTCAGCAGAAATCAGTGATGCACAGTCCAGGCACTTTGCCACAGACTCTACAGACGTGACAGGAACTCTCAATTTTTAAAATCTCACTGAAGTGCAAAGTGGAGAAGAGTCAGGTGGCTCCACTCGCTTCAAAATAGACACTGTAAATGGGGTGGAGATGGACTTTGAAAGGGCCACAATAGCAAAAATGAACCAATACGCAGGGAAGGCGTGCTTTAAAATAGGCAGCATAATGGCGTAGCAATTTCATATTTATAAAGTAACATAAAACAATCTTTATGGAAAAGGATCAAAGATTAAAACATTAAAAAATATATATGTTTTAGAAGCTTAGAAGCAGCAGCAACCATGAATGAAATGAATTACAGGTTAATAAACCCTTCTGAGCTACATTGCTGGTGCACACAACCTTGTGCAGTTTATTACTCTCTTGGGCCACAGTTTAATACATTACTACTACACTTTATAGAAACCTTATGTAGATGTAGATGAGAAAAGCATCATCTTGCAGTCAATAAACGATATCAGACGTTTTAGTGAAATGTTGGTATTTACAAAAAACAACCAAGAATTTGCCCTTTGGATTTCAATCTACGAATCCCTTGGAGATAAAATATTGTTTTGTTATCTCACCCGTTTTGATTTATTTATAATAAAAAACATAAACAATTCCCACTTGCATGAGCAGCTTTGGGCTCAATGTCATCCCCGAAGGAAACACAAAACTCGTTTTCACAAATCACACACATTCCCATGAGTGGGAATGGCAGTCTACATGCAGTTTACAAAACATTTGACCCTGCAGGGCATGCTAGCCTAGATTAGCTTTGCGCCCGGTGTTAATTTGATGCCGTGGGGACTGCTGGCTAGCTGTGATTGCTCGCTTGTGGCCCATCATATTCAATTTCCACATCAACCGCTAGTTTGATTCCAGGCCAGCCAGGGCTGATGGATCACCTGCACCTTCTAAACAGAAGCCCTCACCTTTCCCTGATGCCAATCCAATTATCCCAGAGCCCAAAGATGTGAGTGGATCGACCTTGTGTCACCAACAGTGCCTTCATTACACCTTTTCGCAACAAGCACAAAGACGCGCGCGCACAATTAAAAAATCAAACGGAAACACGGGCACATGCGCTGCTGAAAGGATCGTCAGTTTGATCAATGAGAGTTATTTTGCTCTTTGAATGTGACAGTCAGGGTTTCATTTAGCCGGTCAATTGTGGATGCATCATCAAAACACCATTAGGGAATGCATGGAGGGAGACACAGATCCTAATAGAACTAAAGCTCTCTTCATCTACACATGACGTTGTTGAGCAACCGTCACCACTTGAAACACACAGCAGATCGATCAAGCTATCACAGACCAGAAGAGAGAGAGAGTCGAAAGGATTGCTGGATTGGAGCTAATTAATGTTGATTGACTAAATCAGCACAAGAGCCCTTAATTAGTGATAAATACTTGTTGATATACCCAACATGTTATTTCCCGAGCAATGGCTGTACATGTGGTTATCTGTATATCAATATTGTAATTCTAATACTTTGTACTATTCCATTAAGAAGCTAATCAGTTTGGCAAAGACAAAGGGAAGAGGAGATAAAGAAAGCATTGGCTAAACCCAGTGAACGGTCAGCAAATTCACTTAATTGCATCTTTTTTGCGGAGACTAGACAACAACATCTGCAGAAGGGACATTTCCCTGTAATGGGCATTGCCAATAGACCATTCGCTTGTCAACAAAAGAGGCTCAGGACTGGAAAATGACATGTCTGGCTGCTGTCGTCCCCGAGCCTCGTTTTCAGCTGACCCTACACATTTTACAAGCGGCTCAATGGTCTGCAGCGGAGGAGGGAGGCATCTCGGTTCAGCATGAGGAACTGAACGTCTCACTGATAACACACAGCGAGTGAACATTAAACCAGACGCAAAATACTAATCACAGGCCCGGAGAACTTTTAAATGTGCTCTTTGCTTAGCAGCAGCATTTATAGTCAACATTAAAGTCGTAGTTTTGAATTGGTACAATTAGTTTCAAATGCATATAAAGACATAATGAGCTGTCCCGTTTAAACACTAAATGAGGCATCTCTGGCGCATACTTTAAGAAAATCACTGTATGTTCTCTGGTAAATCTGGTAAAGGGCAAAAATGAGATAGGAATTATTTTATGCTCTATTAAATACTAAACTTAACGTTACAAACTTAATATTAATATCTACACAGAGCAGTGGGGAAAGCCAATCATCTTATTAGTCTTATGAGTATAAAATATACTTTCATGCTCACATGAATCCACTAGATTGCTATGTATAGTAACACATGTGCTGCTGAACCACTGAAATTTCTCTTTTCAACAAAGTTTAATAGCAATACAGTGCTGTTCATTCTACCATTCAAAACAATTTCCTCAACATAAGAAAATGTCATTAATTGTGATTGATGAAGACTTGCAAACACCATTTCACTATTTTGCTGTACCTGCTACTGTGCAGGAACTAAGCCATTAGTCTATGTCACCTCTGGTTTTATCTCCCGCAGTATGAATGAAGTCTCCATCATCCATATAAGAAACAGTCCTCCACAGTCAAAGTCTTGACTGTAAGAAATGCCTATAAAAATGAACCAAAAAGATGTGGCTCGGGGGTTGCAGAGTGATAACCCTAACACACACAGTTGGATTCGTACCGCTACTGCTGTGTGTTTTCTTGTGTGTGTTAAACAGTGTGTTTATGCACTCAGCACACACCGACAGATATCCTCCACACATGAAATGAAGGCCTGCCACGATAAGTAACAAGCTTCAAGAACAACACTATTGATTTTATTTTCACCCTAAAAAAGAAAAGTGACTCTTTGGCAGGCACACACACACACACACACACACACACACACACACACACACACACACACACACACACACACACACACACACACACACACACACACACACACACACACACACACACACACACACACACACACACACACACACCAGTATGTTTTCTCCCTTCTCATTACCAATCTTGGCAAAGAAAAAGCATTTGCATAGCTCACTGGGAAGCTTCCCAAATGCAGCACTGTGGAAGTGAGCAAATGTAGAAATTCTGATTTCTTTTGAAAAAGAATGATTGAAAATTGTTCACCCATTTGAATGGGTATAAATAAATCATTCTTTAAATTGTTCATTAAATAAAAAATGAATAAAAAAAAACAAGTTTATTCTTTATCCTTTAATAAAGTCTTCCATAAATTGAATAGTGTGGATCTGATTTATTATTTGCTCCAACAAAAGTTACTACCATCCCCAGTCTCCCCAAAAATTGCACATAGCTTTTGGGAGATTTCTAAATGAACCTATGAGTTGATGGATTATGTGACACATGGGATTCAACACGTGATACCAAATGTCAACACATAATGAACACCCCCCTCCCTTTTCATTACGAAAGGGGTGAGAAAATCAATCATCAATCACTGCTGCACAGGGTTTTAATTATCCAATGCCCCTGCTCCTTCACACAAAGTGAAGCACAACAGTTGCAAGGCTGACTAAATAGCTCTATTCTACAGCCACTTAACTGGTTAAACATGTAATCCCTCCACTCTCTGACTAATCCCCATTGGAAATCTGATGCACTCGTGACAAGCTCCACTCACCCATCACCGCCAGAGCCGTGCCTTTGGCTAACTCCCTCTTTAGAGTCTCCAGCACTTCCAGCCCATTGCCGTCCAGATTGCACCTGTTGATAGTGCCATTGGCTGAGCTTATCCAGTACAGCTTGTTGGCAGTGAAGTCTATTGAGAGACCTGAGGATGCAAGTGCAAGAGGGGACACCAGGTTAGCGGCCATTGTGTGAGGATTCGTTGAGACGAACCAAATAAGTAGAGAATGGATAACGACAAAATCACAACATAGTAAATCAACTGTGAAAAAAAAAAAGGTTAGGCATGCTACAATAAAATGTCACATGTAACATTATTTCATGTGACATTTCTATTTACATTTGTATTAAATCTGAGACATTACAGCAAACAATGATTACTGAACTGAAACCAATAGATAAAAGTGACTATACTTTGTGCCACCGAAATATATGTTTCCTTCCATAACATTTCATTTAGCTGAGGCTTTTATCCAAAGCGACTTACATGATATACAGTAGACTGTAGAGACACCAACGGTGAGCAATTAGGGTTAAGTGTCTTGCTCAAGGACACAACAACACAGATTGGCTGAGCCGGGGATCGAACCACCGACCCTCTGATTGAAAGTCAGACCTGCTAACCACTGAGCCACAGTCGCCCCGCTCAGTTTGCAGCTAAGACCTTTAAAAAAAAATACTTCAACATTATTACAACAGCACATTTCAGCACCACGTTACTTAAGTTTTGCATATTGTAGTTTCTATGTAATTAGCTAAGTTAGGGCTAATATAAAGAGTTACGTGTTCACTGGCACATATCTGTGGGGCATCTCTTTATAAGAGCTCCAGCTGGCGTGAAAAGAGTGAGACGGAGTGCTTTTAAATCCATTTCCTGACATGATAGTTTCTTTCCCTCTGTTAATGGTGGAAAATGAAAGCAATTCCAAATGTGGACCTCTGGACAACTCACTGTCTCACACCATGTGTTGGATTTATATCTGGCAGATTCACAGTCACAATGCGTCATTAATTTACGCTTGTCCCCAGGTCTACCCCATAATCATAAAAGAAGCCAGTGAAATATGGGTGCGCCCTACAATCTGTAATGCTGGCAGGCAGAGGAGAATGAAGAAATACAGCGAAGACAATGGTGCTGCTTGTGAGACAAAGTGGGAGTTTGACTTTGAGCTGTGTGAAAACAACTACCAGCTGAATGTTTTTGCTAAATCAAGCTGCAATGGCTCACTTATGAATGCACCACGTGGGGAGAGAGTTGACTAAAAAAGCAAGAGTAATACAAATAATATAAATATTAGACACATAAACATGTAGAACATTTGAAATATCGGCTGGCAGTAACTAATTAGTGTTCCCAATGAATTTAAATGATTATGACTGGCAAGATTGCTTTGGAAAAGTTGCCAAACAAGCCGTATAAACCCGTATCTTTAATCTAAGAGTATGTACATTTATCCTACTTATTCTGAATATTGTCAGATATAGATGCTGGAGGAAATCCATCCCTTACTTGCAGTACCTCACAGCTCAGGTAATCCACAATCATTGCTCAATGATTCACTTATGCACATTTCAGACACCACAAGGCTGATCCTACTCTCCAGGTATTTGTGTAGACAATCATCCTAAATCATTGCCCTGGATAGATTTCTTTTAATTCAACTAAATTCATACATGTTTTAATTTCAATGAGTCAACAATGTGAGTTCTTATTCTCGTAATAGTTAACTGTAAATGGTGTTTCGAATGAACTGACAATAATACAAAGTAAACACATGCATATACATGTTTATAACTCACATATATGACATCCACATATTGAGAGCTAGTGTGAATATAGTGTGTTTTGACTGGGTTAACATACAGCCTGTATTTACAGTTTGTCCTCTGAGGCGTAGCAGGTGCGTCGCACTGGTTTTACTGCCAGAGAGGCACAGCGGAGGAGAGGCTTTTCAGGGAAAAGGCAAGCGAAGACCGTGCTTTGATAGAAAAGAGTCGCGTTATGCTCGGCGGCATCGGGACAAGGCTTTCAACTCCCACTAGAAAGATAAAGCTGACCGTGACACATTGGTACATGCAACGCACACATTAGAAACCATACACACACAACAGGAAGAGAGACACACCTGTGATTTGAAAGGGAAACAGAGGAAGAGCTTAAAAAGGGAAAAGGCGATGTCAGCCACACTATATAACACTATAAAAGACTACGTAAGAACGGAATAAATCCGTCATTGTCCGGAGGATGACTCGGGTTGTGTGCTTCGCTTGAAGAACACACTCTGTTGCATTGAACTCTGTCTGATTCCAGCGCGTTAGTCAAAGAGCCGACCCTTTCAGAGGAAGTGTGCCTTCAGTTTCTATTTGACCATGAGGTTTGAGCACAACTAGGGGCCACTCTTATCTCGGCGGTTTTAAAAACATATACAAGATTTAAGTTAAGTTTGTTTTATAATTTATACATAACTAAATATTGTTTCTAGAGTTATGTTTATGAAGAATGAAGTACCACACATTCCTCCTGGCTGCTTTGTCTAAGCCAGCAGAGAAGTTTACAAAAAAAAGCTTTTGGCCGATCGTGCAGTGCCTGTGTAAATATAGACACTGAAAAAGTATACATTACATCAAGACAATAAAAATGACTAATAAAAAGCACCAGTAATTAATACTACAATCTTTAATTAATTAGCCGGTCCGTTTGATACCGGGTATCGGAGTGCATCCCTAACTTCAGACAACGTAAAACACAAACAGTGTTCGTTGTAGAAACATGGCGGTGCAAGATGGCGGACCCTGTAGAAGACATAAATTACTTTTGCTAATCTAAGGACACACAATGTTACAGGTATACACAGAATAAAGCCCGCTGAAGGTTATGCACAGTCCCTTTAAAAGATCATCCAACAGTCAGTGACAGTCCAAATCCTCAGAGCCAGGAAGGCGGGGCTGAGCATTGCTGTAGATTTGGTGAGGAAACAATCTCACCGACGTAAAACGTGTGAACCAGAACACGAGAGCTCATCATGCAACGTGGAGGCAGCCCTTGGCAGATGGGAGATGCTGGGCTTTGAGCAATATGCAATCCAAAGTAAGTTACATAAGTACGTTGAAATGACTTTGGGCTCCACGTGGGACATGCACAGCGTTCTCCTGGGTCACAGTCCTGTGCTTGTTTGACCCGTGGGTCCGTTTCTTTGGGTAGATGCCAAAACCGGATCCATCCGTTCATAGCTATCTTATTCACCCAAGAGGATATTTACTTTCTATTGCTGTTAGTGTTGTATTCACCAACGACTGGTTTTATGATCATAACATAAAGGATTTTTACACCCTAATCTTGCGTGAAATGAACTCCCATGGGAAGAAGACAGAGAAGACAAAGAAGTCTTTTTTTTTTCTTTCTTTTTGTGCTGCCAACTGATTTAAAAGTTAATTATTTATTTGGGAATCAATTAGCAAAGGATACAAGTGTAGACAGGAAATATGCTTTTTTTCTTCCCAGTGTTTCTTTTCGTTAGTTTTGTTTAGGTTTCAAATAAATTGCCACTTGGACAGCTTTACCTGAGACATTATTTGAGGTTGCCTGATAGCATCACCACTGAGGAGGAGGTTACGCTGTCTGATTCTTGTTGACATTGTCAAAATGGAGAAACTCTCACCAGGTACAAACATTACTGATTCTATTTGCAACAGTCATGGCATGTACAAGCATTGAAATCCATTTATTAGAAACAGATTAATGGAAACTTAACTTTTATGATTACAATAACTTTCATGCAAACTCCTTTATCAAGAAATCTTTGTCAAATTACGGTTAAAATAGGGGAATTAATTCAAATTAATTTGTAATGGGGTGAACACAGATTTAAGCTGGCGCATGCAGCAGCACAGCTGTTGATGCTGGTAAACTTAATTAAATTAAATTACCATAACTTGAATCCACAACCAAAGAATACTGACACACTCCCTCAATTTCAGTCTTGTTGTGTTGTGTTTGCAGCGGGCGACCACAGCCTTCCATACAGTCGCCCAATAGTCAAACAAATCAAGTGCTCTTGGATTATTGGCGAAAACGAGTTATCCATGTAATTACATCTGGTTATTTATATTCGGATCAAAATCAGATTACAACATGCATGTCAACATACTGAGTTTATGTAAACTGAGCAGACGTAATTGGAAAATAAATGTAATTTCACGTATGTAGGAAAGGATCTTCTTGAGCTACAGCTGGACAGGAGGTCTCGCTCAGTATGCGATATCAAGCTCTCGTACTGACCTACAGGATCCCTCTGATTCTGGTGGAGGACCTTGCTGTTACTGCCGTCCATGTTGGCCATATTAATGGTGTTGCCATCTGTCCAATAGATTTTTCTGTGTGGGAAGGTGTGAGGTGAATAGTTAGTGGTCCAGTTAGGCACAAGATATAATGAGGTTTAAAACACAGTCAATGGATGTTACCTTGTTATTCATTAAAAATGTAATGTAACCCAATAGATGTTGTTCCACCTGACAACCCTGAAAAGATCTGCACAGATGTTTCAAGCTTGTCTTTACACCATTAAGGCTTTGAGTCTGCGGACACGTGTCTGGGTGCTGTGAGGTGCTGATGAAGTGCACACTGCTCTAATCTACTTACCCCTTGGCGGGGTGCACTACGAGGCACCTTGGTTTGTCAATGCCGTGGACGATGGAGGTCTTCAGGGAGCCATCAAAGCGAGCCGCATTGATCTGCGACTCGTCGTTTTCCGAGCTGAGCCAGTATAAGTTCCTGGAAAGCCAGTCTAAAGCCAGACCGCGGCAGTTCACTATGTCTGTCAGGGAGAGCCAGAAGAAACTATCACGCCTTTGTGCTTCGCAAGACTCCGGCTGCATGAATAGTCTTCAACAACTGACTGTACTTTTAAATTCATATGTATTGTTGCGATTGTGTCAAAGAGAGGAAAAAACAACAATTTCATAGGGTTAGTCAGTTATGAATTACAATGATTACTATATTATAATAATATATTATTATATTATTATTATATTATACTATATTATAATTAATTACTACTACTCCATGACAAAGAACAATACTCCTTTAGCAACAAGAGTATGTGTGCACCAGCTAATCAATATTAGTTGGTGCACACTGTAGTACATACCGCATACAGCTTTAATTTTGTATTTCCATATATGGATGTCTATTATGCACCCACCTGCAGAAATGATGGTCTCTAACTGGGTGCCATTGATGAAGGACCGTTTGATGGTTTGGGTTTTGATGTCAGCCCAGTAGATCCTTTCCTCCAGGGCGTCATAGTCCACCACTGTGACATCATCAATGTCTGGCACCGTGAGCGCCGTCATGACGTTCATGTAAGGGTTGTCGATGTCGACGCCACGGATTTCAGACCGCCGCACATACAGGAGGAATCTTTTCAATGCTGGTGAGATGATTAAGAAATCAATCATGCCATACTGTCAGATCCGGGCCAGAGTGTGATCAGAACAGCCGGATTTGAATGCCAGTGTCAATCAAATGTTCGGAAATTCACACGTTAAGCAAAACTGTCCTGCAGTTCATATTATCCTATAGTTTCACAGTGACAGAAGGAGAAAACGAGACACATTAGGAAGACGTTGCCACTCACCAAAGCAGGATTGTTTGTTGGGTGAAAGCTTCATCAGGTGCGGGCAGGTGCAGGACGAGGTGCGGTTGTAATTGATGAGACACAGATGTGAGCAGGGGCCGCGTCCATCATTCTCTTCACACGGGTTAGAGGCTGGTGGGAAGGGAGGAAAAGGGAGGAAGGGGAGGAAAGGGAAGCATATCAGAACACTCAGCATGAGGAGTTGAGATGACAATCAAAGAGATAGGGCCAGGATAAATGCTGGATGTGAATATGACTCACTGCCTTTGCAGCAAGACATTTACACGCTTGTCTGATTGTGCCACTGACAAAAACCCATATTATGATATTGTTTTTGGTGTGTATTAGCACAGAGAGATACAACTTGAAAGTATGCAAATTCTGAGAAGAAATGCAGTAGGAAACCATGGCACTAACACACGTCTGAGGAAGAGAAACGCAACAAAAACTGTCTCTTTAAGGCCAAGGAGAAATTGTTGGATTTGGAACATTTACCTTGAGTTTTGATTAACTCATTATTGAGTTCTTAGGCTGGTCTCTTTTTGCATTTGGTTTTAAGAAATGTACTGGAAATAAATTATAAAATGCAAAAGATAGATTGTATTATTTTCTCTTCACTTCGTCACTTCTCAGGAATTAAATTAAGGGTGACGTTATCTCAGTCACCCCGCTACTGTAGGTGAGCAGAACATCCAGCTTAAGACCTGAAGCCGCCGACAGTTTCTACTAAACAAGCACAGCAAGCTCGCTTTTATCTTAAAGGAGCAATACACTTGTAGTCCGCTGCCATGCATTTCTTACTGAGCCCTTTTCGGAATAAATCACCACAGCAGAACTGAGGGAAGTAAACTACAGTTCAATTATTTTGCATCATGCTGCAATCACAGTGCATGCATCCTACACATCCATTTCTCCTACTACTCTGGATGATTCATATCAAACAAGCTCGTTCAAAGTTCATTTCCTGGACTCCTTCAACAACACATTGGAGAGTCCCATTGTGATACAAATGTGGCTTATTCAAAGACAAAAAAAATAAATAATATTCAGCTCTGTTTCTGCGAGCTGGAAGCCGCACCCAGCTGACTCAGTATGCTAATAGGGTGGCATCTGAACAGCGCTGCAGTCACCTGAATGATGGATAACGGGCAACAACAACAGAGCCAAGGCGCTTGTTTGCTCTAAACTGTCTGATGTATTTGCAACAAATAAATGAAGAAATGAGCCCACTGCAATGCTAAGGCAGTGAAAATGGTGTGTTACTCCCTATAAATAAAGAAACATGAAGAAAAGTCATATTCAGAAAAAGGCTCACATGTGGCGGTGATACAATTCAACATGCTAGTGTTTCTTTCCACTGAGAGACCCGTATTTGCTCTGCTTATTTGTTTCAAAGCCAATCTTATTTGTCATGATAATACTGTCGACACAATTACAGTGCGGTTTGTCTGCGTGCAAATAATAACTGTGTGTTCTAAGTGATATGAATATTATATTGCTTTTGTAAAGCTTTGCACACATTGAGAATAACAATTCAGGCTGTAAAAATATCCAACTGAATTAGCCTCATCCAAACATGTATTTTCTCCCTCATTCACAAGCGAAACAGGATAAATCGGAGAACGGGGACTCCATACTGCTAATTTCTGATGAAAATTGCACACTAATTCCAGGCTACTGTATACTCAGCATCTAACTCGAAAGCTGAGAAGAGAAATAAGTGGAGCCATTAATGATTATGGGAGCATCCGAAAAAGTAATTTTCTCTGCATTCCACTGTGTATTATGGTGCAATGGCCAAACATGTACGTTTGTTTGCAAAGCTCTGTCTGTAACCATCAACTTAACAGTTAGAACTGTGAGGTCTCGGGACTGGCTCTTAATTTAAAACCCAGTCGTGGCTTTAGAAGTGACGTGTAATGTATTTAAAGGCTGCTTATGCCTCCAGTGGAGCTCTACTGTGGCACCTGCTGAATAGATCTACATATTGGTGTTCCCTTCTTCATCCATCCCCCTTTTTTCCTCTTTCTCTGGTCCAGATGTTTGGTCTAGTGGAGCATCACATCCCTAGGCCTCGGTTCTGGTTAGAGTGGATAATAACCCACCCCCACCCCCTGTTGAGCTTTTCTGAAATAGGATTAGGCACGCTTTCTGTCTTCTTTGCTAAAGCAGTCCCATTTGCTCACACTTATCTATGGTGAACAGTCACGAGAACGCAGATACAGGAAGGAAACAAGCAAATTAACTCGTGACACACTGGAGAAGCAGAGGAATCACTGAATAGATGCAAACCCGATTACCACAGTAATAATCCCCATTTAAGGATGGTGGCTTACATATGGAGGAAGCCGAGGCAGATGTATTTGAAGCTTAGCAATGCTGAAGAAGGCCATTGCAAAAGAAACTGATCCATCAATCAGGTGGTCTTCGCACACATGGACCAACATGTTCCTTAATTCAGTGTTTTATTATTGGTTCTGCTTTCAGAAATTAATTTAAAAAAATCCAAACAACCCATCTACGCAAAAACAAATGATATATTAAAATAAATTGAAAACAGATTTCATGTTATTAATTTGAGCTCGCGAGCTGATCTGCATATCAAATAACAAACGTGGAGAACATCACTTCACTTTTGTGCTCAGAATCTTGGCTTACTTGGCTTCTCACAAAATTGATCGCCTATTCCACTGTGACAAGATCTAGATTCAGCAGCATTCACTGGAAAGGCATTCTGGCAACACTGATGTGGTTTCAAAACTCTTTTGTCTATTTCCTCTCACCACAAGATATTATTCACATAACTAATTGATTTGATAATTGGATATGCCACAATTATTCACAGGCAGATGTGGTTCCCATTCTGTAGCCATCTTTGTTAACATAAAAAAAAGCCTTAATAAAGTGGTATGAACCAATTAAAATGGCATCATTTGGATGGTGAGAAAAACACATTCAGGGGTACCATTAACCCAAGCCAGTTAACTTTATGCATGAGTACCCTTTTCATTCAGACACATTATCATTGATTGACAGGCCAAATTAATTCCCTTTTTGCAACATGGGAACAATTTGTGTTTTAAGAGATAATGTATCCTCAGTCAACATCCTGTATTAGTGGAGGATTATAGATACATTCAATATGAATCCTTTTTGGATTTTGATTTTTGAAAAGGTTTGTACTTTAAACCCCTTAACAAGCACCACCTTATAGTGCACAAGCCTGAATATGACAGACCCAAAGGAGCATTGTTACAGCTCTTGAACCTACTGAACCGTTTTAATTGCTGCTCTGGTCCGGGGGTCTCACTTGAATGATAATTCTTCATTTACAATCAGAAGGTCAGATTTAGTCTAAATTATCCAGAGTTGCCCTGCTAAACAAGACAACAAGCTACAAGGTCTGCCTTGACTGCAATGCTTAAGGGGTTCAAAGTCCCTACAGGAAAACCGACGAATTATGTGGTTCCAGCTAAAACATGTGAAATTAACCTCTCCACCAGTAAAGACAGAAAAAGAAAACTCTTCTCACCTCGTGGCTGCCTGCTGGGGTGGAAGATCTGCAAGTCAAAGGGCTGAGCACTCGTCTTCTGGATGACTGTGACATTTCGCCCGGTCCACTTATTGGCTCTCGCTAACGTGTTCGTCCTCCAGTCTGTCCAGTACACGTTGCCTCCAAAGAGTGACACAGCAAAAGGATGGGACAGGTATTCGTGACCCTTGAGTATCTCAATGACCCCACTTCCATCGTAGAGTGCAGAGAAAATGGCGTCGGAGCTGTTCAAAAGAGACCGACACAGACATCCATGTTAAAGTCCAAATGCACGCTCATCAAATGCATTGAAAGGGGGGAGCAGAAATAGGCAGATTAAAGTGTAACACACCAGTCCACTGATGGAACTACTAAATTGTTCAAGACTCACTTAAAACCAAATATGGGCACAGTGCATTGCAGATCTCTAAATATTATACATCCTCCATTATTTAATGCACACTGGGAGAATGGAGCTTGAAGAAACATGTTTTTACTCAGGGACTAGACAAACGTTCTGAGTGAATAACGGCATACATGTATTGAAAGGCCTTAAAGGTGTAAATGCTTCTCCACACAGAGTGAAAACTCTCATGGTATACCGTGCATCTGTCCAAACAATCCTCTTTTCCAAGTGATCCAGAGTCAGTCCATTAGGCCAGGCGCCGATTTCCATATCCTTGAACACAATGTGTCGACCTCCTCCACTCATTGATGCAGCCTCGATTCGGGGGAAAGTAGCATCCCAGTCAGTCCAGAAGAGGATCCTTGGAGCAGGAACCCAAAGGCAACACTTAGTATTGATCACTGGCTGTTGGTTTTTATGAGGAAAAGCAACAATATACACAATGCACAATTTATATTCTTTTATAGATCCACTAAAAGGGGCTGTTAGACCATAAAACCATCTGAGAACAATTCCTCAGCCACATGCAATCATCAGTGCCACAACTGAAAATGAAAAACACAGTAAATGCATCTACGATGCTGTTGAAGCTGTATGCATTAACACAGACGGTGGCAGTAAACACTGTCCAAGAACAGCACCGGAGAGCCAGTGCAACCCTCAGCATCTGCAACATGCCTTGAAATGGGAGGCCATCTGTTTTATTATGACTTCCCACTGCTCAATGAGGCCTGAAAACGAACACCGTCATTGATGTGAACATCGGCAGAATCCTGAGTCATACTCCAACTCAGCAAATAACACCTCTGTCCTCCCTTGGTCGAAAAAGTCAGCTAGAATGAAGGAGAAAATGGGTGCTTAAGCTTAAATCACATACTGACGACAACGAAACAGTGTTAGGAAGAAATATCCTTGTCCAGATCAATAGCCTTATTCACTTGATAAGGCCTCCCTGATCGATGGCCCACTCCTTTGAGTGGATTCAAGTAATTAGATTAGAATTATTGCCCTGGAATGGAAATGCGCCTTTAGGCACCAAAAGCACCCATTAATCCTACTCTGTACAACCATGAAATGTAGTCATCCTCCAGAATGTGAAAGAGTGCTATAGGGGAGAGTGCATGAGCAGATTACTCATTTCTTAGGGGCGTTAAATTGATTTTTAAGAAGGTCTGAATTTTGCTTTAATCTGAAATATACTGGCTAAAGTATACAACTGCTGGCTACTTCTTAGATGCACTCACCCAAAGTACCTCATGAAATACAAGCAACACTACAACATAGAAAATATATATTTTTTTGTATTATTGTGTATAATGTGTACCAGTGTTCATCAATTAAAATATAATATTATCATATCATTTTCTTTAGATAGGGAAACAGATGTGGTACAATATTGCAACTGTGTTTATAGCACTCAGAAAGTAAACAACTACGTGTTTCAATTAATAGATAATCATTTTGCTATTACTCTGTGATACAATTATATTTTACTATAATTATAATGTAGTATTTCATTTGAATCTTTAACGAATAATCGATACCCTCTAAGAGATCGTCAATAATCATAGTTTTACAAAAGGCCACATATGATGCAACACATCTGGGGGACATAGAGAGTGCAGCTGTTATTGTGACAACTGCAATGCACAGTGTAATGTAATCAAACACCCAGGTGCATTCAGTATATTGACTAATGGATGCCACCCTTCTCTACCCAGACTACTTGACCAACCAGTAGAGTCCCAGCAGAGCGACATGATCCTCCACCAGCTTGATCACCTGTTTGCACCGGCAAACACTGACAGCTGTGCAGCTGTGTTTGGAGGGGCACCGGGCCAAGCTGTTGGGAAGTGAACCTGGGTCTCTGCATTGGTGGCTGAGGGTTTTTTCTCTACCTCACTCAGATGCCCCTGATTTTTTTTTTTTTTTAATCAGTATCTCTCCTTGCAGAACTAATTTCCCCAAGATACAGCAGTTACTGCTTGCCAAGAATGTTATATCCCTGCATGATATATTACAACTATATTTAATAGTCAAGAAAAGGGATATAACCAATTCTAATTCTATTAACTTTTGGGCATTTCCCTTTTTTGTTATTCTATAAAGAAACCCTCCCAGGAATAAGTGTAAAGGCACACCTACTGCCCAGTAGTTGAAATCAACTTCTGGGAAGATACAATTTCATTCAAAGACCCATATTTAAAATCAAAGGAAAAAAAACTAATATTATGTAGACTCCAAATGATTTTATACGTATTAAGAATACACCATGGTCAATTATAATTGATTAGCTGGAAGGACATGGCGTGCTGCATGCATACAAAACCCAGCCATGCAAACTGGATCATGTTTCCTATGAGGCGTGGTCATATTGTCCTTTTCTGAAAAACTCCATAAAAAAATAATTTTAACATTTAAGGACTGAGAATAAGCCTCAAAAAAACAGTATGCAAATAAGAGCAGACATGTTATTACTGATGCACCATTTTTAAAATACTGTCAGTACTATCCATCGTGCCGCATCTTATCTGTCTGCAAATCAGCATCAGTCAGTGCTTTTGCTGCACATTTGTTTTATCTGTGCCTTGCACAAGGGGATCGTGGATCGATGGCTGCTTGTTCTCACGTAAGGAATAACGATTCAGTTGACAAAATTAACTCAATCAGGATTTCCAAAAGAAAAGTGTGAGACAGTATACTGGTCGATGAGATCTAAGAAAAACACTTCCTAAATGGATGTATTATGTCTACTGCGGCAGCTAGAATTAAGTTGTCTAAATCATGCCATCAGAGTAATTTCCATCTTCCCCGTATCTGTGATTCTAACGCTGGTTTAAAGCACCGCATTTGCTGATCTGTAATCGGAAAACCTAAAAGTGATCTCACCACGGAAAAACTGATTAATAAGGAAATAAAATTGTATCCTGACACAACCTATCATGAAATCTTTGAAGATTGAAGGCCATGTGAAAATACGATTAACTGTATATTTTCCGTTACCTATAATTATAAAATGCACTAACAATTATGAAGCACTGAAACCTTTCACTGCTCAGTAAATCTAATTTACAGATTGAAAAGTAAGAAGAAAACACACATGCATGCACGCCACACACTCTCAAACATGCAACATGCAAATGTACAATAAAATATGCTTCTTATTGTAAGGACATACACAGGCTGGCGTATTGTCCCTGCTGAGTGTTTCCTCTTTAGTTCAGTTTTATTTCAAAAGGGCGGAAGGCAAAGTTCCAAAACAACAACTATCAAAGCCTCCCCGGTGTGTTGCATTAATGCCCAATAACACCCAGTGTGGCTTCGTCCAACAACCTATTTTTACCATTTAAAAACCTTATCACAACACTTATTATAACGGGAAAAATAAAGTGTAATCGATGCACTGTGACAGATGTTTTCAAATCTTGCTTGCTGACTGGGCAAAGGGAAGGAGTCACAGATCAGTCTACAAACACTCTCCACATGCATCCCAGCAGGATAAACAACCATGATTTTTAAAATAGCCCGGAGGGGAATAGTGTGCGAATAGAAAAAGCATATTTTGGGATTTGTATTTTTAAGTTGTTGCTTAAATTGTTGAAAAGGAAAAACATTGCTGGGGAACAAGGATGAATGGGTAGTAAAGCGTGTGAAGTGGGAACAACGGTTGGGGGGGTATTGGCTACATCAGTTGTCATTATGGGAATGGAGCGCACAGCCCTGTTATTGATGAACACTGTGTCTGCTGCTTTAATGGACCCTAAAACGGCAGACATCTTCATATATCAAGGCAGATGCAGACGTGAGGAATACAAGGAGGTTGTAATTTTACTTTATTCCAATAATCTCCGCGCCTGATGGATAGCGCAGCTAGCAACAGGCTCTGTGTGTGGGAGGTGGTGCGTAACATACCCCTGCCCCGGGTCGAGAGCGATGGCCCGTGGATGCTCCATGCCTCCGGCAATCAGCGTGGTGCGCATATCTCCGTTAAGCTTGGCCACCTCAATCTGGTCCAGATTGCTGTCAATCCAGTAGAGTTTCCCAGTAATCCAGTCCACTGCCAGGCCCTCTGGGGTGGCCAGGCCATGCTGCACGACCACCTCAATCCCTGTCACCCCTGAGACGACAACAACAACAACAACACGGTAGCATCACTATGTAGCTCTGACATACGCTGTAGTCAAAGGGCAGAGCTGGTGGTTGGTGTATCTTTACAGTGCTCAAGGCAAAAGGGTATATAGCTCTTCTATATAAAGAAGATCGCTTTTGTACATTACATTAACAATTGTTCAAGGGGGCGACTGTAGCTCATGGGGAGAGTGGTCGTTCTGTAACCACAAAGTATCCGGTTCGATCCCCAGTTTCCCCATAATTTGCACGTTGAAGTGTCCTTGAGCAAGACACTGAACATCCGATGGGCTCTTCATGGCAGCACACTGCTCCTTATTTACTTAGGATGGGTTAAATGCAGAGGATAATTTCCCAAGTGGATTAATCAAGGATAATGTCTTCTATATATATATATATATATATATATATATATATATATATATATATATATATAATCTACCTCTTTGCTGCAGTTATTCTATGGTTCTGCAGAAGAAATAAAGGCACATGAACACTGTAATTGTTCTGCCACAAACACAATTACACAGCAAAGGACAAGTTGTTATTCATCATTGTAGGAGAGGGAGATACTGTACTACAGCAGCTCAAGACTTCTGGTCCTGCAGTACTTTGGGCTCCCGGTGATAAATTTGCAGAGAGAGACAAACAGACAATATCAACTCACGGCATCAGCCCCGAGTACGCGTAACTACAGTAGAGTAAACAGAGAGCGTTATCATCGCCGGTGTCTCAGACCTCCATTACAGCGGCCACAGCAAAGATGAGCAAGACACGGCTCTCTTCAGCCAATACATCTTTAGATAGAACATGCTTGTGGGGGTGTATGCATTTGTGTGTGCAAATACCGCCGGACTCGGAGAGCCTTCCTCTGTAGATCTTATCCTCCACCACATCTGTCCAGTAAAGGAGGCTGTGATTAAAGTGGAAGTCTAGCGCAATGGTGTTCCTCAGCCCCGGCACCAGCAGGCTGTAGTCCCGCTTGTGAAGGTCTATTCGTCTTATCTCGTGCCGGATGGAGAAAATGATGAAAGCCTCAAAGGGATCTGGCCCAGGAGAGAGACAGGAAACAAGCACAGTATTGTTTTTAAGGGGGAGCCACCACGGGCTGAGCCGTGTTTTGAGTAAATTGTTAATCGACGATGCATGGCATCATGTACGGCGTTGGACATCGTGGTTAAAGTGTTAGTGAGCGGAGAAGGGGCTTTTATTCTTTAACAGGAGAGACACAGGAACGGCACATAGAGCTCTGGCATATTATCTGAGGAATAGCATTGTCAGACGTAATTAAAAAAATAAATTGCAGAAAGAAATCATTAATATAGCATGAAACCTTCACTTCAAAATGAACAAAGGGATACTTGGGAATGTTATCGCATTAGAACATTTTTCACAAATCCACACATACATTCTCTCACACACTTACTGCTCAGTTTGGACAGATATGTGTGAGGGACTTTAAAAGGAAGGTTAGAGTAAAAGTGCAGCTCCCAGCATCTTTTTTTCTGACCTTTTTAAAAAAAGCGCTGCTGAAAACGGAGAAGTTCGCTTTGGACGCGTCTTTCTATCCTGAGCTTTTTAATACGTCAGTCAGGCACTATCATGACAAAGGCCGAAAAGCCCATTTCTGAGAGCAGATCGGCCGGGCGGACACAAATTGTTGCCGGTGAGTGTCTTCTCTTCCCGCCTTATGTGTTGTGTCCGACAGGTCGTCCTACTTTAACTCTACGGCTGTCCTATTGAGTGGTGACATCCATACTGAACACATTATGAGGGCAGGCATCCTCCGGTTGGTGGGCATGGGGAAAAAAACAATGTCAAACAAATGGATTGTAGCCCAAATACATGATAAAAAACACTTGGAGGGCCTTTTCATTGAAACACTGGGATGAAGGGCCTCACCGGTGCTCCCTCCCGCTGGACACAGGCCCTTATACAGCATCTGAGCTCCTCAGGTCCTGGTTCACTTCCAGACCCCTTAAAGGTTCCATATTGCAAAATGTCTTTTTTTTTATTATTATGAGGCTATAAAAGTGCTATTTAAATACTATGAAAGTACCACAACGCTCAACCCATGAAGAAACTGTGCCTTTAAACAAACCTTCAGGGTTTCCGTACAGGTTTATTGTCACAACTATACAATATATGGACCATTTCACAGCTTTACATCCAAACATCCTAAATGTGTCTCAGTTTATCTCCTTGTCGCAGTTAAAGGAATATATATATATATATAAAAAGGAAAGGTTACATAAACCTGGAAATGAGCATATTATGTCTCCTTTGATCTTCAGTCATTCCCAATTACCCCACAGTACGAGTGCACTTAAAATGTACAAGAAGCTATAGTCACAGCTATATTCAAAATGTTCCGTGCTTTGACTTTCTTTTTTTAAATTTAATTGTTTATTTTTCGTGAATACCCCGAGAAGTGTTTTTAACATCAGTGGTCATTCGGTCAGCGTTCTCTCAATAAACTGACTTAAGGATGAGTTGAAAAGGCAAGGGATCAAAGAAAGCATACGCTGGTATAATTAACATGCATCGGCTTATTAACCTAGCAACCATCAACGATCTACCTAATGCTAGAAAGACATTTTTTAATTTGTATTTTGTCTTTGTTTATTTTTTTACATTAGCTAAACAAATCCAATTGAAGTGTTGTACTTTATTGGTGCCAGCTCTATGTGTTGCAACATGAGCTGGTATAATTTTTACAAGATGTTCAAATGAAGTAAATTCTGCAGGACAATTTAAACAATTTATCTTAATTTAGTTCCATATATGTATTTCACTCAGCTTGCGCTCTCTCTCTCTCTCTCTCTTTGTGTGTGTGTGTGTGTGTGTGTGTGTGTGTGTGTGTGTGTGTGTGTGCTTTCAAACATATCTCATTGGTTTCTACAAACATGTAGTGCACATTTATATGCATCAGCTGCAGCCAAGTCAATTTGTTGCCAAACACTCTGGGAATCAACACATTGCATTTTTCCATTTTCTGAAAAAGTGGATACATATGAAAGTGGTCTCTTTTGAGAAACACATTTAGCAGGGTCTCTGAGAAGTTGCTAAATCCAGTCACAAGTCCTAAAGCTGGCAACAGAGCGTGTATACTGAACTTCTCCGGCCTTGCCCGCTGAGATTTAGTTCAATCAGCACGATTATTTCAGCTTCCGAGCAATGTTTGTACAACTAAAACTCTCTTCACAGCCTTCTAGACTAAACAATACTTTTGGGACTCGAACTGTAAAAATGCAATTAAGATGGTGTCCTTGCTTCAATGACACATTCCGGTGTTGCTAGCTCCAATGTTACTGGTGTGAAGACATGTACTTGCAAATCTCTTATTCCTGAGATGTGCAAGGGAAAAGGAGGCGTGGATGTGTGCAAGGGGCTTCACAAAGTATCCAATAACACCTCTCTTTTCAAATCGTAATGTTTGTGTTCGCATACAACACATGATTTATGATGAAGCTTTACAATTCTGATCGGCTTCCACAAGAAATTGTGTATTCTTTTCCGGCGTTAATGTAAGATTAAAGCTGCAACTGCCATCAATCTTGGGAGTGAAATAGAGAAGCAAGTAATCAAAACGAGGTCCATAAATCTGAATGTGACAAGCAACAGCATGTGTGTGTGTGTGTGTGTGTGTAACTATTGTATTTCAAGAGCGCTCTCATCAAATACATTATTCAATAACAGAGTAGCCGATAGTTTGAATTCAGAATGTGACATTACATGGGTGTCTACATGGGATTAGTCCTGAGGTGAACCCGTGCACAGCTGAATGAAGGGAGCGCACGCTTGCCTCACTCAGCATCAGTACCGATAGAAACAGACAGGACTCATCGCCCGGATGTCTCTTTAGATTTGAAACTGATTGAATTTGACCTGACAGCTCTCTATATCAACACCTATTACTCGTCTTCGGACTACCTCTCCGATTTCTCTACAATAACACGAGAACCTTCAAATTCCGTAGTTTGACTTTTATTAAGATTGTATCCATGATGTGCATATTGCATTAATAATGGATACTTAAAAGTGTTTTTCCTTAAGGGTGCCGACACTCCATGAACACGGTCAAGATCCTAATTAACAATCCAAGATGTGGAGAGTTATGCTCCTGCGATTAACCTGAATTACTGCAGCCACACACACACATCACAGCCGCCGAGGGTTTCACTAAAAACAAACACGGGAAAAGCTCGGCTCTGTTACCTGTGCTGTGACAGCTGTCTCCGTCCGGGTCGAGCGTCCATCCTGGATAACAGGAGCACTTCACCGTGGTCTTGTACTGCTCACACACCTGGCTGCACTTCAGGTGACTGCTGCAGTAGTCCACCACTTCACATGTCTTGTTACTGGAGTCCAGGTGGAGCCCGGGGGGACAAAAGCACACAACCCCTTTCCCTGGTGCCACGGTGCACTGGTGACTGCAGCCCCCTCTGGCTACAAGACACAGATCTGGGGTGAAGAAAGGACAAACTTTCTCAGAGAACTGTGCAGATGTGGAGGAGAGGCTGGGATTTGAAAGAGCATTTGAAAAACACAGTGTGTGTGTGTGTGTGTGTGTGTGTGTGTGTGTGTGTGTGTGTGTGTGTGTGTGCGCGTGTGTGTGGTGGCTTTGAAAGATATTAGTATTTGAATACGGATCTTATGGGCACATGTATTTGTACATTTGTTATGTTGGCCAAAGACAAGTAGCGTGTTCACAATCCAATGAAGGTAAAGATGGTGCATAATGAGGAATCCTTCATGGAGCAGATTATTTAAGGTCTCACCTGGGGTGGAACGGTTAGTATTACTATCACTTCTTCAAAAACACTACAGGAAAAGCAGTATTTGTGCACTGGTCCTTTCAAAATATTTGACTTTGTGTTCTATTCTCTTGGTTTTTGTAAGCAGCTGCCATGTCCAGCCGGTATATTGGTGAAAATGAAACTGGTCCAGAGTCTTTCATCCCCACTGGGAGGGGGAGTGGAGTATGTGGTCACAATTGTTAATGGTGGATGTGAGTCCTGTTGAGCTGGTTCAAATCAATCAGGCTCTCAAGGTCTCTCTGAACACATAATTGTCTGTGAGGAGGCAGAAGCCCTCTTTTCAGCTTCGATAACACAGACACTCAAAGGTCCTGGAGGGCCCCCCCCTCCGAGGCTTGGTTAGTGACGCTCTAGAAAATGAACCTCGGTGTTTACACTGCTCACTTTAAGAGATTAGATGGCTGGGGTTATTCACATGAGATCAGTTTCTCCTCTCCGTAGGCCGCTGGACAAACTCTTCCACGTTTGCCATTATCGAGAAGCCAGAGTATTATTCATGTCCTGTCCTTTTCACAGACAATACAGCGATTCCTGCTTTAAGCTGCTCTATGTGAAGGAGGCCTGTGGGAGATGTTCCTCACCACCCCATGGTATAACATCAGATGTAAAATTAAAGTTAGCATGAGTCCTGTGACATGCCTTGGCAGGTAACGTGTCCTGAACCTCTTCAATGAAAGTTAGAGGACGTGAAAGTGCTTCAACTTTTCCAATTAATTTTTCTGCAACTCTGCAAGGTTGATAACAAAAGTAAAATGTGAGGAATAAAGAACTATATTTGAAAAGAGAAGAGAGAATGTGCTGCAGTTTTAATTTGCTATGTAAATGTATTTTGTTAATTTGTGACTTTGCTTTATTTTCTTAAACACAAAACAATAAAGAAACGCCAATCAAAGAGCGTCAAAACTCAGTGGGAGCATTGCAACATCCAAAATGCCCAAAAGTCTCTGGGAGTCATTATTTCTGACAGTTTCTGTTGGTCTCTTCACTTTAAAGGGATTCTTCACAAAAATATATCTTTTGAGTATCAAACACTGACCCCCTGTAGGCTTGAAGCGTGGCTATAAAAAGATCCTGGGGAAGAACAGCAGCTATGGTCAGCATGCATTCTGTTGGTAACAACTTTTTTCAAGTAAGAAAATCAATATTAACTTCTGAAACTTCTCAAAATCGTACTTGTCAGTCTGCCACCCTCCACGGAGGTCAGCAGTTCAGGGGGAAGCCGTTTATATTCAGGCAAAGTTGTGACTGTTTGGGACAGACTGACCATTCAGATGCACAGAAGGGTGTCGGTGTGTCTGTTTGTCTGCTGTGTAACAATAAACTATTGGAATCTATTGTGACGACACTTCATTGACAAATAAATAACTACGTTAGAAACCTTTCATGATCTTCCAACCCCCTGAGAAGTGATAATCTGCCCATATATACAGTCTGTATGGGATACCTTGCTACTCTGACCCAGGCCCAAATTAGAGATGGAAATAGATCGGTGGATGGAAAGCAGCAGGTCCACATTTTTTTTACAATATTTTTTGGGTTTGGTGGGGAAGAATGTGACTAGCCTGCACAGAGCTCTACTCTCAACCTCATCAAACCCCTTTGGGATGAATTGGAACAGCAGGGTCAGAGCCCAATCTCGTGGATCCTGTGGAAAGCCTTCCCAGACGAGTAGCAGCTATTACGACAGCATATCAATGTCAATAGCGGTGGAATGAGATTTTCCGCAGTCGAATGTTCCGATTCTCTACTCTACTTCATTTTTAGCATCTCGCAGGAGGGCAAAACAAACAAAAAAAGACTTGACATGCAGAGACAAAACCAACATACCGCAGATGAGTCCTTCATCCGAGCGGTCTGCACAGTCCACTTTGCCGTTGCAGATCTTATCAGGTGTGAGGCAGAGAGCGGTGTCGTTGGCACAAGGGTACTTGGGGGGCTTACAGACAGCGGACTCACAGGACTCTTCATCCGAGCGGTCCTCGCAGTCGATGTCCCCGTCACACACCCAGCTCTTTGTGATACACTTGCCTGTAGAGAATGCAATGTGGAGTCAGGCAGACTATTTTTATTTATAACTGAAGAACTAAGAATGGACAATTCCTGCAGTTCAGACGATGTAATCTCATTTTAGTTAGTATTGAATACTATGGGCTTCCCAAATAAAGTGATTTCAGCGCTTGCATTGAAAGTCCAAGCTGTTTCCAAGCTGTTTCTGCTAAATGTTCAACTTGATGAAAGAAATCTACGCAAGATCAATATTCCTTACACCGATACATACAGCATCATTTTTAATTCCCTCATTGAGTAGGTTGGAAAGAGGTAGCTGGCGTCACTGAGGAAGAAAATAATACATACACTGGGAAGCATCGTTTTTGCATGCCTCCAGGTAAAGCGTGGATATCTGCATATTCAAAGTCATATTTCTCCTATCAACGCTCCATCATAAGGTTTTGGGTTCTTACTGGTTCGTGCTTGGTGCCGGATCAATGCAAACCGACACGGGAGGCTGAAGCGACTGCTGCAGGTTTAGTGTGAGATCAAGCGTGTCTGCTTGGCTTCAGATCACTTCTCAGCTCCAGTTGTCCGCACAAAAATAGTCAGATGGCACTTTTGATTTAGCTCTTCGTCTTCTAAATGCCTAATATGATACCAGTGCAGTTGCATGTGAAAATGCGAGCGTATGTGTTATTCAAGTGCACAAGCTTTTTCATGCGTAAAATATGGATGACACTTGGGGCGCGGAAATGTTCCCTTCTAACTGTCATCAAAATGGGAGTGTTTGCAGTAATGCACATGGACAAGGAAGTTAATCATTTGCACATCTTGATTCAAGCGAGTTCACCTTGAATGACAAGGAAAATCTCACAATTTCAATTTGAGGAGTTATATAAGCGCATGTATTTGTGGAAAGCAAAGGGGAGGACACGAATGTGGCTGCAAAAGGGGAGGAAATAAAAAGAAGATCTAATTCAGGGAGTGGGAGGCACAAAAGGGAGGGAGTACTTCCGAGTGTGTTTATTTAATATTACCATTGCTTATTACTTTGAGAAGGAAATGCATTTTTTATATTCTTTCCGAATATAGAGAGCTTCAAACATTTAAAGGTTTTAGTCTTTAATGCAATAGAAAGGCAGCTTATCAACAGATGTCCTGCAGAGATGATAACTTTGTTATTTATGTCGGTCCCTCCTCTACACAAGGCTGAAGATTGTTTTTAAATAATGGATTAGCAAATGTATGGTTGTTTTTTGCACATTATTAAGGTTTTCATACTGATATTTATTGGCAAAGTCCACATGCTTTTATTTTGTGATTCAGAAGATTACGTCTAATACAGTACCAGGCTCTAGTTTCATTCTTACTACATTTCAGAAATAATCTAGTTGTACAGTATGAGCACAGAGGAGCCTGTATAGACTCGACCACTCACTAGACCACTCACCACTGCAGGAGTGTACTCTGAAGTATGCATGAATGAGCTTTGATCCCAGTACATGCTCAAACTCCACAACAATTATTCTCCTATCCATTGGCCTGAGGCGGAGGCCATGACTGAGCCTGTGGACTCTGATGAAGGACAATGTCAGATGGAGCAGTGAAGATATAATTGAGGGCCTGAAACGTGAGCTGCTTCTCCAGCTTCTGACATCCAGCCTATTGTCCCATTTGCCTGAGAAAGTGTCAAAATGTTCTCACACCTGTGAATAACCCAAACTAGTTACCACGTCCATAGACAGTTGACTTCAACACATCTCTTCTTTAACACAAATTCAATGGAAACCTCTGAACTCTCCCAAATCGGTCGTCAAACATGTCTCATTTCAATTTAAAAATGTTGCAACGTCTCTAAATAATCTCTTTTCAATAAATAATCCTTCTTAATTCTAATTAATATAAGTGGAGGGATTGGATTGTCCATTTATGTCAAATTTTCAGCTGGAGAAATATCTACAAAGTCTTTTCTTGTTGTTGTTTTTTCCATCTTAAACAGATTTGTGTGGGAGGCTGAACAAAGTTTGTTCAGTGGTATCGTTGCATTGAGCGGCGTTTCTGAATGATCTCGCACATGTGGAAATGCATCCATCCCCAAAGGTAGAATGATCGAGAAAAAGCATCCACATTCCCAGCATTCAAACTGGGCATAGGTCTGAAATGAGTCTCACATCTTGGTTTTAGCAGAGAAGTTGAGAAAAAAAAGGAAGAAATACAGCTTGTCCTTTCTTTAATCCATCAGAACTGTTGGCCCCTTTCAGAAACCCTTTTGAATAATACTGGAGAGGGCACTCTGTTCTTCAGAGGAGGACAGGATGAACTGCACCAGTGCACAGGGGTGTGACACTGCAGAATTACAGTGAATAATAATTGTGTGGTCTAACCAACCTTTCACCACGCAGCATTGCCTCCATTCTTGATAATACTGTCAAGGGATGAGCTGAAAGCTGCGAAGCTAAAGAGAGAGAGCAACTGAATATCTCTCTGACCTTCTCCTTTCAGCGATGGAAAGGAAAGTGGATGCTGGGTTTGGGTATATGGGGAGTTTATACAGGCCTTTTAAATGGTGTGTCCTAATTGGTCGAACAAGTACATGTAAACTTCACTTCACCGCTCCAAAGGGAAGAATGGTTAAGCCTCTCGAGCCTGTCAGAGAGCGAAGCCTTTATGAAAAGGAAGAGTCATTTGGCAGCTTAATTCATAACTGATAGACACCACAAAAAAAAAAAAAATGTCATGAAACGCTGAGATATTCCCTTCCTCTTTTTAAGAGCCGAGCAAAAGACTGGCGTGAAAATGTTGAGGAGATATTGTTCATTAAAGCTTAGTAAAGTCTTTTGGCTGTGTTCAGACTCCAGAACGTCATGCGCCATTTAGAAGTGAAACTTGATGGTTTTCTCTGATGTAACTCATAAAAGAACAAAAGGAGTAAAATCTGTCCATAAAGTCCACGTGTCTTCACAGAGCTTCTATACCACAACTCTCTATAGTCGAGCATTAAATCAGCTGTTTTGTCTTTCTCTCTGCTAAAACCATAACATCTGTCCCAGACAAATGATGCAAGATTTACTCACTGAACTCAAATGCAAGCCGAATTTAGTTTCCGTGCCTCGGGGTCTGTTTTATACCACACATCAACCAACATTGTCAAATGACTAAATACATGTTAAAAAAAAAAGCAGTGTTGTCAGACTTCATTTAAATCTTCTGGAAGCTATTTCAGAGCCATGCACTATTTCTTGAGTAAAATACAGTGACAATTCACAGATACAGTAAAAAAACAATACAAAAATCAGCACTGTCAGCATCTTTTCAGATACAAATAGCTGCTGTTATATATCTTTCACGTCCGACCTCGGTGTGCTGTTTGTGGCAGGGTACTGTATTCACTACCTGTATCTTTGCAGGTAAACTTGGCCTTTGGGTCGCACATCCTTTTGGTGCCCTCGCAGTCTTTCTCGTCGATCCCATCCTCGCAGTCCTTGTCTCCGTCACACCTCCAGCGCTCTGGGATGCAGGTCCCGTCTGTGACACAGTGGAATTCCTCTCCACTGCACTCGATCACAGATGGCAGCACTGAAACAAAAGTATTTCAACAATTACTGTTTCACAGCTCTACAGCACATTGTTCCCCACTGTCGCGTGGTTTCCCTTCCAACTACCGCAGGTAGGTGTTGGGCGCCAGACTGGAGAATATGTTAATGATTTAACTTCTCAACCTGTCGTTTCAAGAGTAGTCTACCTGAAACAGTTAGAGGAGTAGCTACAAAATTCACCAGAATCACAGAAAATATGAACCAAATACATTTGCAGTCACTTTTTACTGCCTTAAGCACATGCATGTCCATTCACAAAGGATTAACACAAATACAGTCCGAAACATGGCACTCAATGTTCTTAATTAAGGTGATTAATTGAACTGTTATTATTTCACAAGACATCTTCTACTGTTTAAAAATATGTAGCTTTGCAAGCGGAGCACTTTTCAGCTCAGCAAGTTCCAAAGTGGGAAATTATTTCACTTCAAGCATTTGGAATATTAGTCTTGATTGAAAGGAGCTGGGGATATTTTTGGATTATGAACTACCAAAGTCATTTATGGTGTTATATCTAGGCAACTGTTCAATGTGAAGACCGATATCTGGTGGAAATCCTGCTCGGCGTCGAAGAAGGCCATCGCCAGGGAATGGTGCAAAGAGGATCCTCCTACTTTAAGACACTGTCTGGACATTGTAAAGGAGATATTAGAAATGGAAAGACTCTCACATGTACTGAGAATTCAATCATCGAAATTTTTGGAGAAATGGGACAATATGAGCTCTTGTAAGACCCTGTTTAGACTTACCACTCCAGCCATTGAATAGAGACAGGGGCATCTAGTGTTGTATAATACTGCCAGTGTGTATGTGTGTTATATTGGTACTAAATTAAAACCAATACAACTAAAGTTTAAAAAAAGAGAAATAATAATTTTAAAGATTTTTCCAAATGTCTATCTGAGGCCAACTGACATGTCACAATGGGGATTGAGCCTACGACTAACTGATGGAAGCCCTTTGCATATTAAGTATTAACGTCTGGGTCTACAGTGACATTCCCAGGTAAAACCCCAAGGGCGCTCTCTGGGAAGTGAGATCTAAAAACATGCCTGCAATGACCATTTATCACCATAAGTGCCGCCATAGAGAACAAAATAGGGATCTTTTAGATTGTAACTTTAAGGTTTATGCCTGTAAGAGGTTTCTGTCTTGTTTAATGACCCTGGGTTTATTACAAATAAAGGAAGCGATACCGCTCCACCATGATGTCGAATGTGTTGCAGGTATTGGAGTCACCTGATGAGAGATCATTCACAAACTAAATGGCAGTGTGAAAAACGTAACATGTTTTAATAATGGCTTAATATTTATAAGTAATTTCCGTAGGAACAATATTGTGTATTTTAATCGTATAAAGATGCTGAAAACTAAATAACACCAAGAGAACTACAGTACAATCTAATACACGTGACGCATTTTGACGTTTTCATCTGATCATAATTAACAGCAACATGCAGGCATTTAAATTGTGCATTGTGCATTCAGTATAGATGATTTGGTTGATACTTAAAAGTCAAAAACCTTTCCTCAACAGCTGAGGCAAAGCTAAGACGGATTCAATCCCCCGGGGTACAAGCAGAAGCAGACACGGGGGAGTGGAGAAGCCTGCAGTTCTCATCAGGAAACAGTTTGATGAATAGTCTACACATTCTAGTGACAAGCAAGTGAGCTGTGAGTTTCTAGGAGCTTGCATGAGCTTTCTGTGGTAATTAGATTAAATGATTCAACTCCTGATGGTAAAATTCCCCAGAACAGAGACTTGATAAGATTAGTCACACGTGTGAAAACAAAATTATTGGACTCAAGCTGATTAACTGCTAAACTTGTGATTACAACACCTAAATTAAAACATGATTTGAATTGTAAAAACAATAATTAGCTTAGCAAAACATATAAAGACAGGTACACTCTCAATGTTGCTACCAGATCATTTTTCTGCGAGGCAAGATCTTTCAAGAAGTAAAAGATGGCTCAATATATAATGGATTTATTATAAAACATTGTCTTCATACGACAAATGCAATGAATAATAACGACCTGACACTAGAAAGGAAATGCAGGCATCCTTACGGGCGGATCCCCCTCTGCAGGTCGTGTTCTCATCACTGAAGTCTCCACAGTCGTTGTCGCCGTCACAGGCCCAGTGGTCCGGGATGCAGCGCCCACTGGTGCACTGGAACTGGGTGTTGGCGCAGGACTGGATGCAGCCCGCCTCGTCGCTGCCATCGCCGCAGTCGTCCTCTGAGCACACGCACAAACAGACAAGTTCATTCACGAACACGCTCTGCGTTCTACGCTGAGCGTCTTCAAAAGCGTCTTCTCCTCACCTGCATCACAACGCCACGTCACGCTGACGCATCGCCCGTTGGAGCAGCTGAACTGGGTGAGGGGCTCACAGGTGGGGAAGGCTGAGGAGGTTTGAGCACACATTAAGTACAATGCCAAGCAAGGTAAAGCAAAACATCTGCAACCAGCCAAGGTTTTCTTATTCCTGGAAAACTGCCACGAATATTTATCCTCAAACGTACACTATGCCCATGTGAGTAATGGTTATATTGTTTAATACTGCGGAGAAAAGTCTCCAGATTATTTTGATTATTAAATGAAGTATGTTACAAAAAGGTAGAATATAGATTATGTGGTGAAGATTGTTGAGAGTAATCTGTAAGCATTTTAAGCAGAGATGAGACAACAATGCCATAATTCCAGGTACTGAAGGAGAAAATGCAGGTTGTTCTCTCACCACACACCTTATATTACAGCGGATACATACAATTTCTAACCCAGCATGGAGAAATAAAAAATAAAACAAGATTTAGAGTGTACAGCCGTGCTCGTGACTCTGCGAGGCTGTGCTTTCTGTCGGCACAGCAGTGCTTAATGTCTGTACTAAATTTCATGGCGATACACGTAATAGTTGTTGAGACATTTCACATAAAGAGTCAAAACTACTTTCTGCTATGGGAAGAAAAATCTGAGAATCAGCCATTGGAGTTCATCACCAGGGAACCATGAATGTCTGTAGCCCACTTTGTGCCAAGTAGCTGTGGAGCTATTTCACAGAACAAGACTGTGACCTGCCTGTGACCTCTGTGCTAAATCTTTTCAGAGTGGGTGTTATATGTGGCCCTGGATGGAAGAGGAAAATAAAAGTTGAGAATAATCTGAAATTCCTCGTTTGATTAATGCTTTGTACTAAAGGGAGCCTTGCACAGCTATGTTTTATTTACAACAAGTTTGTCTCTGCTCTCTTGATCATTGCCTCCAATCACAAAGCGTTGTAACACATGCTTGGCCCTGGAAAAAAAAAAAAAAAAAAAAAATCATCCCACTCTGTTGGGTTGCACAAAGAGCTGCAATAGTCACATCATGACGGTTGATTCAACATTGTATAAGCATATATATATATATATATATGTATATACTATATATATATACTCTCAAACTATGAACTGTGTGCACATTGGGAGTCAGGGCAGGGAGAAACGATGCATCTGAAAATGCTCGTCTGAATATTGCAATTAACCAAATGACATCGTTGACATTATAATCACCATGCAGACACTTTTTAATCTCAGTAATTGTTTATCTCCTCCTACAATTATACTTCCTATATATACACAACTCCTCTTGAAAATGAAAGCAAATCCCCCAATTCTGTAGTCAGCAATGCAGTAGCTGATCCAACATCCGTCACTGCAGTCAGCGAGATTTATTGAACTAAATTGCTCTACGTTAGAGCATCAATATCCTCTGCCAGTGCTGCTGCATCTATAGTGTTTTATGTCATAGCTTATATTTTGTGGACCGGCGACATTGTCAGGAATGGCATTCATATTCCCATCAGATACCCTTCTCTTGTAACCAATTTTGAGATACTGTATATACAGTACTTTTCAAATATTCTTACAGGATGCCTGAAAACTATATTGACTTCAATATGAAATGCAAGTCTACATTTGAATTGATTTGTTGGCATCTGCTGCTGCTGCCTGGAAAACCTAAGGCGCTGTCGAGAAGGCACTATGTATCTTTATCAGACAAGTGTCTCTTATATTTCCCACAAATGTGTTAGGTCTCACTGACGGTGCATGACTGGTTGGAATTTAACATTTATTAAAAATGAAGCACGAACATCCATAAATAATGAAGGTTTCAAGTAAACACTGTGCCTGGCAAAAAAATAAAAAAAAAAATGGAACACCGGCATCCATAAATAATGACGGCTTCGAGTGAACAGAGAGCCCAATATGAGACGCTGTGTGACAACTACTAAACTACTGACAAACAAAATCCAAATTAGCATCAATCTCTGAAGCGGCCACCACTGAGCTTCAGGTGTTCCTCAGCCCACAGTGGATCCAGTGCAGCTAAGTGAGCTGCCAGCGCTGCACAGGAGAGAGCCGACGGAGAAGCGATGCCTGAGGAAGCCCAGACAACAGTAAGGAAGAGAATATGTTTTTTTATCTGCACAGCTTGATTATGATTGAATGAAGCCAAGCATGAACTTTAATTACTGCTTACACCCTGGCTGTTTGTGACTGTGTATTGAATCAGCTTAAGACACACAAAAGGGAGGCTGAGGCGATACATCACAGTGGCAAACATCTATCACTATAAAAGGCTGTTTTAGAACAAACAGTGATTAAAGTGGGGAATCTTAAAACCTTTGCCCCAGCCCATCTTTTTAATGTGTGCTTTTAATTCATCCAGTTCAACTTCACAGCTGAAAACATACTTTACAGCGTAAAGTGCTCTTGTCTGTTACACAGAAAAAGGTTAAATACATCTTCAAAGTACTCCAAAAAGCTCTGACAATCATGACGTGCCATGTACTTTTCTCATTTACGTTTCTTAAGATTATTTCAGAACAGACTGGTACTTTTACTAACTGGAGCCGACAGTTTGTGTAATACCACTGAGACACAACTTAAGAAAAGTGAACTACTGCACAAAAGTATGCCGTTTACTCGGCACCACCCCGCTAAGCCGATGCCATCAGTGAGGACATGTCGAGTTCTTGGTCCAGAGAACACAGCATCAATAATTCAAATTGTAAAACTCACTCAACTTAATGAAGTAATGCATGCGAAAGAGAGAAAAATTACAAGCAGCTGAGAGTAGCGTTCAATGTTTGACAAGTTGGCAGAATTTGCCTCCACTTCATATATCATGGCATTTATTGTGTCATGCACATCCCACTATATGTGGACAACTGCAACATGTATGTAAAATAGGAAGGAAATAACATGTGGTCCAATTAATCCCACCAGTTTAGACTGCAACTGGGTTTTTTTGTGTTTTTTTTCAGCAGTGTGTTTTTAAGGACATTGATGACAAAATATTGTATTATATTGCACACATTACATTAAATAATCCAGTGTGAGTGCTGCTCAGCACATATTTTCTGTCTATCCGTTAGAGGTGAAACAGTGAATGTCGACAAGTTTCTGGTCGTGTCGACTACATAAATCATAGAGTCACATTTTTAGGAGTTCCTCGTGTAGAATGGAAAATGAGTTTTGAAATTTCACTGCCTGGTGATGTAATCATTGGGTCACCGGTGTGCATTGACAACCCTATCCCCCTCAGTGATATCTTATAAGATATGAGAACAACATCATACTCATTGTAGCTTTAATACACCCTGATTAGGCAAAACAATTTCAAGAACTATGCCCTAAATGGCCCGATTAGTATTCAATTCATTCGCAGAGCTGGCCTATATTACATCTTGGCCAAATAGAGCAACACAAATAGCATCCATCTATTATCCAAACCGCTTATGCTGTTTTAGGGTCGCGGGGCACTAGAGCCGATCCAAGCTGTCATTGGGTGAAGGCAGGGTAGACCTGGACAAGTCGCCTGTCTATCTTCACACCTACAGGCAATTAAGAGTCCAATACACATAACCTGCATGTCTTTGGACTGTGGGAGGAAGCCGGAGAACCCAGAGAGAACCCACGCTGAGAACATTCAAACTGCCCACGCCAAGATCCGAACCCCCGCCCCTCTTGCTGTGAGGCGACAGTGCTAGCCACCACACCACTGTGCAGCCACACAAATAGCAGTAGTGTTTAAACCCATGCAGAGCGAAACTTGAATGGCATGTGGTGAATAGCCAAGTGTGACTCACTGCATGATATTTCATCCGACATATCCCCACAGTCGTCCTCCCGGTCGCAGCTCCAGGCCGGAGGTATACATCGTCCGTTCTGGCAGGAGAACTGGTCGGCCTGACAGGGCTGGGCTGAGAGAGGAGAAAGAAGCCACATAATTCAATCACGAGTGCATACGTCAATGCAGGATGTGCACAACAACCCTAATGATCACTACATCACCAGGATGTCAATGTCCGCCCAGTGCAAACTTTTTAACACTCAATCACACAGTGGAGCAGGGAAGGTCTGAAAGCCATGGTAAAATGTGCTGCTGCTTGACGGGCTGTCAGAGACACGCTGCCCGGCCATGGAGAGCATGCATGGGCAGCAGACAAGGGATGTCTTACTGATGAGGGGTATGCATGTCAATCTGACGATTAGGGAGCATTCATCATCCCCTGGCTAATGCTCATAGATTGATCCTCTGAGGATAAAAAGCTTCGGAGAAGCACCATTGAGGACATGGGAGGGATGTGATGTACTGTAAGTGTTCCTGACATACAGTTGCCTCTCGTAGGTGCTACAACTCTTTGATACTGGAGAGTGCTCTCACACGTCGGGATTGATTGCACTGTACCGAAGCCACTAGAGAGCCGCGAGGCATTGTGATGATAACGGCCTTGACAACATCGGACCCCCTATGGTCAGGAATTTAATGAATGAGGCATAATTGTATTAAAAGATGTTGGAGAAAATTGTTTTCTTCCTTACTGTATAGATGAGCTTTGAATATCACAGTCTACATAAGCTTTATAGAAATGAGTCACAAAAGGTCGACCCTGGAACCACAATATGTCGTTCTGATATCACCAATTCAGAAAATTACACTTTAGCGTTCATTCATAGAATACAATTAGAATTATTGAATTATAGAATTATATATAAATACATCGTAAAATGATGGAACTACAGCCAAAGCTACACTGACTAAGACAAACATACGAGTGGTACGGTACCCACCTGAGCATGTGGTGTTGGCCTCATCCTCATTGTTGCCACAGTCGTTCGTTCCATCGCAAAGCCATCGCTTGGGAATGCAGCGATTGTTGTTGCATTTGAACTGATCAACAGGGCAGGTGTGATTATCTGCAAAGAGTTCAAACAGCAAAATAAGTCAACTTACACATTCAATTTAATATAATTCATTTAAAAAGCTAAAAAAACAAAAAAAACATGACATTCTCCATGTTCCATACCCACAGCCAAGGTAGCGGAAAAGTTGTGTTTTTCTTCATATTCAACTTTATCTCTTAGTCCTACAGGGGGAAACACTTCCTTGTTCACATAGAATTAATGAAATCCCATTAAGAAGCTGTGAATACAGTCTCCAGCTAAACTAATCTTGCACTGATAGACCAACAAGCCGTGTAAGGAACCATAAAGGGGAAGGGTGTTTTAGAGGAGAATCTCATTCATGTTTCTCCTTGGTGGTTTGTCCTTTAATTGGGAGTAATGGTGTCCCCATAACATTTTTACAGTGGTCTTAAGTATATTTGTAATGCTGCTTTAGTCCCTTGATTTTAGTTTTATTTAATGCCACTTTCACATGATACTGGAACTAGCAGCCAAGCTACTTATTTTTATTTCCATTCATGTCATTTAACTGTAATTACACATTTCACCATCCAAATTGATTAAGCCTCACCCATAAATCAAATTAAATGTGAGCAAATGTATATTGCGACCTAATAAATTACCCTCAATTTTGAGAATACCTTTTTTTTTTAATGCCAAATGAAGGGTGTGCTACCCTGAGAAATAAGAGGTTAAATAAGAGGTTGTGTGAGGCTGGCAGTGAGAGACTGATCAAAATGCAATGGATTGCAATCACTCATTCAAAACACAACATTCATCAATCTTCAAGTACAATTTTGGGCCGATGAATTCTCTGGATTATTCTCCGGTTAGTTGATTGTAAAAGTACATCCTATCCCAGGAGACAAGATAGTGGATTTTTAAATTGTAATAATTCTGGCAGAGGATTGGATAATGTTTTTTTGCCTCTAGAAAAAAAAAGAACCATTATCCAAGTGTAACAAGGTATTTATCCGACTGATTTGTTAAAGAGCAAAATTGCTTCAGCAAGAGCGAAAGGGGAGACAGCAGTGTGGAGGAGGAACACTATTCACCCTTTCTCCCGTGACATTTAAGAACATAGAAGTTGACAGCAGGAGAGAATCAGGCTTAAAAAAAAAAAAAGCTTGTGCTTTTCTTGCTTGCTGCATGGTTGTGCGTGTCAGTGTAGCAACATGTTTCAGGGGTGTCTGTACATGCAATATGATTGTGTGTTTGCACGTAGTGCCTGCAGCACAGACAGATTGTAACATCCTCACAGCAGCTGTGGCTCTCCTCATCGCTCCCATCCAGACAGTCATCGTCTCCATCACACTTCCACAGGGCCCGTATGCAGCGTTGATCGTGGCACTGGAACTCATCGTTTTTACATCTCTGTGGCTCCGAGCCACCGCCGGAAGCATCTGGGAGAAAGAGTGGCGAGTCAAAAAATTAAACCAGAGACTTCCTATGAAGTATGTGTTTAGGGGTAATTATAGGCGTTGCTTTAATAGCGCATAAAACATGTTAATAATGTCTCATAACCCCATGCGTAAAACAACTGAGAGTTGGCTTACATTTTATGGAAACCCACTGGGATCATTTCCCATCCGTATTTATTATTTTAATAGCTGATTTGCATGTGAAAAGATAAGGTTAGTATTTGATCTTTGTCCCATAGGATGAAGCCAGGATTACAGGATGCTGGTACCGGATGATCTTAGGCCTCTCGCTCTGTCTGATTCATTATGTCCTCCTACCTGCACAGGTGACATTGTTCTTCTCCAGAAGCTGGTTGTCAGCGCAGGCACATACTCTGCCTCCTGGGATGGCAAGGCAGAGGGTACCGCAGCCCCCATAATTCACACTGCATGCGTTGTCACCTGGAGAAACAGATCCCACATAAGGTGTCTTTCTCATTTAAAGCTCCATTTTCTAAAGCCCGCCTAAAGTGCCACAGATTTCTGTTGTTGTTTTGTCTACTTTCCCTTTGTACAGTGAACAGCAGAGGTTCAGCTGTCACTTTAAACCTGGGAGAAATAAATCACCTCATTGATACAAAACACATGTCCCGTCTTTGAGAGACATGCGAGGTGTACGCCACGTGATCTATAACCGCACGCCGAGTAAAATATTGGGAACGCTGTAGGTGAGGGACATTTGACATTTTTATCTTTCTCAGAGGAATAATTTGTCTCTCTGGACAAAGAGGGGAAAAAATACTGTCACATATAAAGTTAAGTCATAAGACACCTTTGTCACTTCCATTTAACACGCAGCCAAAGGCAGCGCCTGAGCCAATGAGATAACACTTTTGGTTTTGTAAGAGCCAATCACTAATACTCAGAAGACTGGGCAGCCAATTAATCTATTCAGTCACATGAACAAAGGAGAAATGTCCAGCGGAAATTCTCTGCATGAAGTGAACTAGGCTGTGCATGCAGAAGCCAGCCATTCATCTGTATTATAGCCTTGATATTACACTTTCCTACTTTCAATCCATGGCTTTAAAGTTCTTGACTGAAACGTGTGTCATGAGTCGAAAACCACTTCACTGGAACATAGAAATATATATACAGTATCTCTACATTAGCGTCAACCTCTCCTGATGGAGGGCTGGGTGTCTGAGAGCTGTTTTTGTGTGCCCATTGTAGGATAGCAGAAGACATGCCCTCCGTGCCCATATCCAACTCCTTTCTTTCAGCTTTCTAACAGCATGAATCCGTCATCATTTGCTACAGAATTGAGCAGACCCCTTCAAGCCTTGGTCGTAGAGAAGAGCCCAGAGGGAAGTTAAAGGCACTGTCAATGTTGATCAAAGCACGCGTCTACACCGTGAAACAATATGCCAATTGTTGGACAATAGATATACTTGTGAAATTCCAAGTGTGTATTTCACCTTAAGTGCGCTCCATTAATGGAGTGTGTATAGGGTTTACGAATGCCCGGACACACAGCACAGAGTGCTTCTATAGTGGTTATAAGTGCCGAGCGTTCTCTGTAAGGGAAGCTGTGGTTCAGCGGCACTAGAAGAGGAGTAAAAGGAGGATAAGCAGCCAACCTTGCTGACTCGGTGCATCATAGACGCGTAAGCCGAATAGTGGTGGTCTCTCGCTCCGCAGCAGAGTGACGTCGCCCGTGGTCAAGTCCAGCTGGAACACCGAGGCATTCATGTACTCCGTCCAAAAGATGAAATTACGATAATGAGAGATCCCGAACGGATGGTTCAGCTCTTTCCCATTGTACACCACCTGGAATATGAAGGGAACATGCATTGTAATCAAGAGATTAGGAGGGCGAAGGAAAGATGCCATCAGCAACAAAAGAATCCATCATCTCAAACGAGGTTCGAGCTGTTTGAATATGGGCTGAGAAATGATTTGATCAAAGTATACGATGGATGTGATTCAATATATTTGCACAAATGTATTCACACACTGTTGTCTGCTTATAATAATGTTTGCTAGAATATTGGCATTGATTAAATAGCATTTGCAAACAGTTAATTAGCTTAATACGTCGAAGGGAGCAGTCAGCGAAGTCTGTCTGGCATTTATTTTGGACCCTTATTTGACCATATATATACATATATTTTTTTTTTTTCTGTGTTCATTGACTGTTTTACGGTGTGAAACATCTTCATGTTGACGCAATGAAATTACTTTCAAATTTGCATGTTTATTTGATTCAATCGGGATCTAGAACTCAACCCTCTGGCCCTGTATTCAAATCTCACGATCAGCCTAACCTTGAAGTCTACCTGAATCCCAGCTCATGATTACTGCAAATGAGTTTCAGAGTCATTGAACTACCACATATTGACACTCACCATTCGCCCAGTCCCATTGAGATGAATCTTCTCGATGTGATCGTAGTAGGCGTCACACCAGTACATGGTACCGGTGCTGTGGTCCAGAGTCAGACCATTGGGCCACAGCATGTTGGAGGTGACGAAGATGCGGCGGTTGGATCCGTCCATCCAGGCTTTCTCTATCCGGCCTATGCTGTCATTGACCTCATCCTCCTCCCAGTCCGTCCAGTACATCCAGCTATCATACAAACGGATACACACAATTATTGCACCAATAAACTGGTGTAATAACGCGGCGCTTTAGTTGAGCCGAGATCTATAAGTCATCCCCCGATCCAGCCTCACGCTCATCACATTCCCCATTCAGTCTGAGGCAGTTCATTTCAGCTGTCTCCTCATTCATCCCTGCCCTTACTCCTTGTCACGCTGATGTTGAATGGTTGTGCCTGTTGCTCCCTTCATCAGCTTGCTCCTGCTTTGATTCCTTATCAATCAACATACACGTGACAGCGTGTTTCTGTAGGCTTCTCTCAGAATGATGTATGCAATATCACAATGAAATGTGCCTTGTGGGTTCTGTACACCCATGGGAAGGCATGCCTGTGCTCCCTGGTGAGTCTGACACATGCTGCTTTGATTCTACACTACCGGTACTGCCAAATGCAACTTAATAACCATTTGTTCAGAAAACCAATTTCATGACAAGAGTGTTCCCACTGAAATGGAAATAAACTGGAATCCAGATTTCCCATATGTAAAAAACCAAGTAATCAAACATCCCTGGCAGTCAAAAGAGAGTGCATCGTAGCTTAAGAAATTATTCAGACTTATCAAGTTAAAGTGCTGCTTGACTGCACATCAAAGCAAAGTTAGAAGTCTCACAGTCTCCCCAACCCCCCACAAAGAAACAAAGTTTTTCCAATGCATCCTGTGTACAGTATGCAGAGACTGCAACTCCCAGTGGGCCTGTGGTATTTGAAATGGGATTGGGTCAACGATCTGACATGATCTGTTCTCTAGTAACCATGCCCAGGGGATTTGCTCCGTTTGAGTGTTGCTGACTGAGCCATGTGGCCCTGTTTCTCATCAATGACAGAGGGTTGGCTAAGGGCAGATGAAACAGAATGGATTAAGGAGGTAAATGAAGACTCTCTGTCTTGAAGTCATCTTTACGATCTCGTGAATTATTCAGCAATGCTTCACACTCTCAAGCAGACACGCACACACACACACACACACACACACACACACACACACACACACACACACACCTATTTGCACAGAGACATGCTTGAGCACCATATCAAATGGACACACCATGCACTTGCATTGCCATGAATAGAAGAAAGTAAATACGTCTTCCAACTTTTGAATTTAATAAATGTGTCAATTGAATACTATTTATTCCATATTTTCATGCATGTAAAGCTGCAATAATTAGTCAATTAATCAATTAGCCGATCCACACATTGATTAAATATGTTTCTGGTTTTCACAGTAATCCAAATATCTTTGAGTTTTGGAGTGTTTATTGGATGACACAAGATGTTTGAAGACTTTGACCTTGAACTGTGTGTACCCATGATGGCAGTTTTTTCGAATTTGCTGATATTTTATAGGACAAACCATATTCAATTAATCAATAAAAAATGAAGTGTTAAACGATAATGAAGATAATCGTTAGTTGCGGCCTTATTTTCATCATATGCGATCTTCTATTCTATGTTAGAGAGTGTGTACATGCCCTGTACATGTTATGTGAATACATGTATGAGATTGCTAATGTCGCACGGATAGCAAGGACTGTTAAGTTGACACTAGGAGTCCTTATCTTGTCAACACAGACTGGAGGCGCCAACAGAGCAGAAAATAAGGCAGCCAGAATGCAGTCGAGGAATCAGTTGGAGAGGTGCATCCATTTTACCTGAAGAGACTCTTTCAGCAGCGCAGATAGAGATCAAAGGACTGTCGGGTTTAGGCTGAACGCTCCCTCGGAGGCCCAAAACTAGCTTTTCTAATCATTTGTGCTGTCAGCGGGAGGGTCGGAGCAAAAGTTATTAATCCTTCTACAAAAATAAAATGACATAATATTCTCCGCCCTGAACACTGCTGTACGCCGTATCCGTCAGGGCGGAAATTCTGACACAAGACCAGCATGCTATTTTCTCATTAGTCTCCCAAGTGTACGGCTGTGTTCGCACCTCAGTTGTTTCTATTGGATTTCTCCTTTACACAAGATGAAGGTATCGATTTTAAGTTTTAAAATCAATGCGTTTTATTTCCTTCCATATACAGGCTGCAGATGCGATGTGTATTTGGATGTTTAAATCGGTGTCGTTGTTACGAGAGATAACGGTAAATAGCAGAGGTGTGGACTCGAGTCATGTGACTTGGAATCGAGTCAGACTCGAGTCATGAATTTGATGACTTCAGACTCGACTCGACAAAATGTACAAAGACTTGCAACTCGACTTGGACTTTAACATCAATGACTCGTGACTTCACTTGGACTTGCGCCTTTTGACTCGAGAAGACTTGCTACTTCCCATGAAAACTGGGGAAGAAAATGTTCACACGGCCACGCCGCTCTCAGTTTATCTGCATCTGTGAAAAAAATGTGCACCACCTGTATGCATGCAGAGAGCACGCGCGCTGCCTGCACGACATCCAATCACTGTAGTCCCACGTTGTTTTGATGTGACAGTATCTAAGCAGGCACGTTGCAAGACAACCAATGAAGCACAAGCAACAACGCGCCAGTTGGCAAAATGATACCGAAGATAGTTTCGTTTGGCTATAAAAATTACGAGCTAATCGACAAAAAAAAGAGTTGCAATTTGCAAAACATGCGGGTCGAATATTACAGACGGAGCTGCCACAACGTCCAACTTTGTTCGACACCTGAAGTTGCACAAAGAAAGGTAAGTTTTGAACGAATGCTAAGCACCTTATCGGATGTACCGTAACTTACTAGCTAGCTGCTGCATATTTACTGTATCAACGAGAGAGTAAACGCACGTCTCCCTTGCTGGTTCATGCTTACAAAAATAGGGATTTTTTAACCCTGATTATATGAGGTACATGAGTGTAGCACACTCAGATGGAAAACCTCGCCAACATCATGTCAACGTCCGTTTTAAAGTACCATAACACAGTCACAGTAGATCCACCATTAGCCTTCCCTTTTCATATCAGGGGTTGTATTCGCTATAACTACCGCCTCGCTATACGGGCGCAGGGTCTGTTATCAAGAAATAACAGACCGCATTCTACATTGGAATTCAACCAAGCCATGTAATAAAATAAAATAATAACGATTATAGTAGTAATGTTCAGAGATGCAATAGATTATTATAGTGCAGTTCTTAACTAATGGGAATATTGTTTAGCTTGTTTTTGGTTTACTTTAGTTATTTAATTTATTCAATTATTTTGTTTTGCTATACTTTTCATGCCAACTTGCCATGGCCCCCCTAGCACCTCCTCGCGGCACCCAGGGGTCCCTGTCCCCACTTTGAAAACCACTGCTATAAAGCATATGACTTCAGTTGCTTGAGAGAAAGGGCTTTCTTATGACTTTTGAAGCAGTGAAAATGTTCTTAATATTGCATACACTGAAACTGAAATGTATTATCGTATACCGTAGTGTACAATAGACAATGAATATTAACACAACAACATTGATATGAGTAAAGAGTATTTTCTCTGTTACAGGTATGAAGAATCAGCCATGGTGGCATCATTCTGCGTCCCCATCGTGCACAAATGACTGACAGACTTTTGGCCAATTTGATCTTTTGCAAATGCAATGCAGTATAGGGGCCTCCCTCCACCTGTCCACAGCACGCATGCGCTCACACACTCACTCTCTGCTCATCACCTGTCCACACAGCTCACTCACTCTCTGCTCATCACCTGTCCACACAGCTCACTCACTCTCTGCTCATCACCTGTCCACACAGCTCACTCACTCACTCTCTGCTCATCACCTGTCCACACAGCTCACTCACTCTCTGCTCATCACCTGTCCACACAGCTCACTCACTCTCTGCTCATCACCTGTCCACACAGCTCACTCACTCTCTGCTCATCACCTGTCCACACAGCTCACTCACTCTCTGCTCATCACCTGTCCACACAGCTCACTCACTCACTCTCTGCTCATCACCTGTCCACACAGCTCACTCACTCACTCTCTGCTCATCACCTGTCCACACAGCTCACTCACTCTCTGCTCATCACCTGTCCACACAGCTCACTCACTCTCTGCTCATCACCTGTCCACACAGCTCACTCACTCACTCTCTGCTCATCACCTGTCCACACAGCTCACTCACTCTCTGCTCATCACCTGTCCACACAGCTCACTCACTCACTCTCTGCTCATCACCTGTCCACACAGCTCACTCACTCACTCTCTGCTCATCACCTGTCCACACAGCTCACTCACTCTCTGCTCATCACCTGTCCACACAGCTCACTCACTCACTCTCTGCTCATCACCTGTCCACACAGCTCACTCACTCACTCTCTGCTCATCACCTGTCCACACAGCTCACTCACTCACTCACTCTCTGCTCATCACCTGTCCACACAGCTCACTCACTCTCTGCTCATCACCTGTCCACACAGCTCACTCACTCACTCTCTGCTCATCACCTGTCCACACAGCTCACTCACTCACTCTCTGCTCATCACCTGTCCACACAGCTCACTCACTCTCTGCTCATCACCTGTCCACACAGCTCACTCACTCTCTGCTCATCACCTGTCCACACAGCTCACTCACTCACTCTCTGCTCATCACCTGTCCACACAGCTCACTCACTCACTCTCTGCTCATCACCTGTCCACACAGCTCACTCACTCTCTGCTCATCACCTGTCCACACAGCTCACTCAAGTCTCTATGGAGTCATTCCAGTTATATTATCAGGTTGGTCCAGTTTTTCAGAAGTGATCATTTTGAGGAGTGAGGATTTTATTGATGACATGTTTAAAAAAGTTCAGGCTAAAAGGACCCATGTCTATTTGAAAGTTAAACTGTTTTGCAATATGAGGTCAATACAACACAGGACTGAAGTTGCTGTGCATTGTTCTAGTGCAATATGCTGTTGAAATACAAGCATTTTTTGTGAAAATGTTTACTGTATTTGATTAATGTCATTGTATAAAAAGAGGTTTAAATAAATACAAATCTTACAGACATACATGATTTGTATACATTTTATTTCTGTGGTAAGAGGACTTGAAATGACTCGAAACTAAAATGGTAGGACTTTGGACTCGACTTGAGACTTGTTGGCTTTGACTTGTGACTCGACTCGGGACTTGCCTCATCTTTGACTCGACTTGACTTGGGACTCGAGGGCAAAGACTTGAGACTTACTTGTGACTTGCATAACAATGACTTTGTCCCACCTCTGGTAAATAGTAAACGTAATAGTTATTGTGGACTTGCACAATTAGGTACAAGTGCACAAAGCAAAACCAAGTATGAATAAGTTTTGGGTTTTGGTTTGGTGTATTTACCTACAGCAGTGAAACGGCTGTGTCTGGAGAAATGTTTGGAACAACCCCCTCGAGGCTTGAAAACTAATCTCTGACTGCTATGGATTTGGTTTGTGTTAATACGATTTAAACCTTAAAGTGTTAATCCTTAAGATCCTTAAGACGGTCAATGAATTTGAGCTTTGCAGCATCTCCTCAATATGTTAAATACCATCTCTGCTGGTGATATCCTCCATATATATATATATATATATATATATATATATATATATATATATATATATATATATATATATATATATATATATATATATATATATTTGCATAGGAATGCAAAAGAGATGATCTATAAGCCAAAGGAGAAACAGCTATGAAATGTGTTAATTGGTTAACGAGCTGGTGGCTGTGGTTTATGTTCAGGCAACAACATGACCTACCGTTTTCTTTCACCAAAAAAAATAAAAAATCAGCCCTGTACTCGTTAGAACAGCAGATGTTCTCTCAGTTTCACTACGCCGGTTTACATTTACATGTTTTCTTTTAAAAGACACATGACGTGATCCTCAGTCCAAGCAGATGTCTGCTAAAACAGATGATCGCCACGATTAACATTTGAGGCAAAGTGATATTTATATCTACAAAAAGGCACAGAAATAAGACGTGAGAAGGAGCTCAAAAAAGATTTTTCTTTTTTTGCTACTTGACATTCAGTGAAAAAAATAAAAATCGCAAACTTGCAATAGGTAAAAAAGGCAAAAGCAAAAAAATTTAAAAAGATTAAAAAACGAACACGAAAACTGCCACTGCCTATTTTTTAGTTTTTTCTTACTTTCAGTTGTCACTTCTATCAAAAATATTATTACCCTTTTATTTTGAAATCACGTAGACACCGACACATGCATGGTCCAGTTTTTCAAACTTGTCCACACCAGAATCACACCAAAATCACTTTTACACCTGAAAACCGTCTTCAAGCTGGCTGCTGGTATAAGCAGTATCAACACATTCTCACCCCAATGCATCAAATACCTGCAGCTTTGTCAGTGCTCCTAAGCTTCAAACTAAAATACTTTACATCACTTTTCCTTTCTGATTCACCGGCACCTTGGATGTCTGTACATCTCCCTTAAAAAACACAAAATAACTAAATTATTCAGGCTTTTTTTTTTTGTCCAAATTTCTGAACTGAACATACTTTTTTAAATGTTTTTTTTTTTTTACTCAAGCAGCAGCAAGAGTAAGCTTGCTGGAGCAGCCTTCACACACTGAAGCTGACAGGAAGAATATATTTGGACTGAAGGGCTCGGCAGTGGCAGCACAGTGCTGAGGAGCGGACGTAGAGCTCTGCACCCTCGGGCCTCGCTGCCCCAACTCTCCGGGCCGGTCCCGTGGCACGGCTACCGGCGGGGCGCGCTGCTGCACTCTGCTCACCCGGGACCGGATTCAGCCATCACCCCTTGTTGCTGTGACAGGCTTCTAGTGACACATTAGGCCCTCATGCTCCCCTCCAGAGCCCCAATGATAGTTTAAAAAAGACATTGTCAGCCATTTTTTTTCACTGTCAAATTTTTTGTTGAACACGCGGGCGACTGTGGCTCAGTGGTTAGCAGGTCAGACTTTAAATCAGAGGATCGGTGGTTCGATCCCCGGCTCTGCTAGTCCATGTCAATGTGTCCTTGAGCAAGACACCGTTGCTGTGTCTACGGTCTACTATATAGCATGAAAGTCGCTTTGGATTAAAGCGTCAGCTAAATGAAATGTAATAAAGTAGAGATAAGTAGCCATTTAGTAACAAAGAGCATGATGCCATGGGTTATTTTCCTCCTGCCCAATTTTTTGGAGTCCCCAGCCACTTCTGACCTTTTTTTGAACTACTGGCTAGATTTTCTCTTTCTCGCGTGTTTGTTTTTTTTCCTGACCTGTTCAGAGGGTCGACCACGATGGCCCGGGGATGTGACATGTTCCCTTCCAACAGAGTCTTCCTGGTCAGGGAGGCTCTCTCCAGTCTGGCAACACTGATTGTCTTCCTGTAGCCATCGTTGGTCCAATACAAGTTATTCCCAATCCAGTCCACTGAGATTCCTTCAACATTGTCAAGTTCTACAACAGAATCAACAGGAAGGAATTAAACAGAATCACCGAACCTGTTTTCTAACACTTTCTCTTCATGCAGTACTGTGACTTGGATTGAATTTCCTAAAAGATGTTTAAACTTTTAAAGATGAAGTACAATACAGGAGTAATACATGTTGAGTAGGCTTGTGATTTGAGTAGATTAGGAGTATGTGAAATGGCTCTAACCTTACATTAATGCCAGGAAAGAATGACTAATATAAAACAGTGCATAATGTCAGTTTAATTAATTCTAAAAGAAATGCTGCAGTAAGTAAAAAAAAAAAGCAATTTAGACCCACCATCTTTGAGTATCGTCTCTCTGCTGTTTCCGTCTATTTTTTGTCTCCCAATGAGGAAACTGGTGGTGTCAGCAAAGTAGATGTGACCCGTTTCTGCGTAGTAGTCGATGGCTCGAGGGTTGACCAGGTCCTCGATTGGCACGATGTGCTCATCGCTGGACTTGATATTCATATCCAGGCCTCGGATGACCCCAGGACGCCCCTTACCATAGAACAGGAAGAGATCGTTTTTGGGCTCTGCAAGGCAAGAAAGGACGGACCCATTTTTACTGTTATTGTCAATTAATTGGTCTAATTCATCAGTGCTGATCCCAGCATTAAACCCTCTTTCTGGCCACATTGTTCTTATATGTGCACCAGAGCCAGGGCCATTCATTCACATTAATGGAGCCAGTAATCAGTGCCAATGACTTTACTGTGTCCCTTCAATCATGCTCCTGCTACAAAGCTGCCATGACAGTGGGACAGGGGAAATGCTTGAGCAAACAGACAATGGCAATACTTACCGTGGCTGTGAACACAGCTTTTGATCTAAAATAACAGGGCGCCTGTGCACAAAGGCAAACAGAAAGGCCTAGAAAGCTGAGGCAGCTCCTCTGCGGCCCGTCTGCCGCTCAGGGGGTTGTATGTTCTCGAACCCTTTGGGATCCACCGAGGAGGCAGGAGGAGCAATGAAGGAGGGCTTCCAGTGAGGGAAGCGGACCTCTCCTCGCTCTCAGCCCCTACCCAGGAGACTGGGATGCTGGGGGTGAGGACCACACATGCCTCGCTTCAATTTATCATTTTGTGAGGGAGAGACCAACTACCCAGGAGACAATTAAGCATTGCAAGAGACCCAGATATCAAACCCCACGGTGACTGCTGTATGAAGAAGCACTACCATTTAGCACCGAATCTCATTATGCTTATGGAGACGGAAAGCGCGAGCAAGAGAAAGATAGCTGGTGTCATCAGAACATCTATGAGGGAGGCATAAATCAAATGTGTCACGGCAAGCCTCCCAATGCTTCGTTATCCCGATCGAACAGTGGTGGGCCCTCGGATTGTGTCATCAATTTGATCTTCTGCTTTTATTGTCAAGTTCACAATGTCCAGCAATTGATCAGAGCAGCCAACAAATGCAGCAAAACTTAAATCCTCATTACGACAATAATCAATCAGGCTCGGGACAGGTCGATATCAGGACGTCACTTTCAAATGGGTCCATGTCCAGCAGCGGTCATCTTTATCACTGTCAGTCTGTGGTTGAGGCATGTGTGGCACGCCCCCGGCTCTAACATGACACATGACCTTTACAGGCACATGTCAATATAAAAAAAAAAAGCCAATGAAGGATATACATTTTTAGGAGACATGTACTAAAATACAGAATGACGCACTTATTTAAATCCAAGGTGAAATATGTACTGACTTTTACAGGACTGTCCATCGGAGCCCAGGCTGTAGCCGGTACGACAGCGGCAGCTTCTGGACTTGTAGCTGCCACTCAGAAGGCAGATATGGGAACATCCACCCGGTTTTCCGTAAGAAGCTATTTCACATGCTTGACTCCTGACTGTGGACATAATCATGAAGGACAGAGAAATCATTACAAGCCAATGAAGCATCCTCTTTCTGTACTTACACAGACTCCAGCTTCTGAGTCACAAGATGGAGAAGACTCTGACACACACTTGCGCATGTTAACCTATATATGTATAAATAAAGAAAATCCTTTACCTTTTGGCTGAGTGAGTTTGTGGTAAACACGGAGTCCTCTAGTATTCCCCAGGCTGGCCAGTGTCCTGCTCTCCTCTGTGATGTTGAACCTGTGGATCCGTAGCAGCTCCACAGGGTAACTCCCTTTGGAGGGGTCAGACTGGGTAGCATAAAGGTAGTCCTCAAACACAGCTAATGCATAAATGTATGACACCTGCAAAACAAGGAGATCCATGGTGTTTGTTTCGTGTTTTTAACATCACAAAGCCTGAAGCCAAAAATAAGTAAAATCACAAGAGAAAAAGACAACAACAATATTTTATTAATTTCATCATGCGGCGAGCACGAGGGTGGCGGGGTAGTGCTGTCTGTACATTTGGCAGCCCGCATGGACTCAAAGGCTGGACTCCCTGGGGACGCTGGCTGTGACCCCTCAGCCTCCATGCTGCATCGAGCAGGCTGACACCCACGCAGAGCACCATGCCTGGATGAGCTGTGTTCACAGGAAGTACACCTAAGCTCTCTGGGTCACACCTTTACTTCAGGGGCATGAGAAACATGCGTCAGAATAAATAAAATATAATATAAACAAACCACTCAACCGTTTCTCTCTATGCAATTTGGCCTTGACACTCTACTTTCAAAGCAATTTCACACCCTACTTAAATGGGTGTGCATATACTGTACTTGCATCTTTGCCAACAGCAAAGGGTTGGGAGGGCGAAATGGAAATAGAAAAGCAGGATTGTAGTAATTCACAGATGAGAAGTCCAATTAAATGTTCTTACTTCTCAAAACTGTTTAACATTAATGTGCAGCAATACAAAAGTCTCTATCCTAGAAATAATTGTGTCATGTATAGGTGTGCATACAGATATATATATATATTACTGTGTAGGAGTTGAGAATTGGGGGAACTGAATAAAATATTCAGATTGCAATTCTCAAGTAAACATATAATATGAAAGGGCCAAATCCATGAAAGGATTGTGCAGCTTTTGAACACAGCTAGACCTGCACAAATAAGACAAAGAGAAAACGTGCAATCTCAAAGCACCAGCAAACTGTGTTCCTCTGCACTTTGGACATATTCAAATGAGGTAATTTGGCACAAACTCTGCCCCTTTCTTTGCAAATGAGCTCAATTGTAAAAACAATCAAATTCATAAATATCAGCACTAAAAGTGACACTTGCAGCCGCAGTTGCAGTACAATTAAAAACATCTCCAGTGAGTTGGAGGTAACTGATCCGCATTCATAATTGGTGTCAGTATCATGGTATACTAAATCCCAAATACCGTTTCTCTCTGTCACATTTAAATGCCTTGCCTGAAGTATTGAGGAATGTGTCTGCATCTCGTCAGTCAGGAGCTTGCAGTCTGCAAATTAATTTGTTCTGCTTACTATTGGTGCAAAGTTAACTTTTATACTTGGGTACACATGGATAATAATGAGAGGCCAAAGAAAAGGCCAAATTACACTCTGCTGCAAAAACTCTATGGGCATATTTACACAGTATTATTCACCCAAAATATTTTGTGATTTAGTCCTTGAGATGGGGCAGATAGCAGTTGCAAGTGATGCAAAATTCATGATGATATCAGCGGCCACCGTCCAGCCTTTGTGAATTTGTACTTGAATGTCCTTGAAATTAACTTCATTTGGAAAATGATATCACATGGCAGAGTAGTCTACTGAGTCAAACTGTGAGCAAACCTGTTACTTCAGACCGCGGATACCATAGGCTATGACAGAAACAAAACAAAACAGAAAGCATATACAGTGCATGGAAAAGATTAAGAAAAGAGCTGAAAGCCATCTGCCGTTGTGGATGCAAGATCTGTCTAATGAGGCCAAAAGCTAGTGGAGGAGGCCATATTATGCAAAGAACACCTGCATAAAAAAGACGGTGTTTAAATGTAAAATTGTCCTTTCACATAAAGGGCGAGTATCTAAGTCTCAAGTTGCTTGAAAAGGCTTTTTAATGAATAGTCATAATCTGTGATGAAAGGCTTTAAGAGAGTACTACAGGAAAGGGACTCTCGATATGCTCATTTGGAAAACAGCCCCACAATTCAAGAACCATTACCATTCAAAAGACCTTTTCTAAGAACATTGAGCAGTGAATATACCACCTGCCTTGCACGGTGCCCTAAATCACAAAGTTAGAAAGACTTGCTCATGTAACAATGTGGAGTCTCTCAAATGAAGAGGAAGACAGCACTGATAAGAGAAACCAATTGTCTATTCAGAATCCCACTGACGTTTGTCCACAATGGATTCTTTATGAAGTGGAGCCCACAAAAGACAAACACAGCGCTTACAGTGAAACGTGACACTCACTTGGCTCCCGTGGATAACGGTGTGCCTGTTCTTGCCGTGGTAATCCACCACATCGATGTAATCCAGGTAGGCGTCTGCCCAGTACACCAGCTTCTTGACCAGGTCCAACGCCACAGCGGTGGGCTGCTCAATCTTATAATCCACCAGCCGGGTCCGGTTGGTGCCGTCCATGTTGCAGCGCTCCACCTTGGCCACGTTCCCATAGTCAGTGAAGAAGATCATTCTGCGGAGAGTGGGAGCGTTTAAATGGTTAAATGATGAAAAGTTGTCAACTTTTTTTGGGAGAGCAAAGTGTTATTCTTTGCTTCAATTATTCTAAGACTTATTTCTTATACATACAATAAACAAGATTTTTGTTCTTTACAGTAAACAGTTGCACATGTTTCTGGGTTGTTTAGTGTGATGCCGCATTTACTGTACCTCCAGCCATTTGATAAAACACTTAAATATATACATATATATTGATTTGACCACATGTTGAAGCAATGTGCATGGGGCTGTAGAGTGATAAGCTGAGTTGCAAACATTAGCATGGCCGCATAATAAGCGCACCCTGCTAACAAACTTAGTAATTAAGTCTGAGGCCAAGAGTTAGCATTAGCTAACTTCTTTAATGGGTTTACAGGTTATGCTGAAATAAGGTCCCTTTCACATCGGCCACATTGTGTGGGAGCCGGTCTTGAGTGTATATAGCTAGACTCAAGTCTTGAGTGTATATAGCTAGACTCAAGTCTTGAGTGTTTATAGCTAGACTCAAGTCTTGAGTGTTTATAGCTAGACTCAAGTCTTGAGTGTTTATAGCTAGACTCAAGTCTTGAGTGTTTATAGCTAGACTCAAGTCTTGAGTGTTTATAGCTAGACTCAAGTCTTGAGTGTTTATAGCTAGACTCAAGTCTTGAGTGTTTATAGCTAGACTCAAGGCCGATCATGTTTCCTGACAATTTAGATTTTGCTGTGTTTTTATCTGAGCGTTTTGTTTGCCAGAAACATTGGTTAGTCCACATCTGCAAAGCATTTTGCAATAAACTAAAGTATACCAATAATATTAATATTACAGCATACATTGTTATGCTACCTGCCCAGCACGATAGAGAATTCAATTAAATGAGAACCGTTGGTGGGTGGTAATCCAAAAAAGAGCTAAAAGTTAATATGTGGCTTACATTCATGAGGCAGTACAAACACTCCAGTGTTCATAGTTCAAACAGGCAGCGGTGGAGTAAGTATGCTCAACGTAAGCATACGCTATGTATTTAAAATACATATCACTCCTCCAGGTGGTGCTATGTCACATTTGTTTAACATTAAAACAAGATTAAAACTGAATCTACAAAGTACAGTAACAAGAATTAACTGCTGTTGGAGGAAACACAAACATATTTTCCTCTTAGATGTTGTGGAGTAGAAGAAAATTCAGTATGTTTACTTATTTATGTATTTCCAACAGCTGTGACCAGATTAGCCATACCAACATGGTGGTATGGTAGAATATCAAGGCTTTGTTTCTGTAAGTTTGATTAATTTAGCTTTATAGCAGCAAAAGAATAGGCAAAGTGATAAATATAAATATAAACAGATTAAAACAAGACATAAAAGGAGTTTCGAATTAATATTAGATTAAAGAAAGATGCAAAAAACTGCATCGGAATGTTTTGAAATGCCTTTTTAAAAATACCCAGCGAGGCTGCTTCTCTGATACATAGAAGCTCAATAACCTGGAGGCAAACGCAATAAAAGCAGCATTTCCCATTTCCTTTGTGATAATTTTGTGGACATTTAGAAGGCATGCTGCGGAGCACCTCAGGGTATGTGAGCAGACATACGATGATAGACAATGTGTGATGCACAGAGGAGCCGAACAGGGAGCCAGTGGATGGGAAGCCCTGCAATTCATGCACCGGCTCCAAGTATTCAAAACTGCTCAGTTCTGCATGTACAATAATTAACATGGAAGGTGTGTGCCGCGCTGTCTTGCTCTGGCTCCGAGAGGACGGAGCTCCAACAACCTCCAGCGATAACAAGCTACAGCCGGAGAGCGGCGGGAAGCCGACTTAATCTGCACGAGTCAAGTCGGGGGAGAGATGGGCTGCCCTCTGAACCCCGGACCAAGCTGTGCAGAAGAACTGTCGGCGTCAGCAAGATACCTATAGCTCCCCAAACAGGTGCACCTCCACGTGGCATACAAATTACAGCTTTCTGGGATTATGATGGTGCTGATGCTGTATTTGTGCATTCTGGAGCCACAACGAGAGCCATTTTGGATTTCTGGAAATTATAAAATAAACTGCATGGGACCGGTGAATATAAGTATGTGACTTACAGCGAAACAGAAGACTGAAGAGACACCAACAATGAAAGGCATACTCCAAATTATTGATATTTCTTACTTTTCTGTCCATTCTATACTGCAGTGGCAGCTACAGAATATCCTTCAGCTGCTTTCTTTAGATTTGCAGTTTTCAGTCTGCAATGCACCTTTACAATAAAACATGTATTATATAGTCAAGGACTCTGGCCTTGTGCACAATTACAAATATTTGCTTTTGGATGCAATCTGAATTTTATCAGAAAAAGGTGTCATCTGTTAGAGAAAAGCGGAATTTATTACTGTTAAAGAAAATGTAATCTTTTTTTTTTCTAATGCAATTCTGCAAAAATTCAGAATAATTTCATTACCTATTTTGACAGAAGCTTTATTTGTTTTTTAGTTGTCATCTATTTGTTTATCTAGATGCAGCCTTGATGTTTATGTACTACATAAAAAGTCATGCCAGAATGAGCCGACTGGATCTATGGACGTCGAGGTGTCGGTCATGGTATTTTGTACATTCATCATTCATGGACAATAAATCAATATGAACAGCTATGTCCTATAGTGCCACCATAACAATGACATTGTTAGGTTTTAGGGAAATATCTCAACAATTATGAAATGCATTACTATGAAAATGTATACATCCATGTACTCACAGGATGACATAACCGTCATAGTGATCCCCTAATGTTTAATCTAGCACCATCATCAGGTCTGAATTATTCTATGATAAAATACCTACAATACCAATTTTCATCTTTAAATAAGACAAATAAAAATGGACAAACTGTTGCCACAGAACACAATGCAAGCAGTAATGAAGTATTCCCAAAAACATATTTGGCAAAGCAAATGAGTAGTAATTAAACCTAATGTCCAGGGGCAGGGTGGACTCTGTGGCATAGTGATAGTGATTGATTATTGCACTGATCTACACACAATCATCTAGACCCCTAATCTCTTCAATCATGATTGTTTAGGATTTTCATATACAGAGTGCATCCTTTCCAGTCACACATACAAACGATAGGGTTCATGGTAAACACTAAAATAAAATGTAGCTCACAGGTAGCTTGAATTTTAGCAGATTAACAAACCATGCCATCATTGAAATCCTCCACCAAAAAGCTTTTTTAAAGAACAGAGGGACGGTTAGTCAAAAGGCTTTCCCTAATGCAAAGATAAAGACAGAGAGACTATCAAATAACAGTAAGAATTGAGTGTCAAAACAGAGCGTATTCTATAAACACTGTTCCTCACACGGTGCAGGTTTCTAACACATCCCTGATTCATGTTGTTTTCACTCCAATGCTCCAGGCTGACAGACATCTCTCAGACGGGCTTCTTCAGAAACAGCTGTACATAGCTCACCAATTAGAGGAGGAACTTCTTGGCAAACCTCTGTGTTTTATACGGAGAATCTCTAGCCGGCAACATGCACATGTAGATCCCTTGTGGGCCAGCGGACTCTATAGCCATACAACCCTCTATACACACACTTACATGTATGTGTGGGAGTCATGTGTGATTATGACAAACTTACTCACAGCAAGCTTAAATAGGAACTCTAAGGTATGAGATATTTACCATATCCCATATTGCCGTACAATGGCCGACCAGCATTTAACGAGAACGCAGAGAAATACAAACCGTCCGTGCCATTAAGAAACCAGCAGCTAATTATTTTGATGACACCCAATGGCTTTTAGTGGTAAAACAAGCTGTGAAATAAAGTGCAGTTTATTAACTAGACATCCACAAATAAGATGTAGTAATTAATGTAATTTTGCCTCAATCCAATTAATTATACGTTAAGACTCAATGATTACATTGTCTCGGCCTGATGGGTGATGGACGTGACACTTTATAGAACTGGTGCAAAGCAAGATGATTGATGATTGTTATTGATGTGTGGAGGTGGTCATTACTGCACTACAAGCTCTAGTACTGCAAAGAAAAGGCATCATCACTATTATTAGTGCATCACGGTTTCTAAAATCTTGTTCAAATGTGCTCCAAGCTTGATGTCTGTCGTCGTAATATAATAACACCGCTCGCCTCTTGCTCACTGGAAGGAAGAGGGCAGAAAAGGCTTTGAGCCACTGAAACTGGTTCACGATCTGGTACAGCTGCTGGATGCAATTTATGTAATTTCTCTTTTGGTTTTGTTTTGTTTTTCTGCGTGATGACACATGAAACCTACATAATAGGTTTTGTGCGACTGTCAACCGCATGCTGTAAATGTTTCAGTTTTCATTGTGATCGGTGTGGGTATATTTCTGACTCCGATTTTTTGTGATCTTCACAGAGACAAAAATCCTGCAATGGAAATTCCTGAAGGCGCCTTTTTTTTTTTTACTGAGGGATGTGGGGTGAAATCAGTGAATACAAATGAATGTCTCGACAGTAGAAGCTGTCTGAAGCATCACCAGCTATCCACCAAATTACACAGCTCAAAGAGAGGAGGGCTGAGTCGAAAGACAGGGAATCATTCAAATCCCTTCATGGCAACTCACTCACATTCTTCCAGACAACTCAATTGCTATGCAGTGATTTTTTTTCTCCCTCTTCTTCTGTGATTTTGTTCTTTTTTTTTAATATATAACAAAGATGCATGATGATAAATGAGCCTTGCTGTACTTTTAGAGACGGTATATTGTATAGGCTGCAGAACACTCACCCCATGAGAGGATCCAGAGCTATTCCTTTAGGATTCAGCAGGTCTAGTTGCAGGATAGTAACACACGTGTCCCCACCGTGGTTACAGACAAATATCCTGTCAGTGATGCGGTCCACGAAATAGATGTTGCCTGTCAGCCAGTCAATAGCCATGTTCTCCACATCTGCAATGGAAAAAATTGGCTTACATTCTTGTGTAAAACATCTGACTGAAACTGTAGTATACAATGCTTGAACACATTTCTCAGGTCAATAGTATGTTTTGTAATACACCTCCTCCCTGCTAAATGTCACACCTTTCACTCCATGTTGATAAAGGTTATTCAGATAAATAATTTATATATTTTTAAAGCTCCACCAAGGGGCACAGTCGACATCATACAGAAGCTGTCAAAGACTTAGTGGCAGTCAACATTACGTGTAAACTGATTGTTGTACATTGCCTCTTTAAATGACACCATGGCCACTGTGAACTAATCGGCTGGTATATTTCCATGATGTTTTTGCACAGGACACAACAGTGTAACCTGACACCTCAGATACAGTTGTTGTAAAGGGACAGCAAGAGGTTAGACGCAAAGCCTAAAAAGACTGCCGGTGAAAACCTGACACATGTAACAACAGGTTTGATATTTGTGAGATTCTGGACAAGATCAACTACACTGAGGGAAGGTGAGCACTTATTAAGTATCATACAGGCGTAGCCTGCAGGTTTGAAGGACAGCTGTAGGGGAAAGGTGAGTGGCTCAAACCGCTGAGGCTAACCTGCCTTCAACCGCACACATAATGAGAGATATAGAGTTAGCTCACAGGTACGAGTGTCAGAGGGAAAATACAGGAGAGTGACAGAAAGAGAGAGAGGGTGAGCATGTGTGTGTGAGAGAGCATTGGGTGTTGTGTATCCCATCTCACCACTATCCTTCTGGGGAGAGCGTTCACGATTGGAGAGCAGGTCATCACTCAAAGAAAAGTAAGGAAATGAAAGGGTGTGTGTGCTGCGAGAGATGGGAACTATAAACAGCTAAAAACATACGTTGCAAACTTTGTTGTGTTCTTATTTCTTGTTCCCGTGTGAATCCACGCAGATTTCTCGTTTCAGCACAGCGGAGTTGCCCAGAGGACTCTGTCGACAGAGCCCAGCATACACTTTCCTGGTTGTGCTGGAAGTCCAATGCCAGTGTCCCATTTACACTCAGAGACCTCAGGGGCTGCAGACCTGTTCCATTGAGATGGGTGATGACAATACGATCTGAACCACCAATGAGAAGCATTGGGCGGCTGTCACCAGGATCTAGGGAGAAGGGGACAATATGTGTGGTTACCATGGACCAAGGAAAGGGTTTAAATGGCAGCCAAATTACTGAATACTCCAAAAGAAACGAGACAAAGAAAGACCGCAAGCATGCCTTAGTGACAAAATAATACTTCACCATCAAAGGTAGAGCCAGACAGAAAGCGTATATTAAAACCCTAAAACCATGTGAAGCACAAAAGCTCTTTTTCATAGCTAATATCTGATAGAAAAAAGAAAATTGAAACACACTCATGAAACACAGTACTAATGTATAACATGCCTGTGTAGAACGGGCTGAATCTGTGGCCTGTGGTGTTGCTGCTTGCAGCTTTCTCGAAACAAACTACGACTTCATACGGCGCTTCCTTGAGTCCTGAGCAATACACCTGCCATGCCATGGTGCTGCTCAGAAATGCCAATGAAATACATGCTGGTTCAGGAAATAAATACCAACGGCAGACTTAAGTATTAGGCAAGTTAGGTAACTGCCTCTGGACTCTACTTAAAAAGAGCCCCTTACACCAATATATTTGTTTAATCTTCATATATTTAATATATTGGTTCCTATCCTAAATCATTATAGAACGGAAATTGTAACTTTAAAGCTCCAGACATCAAGTAACTGTAAGTACATTGTGCTGGTATTGTCTCTCTTTCACTGATTACCTTGAGTTATACATTTAAAAAAAAAAATGTTTGAGAGACATTGTTAAACTAAATGGAGTTATTTTGCTGCAACGTTATTAGTACTATAAATGAGTATGGCAAAAAAAAAAAACATACACAACTTGAGTTGCAATGGCTAAGTGGCCGTTCTTTTGTTGGATATCCGCTCAAGCTCGTTGACTCAGTGAAGAAAAGTTTGGTTGTAACGTTATCCAAAAGTGGACTGCAGTCACTGAGCCAGCTGATATCTGCCAGCTGCACAAGTCTGCACAGCCAAGAAGCTCCGCCTCTGCAGCTGCTTGTTTATTCAAAATTGTTAATATTGAAAGTGTTGCATGATCAGATTACACCGAATTCCCAAAAGTACCCCATGGGCTTCCAGAAATACTCCCAACAAGTCGATCAAATATGCGAAGAACACACAGAAGGACAGAGAGATAGAGATTCCTTGCTTTAGAGTTAAATAAGTCAAGTCAAGGGAAGACAGTCCGTGGAGGTATAACTAAGATAAGCTGCTTTATGGCCTTAATTGAGTGTGCACATTCCCTGGCATCAGGTTCACCCCCTAAAAAGGGCCCTTATTTATCCCGATCTTCCACACAAGTTCAAGTCAAGGGCTACCCTCCTAATATAAGCCATAAATCAGAACGCCTGCCCACATAACTGCTTCCTCTTATCCCTCTGAATCAACTTTTAGTCGCCACACACATTTTTCTCCCGTGGGTAGATGGGGTTTCGACCAGGCTCTCTCATCGACCTGGACTTATATTCAATCAGCGGAAATGTTAACATATGCAGAAATAACGGCAAAGCTGTTCTAGAACAGACCATTATAAAGCACCTTACTTTCTAGTTGTTTGTCTTTGTGTGGTGCATTATTTGGCTCACATATATAAAATCTCACTGAAATGACGTGTTGCTTTCACAGCTAATGTTCGATGTATTTTTATGTTTGGCAAAAGCTGGAAGGCTGAGAACCAGCAGAGAACGAAGGACCAGGTGCATACATAACAAGCATCTCGGACCACAGTGAAATTTGCAGGAAGGTTTATGCGGTTTTGTGCGTTGTCGCTGACCAGGGTCGGTCCTCACAAACATTCTGAGAGCTCCGAGTTTAGGAGTGATTCAGGAAACTTCTCAGTGCTACTCTGAGGAATGTTTACCTTAGTGAGGTGAGACACACACCAGCTGCTCGTTGTTTTATACACGTGTGATTGGTTGATAAAAAAAAATAAAAGAATGCACTCTGACAGTTAATTTGATAGGCATAGTTATATAATGTAGTCTCTATTTAGACATGGTGTAGTTATGAATACCATTTGATGTAGTTAACATCTCTGTGGAATAAGTTGTAAGCCAGAGGCCGACCTTTGAAGTAGCCTTCACATTTTTGAAAACGCAGGCCTATTCATGCAGTAGCCTATTCACATGCTGTTAGTGGACATTTCCGTTGATCTACTTGATATTAACGGGATAAAAATGGTTATTTCTGTGATTGTCTTTTTAAGTAGCTGCGTTGGTCAACATGTAAATCTATAAAATAGCGAACACTGTTCATCCAGCTGCCAGACATCACTTTTGTTTTACTGGCGTTATAGTTATACTGCGTTGGGTGGGAGATGTGAGCACATCTCTAATGAGATCGGCGACAAACACTATCCCCACACGATCTAATCCGTAGTGTTTCATTAACTCACTGTCATTCATTCAGCATTTGCAGAATATCTCTCCCACCTCTTTGTCTCTGCTGCATATTCTCCTCTGCTTGAGAAACTCTTAAGCCTCTTAAAAGTCCTCCTGTCTACTCTAAACAGGAGTTCTCTTGAGGGCCGAGATGCTTTGTGAATAACTTTTATTCCAACCAGGATTGTGCCTTAACTGTAAGGGGAAATCCTTAATAGACGTCATAATTCTAAAAAAAAGGAGCACATCTTTGTAACAGGAAGCTTTATGAAAACGCTCCCATGTAATTAACTATCTAGCCTGCAAAGTGATATTAGCATAACTGCTTTGTGCAAATATGATTTAACATGAAATGATTTGTGATATTGACAAATGAATGCATCACAATGAGCAGAGATGGGTCTGTTATTTTGAAACACGATTCCTGCCATTCATTGTATTGTGTACCATTACATATATTTTCTGCAACATGCAATAACCCCACACTTTAATACAATACAGTAGGTACAGTCGGAGTCAGTGACGCGTATTATTAAGCAGACATGAAAATCATCAGCGTGCTGTAGATTCAGATTTATGCAAGGAATACAAATAGCATGAAGAAAGTCTACCTTTCACCCAAATGAGATGAGATCAAATCAAGATTAAGACCCCGAAAAGAACAGTTGTGCTGCACTTTTCACTTCAATCTTAAACATTAATATGTTTTTCATTCCCTGCTGCTCCTCATCTTCTAGCCTCAGAGAGCTCGATCTGAAATTTATATTCATGAGCTTTTACAACTAACGGTAACCCCATAGTTATCCCTGTACCGCTATCGCTCCCTGCTAAATTAATATTAATGCATGTGAGCATTGGGTTCAGTTAAGTTTATGGGTAATCATATTCAGTTTATTCCTGGTAGGACACCAGTCACATTGATTAAAAGCTGCAACAGTGGTGTTCTCCCTAGCTAGGTGTGTTGGGCCTCCAGCTATTTCCAACCCATATATGCCAAAGTGACAACACCCTTAAAAAAATCTGCTTCACTTTGCGGTTCATTGCACAACACAAAAAATATACAGCACAAGGTGAACTTGTTTACTTGCAGACGACGGACCACCACAACACAATACCTATTTGGGTTGCTTTATTTCTAAGTAGGCTGTTTTACTCATCCGGACAGATTTGTTAGCGGCGTACGGCATTAACATAAATCAGTGTGACGCTGGGCATTGTCTCCGCACAAAACACCCCAGACCGCTCCCACTTAAAATCACATGCTCATTAATTTTATCATTATCCTGGCCTGACCACGTCTACCCATTCTCGTGTGGGTGATAGATGTGGTCACTAATAAACTGCATTAATCTTGCCCCACAAAAGCTATTGAGCGCCGAGGCGATGCTAAGCTAGAATTGCACTCTGGTTGAACAAAACCATCCCGCTTATTATTAGAAATGAAACGTACAGACGGCGCAGATTGTTTCCCAGAGCAAGTGTGCCGCTCACCTTGTTTGGCTTTGCAAGATCTCCTGTCAGGCTGCAGGATGTATCCTTCTGTGCAGCTGCATCTGTATGACCCGTAGCTGTTTGTGCAGGTTTGGCTGCATGCGCCATACATGGCACATTCATCATGATCTTATAGAAAAAAGGAAGAGAGTCATTTGTAACAAATTAGGTGTGCTCAAACATGACCCAAATACATAAAGTATACTTAATGTGGCCTCACTCTGGCACCTCAGGCATAATTACTTTTATAACCAATGAGCCTTTTTTGGAGCTGCAGTACCCTATAAACCCCTCTCGCTCATGGCTTCCCCAAACAGGATCAAACTCAAGCAATGCTGCTTTGTTAAACTCTCTCCTCAAGCATAATTATGTACTGTCGTGCCATGTCGTTGGTATAAGGTCTCAGCAGAGTCCAAGTAAGACACTACAACTCTAGAGGCACCTTTGGCAGGAAGATCCTGGCTGTCAGAAAGCAGGCCTGTAGCACATATGTAGAGCGTAGCAAGGGAGAGAAAGTGTGTGCTGTATATACAACATGAGTGTGTGTGCATGTGTGTTGGGGTGTGATGCGCTGTACAAGAGGCCCTGCCTGCAGACAGATGGTTCTCATATACAGAACACCTCCTGCCTATTCATCGGAAGGAAGTCTGGCTGAGGGCAAAAGGAGGGATCGGAGAGGGGAAGAGGGAGGGAAAAGGGGAATGGCTGCATGGCGGGAGACCCCCACCAGCGCAGCTGGATCCTACCTCTGCAGCTCGTCCCGTCCTCGCCGACCTCAAAGCCATCAGCGCAGAAACAGAAGGTGCCGTTTCTCGTCATGACGCAGCCGTAGCGACACCGGAGCTCGTGGCAGGCTGACAGGAGCTCTGCAGGGGGAACGAGAAAGAGAGCGGGGAAGTGAGGATTGGAGGAAAGAAAAAGGATATGAAAGGGGACGTGGGATGGGAAATTGCTTTTTTCTTTATTTTCCCCGCCGTAGCCTTTTCAGTCACTACCGCTCCCCTGTCATAGAGAGAAAATAATTCTGGTTGACAAGTTTAAACGTTTATTACAACATAGCCTCTAGGAATCACCATGAAAAGAAAATGGTGTTTAAATGGATAGATAGATAGATAGATAGATAGATAGATAGATAGATAGATAGATAGATAGATAGATAGATAGATAGATAGATAGATAGATAGATAGATAGATAGATAGATAGATAGATAGATAGATAGATAGATAGATACTTAATTCATCCCCAAGAGGACATTTGTTGGTCACAGTAGCAGCTTATAGACACAAAATAACAGGAATAAAAATAAAAAAATGTTCAACATATACAACAAAACAAAACTCAATATACACAATAGAGTGTATGAATGTAATGAAGTGTATATAAACATGTTCAGTGAGTAACAAAAGCAGCCCAAGGGCTATTTATGTTAATTAATGGAGGATGTGGCCAGAGGTGACTTATTGTAGAGGCGTATAGCCGTGGGCAGGAAGGGTTTCCTGCATCTGTCCTTGTGACAGCGGAGCTGAAGGAGTCTGTTGGAGGAAGCGCTCCACTGTAGGTGGTGCAGAGGGTGGTCCGGATTATCTAATAGGGACAATCATTTCTTCAGTGTCCTGTTTTATTTTTGTGTGTAACTGTTAGTCTCTGTGTCAGTCTACATCTGGTGAGTTAGACAATAGCTGTTAACTGCAGGAAGGATCTGAAAAACTAAAGTAAGAAAAGTCACCGTGTTGATAAGTAAATGGAGAGTGGAGAGTAAAACAAGATTTTTGTACTGTAAAGTGTAAATGATAAACTAAACTGTGAGTTAAAATGAGTTATTGACCCAGCAACCATAGACTTATGATGAGTACAATCATAACGTATTACCTTCTAAAGTCATTATTTGAAACACTGACTGACTGACAGGCAGCAGCCCTCAGGAAGTCCCAACAATACCAATTCCCATATTTTCAGAATGTTGATTTTGATAATGATGCTCTGTACAGCACTTATCTTCACACAGAGGGAAACAGCTAATTATGGCCTGATGAAAGTTCAGCAGAATAAATAGCACAAGTGAAAGCATAACCTTCCAAACAAGGCTTTAATTGCCCAAAGATTGATATGCCACTGCTGAACATTAATTAACGTCAACTTACGGAGCAAAAGATAAAAGCGTGCATTGATTGTCCTTGCTCGCTTCTGTGCTAACCATTTCAAGACATTATGAAATGCTGCAGCAGAGAAAGGAATCATTTCTTGACAGGCTGTATTTACATTGAACAGTGTAGTGGGGACTGAGCGACAATCAAAGCCTCAATTATCATGACTTTCTAAATGACAAAACAGTCTTTGATTTGGGTTCTTAAGAGTTGGAAGTAGGCGATGTCAGTGGATCAGACACTTTTCAACACTTACGGAGCTATCAGAAGTCAATTTTTCATTACAGCGTCTTCTTAGTGCGCCTCGACACATTGAGATTAATGGTGTCGTCGTATTGTTTGGAGAGCAATAATATGAATCTCAAAGAGCAATATGTCAACTGATAATCCTAAAATATAGCAATGAAATATGGTGACAATCAGTTAACTAACACACCAGAGGCATGAGCACACACACACACACACACACACACATACACACACACACACACACTAAACCTGTTCACTCAATCTCAAATAGTCAGCATAAAAGTGTGTACAAAATATGCAGACTTTAAAACAATGGCTCTGTTACCTTTCACTTTCACACCTTCAGAGAGGGCTGAGATGGAACTACAGCGGTGATATATATATATATATATATATATATATATATATATATATGTATAGCCCTCAGTGACTTTTGACTGACAGGGGGTTGAGTGGGAAATAACAGAATTTTCATTTGGGGGAATTCGACTTTTTGAGGTGATAAGAGAGCAAGCAAACACTGAAGTATTGAAATGGTAAATGCCCGGTAGCCTTTGGTCTTCAATGACCACAGAGAGCCAGTTTGGTTATTTATTTATACTCCTCACTTGCTCATAGAGGTGAAATGATTGAAAGGGCAAAACCTCAATAAACTAAGAAGATAATCTGGAAACAAACTCCCTGCAGAGAGAGGCATGGCATTCTGTTTCTGTGTTTAAAGGATGTGTTGTTGACATTAATCATTTTGTGACAATTCTTTACTTATTCATACGTCCAGTAGAAAAGTGAGACTGCCAGGCACACCTAGAGGTTTTGCTGAACTATAGACTTTCAAGCAAGTATCCAAAGTTGCCCAGTGATGTTTAAAGACCCTGGGACAAACAAAGACTCTGGACAAGACAAAGTGTGACACAAAATCACAAATCGAAGTATACGAGCGCACACCACACTGGGATTCATCTTGATTAAGAATACATATATATTCACATGTATATTCACGTCGACAAACATCTAGAAGAAAGTCTGCGAGAAAGTCTCCTTACATGTGAAAGCTCCTGTTGGGGAGCTGACTGGATGCAGCTGTCTCTTAAACACTATGCATATGCACAACATTGGTTGAAATGAACTGCTTTCTGATTATGTAAAGACACAATCTGTTTGTAATTGGGAGAGATTAAACATATCACACTTGTTTGCAAGATCATCAGAATGCAAAGACCGAAGTCAAAGGTGATTCTGTAGATAGTACAGAAAGGTCTTGCAGCTTTCATTATATTTCTGTGCACACATATGTCGAAAATACTTTACTAAAAAAAACATGCAGATGAAAGCTGCAAGCACATATATGTATGGCATGGATACAAAAATAAACAAGCACTCACACAACTGTGACTTGGTGGCTCTATCCACAATTTCAAAATGTATTTTCAGCTCAATTTAACAAGAGGCCATTCAAATTTCACCCTCTGAAAATGAATGCAACAGCCTGTTGGTTAGCACCGTTACAACATTTCTTAATGTGGCCAGCGCTGACATAATGTGACACTGATGATGACATAAAATAAAGCCATCGCATTTATCCTGCTTTGGCAAGCTCTGAATAACTCATGTTTAACTAGTGATTACCAAACAGCGGTAAATTATATTAGAAACATGCAGTGAAAAAGCTGTTTTTTTCCCCCTCCATACAAATGGATTTTTTCCTGTTCAGAATACACATGGCATTTTAGGCTGAGCTCCAAGATCTGAATTATGAAGACAATTGCATGTATGCCCAATGTATGTTTATTGAATCAAAATAATTAAATGTTTAAACTCTTGAGCTACTCTGTAGCTGCAGCTCACAATGAGAGTTGCCCACCGATCCTGTTATAAAGGCCAATCGGGAATCAAAGCTCAAAAGTGGTTAAACACGTCATTTTTACAAAAGGAAAACTATATACAAGGCTATTTTAATTGTGAGGTAAATGTCACATAGGTGGCTCCGTCTGATGCAGCCTCTACACCACATATTGTGTTGTAGTTGTGAGCCGCTAGCCAGGACGGCTGAACCTTGGTGTCAAACTGACTCAGAGGATGTGAATGCTTTTTTTTTGAGGGAAAGGTGTACTGAGAAAGTGCTGGACATATTGAGGTGGACAGGAGAGCCACGCTCCTGGCAAAGTGGAGCCATGTGAAGCTGTACAATGAAATGACGAAACGCTGACCACAATCAGGCATTGTAATGGTTTGGGGGAAAAGTGCAGGATGAAAGTAATCAGAATTACACACACCAAATAAGAGCCACATGCCGGTAAAATGTGTCCGTTTGGATAGATGCATTGTGGTTTGACGCAATCTCTCTGAGACATTAGCATTTGAATGGCTCGGTGTAAACAGACTTTCTCTGCCCCTTCTGATTGCTATTCATTTGGACTATTATGCCATTAAAAAGTTTTTTTTGTGAAACAGGTTCCTGACTGGCTGCCTCTTACAATGGCCCTACAGGTGTGAAAAAGAAAGCAGCGGGCTGAAACCGTAGCCTCACCGCTAATTTCTGCAAAAAAAAAAAAAAAAAGATCTGTCTGAATTTCTATGCGGCCCAAAAACAGGAAGTAGCAGGAAGTAGGCAACAGTAGACGAGAGGATGTTTGATAGTAATGTAGAAGTTTGCCAATTTGAATGCTGTTGCGGTTACAAAAACACACCGTGCGGCTGTGAAGTGTGTTCGTCGACAGCTGGTCACACTCTGCCGCCGCTCTGGAGCCAACTATTGCATCTCACATCCCACGTGAACCTCAGCAGACCTTTCCACATTTCAACGTGAATAAATACAGAATAATATAAATCACACAGCACTATGAAAAGTGTATTAAAAATATTTTTGAGATAGTCGGTACTCCCAAAAATATTTTGTCAGCCCTTGACAGGTGGGTCAAAAATTCCCGCAGCTTCCAGCCATCTCTGTTTACTCGCTCTCGAGCTTGTGTGTGGACCCCATGTGACCTGTGCATTATAATTCATCCCGTGGCACGGAAACGAGCGCGCTTGCCTGTTGTGAGGCGGTATGCAAAATGACTACATGGAGGGCTGAAGATATTCAAAGCTAATCCCTATATCTGCTCAAAGACGCCGGATCATCAGCTTTCCCTTTTGGCAAACACCGAGTGCTGTAGGGATTGTTTACCTGCCAATGAGCCTGCTTGGTGCTTTTCACCTATCCAGACCTGTGCAGAGCTACGTCTGAGAACATCCGAGTCAATAGTGAAGCACATGTAGTGGCCCTCACACTAGGGTCCGCAAATACATTCAGAATCAGAATCAGAATCAGCTTAATTGGCCAAGTGTGTTTGCACTCACATGGAATATCGTTGTACATGTGTACACATTTACAATAAGCAAGATAAATATACAAAAAAGACATTAAAAAGAAAAAGTGGGGGAGTCTGATTAATTGTTCATCAGGGTGACGGCCGGTGGAAAGAAGCTGTTCCTGTTTCGGTTCATGTGAAAGAAATGAGCTCAAAAGCTTTTCATTTTCTGTGATCCATGCTAACTTAATATCTGTATATTTGGCATTATTTATTTTGAATATAAAGTCTCCCGCAAATGAAGAACGATACAGCCGAGACAGACACTCTGGCAAGGGGAGAGTACACTGAAATTAGGATGGCGATGCGAGAAACAACGTCATTTGTTTTTTTTCCCACAAAGTATAATGAATCCACCTTAAAAGAAGTGACTGCTAAGGTTCAGAGCACATTCAGTAAACAATGTGAGCCTAGCCCACCAATAACCTTTCACAATGCAGGACGTTTTGGATTAGTAAAATGAATAACTGAAAGACGCAATCAAATGTTACTCACTCTGAAACATATGCACTCAAAACAGCCTTCCCAGTCTAATGTGCAGTCTAACTAGCTTTCATCAGATGTACGGTATCAACAGAACGATTCTAGCAATTGCAAAAAGAAATAATTCAATCTGTTTTCACATTGGTAAAAAGAAACGGTTAAGACTGTGAAGATTTATTTTTGCATTATTATATATTTTGAGAAAGCTATGATTTGCTCAATTTCTACTCGTGATCTGGAAATTGCAACATCATTACGTCTCTGGCAGACTGTGATGTCCAGTCTTCACAATAGGGAGAGAAACAGCCTATTTAGCACAGCTCTTCTGCAATGGGGGCATGTAGAGCATATATCAGGGGCGTCAAACATACGGCCTGAGGGCGACAACCAGCTCGCCAAAGGGTTCAATTTGGCCCGCTGGATGACTTTGCAAAGTGTGAAAATGGCAGAGAAGTAATTTATTCCAATTGAATCAATAAAAAGCAGTGCTTTTCCTCGTGGTGCACTGCAAGAGTAGCGGGCTCTGCGCTAGAGAGCCATGTTTTTAGAGGCCTAGCCCAAAGTTAGCATCGCCCTGGTTCCCTCAACAAAAAGCCTTTGGGATTTTGGATTAATGCAGAATTAATGAGAAGCTCTGTGGCAAAACATATGTTTTTGATCCTCACATGTACAGTTCAGCAAGATGGTCTTCACAAATGAAGACCACTTTTATGAAAGTGAAGAGCTAACGTAAAAACAAACTGCACCACGGTCACATGACTTCACGTCACCACAATCAGCAAAAGGTGGTCTAGTGTTTGGCATGATGATGTTTAATATTCTCATAGGAGTGGGATATTAACTTACAGATTTGCTATTGTGAATCAACAAAGCCTGTGTTAACCACAGACCTTATTTCAGGCATCTGATCAAAAATCAATTAAAAAAAAAAAAACATTAACCTTGAGACAATGGAACCAGAAGTACAGAAATGAAAACTCATTTCCCTTTACATGAAAACAAAAGAAACACTTAGTGGTATTGTTACTTATCGGTTATCATGCAATGATTTCAATGATCCGGCTCATTTGAGTTTAAATTAGGCTACATTTAGCCCTTAAACAATTAGTTTGACACCTCTGGCTTTTAATGTGTGTGTCTGTGTGCTCCATGTTCTTATTATTTTTTATGCATTTTATGTGTTTTACTGTATAGCTTTTAGGATGATTTAAATGAAAAGCGCTTTATAAATGCATTATTATTATTATTATCATTATTATTAGTAGTAGTAGTAGTAGCAGTAGTATTAACTCTCTTTGCCAGGAAGCTAGTTGGTCCACCTTCAGGGGTTCACTTCCCTGTGGAATACCAGCATAACCATATAATGACTTGTAAAGCAAATCACCAACAGTACATAGCCATTATGGGATGTCTTGTATCGACCTCCGTGGGCTGTAAAGGGTTATGATGTGCTAGTCAGTACCAGGCGTAGACAGCAGGTCTCCTAGCAACACTGGTTCTCAGTTATCAGTCAATATGGGGACTCCCACCCAGAGGCCTGAATCACAAATACATCTCAAAATGGTTGTGCCCTCTATATGAACAATATGCACAATAGCCACAGTTTCATTATAGTTGGGACTGAGAGCTTACATAAAAGTGAGGATAATTACAATTTCAAATCTTCAGTATTATTCATGTGACTCACAAAACTACAGTAGCTCTCTGCTTATTCCTGGGACATTTCACTCCACGGCATCACACAAACTAAAAACACACATCAATCGAGACCATTCGAGTAGAAGATTCTCAGATCTCCCACATTTAGCAACACAGATGGTAGAGTTTGAGAGTGGAGTGTGACAGTGTTGCTCTGCTCACACAAACAAGGAGCCTCATCATGGGCAAGGAAAGAATAACCAAAAGCTAAAAGTCAGATTGCCCCATCTGGCCTAATTATGGCTTCCATTTGGGGATGGCCTTAATCTCTGAATAGTAAGTCTTTGCCTTTTGGCAGTCAAGGCCTGTAATTAACGTGGGACCAAATGAATGTGCAAACCCAACACAGAGGTGCACCCATGGCTGGACCTTTAATAAAGATGATTTCTCACCCATATATAATGAGCTTAACCCATTCTGTCTCTGTGTGGCAAGAGTGACAAGATTGATTCCACAAATATGAAATTGGGTCATAAATTCCCTGGGGTTCGATCATTCATCAGTTTCCAGAAGAGTGTGCAGGGGAATATTATTTCTATAAGATGAGCAATGATTGCAATGACACAATTTATTGACAAGGCTTTAGAAAGTTATCTGAGAAGCTTAAGTGTGTCAGCTTTGATGTGACGTGGAGCTGTCCGGATGGTCTACTCTAGAAGGTATAATTTCCCCTAGAAATTGAGATACATGCGTATATACATGTAGTTTTCACAAAATGTAATCCCATAGCTCAAACTAGGGCTCAAATGTGACAGTAAACGTTGTTAATCCCTCAAAGCACAATTCTCTGAGGGATTTTGGGACTGGTGCTCTGCCAGGCTTCTGACATGCCCTTAAATATTGGAAGACACGTCATGGGTGTGGGTGTCGAAATCTTCCAGCAAACAATGAAATTTTAATTCGAACCACTCCTGAGGAAGAAAATCCGCTGTAATAGCATCTGATGACACTAGATTGTTTCCTCATATTAGGATGAGTACCGATATGAGTGACAATATCTTTCCAGACTGTGGAACAACAAAGTAAGATGCATGAAATATTGATTGTTAGTGTCTGCTGGTATTTAGATAGTGAGTACTGGGGCCTGGCAGCTCCCTAGCCAGTGTTACTAAGATAACAAGACCTGGAACCACGACTCATCACACAGCAAAGCAAAATAAGCAGATCATTCTAAATGGGATGAGTTTAACATGTAATCTTTTGACAAATGCTTTGGGAATTCGATTTCAAATCAACAGATGCATCTGTAAAATCCGAAAGCAGAAGTAGGAATTAAAAGACCATTGAACACGACAACCCCATCGTCTGTAAAGTGACCACAATGGGATGGAGTGACACATTAAAAAGCCCCGCACATTGTGCAGAGTACCACCGCAGAGAGGAGCGCTATCACTTTGACTACTTACTGTAAATGTTCCATCCATTAGAGGGGCAAAAATTTAATAAATATGCTAATATGTTACAGTCTACGAGGCTGGTTGGCAGCGTGTTCTCAACCTTACTGAGAAGCACTAGAAAGATGATTGAGCTGCGTTCGTGCCTCGTCGTGTGGTAACAAGAGCATCACTCATCACGGGGCTCCTTCACTCTGGAGGAAAGTGTTTGTTTGGGTTGTCCTACTGAAAAGTTAATCACGTGAGATAATTGAATGTTGTTCGGAGACAAGAGGGTGGGAGGGAATTAAGGTGCGTGTTTGACATTGTTTAGTTTTCGGAGGATCTATCGTTAGAAAATAAAGAGAAACATATATTAATGTTTACTGTATTGTTTGTGTGTCAGCATTTCAGAGTCAGAGACTATAAGAAGATCAATTAAGGTGTGTGTTTGCCGAAGAGGACGAACCCGGGGAGACGATGTTTTCTCACTTCCACGTCAGTAATGAGATTTTTTTTCTCTCCCCCTGTTACTTTTCAGCCTGTGTACTTATGAGCTATAATTCAAATCCCCAAATAGCTTAAATCAGTGCGTTCTCCGCAGAGGGTAAACACATTGCCATTGGCAAGGCGTGCCGTGACACGGAAATCATCGTCGCATAAAAGTCCAGATTACCCTTACGTCGCCCAAATAGATCCATATGTTTGGGAATCAAATGCATTGCAGAGGCTGTGAAAGCAGAGTGCTGGGAGAGGCAGCAGCTCCTCATCACACACATTCAGCGCCATTCAGGGGATTATTTTTGCCGACACTTTTCTGTTGGAGTGCGACTGGCACAGGTTCAGTCTGAAAGTCCAATCTCATATTTAATCACAACCAACTAGCTCTCTAGGAAGCAAATTGCGGATGTTTGTTCGTTCATCTTTTCCTTTCTGCATCATAAGTCTTGTCAATTTTAGAAGTTGCTTTTTTTTTTTTGCAGCTCAGAGCTAATATGCATCGTGCATATGTGACATATGCGGTTAGTGGCTTAACATTTAAGGATGCAGCCAAACTTAACAAACCTCAACAATGCATTTCAACAAAGTATCCCCTGACTTCAAATTGCCAATGGATCTGTGTTCAACAATATTGATTTAAGGGGGGGAGGGAGGGGGGAGGTCTGTTGTTGTACCAGTTCCTTTTTTTTTATCTCTTGGATAAGTTAAAATATGGATGGTATTGCACATTTTCCTTTTCAGACTAACAAGGGCTATTTGATGTGAACCGTTGCTCTAAAGATATGTGACGTATTACATTAATTCTTAAGGTGTCTGGTGTGATACCTTTCGGCAAAACACCTACTCAGTGAAATATGTACGGTGTTAAGTGGAGCTCGAACCACGAGGATGACGAATAATCCACTTGTGATTTAAACCGCATTCATTTTCTGCAAATTTGAAAAAAGGCCTGCATTCTTTTTCTGCATAATTAATTAAACAATAAGCACCATCAAAAAACATATCTTGAACAAAAATCTGAATAAAAAGTGAGGTTTCCTGTTGAGATACTCTCACAGGGTTCTCTCTCTTACTACATTTGTTGAACCACTCAGTAAGAAAAGTCAACTTTGCCTGTGTTTCTATAAACATTGACCAAGTTATCTCACATTCATTTAGATATGATAGTAGTGCTGGACATTTCTCAAATGTAATCATGACATTTAAAAGTGGCATCATATTATTTTTGACGGCTACATAGTCGGCCAGACATGACAACTAATGAGAACGTTGAAAGCTCTGCTCGTAGCTTACGCTAACGTTGGTGTTAGCTTCACTGACAGGAAGAGCTTTCCAGTTTCACAACTCTGAATCCTGGACGTCTCAATTAAGAGCTTTGGATGTGATGCGCTTCAAAAGATGATATGATGTGCTTAAAAGTTTAACTGAGATATGCTTACAACACTTCACGCTCAACAACGTTGAGCTGCCTGCTAGCTAGCTCTCTGAAGGGATCACTAGGCAATCATCAACATCGTTCATGGGAAAAACACTCTCACCACTCAGTTGGTTTGTTTATAAAAAAAGTAGTAAAGTCACAAAGCACAATCCATACGTTCAAAAATACAAAGATTGTTTCTTCTTCCACAAAACCACCTTTTGCAAGCGCATACCAGCATGCACAGGGCTTATTAACCAGACTACAGCCACATTTCCTTTTTTGGTTTGGCCAAACTTAATGTTATCAGCTTCAATCAACTAGCTGTAGCCACTCACGTACTTAGACTGGTGTCATTGATTGAGCTCACGAGTAAACTTTCACTTACGCGGCGTGTTAAGACACTGTCAGTTGTGTAAGTTCATTGCGGGTGGTGTGATTGGAAAAATTACTCAACTTTCACTCCAGGAGAACTGTGTCATTAACCATTTCTTATTTTTCTCAGGAGGCTCGTTATCTGGAATTTGATTTATTGACGAGTAAAAGAACCAATATGTAATGTAGGCTCCTTATTACAATGGCAATAGTGTGCTTCACAACCTCTTCCCACACCAGGAGAATCAAACACAACCAAACCAAGCAATGTGCATGTTACTTATATCTCCTTAACTACATAGAGGGTGGGATTACACCCAAGCTTTATACTCAATCATGCTCAGGAGAGCCATATACTGATGAATCGATTGATATTACCAATTGTTTCAAGCCTTCCTCGACAGAGGGACTGATTCTGGTTCAAATCCTGAAATTATAACTATCGTAGAAGCATAAAGGGGAACACAACGTACAGTAGATGTTAAATAGTTGATACAGCACATCGACTCATGTTTCCCTGAGAGATCACACTTGGAAGCTGAGCACAAAGAGAGAGAGGAGGGAGATCAGGGAGAACATAACTTCCCCAGTGGGGAAAACATCCGAATCGGAGGCTACAAAGGGGATGAATTGGAACAGTGAGCGCCAGGCGCCAGCAATAGCTGTGGCAGCTACAGTTGTATTGTGAGCAGCGAAGCAGCTCTTCCATTGGCAATGGGAGAGCGAGCACATGGATGACAGCTTAACCCTAGAACACTAGCGGCGGGTGATTTTCACCGGAGCCATTGTGGTTACGTCATTTTCATTGTGTTGCTTTTGTCTGAGTTGCATGGGTCCTTGTGTAGCTTCCTGCTGCTCACAGGCGTTATTGGAGGTGGGCGTGTCTCTAATGGAGGTGTGCGTGTCTCTATTGGAGGTGGGCGTGTCTTTACTGCATGTGGGCGTGTCTTTACTGAAGGTGGACGTGTCTCTCTGCTCTGATCCCTGTTTTTCCTCAACAGGCACGTGTTCGTGATTTTCACCCAACGTTAGTGATAGATGGTAAACATTTCGGATGGGTTTTACCATTGAAGGGAGACTTTTCCTTCATAGGACAAGGCTCACATGTCCCAGGAACTTGTGGACCAAAGAACAAGTTCATAGCTCCATTATTTATATTTGTAATCATGTTTTATTGACAATTCTCTAATTTTTCACCAGAATTTTAGCCTTTTTAGGATCCCCCCCCCCCCCATGATACCTGTTTTTAGTTTTATGAGAAGTTCTATAGGGTAAAATAAAAGAAGTGTACTTCAATTGGCCTTGTATTGTTGTATTTTATTGTAGTATTTTTTATCAGGTTAGTGTTCTAGGGTTAAACAGAACACTATGTAAGAGCAGGGCTGTAGATACGTGTATTCAGTGTATTGTGTGTGTGATTTTTACCGCGTGACTCGAGCCGTGTAAGCTCAGGCCTCACTCATTCTCAATTGACCTGTTTTGAGAAGGATTTTTTTCTTCTTCTGCTCCACACTTCACCATGTACAAATCATGCCTACTGATTCTGCAATAAATGTCACGTTTTCATGAGCCGCTAAATGAGGCTAAGGATGAGCGTAATGGTTGAGGTCGAGCTCAGTCAGGGGTAGAAATACCAGAGTACTTACAAATGTGTTGTCTAAATGTCACTGGAGGTGAAAGACGATGTCAACTGCTTGTGGTGCTCATGTTAGCGGTCAGCGTGTCCATGCTGCTCAACCAATTCTATGTTATTGAATTAAACATTCAATCAGAACGAGCAATATTTACAGCAAGTAAATAATTAACTGTGTTCCAGTTTAGATACAGAAGATAAGGACATTCTGACATTCATGCAGTATAAAACAAAATGTTGTGCCGTATTTTCAATGAAAATGAACAGTTTTTTCCAATTATAGTAATTGAAAGCATCTTATTTGTGTCTGGCACTGACACAAATATATGATGGGAAAAAGAAAAAAAACTCATCACAGCTGAACAGCTATTTTATTAATTATTGGTTGATGCGCTCCAATTTAAATGCAACTCCCATCTAATTGCATGTTCTCCTTTCCACCATGTGCACTGAGGAGGGCACAAAAACACCTTATGAATGAGTGAAGCTCTGTATTGCAAGGTCATGACTGCAATCTCATAGCACTGCTTAAGCCAATATCCACACTGCCATGAAAACTGAGCCCAGATTATGATGTTTTTTATCAGCGGATACTGACTCATAAAACTTAATGCTGATGATCTTTCTGGGCATTCGCACAAAATCGGCTGTATTCATTCTCCGCGATGACCCAATATGCACAGAAAGTGCCAATTATGATACACTAGTGTCAGCATACAAGTGATTAAAGCCAATACGTAGACTCGTTAATGTGAATATAGCATATTCGTGGTACATATATAGCTGTGTATAGTGTATCTGATGGCACTTTTCTGTAGAAAAAACAGTCTCAGTTCAATTTGTTGCAGTGTATCCACCACCAGCATCATGATATTATAACTAGGGGTTACTAGGGTCAGAAGAAGTAATAGGAGGATGAAATACAATATATGGAGCTCAGATGTTATACGGTCTTATATTATTCCTCTAGTCAAGGTCATACGTATTTAGATTTTCTCCTAGATTATGTTTGCATGCTGAAATGTTAAAAAACACTTTATAGGCATATACTTTCTTCCTGCAAATGCCTGTATTCACCCTCTGGGAGATTCAGGGTCCACGTAGCGGTAACTGCAATGTAGACAGAGTGACTATCATTGTGGCGAGGGAAAAACAAAGATGTGAAACAGCAGTCATCGAAATACTAAAGTACTCAGATTAATGGTAAATGCATTACGTTAGGACCACGTCCCCGCGTCATCACCACTTCACGCGATGCCAGACCACTTAGCGTTAGCTGGTCGGGCAGCATGTCAACACAACTGAAGGTGGAGTTACTGATCTAATATAAATGTGAGGTTTTACAAGTACTGCTATATTTATGTTGTGAAATGTTTATCGAATCATCTTTGATACACTTTTAAAATACTGTAGAGAATATTGTATAATTTATATTATCTGTCTACTCAAACAAAGTTTGACTGTGAAAGAGATAAATGTGTTGTGTTCACAGGATTGCATTTCCATAGTCAAAGTTTTAAATGGACCAATTTATTTTCCCATAATCATATCTCCTATTTAAACAGTGTTCATACATAAAGCCTTTGAGAAAGAATGTTATATTTGTCTAATACCACAAAATAATTTATTGCACATTAAAGAATGTCAGAAACACTCTTTAAAAAATAAAGCTCATAGACAGACAGTGAAATATAAGTCAGGTACACATAATGCAAACAGCAGCAAAGCCATAACTTGAATGTAAACTGCCCACATTGTGCTACAACAGTGTCACAAATTGAACAGTGTGAATCCTTTGAATCATAAGATTTTAATAATGTGACACACACTGCCCAGCCGGCTGCTTCAGCCAGCGTTATTATGCCTCAACGGATTATTTAGCCAAAGACAATAATAAAACTGAAAAGGGAAATGGGTTTAAATTGATCTACGTGGTCGGGAGGCACAGAGAAGAGGTTTATAGACTTTACTAACAATTTATCCTCTCCTCTCTCTCTGCTCACTCACTCACTCACTCACTGCATTAATCCTTTTATAGCACAGACAAGGAATCTGTCTTGGTGATTTGATGCATAACAATAAACAGAGCAACAGTCTAAAGACATAACATAAATTATGTTATTTTAGCTTCTCTTTCAAGGCAGCCGCTCTTTCCCCGTACCGCCGGCCTGAGCGACTGGATGCTAATTTATCAGAAGGTACACAATCACGACAACAGTTACCCAAATCCAATCCTCTACAGTCCGTATTAAAAATGGCTTCAAATGAGGCTTAACAATCTCACAGTCTCTCTGTTTTGCATAATACATGTTTGCAGCCTGTGGACCTCCAATCAAAGCTAGCCGCATTAGCCGTGCAGCATGCTAACGTTAACAGGCAGACAAGCAACATGGACAAACGATTGGTGCAGGGTACATGAAGTCTTTGCTGTTGTTGCAGCCAGGAGGGGTCACCTAGCTGAAGATGGTTTCACTTGGAAACCCATATATGGCATACGGACACAAACAGCTTCAATTCAGGACCCTATTTCTGATGCGAAGCTACGCAACAACTGGGCGGTCTGCGTTTGAGGGGCGGGACTTAGTGAAGGATCAGTTATCATGCAAAGACTATAACTGCTGTGGATTTGTAAATGAAGTGTTGAGCAAAATTGAACTGGGTTTTCATCATCATCTTACGTAATTTCCCGAACTATATATAGTCAAGGTTGTATCGCTGACATTCCCTTTGAGGCAGCAGTGTGACAGCGCTGAGTTGACTTCAGTCTATCAGTGATCTCTCGCTGCTGTAATTGAGTCATGATACAGACTGCAGCAGAGTTTCATCACTGTTTCAAAAAAGCCGAATGCAAATGATTTTGTCATTTTGTTCCCACGACAAACACTAATGCTTTTTTGAGTGTTGCTTTCATTGGCAAATATACAACGGTGACTGTATGAACTAGTATGAAGAAGTGAACACATTGAGTAAACTACTTGAACAAACATTGATTGAGCTTGGCATCAAAATGAAGCTATCATTTTATAATATCTAGAAAAAACCTAATGCCAAGTCCTACGGGTTGGCCAGCAGCTCCACGTCATTCCTCTCATGCAGGTACATTTGGAAGATATTTGTTGTCGACCACTTGAATTCTGAAGCTGAATTGTGTTTATTTAAGTCTGACATTTGTCTGCTCTCAATGACAGCGGTGGAGACTTCAGAGATCCCACGGCACAGCCATGAGCATGTGATTAAGAATGAGCAAGTTTCCTGAAGGTGAACGAAAAGAGTTTGGTGGTTTTCCATCTGGGCACCTTCATATCAAGGCCTCTCGGGATGTTCGGCATGTATATTCATAAGAGGTGGGCAGGAACGGGGGGGGGGGGGGGGGGGAAGTTGTGTGAGAGACCCAGCTGGTTGCCTAAAACTTCTCTTTGGTGACCTCGATTTCTCCTGCTTCCCAATGAGTTTGGTCTGTCCGTGTGGGACAAAACATACTGCACAGTGTCCCTGAGTGAAGGAGCAGAAGGTTGGAGCCACACAAGCTGGAAATACTGAATGTAAAATACGTATAGAAAGACAGCAAATGTATATTTTTTTAACAAAGAATCTACTTCAGACAAGGAAGTCAAAGAAGAGGTAAGAGGTGGACTGTTAGCATTCAGGTTACATTCTTTCACATCAGATAGCAGATTTTATTCAAATTTAGAACACATTGTTGCCATATCTATTCCATGGCAAGAGATGTGTGCATCAGACTGACGTGAAAAGAAGATGTATGCGGTTCACAAGATTAAGGCTGTGTGGAACGCACAGCAGTCTTGCAAAAGGCCAGAAAACAAAGACAAGATGCTGAAGATAAATCTGTGAAAAGCAAGGTAAAATCTTCTATGGGCTACACAAGGCCGTATTAAGGTTGTTTAACGGGGTCGATCGCAAGAAAGTTTGGAGATTTAAAGTGGATTAAAACTATGGAGATTTAACACAAAAGCAGATGTGAGTTATGGCAGTCATAAAGCCATAAAGAGTATGGTTAAAAATCTAAAATCTGTGAACAGCACCAAATGAGATAATAAATACTATTTTGTGGCAAGAGGAAAAGACTGGAATAATGTGGTTCGTTCAAATATATCTCAATTCAGGTTAGAAGAAAAAAAAAACACTGATATGTGATTTACTGAAATTGAAATGTTTGAGTGCAAATTACATTGGAAATCTTTATAAAAGGATCTTTATGTGTAATATCGACACTGATTTTGCAGTCCTTTTAGATCAAATGAATATTGGTTGCTTTATGGTGTCTACTTCTGTAAAACTCAAACGTCCTTACTGTGAAAGACACAGAATGAAATATATGAAATATGCTGTACAGATTCCTTTTCAAAGGTGTACATACAAATGTACAAAAGCCATCTGGTAGCTTGTGTATTTCAGAATGGAATATCAAATAACAAAATATCAAGTTTATAAGTATGGTATTTTGAGATGCATTAATTATTACATTTATGAATTATTACTAAATAAAACATACTGTTATTTACAAGAGCTAAAGGACATAGTATATGTCAAGTCTTTGAGATTATTTGTCTGTACTCAGTTCCTATACTTTTCTCTTGAGTTGCAAGCTGCACTGAATTACATTTGGAGGTTAATCGAAGTTTCCGTGCTGTTGCTTTGTCTACAAAATAAAGAAACATTTATCAGAACAGAATTCCATTAAAACATCTTTCCATCTGCATACCTTGTACTTTGTCTAGGAGCCAGTCGCTAATGCAGTGACTCTTTAGTGCAGCCAGTAAGATAAAGAAAGGTGAGGCTTAGTTTAATTGTATGCCAGAACTATATTAGAGTAGTGTCTAATTGGTTTCCATTTGTGGGGATCTGCAATAGAGAGAGCCATTTACAATCTGCAAGCAGTGCAAATGTATTATACCTATGGCTACTTAGTACTGCTGTATGTGTGAAGGACTTCTTCTCATGAACATATATAAAGTTGAATGAGCTGGCTGATCATTTAGATGCGAGTCGCCTCGTCCTTCCAGCATCAGTACATCTGGCACGTGTTTGCAGCGCGGCACGTGGAACCTGCAAAAACCGCCTCGGCTGACTAGAGCCACTCGAGCAGGTTGGTTTGGGTTTTCATTCCACTTGACATGACGTGAACACAGAACCAGGCTTTAAGTCTTCCATCCTGCTCGGCTGGATGAGCAGACCTCAAGGTATTAACCCTGAAGACCATGTGGTGTAGCTCGGGAACAATTCAGCAGATTTGGATAGTAGCCAGAACATGGTATCACATTTATGCAACTGCAGCCCAAAGAACGTTTCCGTTATGCTGTGAATATCAATTTTTAGGTGATCTACAAACTTAAATGGGGAATGTTAAATCAAACCGGACATATTGCATACTGTTACAATGGCGTGTCCACTTTAATCAAGCTTGATTCGATTCCCTGCTCTGGTCCAAAGGCATTCTACCAAGTGAATCCTTCAATAGTGTAGTGAGTGAGACATTGGAGGACGAGTGTCCTGTACCATGTTGGACTCCTCGCTGTTGTGAGTCAGAGGCTATATCAATGCACCTAGCACTCACACAGAGTCTAACGGGTCAAAAAAGGTTGTGATCTCTGCCAGACAGGGGCTACTGTTGTGCTAAGACAACACCAATCAGAAAGCAGACGCTGCCATATCACGGCAGCCAGGTGTCCGGAGCAGCTCGGTGTAGTTGCTAAGAGTGAGAGCAACAGCCAGACCTTGTGTACAACACAACACCTGGTGCTCCTGTCCTGCTGAGGCTCTTGCCTGCTCCGACAGGAAGGATGATGAGAATTCTCCTTGGCAACCAGTTTTAACACAGAAGTTAAAAAGTGCCAGCTCGTGTCACCAATTTCAATGAATTAGTAAAATCATCAGCACATCATGCATTGAGAGTTGGATGTCTTCCCAGCAGTGCATATCTAAGTGAATGTGAAAATAATCCCTGAACTTCTCAAATATACTTGATTAAAGTTTGGAATAATAAGTATCTCCATTAACAGGGCATAAAAGTAAAGCGTTTTCCACAGATAGATATGTATATTTTACCAATGTAATGCAGTTTTAATGTGTAAAATAAATCCCACAATGTTAGTAATCCAAATAAAATGAGCGTGATCTGATTAATTAACACGATAATGAGAATAAGTATGAATTTATGCATTCTAAACCCAAGGCAAAAAGGAATCAGGTTGTGAAAGCATCCTCATTAACTCTTACCTCGACAGTGCACTCCTTCATCGTAGCCATCCTCACAGTCTCTCGCTCCATTGCAGAGTTTATTGAAATGAATACATTTTTTTGTCCCGACGCACTGTATGTGATTGAGCGGACATCTGATCACCACCTCCTGCGCACCTGAAGAAGACAAACGACAAAGTGTGAGACACAAAAACAAACCTGTACCTCCATTGTTTTTTTAACAGTTTAATGCAAAGCCAAACGTGCTTGAACAACGTTTGCTCAGCATATGGAGTCGCACTTGGAGTGGGAGACCATATGTGAAATTAATTTGCATATTTCATTGTCATTATCGTTTAAGAAGGGCGTCAAAAAAAACATGCTGGAGGAAATTTGTTTTCCTGCAAAAAATACAAAGTGCTGATACTTCAAGACCAGTTTTTTTATAGCAGCGGGCCAACCTATGCATATGCAAATGTATTTATATTTCACGCAGCATTGTTCTTTGCACACGACAGATGTTTGCCACATTGCTTCGCAGACGCACCGGTGGAGTCCCATAACGAACTGCCCCACTCTCCTTGCCAGCCAGGCAAACAGCGGCGAGCAGCTGTTTAAGGATTCATGAGGCACATAGGTGACCCTCATTCATGTGGCAGCCACAGGAGCACATAAAACACAGCTGACCAGTGCACCAGCACTGTAAATGTGTCACATCTCCACCTTAACTACATTGATATCAATTACCAATGTGCCGCTGCAGCCACTTAATGGGAAGATTTATGACCCATGCGATGGGGTCGGTCCGAATCCCCAGAGCACCCCCCCCCTTCCAGGAACTCACATCCACGCGCTCTTGAACCATCTTGACTGGGCAGTTACTTATTCACAGCATCCATTTCTACTTTGTAAGGTAAGAGATGCAGCAATTAATGTGGCCATTACAAAGAGGGCTGTCATCCCCGGCTGATTTACAGACGGGATATGTAGATGTAGTTGTGAGTCTGTATTGACACAATAATGACTCATATTAGTTTCTCCTCCACAGCATTTTTATTGCTTTAAAAGCGTTGCGGGAGAGGCTTCTTATTTAATGAGTATTTCTTGGCCATCTCTTCAAGACCCAGTGATTCACACCATTTCTATGCCATATTTAGGTAAGTCAAACATCAGTGACCTTGTCTCTGAGAGTTCATATTTCATACATGAGCAAATTGGCAGCCTCATCTGCTGGGATCAAAAATGTCTTTGAAGCACTCTTTTCATTTGATAGCTGCGTTCCTTTCAGACATTTCATATCGAAAAACTGTAACTCCAGATAATACAGTTAATAATAAATTAAATTAAGTGTATTTCTATATACATATATAAAGGGTTAACTAGCTTTCTTAATGATTGTAACCAGAAAATAAATAAAAAATGAGGATTCCATCTTCAACATGACGTCTATGGCCTTGGAAATGTTAAGTGTGTACATTGTATTATTTACACACTTGACTTGTATGTCAGTGTTCATTTTATAAAACTGAAAAGGGAAAAAAATAAACTGCAGACATTTCACACATATAGGTAGGTCCTTGGGTTTAACTGACGCACATTTCAAAACACGCAGGGAACTTTCACTCACTACACTAAAAGTAAACGCACAACATTCCCCCCAGTGCCACACAACACTGCATGTCCATTTGGCAAATGTGCTATTTAACACAAAGCAGTGAGGGTCTCTGACAACGTAACGGCGCTGTCAGCCTCTCCCCTCGCTATCCCGCCACATGGGTTCTAATCTAATGTGATAAGGGGAGGGATGGCGCATGAATATTCAGTGGCTCTGGTTTGTCATGCAGGGGTACACAGATGGTCTCTCAACAGCTGAGGTATTCAGAGTTTCTCCGTCAATTCCCAGACTACTGTAGTATGTTGATGGCACAAAGTCGCACAAAGGGGGACGAGCACAACGCCATCCCCTTAGATTCCCAAATCCCAGGTGCCGAATGACGCTTTCACCAAACATCATGCGTGCAAACCCTCCATGGAGTTTATAATTCTGGTTGATTAGACTGGCATCTCGGGTTGAGATCAGACCCACGCTAGAGATGACCAAACACCAGGACTCCAAACATCATGACTTAAATAGAAATATGCCAGGTCGTGGTGGAGATGGAGAAAGGCGCACATGCGGGGCTTTGTATCTCCCATCATCATCAGCCTCCAGTGGGAGAGCCGGGATGAGAACCCACTACTGAGGGAGCTGAGCCAGCAAACTCTTGCCCCTCTCAGCGGACCTCATCCGGGATGTCCAGATATTCGCGGGTATGTCCAGGTCTTTTGCCGTTAAAGTATCCACGGTGCACTGCGTCCCTGCTCTCTTCAACACTAGACGTCCCTATCTTCTTAACTTCTTAACTTTTTGAGGAAGAAAAACCATGAGCAGAACTACGTAGTTGTAGACGGACAGAACCAACTGCAGGTCCCGGTTGTATTAGGCAATTCCCGATGTATAAATCTCCAATCACTTTTGACGAAAATTGCAATGTCCCAGTAATGGTTTCATAAATGAATAATGTCCAGAGATGAAATAGGCCAGCATACTTAAATACCAGTTTAATCATAACGCATTGCGTGGAAAAGAAGATGTTCCCCATGTAAGCTAAGAAACAATTACAACGTGATAGGCTTATGCAGGTAAAGTGATACATGTTCAAGTTCATCATCAATATGTATTAACACCTTATTACATTCCCGTCTAGTCTAAATATTGCACACATATCACTGGCACTGCTGCAGGCAAACTCATATTTGTGTTGAAATTGCACTGAATATGTTTAATACCTAAAAACATAATTTTCAGCAAAGAATTCTAAGAACTGATTTAGATTTTAGATTGTAGGATGTAATTAAAAACCATGCTGCTATACGTCTGCTCTGAGGATTAAATGAGGAGGAATCAGCTGGGCAAACCTAATACCTCTATTAAATGTCAAAAGAGAGACTTCTAGGGGGGAATTTCAGCAGCTACGTTCATTATGGTAATCATGTTAATCTGAACCAATGCCAGTTTGTGCGTAATAATGACTTCCTTCAAGAAAATAACCCATCAGAAGGAGAAGCTTCTTGAACTTCTGCATAGACGAACTCATCATATCCCGAAGATATAATAATTCAATATTTTTTGATTCGCAGTTTAAATTAATGATCAAATTAGCACCCTGATGCTTGATCTGAGGCGACGGCAATATAGACCTCCCATAGCGGCTTTACAACAGCGGTCAATCCCACAGTCACATTAGTTGTATGCACTCTCATTATTATTATGATGACATAAATCACTAATCTACTCATAAATATGACGACAGCGCAAAATCATTCAGGTGAATCTGAAGCGAAGCAAAGCGGTCAGAAACAGCAGAGGCAGCCATGGCTTTCACTCGCTGCACTACTTTGACACATTGCCGCAGTGCTGAAGATACTACATGCGCATTAGTGTGCGTACAGTCTAGCGCAGCTTGTAATTCTCAGGTGTACGATGCACAACGTGACTCGGGACAATCAATGTGTTGTGCAGGTCTGGCTCACATCGGCCGTGAGACAAGTGACACTTTTCCAACTCTCAACGTGTCCATTTCCTCGAGCAATGAAAGACAATTTTACAGATTTGCATCGCGCCGCAAAAAGAGGACACAAAGCGCACACGCACAGACAAGACAGAGCAGCAACACTATTGCTGTGTAAAGCCCTGCAGCCAAGCCAGCTGTCGCTTGGATTGTGTTGAGGAAACCGTGCGTTTCAGCAAAAATATATTACACATCGTTTTATCTTGTTGAATATGACTCTGTCAAAGAAGTTTTAATTTCAGAGAAAAAGTTTTCTATAAAAGGTTTGCTGAAAGAGGGAATTAATTTCTGCTCAGAATGTTCCTATTGCCATGTCACATCGGATTTTTTTTTTAAATAATGGAGCTCAAATTACAGTATAACATGATGATGATTATCTCTGTTTCTGATAAAGCTGATTCTGATTCATAAAAACAATTATAAAAAAAACAACCTTAAACTCTTTTTGTGTTCCATGTGTTTTGCCCCTCCCCCTGGGCATGTCTGTCCGGCCCACTTCCAATGTGGCCCCTCCCCCTCTCCCTCCATGACAGAAGAAACTCCATTTGTAGTCCACTCACAGCTGAATGAAGCACCCTTCTTTAGGGACTAGGGTATAAATACAGCTGCAAGCTTCAGGATGAACTTTCCTCTCTCGCGCAAGAAAAAATATATATATATCAGAAATATAAATAGTTTATAGATGATAGGAATGGGGTTAGAGTACATAACAGTGGCTCCTATTTCAGAAAAGTCTATAAATATATAACAGAGAGAATTTATCAGAAAATATAACCAAAATACTATATATAATAATATAATATAAATAGGGAATATGTAAATCATCTCTGATTAAGTATGTAAAAATGCAAAAACAGTATAAATAAATAAGAATATTAGTTTGAATTTACAGTATTGCACAGTTAAATGATTGCAGTAAATGATTGTAGTGGTATTGCATCGTTCAAGATATACTAAATTGTGGGGTTACAGCTGCTGTGAAAAATGAAATATATATGTTTTATTAATATGTTGTCTTTTTGTGTTCTGTGTGTTATATAGAAGTGTATATTTAATCTTAAATTGAATCTATTTACATAAAGTAGTATAAATGTATGTATGATTAGAATCGGGCTGCTTGTCCTCAGGGCGTCTGGGGGACCCGCGCTCCTCACCCGGCGCTCCTCGCCCGGCGCTCCTCTCCCGGCTTCTCTCTCCCGGCTTCTCTCGCCCGGCGCTCCTCTTCTCACGCCCGGCGCTCCTAACCCGGCGCTCCTAACCCGGCGCTCCTCGCCCGGCGCTCCCAACCCGTCATCAAGCTCGTCACTCTGCAGTACATCAACCTTGGTTCTTCCGTTGCCGTTCTTGGACGCAATCAGAGTTATTTCTCCGAGCGGTTCTTTCCTTGTGTCTCCTGAATCCTGACCTGCGACTCCTCTACCTGCCAGCCTGCCTCAGCAGCTTGTTACCATAACCTTGAGCTATCGCACCAGCCATGTTTTCCCTCATCAGCCCGCTCAGCTCAGCTCAACCGTTCATCATCCTCATCACCCTTGGTTCCCACAAAAAAAAATACTCTATTTACTCCACACTCTCAGCCTCTGTTTGTGTTTGGGTCGGCGCATTACAGATTAACTGGTAGATAGAAGAGACTTGTTTATTCTCTGTACTGGAACAGTATAAAGCAGTGTTCCAAAATGAATACTCATTATTAACTCATTAGCACACAATTAATAAACACAGTTATACATGTTTTATTCTTGATTAATAAGCTTGCCTATTATCGTTTCATGATTGGGTATTTATACTTTATAAATGATGGATTCCCCATTTCTAAATGAATTAATATATATTGACAATTAAGCAATCATGAAACGCATAATAGTCAAGCTTATTAATCAAGAATAAAACCTTTATAACTATGTTCATGAATTGCATACTAATGAATAACTAATGATCAATTAAGTGTTTACTCATGCTTAGCTAATGCTAAATAGCGTGTTGTTATTATAAAGGTCTACCTAAGGTCCATATGTACAAAGTAAAAGTTATTCAACTATTGCTACAGTGGTGTTAACTTTCACAAAATTCATGGACCAGCAATTTGCAAAAACTAACCATGACAGAAGTGGTGCCATGTTGTTAACATTAATCCCTGGGTTGATAAACTGTGTCACTGGTGTGGAAGAATACATTGAGAGTGAACGAGCCATGAATATTTCAGTTATTCTGCTTGTTTGCCTCCTTGCGTGTGTTAATGCGAGTTAAAGCATCAAGAACTCATGGAAACAGTGAGCTCTTCCTCTCTGTATGCCGTCTGTCTGGGGTGGAAGTCACTGTTGTTTTCAGGCTTAAAGCTGGAGAATGTTTGGGTTAAAAGATGTCACGGCTTCGTGATGTTGTGGCTTAATTTGAATAACTGATGGAAAGGGATGATATATTTATAACTTTCATGCAACAGCAGCGCCCGCCGAGCCCTTTTCCTCGTATCTCAGTTTGATTTGAGTACCTGGGCTGTTTGTACCCGGCTCCTGGTTCATATCTCAAAGGCAAATAATCCTTGGACAAATTCCGGATATGTGGTGATGCACTACTTATCTTGCTGCTGTCATGAACGGAGTGCATCAACCCAAAATATGTGGAACTGACTTCAATGGCAACACAGTGAACCACGTTTCAGAGTGGGACATGTCGACAGTTCCAAGATTTCCCCCGAACATGCTCTGCTATTAAAATGGCACTGATATGAAGGGCTATTGAAAATAAGTATTTTCCTGACCTTTACCTCCTTGCCATATGAAATTATGTACTCAGCCAAAAGAGCTTATTTCGCCGCCTTCGTATGACCTCAGACAAACCTTTCCTCAAGCTGGAACCTCTCAGGACTGAGATTCTTCACAGACAGACTGTATGACCACAGGTTTAAATGTGATTTTCGATGCATTTAGAGAAAGACGTGGATGCCATATGTGAACGACTATGTATAGTGCTTGCATCGACAGGGCAATGAGCAATCAGTGGACTGACTGATCACATGGTCCTGCTGAGAAGCAGCCGATGGCACAGTATGAACTGGACAACTCTCTGGTGGGAAAACACATGGTCAGCATTCGGCGATGCTCTGCCATCTTCAGTTCATGTTTGTTTCAACAGCTTCACACCTTAAGCCTGGTCTTCTGCACAAAAAAACATGGGCCAATCAAGCTCATTCCAATGTGTCTTGTTAGGCGTCATTGTGTTTCTGTATTGTGCTGCATTGGCTTCGTGTCCCATACAGTGTTGACCACTGCCATCATAAATGTTAATACCCTTAATGGCTAAAAGAAAACTGAATAATTTCACATCCAATTTGCTAGCAGTGTTGGTCAAGTCACTTAAACAATAATTCCCCTTTATTATTTTATTGGAAAGGTAATGGCATTGCTTTACTAATTGCGGAACAGCAGTAGGTACTTTAGTTTGCTATAGCTTTTGTTCCTCTGCAGGCTTAAAAGCATAAAAGGCATGCCTGGAGAGATCACATAATTTTATTTATTAATTTGTATTATTAGTTTTTAACTCTAAACCACATGACGTTAAGCAAAATGAAAACATAGGACCCCCACCTCCATCAGGACAGCAAGCTCTTCCTCCTCTTCTAAATCCGTATTAAACACATATTTGGATAACTGTGCATTCACATAGCCTGCTATATTTTTTACTATTATTATCATCATTATTATTATTATGCTAATATAATGGAGCAATATGATCAAGTCAAGAAAAGGCTAAATGTATTGGATATGACTGTCTTTGTCTTTTTTTGTGTCAACCCTCTCCAATATTTACATACAAGACAATTCTACTAAAAGCTACTCAGTGAATATACCAATATGTTATTGCATAATATCAGATTTGTATGGTTTGTGCATTCCATCTTAAAGACAGCATTCAAGGTTATTATTTGCCTTTTCCTCCTGATGTAAAACCCTAACCTTCAGTGCCACTCTGTTGCATTACCATTTAAAAATGAGTGATTTGTCCCTGCATAATACATCATATCCCTCAAAATTGATAAGCCACCTTAGAAATGCACATCAGTATTATTTGCTACATGTCATACACACCGTTTGCAGTAAATGAGAGCAACATGAAAATGAAAAACACGATGCACAGAGCCCCTCCGACGCCTAATTTATTGTGTGCAGTTGCATATTATTTGCTGTAAATTATGCAGAGTATTCCATCAAATCTATACAAAAGAGAGGAGGAATCTCGCAACAGTTCAGTGTAATGAGGCCGGGTGTTGGCATCCCTGACATCCTGTCTCTACTGTATAATAAAGAATCAATAGATCGGTCCTCAGAGAGGAATGATCCGCCTCGGGACAATGTAAAGCTGCACTTCAGAAATGCCACGCAAAAACACCAGCAAAAAGGCCAATTTATCAGCATTTGAAAAACAACGACATAATTAGTCAATAGAGATACTTTTGTGACCGACCATTATGCAAATGTTCTAATCTAATTGTTCGGGGGCCGGCTTCAAATGAATAATACATACAGTATATTGTAGTCAGAGAGGCTAAAACCAATATTCACAGAGAGGAATGATCTCATTAGGAGGAGAATTTACGGTGTTGTGTTTAACATTGGCATTCTTTTATCACAGACAAAATAAATTGGCATGAAGTCATCTAAATATAAGCATCACTTGGGGGACGGTAAAAAAAGTTTTAACCACAATATTGACATTATTACGCGCTATTTGACATTTACATCAAAGGTTCTTTCGTCTTTTAGCTCCGTTTTGGTCTCCAACAACTCCCGAGGGACGCATTTGGCTCCTTTACCGCTAAATGCTCCACTCGTTTTTTGTATGTGGATGACGAAGCAAAGTCTCCACATAAAATTCAAATAAAATGGAGGAGCCGTTGGATTCTTCCATGTAGTTGTAATAGTTTCAGTGAAAAACTTTGAACTTTGCCTTTGTTTGTATTTCACACTACGTAATGAGTCTCAGGGCTCAAACTATAGTGTAAATCAATTGATTATAAATGAAGTAAATAAGTCATATGTTTGGGCTTGAGGGCATCTTTAATGAGGACCATGGTTAGAGTGTACTACATGCAGCAAGTGGGAGGGCATGTATTTATCTCTAAATATCCTCTGGCACTAACCCAGCTCCCTTAAAATAATTATTGGACTATGACCATGTTTATAGAGCAGCCATGAGAGAAGGCAATTCACTATCCATAGACTACCCATTAGTTATGATTAATAAATAAATAATAGGCCAATGCTACTGATTCATGCTCATTGAGAGTCAAGTCCCAGCTACTGTATAACTGTGAGATAAACAGCACTGATCACAGTGTTGTTAGAGGCTATTATTGTCCTTGGGTGTCATGGTAAATATGTGTCACTGGGTTTGCTCTTGAGTTAATGCTCACATCGTAGCAATGCTTTATTTTCTGCTGCAGCAGCGGGGAGATAATGTCGACTTTAGTACTTCAATGTCACACCGGGTCTGTAACGGCAAGCACGTCGAGTTTTAAAATATGCTCTCTTTTCTCTTTGGTTCTTCAGGTGACACACTGGTACGCTGTCCTTTATAATACTCTTACTAGGATGATGCACAAGAGGGAAAATGTGTCAGTGCAGTTTAACGGTTGAGGTGTGTGTGTGGATGGAGGGAGGGGGGGGGGGGGGGGGGGCTGTGAGAGCAAAGACAAAGCCCTGATGTGCTGCTCACTGTGCATCACTTCTGACATGGATGAGACATGGCGCGGTTGCACAATTGTCACCAGGCAACGAAAATCCTCCTCACTCTAATGGATTTCGCCAAAAGACAAATGTTCAAACGTTCGTAAATGTGCTAAACTGCAGAGGCAGAGCGATGCAGCAGGCAAACGACTGAATGTGAGTAGATTAGATGTTAAGGGCAAAGAGGATGACTCTACTTTTATGCGTCGATCACATTTTTAACAGAAGATAGAATCGTAGAGACTTGAAAGTGCACACTGCCTTCATGGTAAGGAATGTTTCCAAGTGCACAGACACACAATATTTGTTGTGTCTGTTCCCCGCCTACTGAAACGACTGGTAAAACAGATGGCACAGGCCTGAGGAAGTGTACATACGTTCTGTTCCAAATGTAGAGAGGGAGAGGGAGAGAAACAGTAAATTAAAAGTCTTATTTCAAAGCCTCTTGCTGCAAAAAAAAAATGAACAAATAGCCGATCGCGTTGCCTGCGAGCGAGAAACGTGTAGCAGGTTAAACAGGTTGATGGCGAAGGACAATGTGGCGCATTTGATCTGAAATAAGGCGTCAGACTGAACACCATATCCAATTACATTACACATTAAATGCTGTAGACTGTGGTGATAACATAGCCTGCGAGCTTTCCAATAACTTTGACGGACGACAGCAATGTGAAATCAGAATCATGCAAATGAAAAAGGTCTCGTAGACTTTGAAAGAGCCTTGTACTGTCAGTGAATACCCAATTTGCAGAAGTGATGGTTGAAGGTATATGATAATATATGTGATAATGGCATGTTTTAGGTTTCCGAATAATTTTTTTTTGATGAGTCAACAGACGGGTTACGTTTCAGCGGAGAGGGAGAGACGGCGAGGAGCAAAAATAAACGTTACATAATGCAAAAGGCCCCGTCCTTCAGCTCAATAACAAGGTGCTACGCTACATTACCCCCTAAACCTCCAACCGACTGCCGCCAATTCTCGTGGGAACCCGACACATTTGTGATATATTCATTTCAATACGGGACTTGCCAGATAAAATACCCAGCAGGATTATGATATGCAGCCTGAAAGACACCAACTGTGGTCACTTCAGCTTCATCACAGACATACTCAACAAACATCTTCTGGACTCCTAAAGCGGGGTTTCCAGAGAGGCTTCATCTGCTTCCAAAAGTTTGAACGGGCAATGGGAGCTTAACTTCCAAGAAATGTACTCAGCAATCAGGATTGGGTTTGGTGATTGAGTATATTTAGAGGAATCTGGCTGTGATTGTCGGTGGAAAATGGATGGATGGATGGCTGTGATTGTAAAAGGGTCTCATTGTATCTATATGCAAAGCCGAAAATACAACCAGCGTTTTTATGATTCATGCTGTTCGTGACAACAAAAGGCGTGATTATGGTCAGGGAATATCATGCTCATGTCAAATAAACTCTAAGATAAGGTGACTAAAAGACTTTGATGCGGTTCAGCACCACCCAGACTTACACACTAACTGTTTGCCTCACTATACAGGACACATACAACCAAACATATTGTGCTGGACAATATGTCCTAAACTCAGAATTACGATTAAGTGTCACGTTTACTTCAGAAATGAAGTCAAGTCAGACTTTATCGCTGCAGCACTATATGGTTTAGTTGTGTTGAGCCATCCGGGGTCAGCAAAACAAGCTAAAACAACATTGGCATGTGGTTGTCGAATACAAATTTTACAGCGAACACGTTGGCTTTTTACACATGCAGAGCCGTAGAAGGTAGCGTTCAGGGACAGGAAACCATACCTTGAATACAATGGAATCCACTGGATGCACATAAGAGGTATAAAACATCTTATGTGCAAACAAATATTGAGTGGCATAACAGTGAGATGAACACACTGCATCCCCTGTGCTGGGCCTTACTGCATATGTCCAAACTCTCTGTAGGGTACTGATGAACTCAGTATAGAGAATCTGAGGATTTAAGAGGAAGGCACGCCGAGACATGCCCTCCCCTGTCTACAGAGGGGAATAAGTGCAAGAGCCCCAGAGAGAGCCTTCTTTGAACAGTTCTCATCCCCCGTGCCTCGAGGACACCGAGATCAACATCGGTGTTGATTGGGTCGAGCCGAGCTCCAGCCATAAAACACCGCTCCTGTGACCATGTTTTTGAAGTCAGCCACTGACCCCTTTTATTGTCTTTTCCTCCGGGAGTGACAATTCAATCAAAGGATTCACTGGTCTCCCCGTCCCCCAGATTCACAAAGCCCCTCATGGCAGCTCTACTGAGACGAGCCAAAAGTCCATGAAATCCCCTCCTATAGGACTCGTGAAGGATTTAAGTTCTAAGACAGTGTTTGCAAAGCGTGCGGCATCAATGCAGGGAGAGAGCCGCACGCCGACAGCCATTAGCACCAACTGATTTTTTTTTTTTCTTTTAAAGAAATGAACTGGAGGAGATATTTACAGAGAGTGAATTATGGCTGTCCCACTTTATCTGAAATGCACAGCGAACAGCAGATCCGAGTGTCCCGAGACAGCCCTGACATTCAGACGCCCTTGTAAGTGTGATACACAAACTAAGAATATGATCCCGAGGCAATTTCTCAATCTTTTCCACTTTAACTGTCATCACAAAATAGGCTGTCTGGCCCCATAACGCCACAAAGGTTTGACTCTTTTTTTTTTCTTTTCCTGTGAGAAAGTGTTTGCTTGAACTACGCACGATTGGAGAAATGCCATTTTTGCCGGGTTTTCTTCGGACATCCCTGAATAACAGTCGTCAGCTGTCCGGTCTCTCGAGGCCCGCGGCTGAACGGATAAACCGCTGCCTCCTTCTTGTCTCAGGGTATTGCGAGCCAAGGCCATCTTCCCTTCCCACATTCCCTAAGGGCCTTGAAGATGCAGTGATTACATCTCCCTGACCGAGCCAGTGCAGGGAATGGCCATCAGAGGCACTCTCTTTTTTTTAATTTCTAGACAGTAGTGTATTGTATTACCCTATTTTTTTTCTTCTTTTAATCCTCTATGGCTTTGCTCAGTGCATATTATCCTATATAAAGAATGGTTTTTCAGTCTACTGCAGCCCTTGCTATCACTCAAGAAGGCAGAATGCATTCAAGTCCCATCTTCTGTTTGCAGGGCAAAGCTGATCTAATTCCCCTTTCTATCAATATATAATCCATGATAATGAGCTGTGCCAAATTCCTTAGATGAATATGCAAGGTCTTCTTTCTGCAGGCATTGTAAATAAAATGGAGCCAACATTAATCAAAGTGAAAATGAATTGCCTTCTGGAGAATATGTGACTTGGCCCACAGCTACCGTGTAGAGTTTATATCTATTGTATTTAAAGTGTGTATCACCAAGAGAGAGTGATGGATCAAAGGTGAGAGAGAAATCAATCAGAGAAGATATCAGAAATATGCTGGAAACCGCCAACAGGCACCAATACAGTAAAACTAAATATGACATTAATGGGACATTAACCTACTTTTAATTTAATAGCTTAGCATAGCTCACCCTTGTCTTTCAGTCCTATATAAAGGATATATTATTTTTTGCTAATGTTTTGCTCACCTAGGGTCAGATGATGTCAATTGATTTGTTATTTTATAACCATAAAGTTAGATTAGATTTGTGAGAGGCAAATAAATGGTCAGAATGAATCCCCATTATGGTTCAAACTCCAGAAACACTTCACACTTTTCTTGTAATACAACTGGATATTGGCTTACCACTTCTTTCAAAGCTCATACATCCAGTTTATAATACAGGCACAAGCCCAAGCTAAGAATACCTTGATGATAGCTTCAAACACTTGTCACGGGCTGAGGAGAACTCCTCACGACAAATAAAGAGAAGAATGTGTAAAATTGGTGCAGTGTGGCTTTAAAAAAAATAATAATAGCATTCGCTCCGCCAAACACTCCCAGACAGTCGTCATTGGAAAACAATCTGGTACACTTCACAATCACAACAGACAAAAATGAAGCGTTCAAACGGAGAAGCACAAGATATTAAAGGTGAACGGATATGCGTGAAACCTGCAGCAACACAAAGATCTCAACCAGATCCACAAAATCTACTTTAGCCGTTAAAGTCTTGAGGAAAGCAAATCCATCCCTCCATCTCTTTTCTATACCTCCTGACTCATAGCTAAACCCAAGGTATAGTCATATCTACCATTAGGTGTATGTTATTGTGAAATAATTGCTATATTGCGCTGAGGAAAATATATTGTAAAAACTGGAAAGGGAAGAGATACGGGACAAGGTGATGAGAAAAAGAATGAGAAGAGGTGTGAGAGGTGATGGAGATTAGCGAGGAAGAGGAGGCACTACCCGCTGTGCCCATAGGATTAGCATTGCGTCCCTCTGCTGTTCGGCACAAACAAAAACGCCCGTAATCCAGTTTAAACAACGTAATTATCACAGAGATAGTATACATGTTGTTTTGCTGATTACAGTAGTGGGACCTCTGGGTTAAATTTAGCATAATCTATATGCAATGCAATAACACACCATTAGTGTATATATGTATGATACACACACACACACACACACATTTTGCTTATGTTTACATACTGTTTGTTATTGAAATTGCATAATCTTTTATACGAGAAATGTGTCTGAAAGAGGAAATCAAGGGTGAACTCCTCCAGCAAGTATTTGTAAAAAAAAAACTTGTGTACAGCCTTGGCCACAGTTGTGATGCATTATCTCAACACGCACCGAGCCTGAGAAACTCCCCAAACAAGCTACCACTCTATTGCATTCTTACATTAAGGAGCAAGCAGCTGTGGATATTTTAACAGCTGGTCACGGTCATTATATAGTTTTTGACATAAGCAGTGAGTCTTCCATCTTTTTCTGCACCAAGCATTGCCTACCTAATATATGAACTCAAGCAAAAGGCATTAATAATTTTTGTGCAATGTGGTCAATATGCAGAGACGTCACTACTAGAAGTATGAGGTCCTAATTACAGCCAATAACTCACACTGATGAGGAACCTGGAGTGAATGTTAATAATTTGGTTTTGTCTGTGATAGACTGTGTGACAGTGACAGTCTCATTGGGATTTACAAAGGCTAATCCAGCTCATAAGAACGTGAAATTACTGCTCTGTTTATCCATTAAAGAAAATCTATGTCCCAAATGTGTGTAAATAATACCCAAGAGCATTGGTGCGTCGGGCTATTCTGATGTGAAGGACAAGTGAAGGTTTGCATGACTGCAGTCGGACCTGCCAAGCAGATTTCTGGCAGCGTAATACATCACTTCCACTTGTTCGCTAAATAATACAGCACTCCCAATAAAATCCCATTTTCAACCACACTTACAATCTTTTGCTGGGCTGTTTTTTTTTGCTTTCCTGACCTCGAAAATGCAAAATAGTCCAAAAAAGGCCAGGACCAAACACCATGGCAACATGCAGTAGTACCAAAATGCCTGTCACAGTTTCAGCTGCTCGATTGTAATAGAAGTTCCAAATTGCTGGATCAAAAGCAGGAGTTTATACATGTGAGCCCAGCAATCAGCATGGTGTTTTAAACCGTGCCGGTTTTAACCAAATTTGATGAGTTCAATCCACTGGAAAGGAGGCAACGCCCCGTTTTACTGCACTGAAACATGTATCATGTGCCAGTGGTGGCAGAAAGAAAATAAGCAACTCAATCATTAAGCTAACACTCCATCGTGTCAACATGGATAAAACAGGGTTGGCATTAGGGCTGGGCGGTATGGCCAAAAATGCATATCACGGTATTTTGTAAGATTCTGGCAGTTTCACGGTATATCACGGTATTAACATTAATTTATTGACACAGAAAAGGACCTGCGGCCACCTGAACAGCTGTTCACCGCTTGTTGTTCGCTCGCTGGCCAACTCCCTCGCAACTGCCCAGCAAGCTGTGAACAGCCGTTTGTGGGGCGTGACAGCCGGTCTGTCTCTTCCGGGTTTGTTTTCACCTGCATTCCCCTGGGTCCTAAGTCCCTCCAGGTTCAGCTTCTTTGCAATACATCGTTTTCTAAACTACGTCAGACTTTTCAAACCCTCCAGCCAGCAGACACAGCTCCTCTCTGGGCAACACGTTGTGTTGGTGCATCTCTGCTCTCTCTTGTTCCTCCTGCATCGCTCTGTTGTTTAATGTAGCGACGGAGTTTCTTCTTTCTGTGATAGTGTGTGGGCTGTACCCAGCATGCAGTTCGGCGGAGTAAATTTAAAAAATGTACAATTATTAGTGTTACAAATTGTTTATGTGTCAGAAACTGTTGTTTTGTGGTGTTGTGCCCTGTTAAAGCGCGTTAGTTGCGGGTTATTAATTGTTGTTATAAAATTAAAACCATGACTCAATGCACGTAACACACGTAGCTCCGACCGCTTCGCCAGTGACTACGGCTGGGCACCGGTGTGCCGGTATGTGAAAAAGTCATACCGTACGTAAATTTGACACCGGTATACCGGTTGAAACGGTATACCGCCCAGCCCTAGTTGGCATTTATAACCGCTGCATACGCACAAGAACGGGGCCTGAAAGAGGCGTACGACGCTCCCCACCCAAAAGTTGTGATCTGTAAAAACATAAATATGCACACCTGTACGGAAACTTGGTGAACTGAAGCCAGACTGTAGAAAGGAAATGTGAAATGCATCATTAATATTGCCAGCGTTGTTATTTCTGCTTGAGCTAGTGAGACATAACTATTACATGAGCCCCATTCACTTGTAAAATATATAAACAAACTCAAATATAAAATCAAATTGTGGTCAATAATTCATCGGCGCTGTCTCACCAGCTCATTCACAAAGCTAAGCCTGCACCTATGGATTGTGTAAATTATCAAAGTCTGCCACATGGAATACACTCCTTATTATCAGTACAAGTGCCAATCATATTGCCGGCCAATTTAACCATAACAAAACTTAAGTGAATAAATAAATTGTGTTGACCTATCAAACTTCCATTTTCAAACGATATCCAGGGTGATTCACTGATTAGCATGATCATTTTGGCAATGTGTGAAGCAATCAGCCTGATTGGCGTACATATCTAAATACTGTGCTGCCACCTGTACGGCATTGTGAGGAATTAGGAGGGAACGAGTGTTCCTGGACCACCTCATGCACAACACAAGGACTTCCGTGTCAATGAAATTCCTTTTCTTGGTCTCCGTAGTTGATCAGCGAGCTGATTTCTTGGCAAACACTTAAGAGGTGCTTTGCATCAATCATTTAGGGTTGGATGTGGGTTTGTACAGGGCAGGATACGAGGCATGATTCCATTACATTTCATTTAGTTGACGCTTTTATCCAAAGCGACTTACATGCTATACAGTAGACACAGCAACGGTGAGCAATGAGGGTTAAGTGTCTTGCTCAAGGACCATCGATATGAACCACCGACCCTCTGATTGAAAGACCGACCTGCTAACCACTGAGCCACAGTCGCGATGTACATACATTTCCTCATTTGTACAAACACAAACACTTAGAGAGACTTCTACGGTTTGTTTATTTAATGATCCCCCAGCTGATTGTATAGGACAGATTATTATTGAATCATTAATGAGGGGGGTTGGGTTCATGCAGGAACACCACTTAAAGCATGTTCACACCATAAAAGTGACACTCGCTGACAAATGAGGCGATGTGGCAGACATCCATGTGACAGTTTTGCGTTGGAGAGGAATGAATGAAATGAGAGACTTACAAGTTGTGTCAGTTTCGTCTGAGTCGTCGGGGCAGTCGGCCTCGCCGTCACAGAGCCACGCCTCGGGGATGCAGGTTTCCCGGTCGTGACAGTGAAACTCCCCGACATCACACAAGATGGCTTCTGGGTGGCGTTAGGAGAGGGTGGAGAGAGAAGAGAGAGAAGATGTAGCATGAGGTGATGAGAGTGAACAGGTTGATCACATGTTTCAGCCAGAAAACATGTGCGTGCACTTGAGCGTGAGCGTGAGTGGAGGAAGTGGCGTCACTGGAGCTTTCTGCCGAGTCACATGCAGTAAATGGGTCTGGTGAGGAGGCATTGATGTAAGAGAAATTACCACTATTAGGTAATCAATGGAAGCATTAAGCTGAACGATAAAAGCCAGTGCTTTTCTCAGATGCTGCAGCACAATAGTGTCGCTGCATGTTTTTTTAAAGTTGACAATCATAGAGTACCGTTTGTCCTTTATGTCAACCCACAATTCCTTGTCAGAGGAGGAGGCCATGCTTTTCCTTCCCCACAACGCTACCAGAAAAGGCAGACAGAGGCTGCCCAGACGGTGATTTTGACAGCCACTCTCTTGGAACAAAGACATGACATCTTTTGCGTCTTGGCAAACTATTACAAAGCAGTTTGGCAAGTTTGTTCTTATCTTTTTGCCTCCTTGGTGTTGCGCTTTCATTGATGGAGTTCAGTGAAAGCCCAGTCAACTAAAAAGTCATCACAGTCTTTCAATACCGCGAGCATCCGTCAAAGTGTTGACATGTTTCCTGCCGGTAGCTGTCAGAGACTGAGCTCGATCACTCTGCAAAATGACACCGGCTTTTGGTAAAGATTTGACACCACAATGTGACACGCCGCTGCTTCTTCTTAGTGACGAGCAAAAACGGTCATTTGTTTCTTAGCTTAATCCACAGACAATCAGAAGCCCCCCGTACTCTCTCTCTCTCTCTCTCCATCTTTTCCCCCAGTGTGTTCCTAACCCATTAGTGGTGGGAGTGGAGGAAGTGGGAGATCAGGTCTGCAGCGTTTAAACAGCGAGAGTGATAATTCAACGCACCGCTGCTCTCTGCCCCGGCACCCTCCAGCAAATTCACTACCCAGGGACAAATCGGGAAAGGTCAAACATCTCATCCATTCTGCCTCTCTTATTCCCACTGATGCAATGCATCTGAAATCTTACAATTTAAATCAAGGTCTCTTTTGAAATATTCAACGCCCCCCTCTCATTTTTTCTTCTGGGGCACAGCAAAGAAATTAAAAATAAATAAATAAATTAAATGCATGTGATGTTGAGCGGGGAAAGGGGTGTCTCAAGGTAGCCCAATAACGCGTGAGGAATAAGCTCGGGATCATTATTTTTGCATCTAAACAGTGGAACAGCACCAACATAATGAATGGATCTCGCCAAATATTTCTCAAAACACTGTTGACTTCATAATTGCACGGACTGTTTTTTATGCTAAGCCAAGATACTTGGCTGAAGACAAATATGCTTCACTTAACCATCATCAAGCAACACAATAGTTTGATCTTCATGGTAGTTTTCAGCGTAAACATTGGCCCTTTTCAAACGATGTAGCGTCTGTAGCACACAACAAATGGACTGCATATGAGCGTATGAATATGCCGATGAGATTATTTACATTTTCTCTCAAAAAAATAGCACGTCGTCCATCATCTCATGCTGGGCTCGAGGTTGGTGGAGGCATGCTCAGCTTGCCGAGGTCTCTAAAGGGATATCTCTCAAGCCTTTAAAGCTGAATTGATTTCCATTGAAAAGCAGAGGGTCGGTGGCAGGAGGGCCATTTCCTCCGCTTGCAATGGAAGCCATGAAAGAAACTGCCCCTGGACCTCGGAGCAGCCAGTTACCTATTGATGTTCTACCTCCTTTCATGCCACTTCACCTTGAAAGCTAAAGGACCAAGTATGAGGCAACCAAATGACCTCTTATGTCAATTCATCTTTCCCTGCTGCTCTTCCAAACAACCTCTCCTTGACACAGGCTGCATTGTCGTTGCAGCTGTAGGGTGACAACAACAACACACACACACACACACACACACACACACACACACACACACACACACACACACACACACACACACACACACACACACACACACACACACACACACACACACACACACACACACACACACACACACACACACACACACACACACACACACACACACACACACACACACACACACACACACACACACACACACACACAACTGAGGGAGAGTAACTGGTCCGTGGTTCTTTGGTCTCTCATCCACACACCGCTGTGTTTGCATAGAAAGCTACATCCTGGTGCAGTATTGCACAGCATTGTGTAATTGTCACACCGTGGTGACGGACCCGCCCCCTTCCTTGTATGGCACTTGTCTGATTGTCTCACCTGATCCCAATTGTTTCCACCTGTTCCCTGTTATCCTTATGTGTTTATAGTCTGTGTCTTCCCCTTGTCTTGTGCCAGAGTGTTCTCGCCAATGGTCAGGACTACTACAGCCAAGCCCACAGTTTTGATCATCGCCACAGTGTGTATGTACTCGCCGTCCTCGTCAAAGAGTGATTTTCAGTTCCGTTTTTGCCTCGCTATCTGTTACAGCGTTAGGTTTGCCTCCGTTGGAGCGCCTTTTGTTTCCTCCGTTAAGAGTGAGTTTAATCTAATACTTTGTGTCCTCCGTTGGAGTGATTTTGAGTTTATACTTTGTCTTAATAAAGACTGTTTTCTTGACCCCGCTGCATCTGAGTCCTGTTGTGAGTCCCGGCCTGACAGTAATTTACTGATAATTTTGAACAAACATCAAATGAGTGGCAATGGCAGGAATAGGGAAGACAAAAAAAATGTAATAAAAGGCAACCGCCTTCCGTGAGTGTGGGGACAAAACAAAACTGGTTGCATTACCATAACAGTGGGAAATACACAGTGGCACTCAGCCGAGCACATTATCATGAGCTTCATTCCTGACACCCAGCAGCCACCGCTGGCACAACATTGTGGCTCATTAAAGCCATTGAGCCTTTGAAATGTGCCAGATTTATAGAGGAACAAAGAGTTATTTGGAGGCGGGGGAACGGGGAAGACGGTTTGCAAACCCGCTGAAGGAGGACCAGTCTGCAGCACATATTTTGATCAAGTTTGTTGTGCTTGAGATGAGCTATGAATTCGGCGGTATTAACCCAATTACTCAACAGATCCGGTAGACAGCACAGCAGATCTCTTCGTCTCACATTTGGCTACATAGCATCCTCTCTCCTATTTGCTCAGTCCTATTAAACTCTGAATTACACGAGAGCTTAGGTCTTCATTTATCTTTCTAAACAATGTTATATTCCAATGAGGTAAGCTACAAACCACTAAGGCATTACAATCCCCTGTATTGCATCAGACACACAGTTCACAATATGGTACAGTGGATAAGTCGTAAAGCCACAGACCTATTCAAACAAAACCTGTGTTAAAAAAGCGGCAGTGTACAGCTCAAAGTGGCGAATTAAACGTTCGCCGTGCCGAGGAGCTGAGAAAAGCAGATCTGGGAATATTCCTCACGCAGTAAGGCCTATCTCTCAGATGCAGGTTGAGAAGGAGCTGCTTCTTGAAGAAGCTATTTGCGGCTCATCCAACTTGCTCAACTGGAAAGCTGTGTTTGCACTTGTCGAGGCGTTGATAGTCCATTACACCTATGTTCACAGCCAGCATTCAGGGAGATCAAGGTCAACTAATAACCAGTGTGGTGTGGGGGAAATGAGAAAATTATGGTTGTATACATCTGAAGACCACGTGAGAATGTGCAAGCACAAACAGATGTATAAACGCTCACACACGAAAGATAGTTCAAACTCTTGAAAGGGAGTGGAAATATCTAAAAACAAAGTCAAGCTACAATGATGTGTGATGGCCAGAAATGTTTTTGACAATTTGAGACAAAATTGGGTTAGGCTTGGTTTTGTAAATACATAATAGCCGGGTCTCCACTAATGATGGGGGTGAGGTAGCAAGAACAAATGAAGGCCCGCCCCGAATGCAAAACACAACGGTGGTTAAACTGCTGGTGCCTATTATGGACCATTTGGAAAATGTGCTTATTTACTCTCTTGGCAAGAATGAGCTGAGAAGATCGATTGCACTCTTGCACACAGACATACACACACACACACACACACACAACACACAAAATCACCAGCAGGTTAGCTTAGCTTAGCACAAAGACTGGAAGCAGGGGAAAACCATCCAGAATGGCTCGGTCTGAAGGAGACACAATCCTACCTCATAATATACTCAATAGGCTCACTAATAAACCAAATTAATTCAATATAAAGCAGCTCTTTCTGTCACCTGAGAGTGATATACATTTCCAAAAAAAAACAATTTATTAAAATTAAGTCAAACTATTCCTTTAAAAACAGCAATAAAATAAAAAACACTTCTTAACAAAACTACTGGACGAAAGCACTGATGTCAAACTGATGTATGTATTAGTCTATAGAGTGTATGAGGGTGGAATATTCTGCTCAAAGATACATTGCACGGGGAACATAAATCAAACATTAAAAATACATCACACATAAATGTTTCACAAGTTTTTGAGGCCAAGTGTATTGGTGTATTTAAATGCACTTGGGAGAGTTTCTTTCTGCCTATGTGCACACACACACACACACACACATCCATGTACATGCACATTGATTAGTGATTTTAAACCCTCGTATACTATCAAAGCTGACTTAGCAGCGCTGGCCAGCTGCGGGTCATATATGCATTATGTATGAGCAGCGGGCTATGAGCCAAACTAAGCAAGTTATTAAGTATAACAACGGCATAATGCAGGCTCATTCCTTAATCTTCGTATATTTAATCTGACATAAGATGCAACGCAGTGCCATGCATCACAATGATGCCTAATACCTGGATAATTAATCTTTATCACAATCGTATCTCTAGAAGTGACATGTGCCTCGTGGTATTTAGACTTAAATGCCACCCCCGTCAGTTCTGATCAGAATATGACGACTGGAGAGAGAACCGTGACTCCGCTGACTGATGAACGATTTGAGAATGTCACAGCACTTCTGGACGCATGCCCGCCGTTCTGCATGCACGTCACTCCTGCTGCACTCATCTCTTCTTCCCCCCGTCCCCCCGGCTCCTAGAAAAACTTTGAAAAACATAATTCTTAGAAATCCCTAAGTCATGGCGAGATAACGAGCTGCGTTCAAGAAAGAAAAGAAAAGCGGGGAGAAAATAATGATGTACTAAAAGAGAGTCGTAATTGTGTGCAAGGAATCCGAGGTATAACTGCCTCTGGGAAATGCCAGTTCGTACCCGGGGCCATCCCCCCCATGGCAACGCTGAACAACTCTGCATTCTAGCCATGAAATAGGGAAGAAATCAATGGCGTAAGACGTCGGGGCCTTCATTAGACGCTGCCTGACCTACACCACAGAGCGAGGTCGCTTGTATTTTCTCTACAACAGCAGGGGCATGTCAACAAAATATTAAGCGGGATAAGCACCATATGAAAAGTATCTGAAGACAAAAGTAGAAGAATCCCTGCACCAGTAAAGAATGATTCACGATCTTAAGCCGTATCTTATTCACTGCCCTTTTTTTACGGGTACACCACATGCACAAGGATTTTAGAAGTATTTAGTGCTTGTGCCAAACCGGATCTGATTAAGGTGTCAGGTTAATGTGCAGCTCTTAATTGGATCAGATGAAGAGGTCTGCAGCAAAAAACATGGAGGACAAGTGTGTCTTGAGGACCGGACTAATAGACAGCGCTATTGAGGCTATTTCAGAAATAATTACCAGGTGGATTAGCACTTTGATGGCACAAAAGGCAGCGAGAAGTAATCGTATCAAATGCTATAACTTCTAAATGGATCATTTTTGTTATTTCTACACCTGCCCTTATTTTCATAGCATTTTGAGTTATAATTGTCCAAAACTGTAACACTCCAATTCAAGTACAGCTGCTTAAAAAAAAAGAAAATCCATCTCGTCAGGACAGAAACGTTCAGACTGCAGTTGAATGTGTTTAAATAGAACCAAGACTGTCTGAAGACCAGCATGTCCATCCCCCTGTTCTTCTGAAGACCAGCATGTCCATCCCCCTGTTCTTCTGAAGACCAGCATGTCCATCCCCCTGTTCTTCTGAGGACCAGCATGTCCATCCCCCTGTTCTTCTGAAGACCAGCATGTCCATCCCCCTGTTCTTCTGAAGACCAGCATGTCCATCCCCCTGTTCTTCTGAAGACCAGCATGTCCATCCCCCTGTTCTTCTGAAGACCAGCATGTCCATCCCCCTGTTCTTCTGAAGACCAGCATGTCCATCCCCCTGTTCTTCTGAAGACCAGCATGTCCATCCCCCTGTTCTTCTGAAGACCAGCATGTAAGTCGCTGTGTGACACGCGTTTCACTTGGTCTGCTTGTTGGTACACCCCGACAACATTTGAGCTCATACATTCATGTTGTGCTGCTAGAACCCTTGAAGGTGTGCTAATTCAAGATTCGGGGGGGTTTAATGGCAGTGTATGGACGGCCATGAATGTTTATCATGAAGTTATCAAGATATACAGGTTTACACACACCTGAATCTGGGTAAATAGGATGTGGTATCCCAATTTGTGCAAATGCATTACGATTGAGGCGGATAAGACCATTCAAGTGGGTTGTAATACTGTAATACTGTATACTGTAAGAAGTCATTCAACGCATTTTCAAGGGCTCCGAGCTGTTCCCCGGTTTGAATGTCGCCAACATGTGTGAGAATGTAATTTGCATGAGAATGTGTCATTATACTGCCAATAATAGAAAAGTAAATCCCCCTCAGCCTCCCCTTTCCTTGCCCCCTTTCCGTGCTCCATCCAAGGTCACTTAATCACTGTGTTCCTGCAAAGACCTCTATCTTAACCAGCAGCAGTCTGAGGGATTTATGCCTCACTCCATGTCATGATTACCAATCAGGTAGAGTAATAGCTGATTAAATGGGGGGGGGTTGTCATCACTGAGGGTTGAAGTGCCAGTCAAGGTTTCTACTGAGTTTGTCCAATGCCGGCTGACACTCTGTGGGTCGGTCATGTCAGTGCTTCGGGTGTAGCTGCCAGATCAAACGGCATTATCGGAGTGGAGGGAGAGTTGTTATGGTGAGGGATCACATCCTCCACGGCCCCCACTGTACGGCTGCAGACACCGAGGGAGCTGTCCATCATACACTCACATCCGTACATATCCACGCTGGAAACTCAAAATAGACTAACTCATTTCCCTCAGTTTAAAAATCAAACTTCTCTCTCAGGAACCGAAAGTTACATTGGTTAAAATTATATTACTGTGGTAAAACAACATTTAACAGAACATACTAAATTAATCCCCTGATTAAAAAACTAAAAACTAAAAATAAGAACATTGTGGCAATGATCCGAATATGTATAAGAGTTTCTAGAATATAATCAAAGTCTAATGAGGGAAATTAAATAAGGAATGGGTGGTATATTAGAGGGAGATCTCCCAAATTTCAAAAATAAGTATGCTCTCCCACAAAAAATGTCTGGTTAAAAAGCAAAGAAAAAACACCACAAATTAACACAAAAATGTATGGTCGCCCCATTAACATCCACTGAAGTTGATTTTTATTGAGTATAAACAGGGAATTTATCGTGCTGCAGGCCGACTCGTTTACATCTTCATGAGCCTCTTCACCAGAAGTAATTAAGGAGCTAAAACATACGAGAAAAAAGGCTGAATGGGACTGGCAGAAGGATTTTATTCAAGCCTGATTTACCATCCAGTAAATTTGACTATTTGCTGAGTCCGTATTTTTTTAAAGCAAGCTGTCTATAAATGTAAAATGTTAGGTATTGAATGGAGATTAACCAGCCAAAATGAAATAGTCCGAAATCAGCAAACGGCACTTTGATTTAACTGTCTATATGGTGTAATACACCGCCTGGCATTGCTAATGTGACATTTCTGTCTCATTTCCTGCCACCAAACCATGGAAGCATGTGATCAAGATGGACTTGCCCTTTATTTAAGTTTTCCCACGTTACTCCTGAGTGAATCCTGCAAAGATCCGCAGATCTGATTAGCTTTGTTTCATTAGAAAAAGTGTGCCTAATAACACAAACCAGCCTTAGCCATAATAGCAGTGCTACTGTTTAAATTGAAATAAATGCTGTCTGGGACCACTGCCTTGTTCCTTTCATGCATCCCCTGTAGCAGATGCTCTATTAGGTGTAAAAAAAAAGAAACGGTATTGTCCGTTATTATGAGTGCAGTAAAGAGCGGTGGCGTTTAGCCATGGAGCTCATACATAGAGACTTGCATGACTGGCTATGAACTCCACAGTAACTTTACAAAGAAAATAGTTGTTTGATGCTTTGAATTAGGGAGTTAGCACCTTGAAACATGTCAAGCTCTCGTTTTAGTACCATTGGGTCACAAGAGCCCTTGTAACAAGATATTTGACATTTAAAAGTGTTAATTCAGTTCGACTGTAAGTGCAGTAACATGGCGAATATTAAATCAATTTTAATCTTTTAAGTTTCTTCTTCTGATGTTACCCTGGAGAAACTAGAAGAAACACCAGCAAAGTATTGTCCTCCTCAACAAATCCAGTCCAGTGTAAACAGTATTTTATAGCAGTAGAGTAGTTTTTCTTGTAGCTGCAGTGTTCATTCTAATATTCCCACGCATACATGCTTTAAATTCAATTACCTATAGCAGACTTCCCAGCAGGTGTTGCATATCACGATATGGCATTTGCAAATACATGAAGGAGAACTCGACTCCATGCTGTTATACTGTAGTTGTGTGTATGTGGAGTCCATCATAAAATCTCTGAAAGTGTAAATAATGTGCTCGATAATTGACAGCTATACACTCAGCTTGAATTCTTCGCATAGAATATAATGCACTGGCTTGATACTTACATTAATTCAAAGTGTATGTAGTTGAAATGGCTGAGGGTGAAGAATGTGAAGAATTGGACCGCTCGCTTCGACAATTTGAAATCAGAGCCACCATTGAGGTTACGGTGGTGTGACTGGTGCTGAATAGCAGCACACGTCAGTGTGGGCTCGCTCATGTAAGTGGTTGAATAATGCAATAGTATCCATTTAACTGTGGTTTATTAAACCTGGGTTTTATGGGTTTTTATTTATTAATCGTGGTTGCATTGGTCGTGCCATCGCCAAAGTAAATGCTAAGATATCTGAAGCTTGAGTGGACATACGTTCAAGTTGAGACTAAAGAATAGATACATTTACTTCTGCACACTTACTGTTTTCAAATATTGTGGGCATTACTTTTGGTTTGTATTTTAAAATAAAATTAAAATAAAAGGCGTATTGGAGCGGCTGCAGCAGTAAAACAGGTGTTGCACCGGGCCGTCTTGGTGAAGAAGGAGCTGAGCCGGAAGGCAAAGCTCTCAATTTACTGGTCGGTCTACGTCCCAACCCTCACCTATGGTCACGAGCTTTGGATCGTGTCCGAAAGAACGAGGTCGCGGATACAAGCGGCCGAAATGAGTTTCCTCCGTAGAGTGGCCGGGCTCGGCCTTAGAGATAGGGTAAGGAGATGAGTTTCCTGCGTAGAGTGGCCGGGCTCAGCCTTAGAGATAGGGTAAGGAGCTGAGTTTCCTCCGTAGGGTGGCCGGGCTCAGCTTTAGAGATAGGGTAAGGATATGAGTTTCCTCCGTAGGGTGGCCGGGCTCAGCCTTAGAGATAGAATAAATCTGCGTTCAGGAAAATGGTACGGACGGATGGCAAACCCGAAAATACAATGCCTCCGTCCACAGATGAGGTCAGCTGTAATAAACTGTAGTTGTACTTGCAGTGACAAAAAGATATAGATAAAACAATGCTGGAAATATAGCTGACATAAAGCTGAAGCACATACCGTTGCTGTTCATAAATTAACATTTGAAGATCCACAACACTAAATGGAGGCATTTTATATTAGCACCGTATATATGTCTATGTTTCTTTCAGTCACATGGTAATGCCCCACACAAGTTGACATGGTGGTTGTGTTTCAGCCCAAAACACGTCTATTATGCATTAACATGCCAATGCACATATATGTGTGTTTAGTAGCAGCCGCAGGTCCCAAAGCTGATGGAAGTAAGGAAATGATAAGCTACACATATTACTTGTTAAACAAAGCTTAGGACAGAGTGTTTTCCACATCTCGGCCCGCAGCGAAGATTAATATGGCTCTATTAATGCTTCCAAAGAGAGAAAATATCTAAATTTCTTTCCAAAGCTGTAAGACAGGAAGAACAGCCTTTTTTGCCCTGGAGATACATAATGTGATTTGTATTGTAGGCTTACACAAGCAGGCACTTGTAGCATTCTGAATGAACCAAGAATGTAAAAGCAAACCCAGACGTTTGTGGGTTTTAATCATGGCCGTTGAACCGCTCGTTAGCTAACTTTGACAGCGCTAGCATTGGAAATCCCGAACACAATAGACAATGTATTCAAAACGATTTTAATGTGAATCTATTGTCGAGATCTTAGTGCTCACTGCAGCAGTTTTATTATTTATGCAACGCTCAGGTGAGGCAAACATTTCATATGGGAGCTTAAATCGCAAATGTGATCGGTGATGGACAAAGGACAGTAAAATGATGGACCTGAAGGGTGCATCTGCCCTTTATCTTTGCATAAAGGTCACATTTTAAAATGGAAATGATTTTTCCCACGAGGGACTCTGAATTTCACAGCTTTGGAGATTTACTGTCAGTTTGCTGTGTGCACGTTTTCTAAAGCCTTTCATTCTTTCACTTGGTGCTTTTGTAAAACAACAGAGAGATGGAATGGAAGAGATGACTGGTGGCACTATTTTCACTGTTTTCAGTGACTGCTCAAAAGTCACAGGGCTTTTCTTTGGATTTGGTATACCGAGTTAAAATTAAACTTAACTGTTTAATATGCACAGCTGAGAAAAAGAAGAAGGCAAAAATCTGGGGTGGGGAGAAGACATGAACTTAGAGCTTAAAAATGAGCCCCTTTAATTCCATTTGCACCAGTCCCTAAAACTGTCTGAGACCACCAGTGCTAAGATCCTGTGGGCAGCTACACATTTATAAGAAGAAGAAGAAGAAAAAAAGGAAAAGGAATAAAGGTCTCTGCCTGCAGGTAGACTGATTATTCCAGTGTCTCCTTGGTGCCACTGGATGTATCCGTCCAAACTCCCATGAGCAGCTCCGGGCGACAGGAATTAAAGGATCAAAGTATTTAATAAATAAACTGTTGAAACCTCACAGCAAACACCAATACAGCATCAGTCTTCTCTGAATGCCACTAATATGAAAGAGATTGTCCGTATTGAACAGGCCTGTGGGCAGTTATGAGTGAAATCCATAAGGAAAGTCGATCAGGTTCGGCCTCTTTGGGGCATGAAAGTGAGTCAACAGCGGGACGATCAGATATAATGTATTGCCTGATTAAAATCAATTTGGTGTGTCCAAAGCTGAAGGTGGAGGGATGGGATGAGCAATGTGAGGTTGTTAAGCATCTCCTCCTCCCTCACTACTAACTGAGTGCCGTGTGAGGGTGAGCGCTGGCTGTGACAGCCCCCATGAGTCTGAGATTCATGACATATGGCACTGGGGGGAAAAAAAAGGAAGGTCATCTGATGCGCACTGTCATGCAAAACAGACTGTTACGACTCAGAGATTATGAGACGACTATTTTTGACGGCCTGGTAATGATCACTCTCACATGAAAACAAATCACCCCTCGTATCGTGCGCCGCATGCAAAATCTGATTCACTTAATCCAATTTCATGTTTTCACTCATTTTCAACAGCACTATAATACTGTTATACGCAGTGAGCTGTCAAGGCGTATTACACTCTTTGTGAAAATGATCTAATTCATACGTGCTAAATTTGATTTGGCCTCACCAACCAGACAGGGAAATACGGTAGCGTCAAGAAGCATAATGCTAAATAATGTCCAGAGAAAGCAGTGATTTTTCTTATGCTCTCCAGTCTAATTAAGTGTGACAATAACAGCCCGGCGTTACGGCTGCAGTGTCTGGCCGTGGTGCGGTTGTGTAACTCCCTTCATTACTTGGTATATGACCTTTATACAGCTAATTAACAAAGTTGTCACCAACGTGTGGGGGTGGGTTGTATGTATGTGGAATCTGCCCAAAACACAACTCTGAGCTATCCTGAGGCGAAGCGGCGACACCGGGCTTTACCTGAGGAAGGCACACCACATAAAGAAACCCCAGCACAGCGAGGAGCTCACAAGCCGTCTGCAGAGCGGGAAGAGAGGCGTGCGTCTGGATGCCTGAATGGAGCGGCGCACTGAGCGGGTTTTAAAGTCCGCCTTAAGTGTTTGTCTTGATACTTTAGAAAGAACAATAACGGATGCTAGCGCCTCGGGTTATTTCAACTCATAACAAATTAACAGTCCCCCACGTCTGAGAATTTTTTACCTTCGCCATATCTATGCCTGGGCAGGAACCATGTGGCTTTTCCACACAGCAGTAATATGTTGCCATGGCAACATAGAGCACAGATCCGTGGGTGCAGCCGTGTGTTAAAGCTGACGCGCTATGACCAAAGGAGAGGAATAATCCATCAGCGCCGGGACTTAATGTCTTTGCAGCAATGTGACCAGAAACTCAAAGGGGGCAGGGGGTCAATAAAAACAAAACAAAGCAATCACCTCCACTTAACACCCCCTCCCCCTCCCCACCACCCCACCCCCACCCAAACTGATCTGAGGTTGTGGTTCCAGTTGCATCATGCAACATCACCACATTAGTGGTGAAGCACACACACCGTTATGTAAACAATATAATACAAACGTTTGTCTTACAGTTCATAAAACATGCTGACTTCCACCTTCAACAAAAACATAAAAACAGATTATTAATCATACAGCTTTTTGCCAACACTGCTTTGAAACCAGCGTGGAGCTCTTTCATCATCAGCTGTTTTTCTCTCTGCATCTGCCGCCTCCCTATGAAGAGCATTGTCGCTCCGGATATGAAGCTTCATTCATAAAACTACATGAACGTTTACAATCTGTAGCTGATTTAGGTGTTGACCAACAATGTGCCAATCTAATGCCAGATGATGATATTAAGTTCCCCAATGGGTGCAAATACTTCAGAATACATTATATGAGCATCGCATGGCTTATTAAATGTTTACATTTTAATTTATTGTGCATGAACCTCAGTTTGCCATGTATTATATTCCCATATTATTCATATATGGACTTGGAAAATGCTTCACATTTGATGACTTCCATCAAGACATTCAACACCACTATAATATCCATGGATGGGACGATATATAGGATTTATTTTTAATAAAACAGAAAACACACTGGTTTCCCATTAACGGGATGAATAAAGTCAAGAGGGAGCTCCGAGCCGAGCAAAGCTGCCTCTCCAATCAGAGCGAGTGCGTCAACGGGATTCTACCAGATCAGCAGAGCAAAACCGTCATGCGCAGCAGACTGTGGGAGAGCCAGGTTTTTTTTCTTTAAATAGTATTATTTATTTAATTCACATTAAATTGTGACCTTACTTTCTTCTCGCCGAGCTATTAAAGTCCAGGAGTATGTAAATTAATTGTAAATGAATTAATGTGGGCTATTAGTGAGGTACATTTTTTCTTCTCTTTACAAAGATAAAAAGACATTTCCACCATAAATGAGTGCACACAAATTCATCATAATGCAGGTAAATAGGTGTCCGATGCTCAAACTTGCCTCAGGAAGTTTATCCTAAGACTCCACTTAATAATATCCGTTTAAAGAAAAGAACTCTGGACATCACTTATTTCAAAAGCTCTGGCTTTGTCCCGGCTTGTGGTTCCAGCGCTCGTCTCTGATGTGCATTGATCAATCGATGCCGTTGGTCGTGTTCCTGAAGAAGCGACTTTTTCTCTGAGTTTGGGCCAGTTAAAAATGAACCATTCGCCTACTGGATACAACAATCAAACAATCATTTGGAAATAAAGTGTCAGTTTTCGAACAGACAAAGTGTGCTCGCCATATAAATAAATGTTAAAGCGAGATATAATTGTGTATTGTCCGTTTAAATGTGACTGATCGGTCAATCTGAGCATAGGAGGCATCATTCTGCCCTCCTATACTTTTCGCTGACATCTTGCACCTCTCTGTCAGAGACTTTGTTTTGCTTATTGTTCAATGAATAATAGCGATTCCTTCTTGGAAAAAGAAGCTGAAAGCTTTCAAGCTTTTCAAGACAAATGATAGCAATGCCTACCCTTGAAAATATGAGAGGCTTTCAAGCTTTCAAAGATGACAGGTAAAGAAAGGGTTTTGTACTTTTGAATGGGTACTCAATGTATTGACTGAGTGACAAGCAGAAAGAAAGAAAAAACCTATGCAAAGAGTTTGGAGACAGTTTTATGAGGGGGGGTGGGGGGGTTCTTTCTGAAGTTTCTCCAATTAGTTTCCTGTTTTAAGCAGAAAGCCATGAAACAAACCTTGTGAGCCTGAAAAAGCAGCTGAAAAAAACCTTGACTGAACGTAAAATAAAAGTATTTATTTTGAATCGACATCTAAGGAATTAAACTGCACACAGAGGAGGAATAGAGGCAGACATGTCTGAGAAGACATCGTTGAACATTGAAGTGTGTAAACATGTTCGAGGATAAATAAAAAATGCAAGCATGAACATAAGGATTATATAAGAATGGATGAATAAGGATTAGCGGTTGGCTATTATTATATATTATTCCTAGAAACAGTTGCGATGCCAACGCAGCACAGCGGGGTGTTGGAAGGAGACTTGAATTGGTCATTTCAAATTGTTCAAAGTGAATCAATGTAAAAAAAAAAAAAGGAAGGCAATGCTACTGTGAAGCATCCTCTTTGTACCTATACAAGAACGTGATGTAATGTGAGGTGATTAAAAAGGAACACAGTTCTATATTAAATGGCACAAAGAAGAAACACGTTCTTCACTGAACTCTCAAGGCAACTTTATGTCAACACCTGATTTTAAGATTATACATATTTAAATAAAGGCCGTGGGAATAATGCTTTGATAAAGACCTCATTATGTACAAGATGTAAAAACTGTGTTCTTCTTCTACACTGACAGTCAAAATGATTTTGGCACAGGGAGCTGTCTCACTGAAATCCTGTAAAAAAAAAAAAGAGCCATTTTTTAAAGAGCCATTCAGTTGATATACTCATGCTCAGTGTGCAGTACAGCCATGACTCTTATTCACCAAATGTCTGCACAGGAAACAGGTGTGGTGCCACCAGACATATGACTTCAACATATGACCTCAACATATGACTTCATTCAATGAATAACTTTGGGTTCAACCACTTTCCAACCTGTAGGCCAATTCCTTTCTGTACGGTATGCTGTTGGGATCCTGCAGAGTCCCTCTAGTCAATTCTAGATGAAAGAACACTAGAGAATGGAAATAATTCTCTACGACGCTCGTACCCCATGGATGGAAGATGCACAGTAGGCTGTGTTGCTTTAGTTATGTGGTAAACGGTGTGTTTCTTTGAAAGCCACCAGATAGCACTCACAACATTTTCAATTGGACAAGCATGAACGACAACAGTCAACAGTGAAAATGAAAATATGAGCTTCAGTCCTCAAGACACCTACTGAGGTGTGTGATGCATAAAGAAACAAGATTGTACTGATGAAAAAGAAAACCCTAGGATGAAGGGTACCGTAGGATGAATGAAGAATTAAAGCTAAAGTTAAATAAAGTTGAGATTTTTGTGTGTTTTTATCTTATTTTCTGAAGTACAGCATGAAGCTCTACCAGCCTGTGCACCTGTGACATCAGATCAGACGTGGATGTGGAGGTGTATATTTATATGAATTATTCCGCATAGGTCCTTTTATTAAATAGAGTGAATGTCCATACTGTCATAGTTAATTAAACCACTGGGAGAAAACTTCTGTTCAGTTTTTCTTATTAATTATTTCCAGAGAGCAATTACTCCATCAGAAAATGAAACACAGTTAAAGATCCCTAAAAAGAAGCAAGGAAAGACAAGGTATGAGCAATGGTACAAACCTTGTGCGCATGAGCTATGTCAGTTAATGGCTGATGGATAAAGGACTCTATACTAACTTGACCTCATCTTATCCAGATGGCACTCGAGCCAGAGGAAGGAATTCATCACGCAGCAGATATTCAGTCTGAATGGTCTTTAGCAGACCTCTATATATAACTATAGATGTCAAACACGTCACAGACAAACTCAGAATAAAAGACTTCAACTTCAACGTGTGCTTTAAATGACAATTGTTGTCAGGGATGAAACCAGAATACTCATCTAAAGAGTCAACATTCAATCTCTTCTTAACTTGTGTGGCATGACGTCTGCTCAAAATCTACCCGCGTAGTATAGATCAAAATGAGACGTGATTGATAGCCGATATCTTGACCAGCGTCATTTAGGAGCCAAGCCCCGCCCCCCGCGCTGCTACTCCATCAAGCTGTCAGAGCTGTGCGTCGGCGATGCCCTCAGCTGTGTGTGCAGCTCCGTGAGCCGAACACGCCCCGTCCAGAACAATAAAACTGAGCAAACTGTTTCCAGCCGCTGTATCTAGCTGGCAGCCACTACCGGCCGGTTAATAAAAGGCGTTTCGAGAACCGGTGAGATAACACATCCACAAGAGGTCCTTGATGGACCCAGAGATGCACTCACTCACTCACAGACACACGGGTGATTTAATTATCTAATCGGCAAGAAAAACAGGGTGGGTTGTGTCCCTGACATGCTGTAGCAGACACTATGAAAGAGTAGTCAGCACTTGGTAACTTAACTTAATAACTTAATAGCTGCTGTGGGGAAACTGGTGATTTAATGTTTCCATTAAGTAAGGGCCTGAGGTAAATGCCAGCAGATTACATTGTTTTTAGATTTACATTGTCATCATTATAAGTGAAGTAAGACTGTTGGTACAAGCAAAAAAAGGTACTATTTCAACTAAAAGAAAGATAATTACAACATGGACTAACATTGTTAGTCAGCTATTGAGATCCTCTCACTACTTGACTCAAAGTAGTATTTTGGGGCCACGTTAAAGTTTTTAGTTTTGGAAAAAACGTTACTTGAGCTCACAAATACATTTGGGTTGTCCTTAACCATAACAACTAAATATGTGCTCCATTTGGCCTTTCACTGCATATTCCCTCCTTCATTGGATTTCAAATTGGATTTCAGCAGAATTAAAAAAACTTGAATCCCACCTGTGTTCAAGGCCCTGCGTGTCCTAATTCCAGTTTTAGTTCAAACCTAATGTTGCAAAGACAAAAAAAGGAAACGGAGGGAGAAGAAGACATGTCTAATGCCTGATTGGATTTGGCACCCGTGCATGTGACCACAGGCAGATACATGCTGTAGTAATTTCACACCAAAGCGTGGCGGATGTTATGGCACTTTGTCACTTTGGTGAGAGGAGGGGAGATTTCCGGTTCAGCAGGACCCTGCTTACTGTGACCAGATCTGCCCTATTTTCCCTTGTCTCGTTGCACTGACCTCACATGATGAATGTTTCCCTCAAGAGAGAGAGGGAGAAACAGGGCCTGTTGTTATTGATGTTCTCAATTAATAACCCCACACACCACCATGGATGCACACACGCTTCGTTCAGCTCACTGCAGTATCTCAACAAACAGCTATCAGACATTGCGTGGGACTTCCCTCAAACACTTATCTACAGTGAAGTGAAAGAACATATCCATTTTATGCTGGAATGGCCTCGTGAATCACTTATAATTATTGGTTATTATACACAAGTCAAGGCAAGTCAATCTTATTTATTTAGCCAAAAAGAAACAGCACTGCCACACACTGCAGCGCATGCTGTTCTTTTGTCCATTTTTCAGGTATGAACCAGATTACCAGCTGTTACTAAAATAAATCAGTCGATAATACTATTACCGCGCGCGTCTTCTCAAACACCTATCTGCAATTTAATAATCAGTTCAGTGAATGTCCGCAATGCAGAGTCAAAATATTTTCCGATAAGATTTCCCTGTTCATTAAAGGCCGATGCCAAAAGATGTCCCTGTTGGCAGCATGTTCCTGCCACCTGCTCAGAGCGTGAGGCCGAGCCTGTGAGCAACAGCAGTCAAAGTGTCCCTCCACCGATGGGCAAGTGGCCATCTGAAGGTGAGAGACACCGGCGGCCTTGGGCCAGCGTGAGTCACTGGCTCCGTGTCCTCAGCATCGACCTCAAGTTACTCCAGAAACGGCACAAGTTCTCCCCACAGGCAAGGTGACTTTAGTGTCCGTTCTACCCGCCTGATTTGTTCTCCCACCTGGCATCTTGAACCCCGTCACCCGCCGCCACACCTCCGAGGACCAGAGGCCGAGATGCCACTTCTGCCAGTTTGTGAGTGACCACAGCACAGAGCCTGAATAATGGCAGCGCTTAAAGGAAAGAGCCGAATCTTGAGCATCGCATCTATATGGAAGCCAGCAAAGAAAAAGAAAAAAAAACACTTAAAAAAAAACGACACGCAATTCTAAATAAGGTAACTATTACTGGTGATTAAAACATCTAACATTTACAAAAGTCACCATAATAACCATATTTAGAATTGCGTGTCGTTCATGGTAAGACCGGCGAGTGGATGAAGGGATCTGTGAGGAATTGTCACTGAAGATACACCCAGTGTCAATAAACTAGACGTATTTGACCAGAGTTTACTAAGCTTTCATTTAAGCAGTGAGATGCTATTGAATTCTTTGAAAGCTTGTGAAAGGATCCTAGATGATATATTTCGGCAATATAAATACTTCCACTCAACTGTGGAATAACGAAATCTATCAATGAAGCAGTGTGCGTGAAATGTGTACAATCGTGCATTGGCTAAAACCCTGATCCCTTACCAGAAAAAAAAAAGAAAATCACTAGAAACAGATCAGTTGATGTTTCTGCATTGTTGGTAGAGTTCTTGTTTATTCACAGGCTGTTAAATCGCTGTTGCATGGTGTTAATTGGTGACAAGAAAACAAGGACGTAGTGCACACTTTACATCACTCAACCAGTGTTTCTAAAACATTTTCCTCTCATCAGTACAACGAACAATGCTTCTTCACTAGCCTTGCATATTAGATTAAATGCTTTAAGTAGGATACGACTATCAGAACAATACGAACTTTCAGAAATTCTGCAGATGTATTTAGGGACCCACGCATGAATCCATAATCCGATTGGAGATATTTCACTTACATGACAAATATTGCTTGTATATGAAAGAGATTCTCATTGTGCCTTGATTATTCAAACAACCTCTACTCTTTGTCTTATTTTTAAAAAGAAATGTAGCCTGCTCGGCTTTTAACCAGAACCGAGAGGTACGATCACATCCCACCTGTTTTAGCCTCTTTACATAAGCTCCCTGTTTGTTTTAGGATTGATTTAAATGACCTATTGATTACTTTTAAGGCTCTTCATGACCTGCGATTATATTTTAGACCTTTTAATCCCTTATGAACCTTTGGGAAGTTTGAGATCCTCGGACAGTGGCCTTTTGTCCATTCCAGAGGCTGAACACTTAAGGGGACAGAGCTTTTACAAATCTTTAAATGTTCTCTACGAGAGATTTTAAGCAATAATTGCAGGTAACCTTGGCTTAGTGGGGCTCAGTGGGTAGAGCGGGTCGTCAGACAACCGCAAAGTTGGCGCTTTGATCCCCAGCTCTTCCTGTCAAAGTGTGTCAAAGTGTTTTTAAGTTTGATTGTGTAAGTGACGATAAAAATATATAGTTTGTAACGCTTTGTTTTTTATTATTGTAGCTCAGTTGTGTCCCACAGATTTGGTTTTCTGTCATGGTTCAAAACATCCTCAAAGTGTTTCCTCTGTGTTTCTTACTCCTTAATTACCCTTCTAACAGGCCAGGAGTGAAAGGCAACCCTGCACTTTCTGAATGCACTTCTGAGAGTAACCTTTGTAGAGACATTTGCAACAAAACTCAAGCAGAGTGTCTTGGATGTTGCTCTACCTGACAGCCAATGTTAGTCAAACATCAGACAATCCACGAAATACAAAACATCACTCTCCTGCGTAATAATATGACAGCATATGAAATTGTCTCACTATGCAAAGCTCCATTCGGCCTTTTGCAGCACATACGTTACATACTTGAAATATGCAGTACAGACGAGGCTGAGATGAAAGAAAAGCCCTCCAGTCTTAACAAAAAAAAATGTAACTTCAAGGGCAAATTAGCTGTGAGCATCCTCCGAGGGATGGATGGAAATGGGATGATAGAGGTCTAGAATTAATCTATTCTGCATGTTTTAGTTAATCTATAACAGCTCAAGTCCTGCGAGAAACTCAAAGAGCTGAGACGAAAGTGACGACTGGAGAGTAATTGTTTTGGTGCCAAACAAGAAATGAGTCTGAATGTTTGTCATGAGCTAAAGGGAGTCCAATTCTGGGCTAAATGACTCATTTGGACAGGTTTGCGCGACATGAGCGATGGGGTAGAGCAGGTCTGTCAAATGTGAAGATGAAATGAAGTTTTGAGACAAAACACTGCCCAGTTGGGTCCTCACCCCCACACAGGCTTGATGAATGGTTGTAATCAAGCAACGTCCTCCACGGACACGGCCCCACATAGACCTCGCCTAATAACACTGAGAGAAAACCACTCCAAATTTAATATTTATACACTCAGCAGTCTTTTCCAGTCTCTCCTGTTTGGTTGACAAGAGTGTAAGATACCCACACAAACCAAAAAATACAGATTGTGAATGTAGAACATGCCTTTATAAGGCCAGACGTGCAAAAAACGACTAATAGCAACTTGCAATCAATCCACGTTTTCCATTAACAGCAGGCCACTATATGGCCGTATTGACGATATTGAGGAAGCGACCACAGAGTACTTAAAATGCCATGTTTGTGAGCATGTCACGTCTTCTACCATAGGAATGTGCATCACCTCCCACATGAGGATCACGAGGAGCCCATCTGCCACAAAACATCTGGAGCATCTGCAGAAGCTCATTCAATGCTATCCCCTGCCTTTTCCAGGGTCCTTCAAGGTAATAGTTTAGGATGAGCGGGGAGGGGGGGTGCTCAGTGAAGATGCAGCAGGAATAAATCCAAAAACAGAATACAGACTCCCCTCCCCATTTGTGACACACACCCTGCCCGTTCCTCTTCACTAGCATCCACCATCTGGTAATGCCTTTCCATCTGGACAACCTGCCTCCTTGGCAAAAGTTGTTCTGTCCCCTAGTCTTCTGACGTGTAAACAAATCCATTAAGAGTTTTATTCTGGGTTGTTAACATATCCTTAAGGGTGAGGAGTGACATGTGCTTCCAGTTGACCTACCCTTGAAATGCATGGACATTTACTTTGAAAGTCAATGTCTAGAAATAATGTGTGTAAACTCCATAAAGGAACAATTATTTATTCTAGCCTGCAAGATGCAATCAAGGCTCAGTGTCTTTGAGCCGCCTTTTCTTTGCATGTGCTCTACCTCATCAGATTACACAATGGTTTTCATGTTTCCCCTGAAAGTCATAGGGAAATAGCATTTTAATGCCGCCTGCCCCCTGCCTGCTTCTCTTTCATCAACTCTGTGTGCCTGAAACTTTAGACTGGAACAGTGATAACACAGTAGTGGATGTAAGCAATTCACTAACATTGTATTTGTTACCTTGGCCTGTCACAAATATCAGAAAACTGAAACTGAAGGCATTCAAGCCACTGGAACACAACCATGGTATCTAAAAAAAAATATTCTTATTGGTTCTTTTTGATTATTTAGTGAGGGAAAAAAGGACAATTAATTAAGAAAATAATAGACATTGCTTTATTATTCATGTTCCTAAACAAGTATTTTATTGAGCAGCAATACAAAAAGTTCCAAATATATATGCGAGGGATTAGCTTTCTTTAGCCTATTCATATTAGCTCGGTGTGGCATCGATAACTATAGAGGATGAACGGCTGCTCGCCAAACAGTAGAAAACTGCATTTCTGCAGATTTACGTTCCGCTTGATGGCCAAATGTTTTGATAAATTGCTGTTATTACCGCCTTTACTTCTGAGGGAGTTTTTGCATTTGCGACAACGACAGTTCTCAGCATCTACTCAAGTAAAATGTAGCCACACTTTGGATCTTTTTGTTGTCTGTGCCATGATGCGTGTCTCAAGCTGCACTGAGCAGCAGTCGGGGTGTGTGTGTGTGTGTGTGTGTGTGTGTGTGTCTGAGTAAAGCACAACTCCGCCCCTCGTGCAAAGACCGGCATAGAGACAGAGAGAGCTTTGTGACGATGCTATTTTCCTCAGACCGTAACTTCTAAAGTGCCGTTAGCAGAACCGTTAACTCAGTATCTTCTTGATACTCTGGCATTTCACTAATGGAATCGATTCTAGTTTAGTTTCAGGGTGCATCCCTACTCCTTACTCCATGTATATAACACAAGAAAAGTCATTAATTAAATCTTGAAGCTCTGTCTCACATTGTGCCAATTAAGAAAAGATATTTCTGCTTAGGCAACACGGGAGAAAGGAGGCTTATTTCATCTAGGTGAGAAGACCATTAGGCGTCTGGAAAAGTTGCATTAAAAAAATAACAGCGACATGTTTTAATGAATCCTCTTGTTAGGTTTGCCAAGGATTGCAGACTAATTATGTTTGGGGTAAATTGGATGCCTAACTGTGACTCAAATTGATGATGCAACGGTAATTCATGAGACAAATACTTCGGCTATCCGTTTTCTGTGAATTCGGTGAGTTGACTTTAACCTGATGAACTATATACAGTAATGTCCATATATATATATATGCATATCAGATACTTGGATGTGGAGATGCATGCAGTCTGATTTTAATTAGTATTATAAGTTTAGCTCAACTCTGAAGGTTATTGAAAGAACTCCATGGAGGCGTGTTGAAAGCTCCAGATAGCCTTGTCTGTTTAGAAAACATGTGTCCTTTGTAGTGTAACCAATGGTCAATAATTAAAAGTTGAATTATTGCTATCTAACTCATTACAACTCCCCGCTTGTGTGCAATGATTAATGCTTATAGTGCAGTATGGGGAAACAGACACTGTTTACTCAGGTAGACCAGTAATTAGCGACAGATGATTAGTATCACCTGAAGGTCAGTTAAGCTTATGAGAACATTAAAAAGGATATAAAGACAACAGCATTTGTAAACAGCGTTTCGTTTTTGCTTCCTGTGTACTTGTGTTTGCTTGTTATTATCTTTGACATGTCGCAGGTTGGCCTTATTACGTAAGTACGTGTTGATAAGCAGTGCTTTGCCGCTTTGAGGATTGCACCATTCACAACTTAAAAATGCAGTTGTATTATAGAATGCATTTCTATGACAGTAATATGAAGCCTTTGTTGCTATTCAGGAGATTTTGCTTTGTCCTGGCCGTCCACAGATCCAGGGACAGTGGACAGTGGTGTACGGTGATGTGCCAACGAACAGTCAACCGGTTCCCTACGGCGCGATCAACCCACATGTCGGATAAACTGATCGGATGCAGGTCCAGTCTCAGTATGTTAGCTCTTTACATCCTCACCCCCTGGTGTGGCGAGCCAGACGAGTTATGTTCTCTGACACACTGCTGGATGTCCTCTGTAGAATTATCTTCCTCAGAAATCTAGTGCAACAGCCTTTAATGAAACTCAATGTCACTCTTTTAAGCTGATGTAATAGTACATCATTAAAAGTGCATTCTTAGAACCCAGTAGTCACTTTTATTTCATTATGTTAAGATAATAATTGGTCATACAGCCCTAAAACAGCCTTCAATAGATGAATTAAGCTTTTTTTGCTTGCCGTTAAGATATTATGTGGCATCCTAACTATGAATCAGGACTGTGTCAGAATCGCTACAAAACAAATATTTTTTTCAACTACAAAGTTGAGCCAAAAAAAGGTAACACAACAGTGTTTGCGGTCAGCATCCATCACACAACATTTGGCATTTAGAAAGTCAGGCAATAGGCCATGCCCAACATCAAGATATGCACCCAAAATCCTTGAAATGCAGGTTGTTTTCTGCTACTAGAGAATTGTGGCTGTAATTTAGTTCATGGTAATTCTGGTTTGACACATTAAGAATGCACCCCACGTCAAAAGCCATTTGCACAGCCCAGCGGGTCCATAGGAATCAGAAAGGCAGCAATCAATCCCTGCCACAGGCTTCTGTGGTGATGATAAAAAAGAGTTACCTTCTGATGTTATGGACAACGGCAATACATTTGCTTTGAGACATACAGTTTTACCTTTGAGGTCTTTGAAAAATGGAAAAAAAGATAGAAAGTGGTGGATCACAGACTAAAATCCTGGAATTCCAATAGTATTATGAGAAAGGAGGAGGGTCAAGGTGGTTAATCCTTACTCATTTTGCTGCTATTCATAGTTTCCAAGAAATTGAGACACAATATTTAAAGGACCTACAGTTCCTGATCTTAATGGCTCCAATATCAACAGTGTAATACAAGGGATAAAGTAGTTATATCGTAACACATTTCCTAATGCACAGTCTTACTGCACTTGGCAATGGCATATGGTGTGATTAATGTACAGACAGAAATAGTCATTGAAAAATATATCCTTCCATTACAGGATTGGATCATTTCCTTTGAAGACCAACGGTTGTACTCAAAGTCACTTTGTAGCAGCATGTAAGAAGAATAAAGTTGTCACACCTCTGAGGGAGTCCCCCGGGTATATTGAAAGGAGTGCAGTGGTGCCTTGCGGGTGTGGCTGCAGGCTAGCTGGGTCTCGGAGGCTGCTTTGGGCATAAACGTTTCATCCTAGCCTCCCTCTGTGCATCAGCACTAATCACTGCGCCACGTAGACACAAACAAGCACCCACACTCTCGGCTTGCTAATAATCTGATGGCACTTTGTCTCCGGAATTGCCACAACGCAATGTTAATGTCTGCTGCATTAAGAATACCAATCTTTTTGATCCGAGAGCAGAGCAGCAAAACATGTTTTTTCAGCTCAGTCTTCAAAATCAGCCATAACCATTAAAACCTAGCTGAATTAATGACAAGCTGAAAGCTCTAAGAAATGTGGAGGCCGCATCATCACTTGATGTTGCAGGGGAGAAACAAAGTGGCCTCTAGCTCACAGCGGTAAATTGGTGTCCCTCCATATGACCAAAAAAAGCATAAGAGGTATTATTGCATGAAGCACAATGAACACCCAACTTCTCCCCCCTCTCTCGCATCTCTTCCAAGCTCATCAGATGGCCTACCCATCATGCATTGCTTCAAAAGAGAGGGGAACCTATGTCAGTAGCAGGTGGGAAGGTAGCAACAGTTGCACCTTGGCACCACATACTTCATCATGTACACCGTTTATGCAGCAGTTGGCAAGGTGGGCAGGCCATGTGTTGGCTTTTTAGGAGACTCATTAGTACCCCGAGCATTGACAGAAATGAGGTCCAAAGCCATTACTTCAAAACAGCATACAGTCAAACCTGTAAATCACCAGGTGCAGCGAAATTATACTAATGTCAGCTAGTGTGTGCAGAGAGGACCACTTCGCTGCCGGGTCAGATTGGTTTAAGACCTTTTTAGAATAAAGTCAATGCAATCTTACAATTGTCATTGTGGGGACTGTGAGCAAATGTAGTGATTGTGGGGATGCAAGTTTAAAAAGGTAGTAAATAACATTAATTCAAAAACCAATTCAACGTTGATATGTTGAGATGTTATGAAAGCCTTAGAGGGCACGGTGAAAAAACATTAATTTTAACCTGATTGAAAAAACGTAACTCACCCAAAGAATGTAATGAATTGTTTGGATGAATTGCAATTTATTTCATGAAATAAATCACATAGAAAAACTGCTGCCACAGAAAACGAAATGTTCCCATCCTTGTGCAATGAAACTAAGGACCTATGATTCAGCACCACGGACAGCGCTTCCATCAAAGCAGCCAACACAGGAAGAAAGGTTGAGCGCTGTCCCTTCTCTAGTTACTCAACATACATAGAGAAACAATTCATTGAAATGCTTCATGACAACAAGATATATTAGAAAAGCCATGACAGACACACAAGTAGCCTAAAAGAAAGCCAAAGAAAGCAGTTGTGTCAGAGAGTATTGGCAATCCGTTTTGAACTTGACATTAGTCTACATGCTCACAGATAATCCAATCCCAATGTGATTCATGCAGTGATGTGAGTAAGATGAAGTCCATGTAAACAGCAGTCTCTGATTATGTTAATGTAATTATACTACTAGTTGGATTAAGCTTCAAGATGGGCGTAGCCCAATTAGAAACACATTACTGAAGGGCATTTTAGCCATGTAAAAAGATTCAAGCATGACTCTTTATCGGCTTGATGCATGCCCAAAATTGTTCTTCCAGGACACTTCACTGAAAAAAAATGTCCTCCTTCTATTTTGAAACTACTATTAAAAAAAAAAAGTCTGAAAGTAAGGGCACAACATGCTGCTGCAATTATTACCGCCATTAGACAGCCACAGACGGCTTGGGTCTGGGGTTAACAACTGGAGTGTAGCTGTGCAGAGGAAGCATTTGTGTCTATTTATCTGACTGCAGCATGGAGGCAGGAACACTAATTACACAAAGCTAACCATTACTTCTCGAATGGCCCTATTGATGCAAACGTAGGCTCTTAGACTTTTCCAAAAGGAAGATGAGAACAACAAGTATTTCTGAGTTTTCCTTTAAAAGAACTAGGCCTTCAACCATTTTACAGCATTGAGAGCCCAGTTTAGTCTCTGGGTGTCGGAGGCTCTGCTCGCACAGATGTTGCAGCTTCTGTTCCTTAATTGTTCCGATTCAAAGTCAGATCACAGATTTCTCTTCAAAAACTAAATTGACATACATTGAAATCTGGTTCAGATGAGTTTTTACAAGATCTAAGCCATTTATTTCTGCCATTTTGAATCTGTGCTCACATAATCTAGGCTAAGTTAATTGTAATTGTGTTCTCATTCAACTTAATGTATCTATACTATTCATCAACTTATGAAAAGTACTTTATAAAGCTTCCAAAAAATGATCGACAAGGAAATGGGTTTCTTTTTGTTCCCACTACAAGTCAACAAAGACAAGGCAGGTTAGGTTGTATAGTGGCTCTTACGAATAACATTACTCATTAACTCTATATTCATGGCTTCTCATTGATAAATCATGGATCAGCTTCAGTTACGCTTTCTGCTCAAATTCAATAGACACACTAATTTACTTTAGCCTTTCCTGAAGAAACCTCTCGTTTTCTCACAATTCAATCAGCTCTAATTCTTTACAATGAGATAATTGTCAGGTTACGTGTCGGGACCCAAAAGCAAACTACAGAGGCAAGTGAAGATGGTGCTAACAAAGTGACGTTTATTCTAGTATGCGGAGACAGGCACAGGGAAAAAGTCAATCCTCAGCTCCGTGCTGGAGTGGCTCTTTGACGCAGGCTTGTGGCGTAGCTCGGGATCAGGCTCGTAGCGTAGCTCGGGATGCACGGACCTGAAGGGGAAGGCGAGCCATGCGTAGCAATCACCCGACGCCGGCCCTCCGGGAGGAGAGCGCTCTTAACTGTGCCAGGCCTGACGTAATGCGCTACAGCTGCGAGCGGCGGGCGTCCCCCTCCCAGCTGTTCCGCATTCGTCTGATTGTACGGGGAGGGAGAAAGACATATTTAGTTTGCGGCCAGGTTTAACACGCACCCCCTGGTGGCGGTGCCCAGTACCCCCACAATAATCTCAAAAGACACACCCCTCGCTGTTCATTGAAAATGCTCTCACTGCAGATGTGACATGTTATGAACATCTCATAATGCACACTCACTAAGTTGAGAAAAAAATTAGCAATCTATTTAACATACAGTACTGTGCAAAAATTTTAGGCAGGTGTGAAAAAATGCTGTAAACTAAGAATGCTTTCAAAAATAGAAGTGCTAACACTTTATTTTCATCAATTAACAAAATGCAAAGTGAGAGAACAAAAGAAAAATCTTGTTAATTGATGAAAATAAACTGTTAGCACTTCTATTTTTGAAAGCATTCTTAGTTTACAGCATTTTTTCACACCTGCCTAAAACTTTTGCACAGTACTGTATATTTCCAGATTCCTGACATTCCTTATCCCATAAATACTGAATGCCTGCGGTGCCTACTGCTGGACTGTCGGCACACTACGCAAAAGACAAGCTAATGGATCATTAGCAGTGGTGAGGGGTTTTTTTTATACATAAAAAATGTGTTTCTGTAGTTTGTATAGGCCCATCACAGAGACATACCAAAAACTCAGCAAACACATCTACTGACACTTAAAGGGAGTTCACCAGTCACACTGTCATAGCACATGTCTGCTACATTGAGGAGCAGAAGGGCTTTATCTCCATTGAAAGATGGAGCCAATGAAATAAAAAAATGCCCTATTGTCACCTAAACACGTATAGTCTAGTTGAGGGCACGCACATATTCGGGACAATCAAGCTAGTTTATTCACGTAAAGCTCATCATAATAAATAAAACAAATCTGCCGGCCTACTTTCAGTCTACCAGGATCAGAGAGTGGATTGGAGGTGCACATTTGGGTGTCAGCTTGTCACATCCGCATCTTCCATGATATGATGGATCCTCGTGTCTTTGTTCTGCCTACTTTTGAACTCTCAAATCAACTTCCTCTTGACAATGAGTCTTCCTGTTGCTGCTCCCCGTTCTTTGTGGAAATACATGAGTGTTCCCGGAATTATTTTTCAATTTGATTGTACCTTTGGAAAGGAATAAATTAGCAAAAACCCTTTCATTTGGATGCAAATTGCTTACATTTAAAAAAGGCACAACGACGCCTGCATTAAGTCACGACTGGCTCGGCCTTTTCCATTCAAGTGGTTGTTGGATAACCGATTAAGGTCAAACGCATGTCCTTTCTCCAACACCTTCATTGTAAGGAGGGCAACTATATTAAGACTACTTATACAGAAAGAGAACCAGAGCTCCATGACCATGTGGTAAGTGTCCCTCTTATTGGCCTGAGGTAAACGGGCTGCTATCAAGAGGCAGTGCAGGGTGAGAGGGGGGGGGGGGGGGGGAGGGGGGGCGAGGCAGCACAGCAGGTAGCCCTCTGGAAAGCATCCAGCACTGCCTCTGCAAGACACAACATGACCTCAGCTTTCACATCACACATTCTCAGAGAAATCCCACAACCGCCATCCACCTGCCAATTAAAACGTTATGCATAATTTATCGTGCAATTTGCCAGCACAATCCAAGTGAAGGTGATTTGCTGTTAAATCATGTGAAAGGACAGGATATGAATTTGTAACCTGATTCTATCGTTCACCTTAAATGTTATCCTTCATTTACTGCAAAAACATACCAAAAAGAAATAAATGGCATATGGCTGGACTCCACTTTTGCTGATAAGGTGAATGCAACCCCTCCAGAAATGTGATGGCAATTTTTAAATACAGGGTCGTTAATGACAAAGCTGAAATTCTTACATCCCCATTGTGCAAGGCCAGCACAAAAGATGCATCATGCCTGTGAAATGAAAGTAACCTCAATAGGAGAGCTATCCCTGACTATTAAAATGGTGTCCTAGGGGTGAAATCATATTACAGAGGCAGCTAGAGATTCCGATTATTTTTCACTCTATTCTCTACAAGCTGAAGGCAGGTAAAACACATTCCTTCATCGTTGCTATAAAATGACTCCAGAGTTCCTCCAATTAAGAGATATAAGTGAAATACAGCAGACGTGGAGCTGCGATAGCGTAATTGCCCACTGCAGTCGGCCCGGGTGCGAGCAAAGCTTGTCCGTTTAAGCCTGGAGGGGCACAGCCGACAAAGGCAGGAGTGACGCACAGAGACATTAGCGGACATCTCTCATGATCCAAATCCTCTCTTTTGCTTAACAGCTACAGTTTAATTGTCACTAGCTCTGCCAATCATTCAGTGGCAGCACACAGACCCTTGTTCCTTCTCGTCCTTGCGGTCGAGAAAGATCCGTGGGACAAAAGCCAGACATCTTAATGACTAATGCATGGATGTATGTCTGCTGCTTCTTTTTTTTTTTTTTTCTCAGCACAGAAACCAATTCCAATACCCAAATGTACAATTCTGAACGCCATTTTTATTTGTCAACTTTGATGTGATTTTTTTTTCTTTTCTGGGCAATCAGAGCATAGAGTAGATTGTTTAATCTCTGTGAAGGCAGACAGCAAATCATATCAGCTCACACAGCGGCAGTTTCACTCAGTCAGGCCTCAATTTAATGAAGTCCAGCTTGTTCGGGTAAAAGCAGTGTATTGGAGGCTGTTTGAATCTCTGCTTAATCTTCAGATAATCTCACAGGAAATCGGTGGTTTGGCTCCGAACGCAACCTTTTAAACTCCACCGCAATACATAGTGGAGAACATTTAGCTACAGTTAAGCTTTTTACCAAATATGAAGTTCGATACCACGGAGAAAAGCCTTGCTTCCGACAGAACTGTTGAAAGTTTATTGAACTTTTGAAGTTTTTGCAGCGTGGTGGGAGTCAAAGGATTCTCAATAGTTTATTAAATTACTCCGGTGTTCCGATCAAAACCAATTCCCTCTGTAGGCATGATAAGCTTGCCGTCTAGTCTCCCTCTCTTAGTAACCTGCATGTTGGCCACGTCCCCTCAGATATTTAAAATTGAGCTAAGAAAAAAAATTGAGCTGCCTCTCTTTGTCTGTGTCTCTCTCATCAGTGCGTTACCCGAAGCCAGCTATGCCAAATTTAAAGCAATTTTCTCTGCTTTGGTGGAACACTGGCTTCCATTCTTTCTGCCTTTGTAGGAATTCTCAGTTGAGTAGTCATAAAAGTTTGCCCCTTAAAAAGGACACACAATCATCACTATATTCTCATTTTCAATTATAAACCTTAAGTGAAAATTACAAGCGAAAAATAAATGACATTTAAGTTCTACATTCAATCAGGCACTTGTCCCATTGTCATACTGGATTATACTTCATTCATGCTGTAATTGTTCAGTGAGTATGGAAGTAATTTAATTTGATCAGCCATAATGTACTCCTCTATGATCGAGGCCCATCGAGGTCCATCGAGATTGGCAGCATTCGTGTATCTCATCACGTTGAGTACAGGGGCCCCTCAGGGCTGTGTGCTCAGTCCACTGCTCTTCACTTTGCTGACACACGACTGCAAAACCACCTACAGCACCAATCACCTGGTCAAGTTTGCAGACGACACAACGCTGATAGGTCTCATCACCAAGGATGATGAGACCCTCTACAGCACATATGTCAAACTCAAGGCCCGCGGGCCAGATGTGGCCCGCCACGTCATTTTATGTGGCCCGCGACGGCTTGGAAGGCATGATCACCACCGTGGACCCGTTTTCAGTCTGTCGCGGATCCGTTTCCGGTTCGTCGCGGACCAGTTTTCAGTGGGTTGCGGACCTTTGCATGGGCAATATAAAAATATTGTGCTTTTATTTTGAAGGGAATTTTGAATGCAGTAGAGTGCGTCTATTCACACTCCTCAGTGCTGCGTTCACAACACACTTTACTTGCATGAGTTTACACACGCACTATTTATGATAGTTCACTTCATTCCTGACCTTTTTTTTTGTTTGTGCATGAAAGCACTGCTGAGTCTGTTAAAAAAGGCTGAAGTTATAAAATGATTATGTGTGTTGTATTACTTTGTGTCCTTAAGATGCACTTTTGGGTTTTTAATTGAGTGTAAAAGGGAATATTTCAAACTAGTTTTTTTGTGTTGGCATGTGAGATTCTGTACCATCTCAGGCTCAAACTGCACCATCTTTTCATTAAATCCATTTGAGAAGTTGAGCATGTTCCTTGCTTTGGGTCACGGTTCATTCAGGGTTGATGGTGCAGCCAGACCAGTAGAACCACTGCCCCAGACCACATGCATGTTCTTATTGGCTAGTTATGTCCTTCTCAACTGTGACAAAAAAAGCTTTGAACAAAGTTAATATAACAACGATTGTTTGATCTTTGTCTTTGTTATTTTCTTCTGTTTTAAGTTTGATCTTTGATAGAGTAATGTGGGTTTATATATATATATATATATATATATATATATATATATATATATATATAAATGCATGTACAATATTGTTACACTTGAATAAACAATACAAAGAGTTATTTAACAATATGTTCGGTAGTAGTTAAATTTATACAGTGTTACAGTTACAACCGGCCCTTTGAGGGCGACCATGATGCTGATGTGGCCCGTGGTGAAAATGAGTTTGACACCCCTGCTCTACAGGAAGGAGGTCAACCTTCTGACCACGTGGTGCGGAGACAACAACCTCCTGCTCAACAACAGCAAGACCAAGGAGATTGTTGTTGACTTCCGGAAAGGCCACACTCATCACCCACCACTGACCATCAACGGTGCGGACATTGAGCGAGTCAGCAGCACCAAATTCCTGGGGGTGGACATCAGCGAGGACCTCTCCTGGACAGCCAACACGTCATCGCTGGCAAAGAAGGCACAGAGGCGGCTCTACTTCCTCCGCAAGCTGAGGAAAGCAGGAAGCCCCCCATCCATCATGTGCACCTTCTACCGTGGCACCATTGAGAGCATCCTGACCAGCAGCCTCACTGTGTGGGGCGGAAGCTGCACAGACTACAACAGGAAAGCCCTGCAGCGCATAGTGAATGCAGCTGGACGGATCATTGGTGCCTCACTCCCCCCCCTCCCCTCCCTGCAGGACATATATGACACCCGCCTCACCCACAAAGTGACCATGATTGTGAGCGACTCCTGCCACCCCTCACACGGTCTCTTCAGCCTCCTGCCCTCCGGTAGGAGATACCGGAGCCTCCGGGCTCGCACCACCAGGCTGTCCAACATCTTCATCCACCAGGCTGTCAGGAAGCTGAACTCTCTCCCCACCCTCCCACTCCGTCCTCTTTAGACACTCATGTCTAAATGCTGCTGAACTCTGTCTGACTGCTGCTAACATACATAGTCATTCACAGTTCCAAATTTATGTTATTTATGTTGTTATAACTGCTTATATGTTTCTCTCTTTTTCTTAATTTGTTTTTGTCTTTTGTTTTTTTAAAACCTATTTGCACTTTAATATTATTATTATTCACTATTCACTTTATGTTGGACAGAAGAGAAACGTACTTTCGATCTTTTGTATGTTTGCACATGTAAAAAGCTGACTTTGACTTTGACTCTGACGTCATCGTATCACTATGTAGTGGCATTGTGATGAAGAGGTCCATGCGCTCCTTATGCATCTTAAATACATCGTCTTTCTGATGGTTGGAAGCATTACGTAATAATACTGTTATTGAAAGTGTTTAAGTTCATCATCTTTGAAAAAGGATGTTTCCGAAATTGAAGAATAGTGAAAGATACCACAGCGACAGGAGAAACCAAAGAACTGAGCTGATGAATTGTGTTCTGCCGATTCTCCAGTGACCATAAATGAGAGCATAATGAGCATGTGTTTTTCCCCCTCACTGGTACTGAGAGAGACACCCAGCCAGACAGTAATTGATCAATGTTTTCTCTCAGACACACACACTTAACTGCCTTCAACGAAAGAAAAAAAAAGAAGATATAACATATCCTTAATATATCTTTGAGAAAGGTTTTATATACAAAAAAGAGAAGTAAGGCCCCTTAGTCTAATCAAGGTCTTCAGTACAAAAACACGTCACAAAAAAATAAAAGGGCGCAGCATTAACATTGATGGCCAAAAGCAAGGTTAGAAGTTCCATTCCCCTCGAGTCATTTATTAAAAATACCAGCTGGCTTGTGACATATTGAGAGCTTCACATCTACTCCCCCGAACATTCAAAAGTCAGGAAACAACCAAAGCAGGTTTCGCACCAGGTGTAAGTTCCAGCTACGTCCCCAAAACAAATGAAGAATAATTGTAAACTTTGGAGCGAAGGTTTACTACTTATTTCTCCAAAGCAAAAAGGTGATCATAAAATACAGTTTGATATTACCCAATTAAAATAGTCCTATTTATTTGACAGACAAATAACAATTCCGACATTCACCAATATGTTCCCTGTTATATGTAAATTAATTGTGCCACGTCTAATGATGAAATTACACACACACACACACCTACACACCTACACACACACACACAGTTCCCCAGTGTAAATGCACTGTTCTTCTATTGAGATGTTCTGTTTGTGCCAGATAAAATCCCGACGATAAAATCCCAACATAGAGGGTCCTCTCTCTCTGAAATACTACGGTACCACTGTGGTGCCCTAAAGCAAGGCACTCAATCTGCTACTGCTCCAGTGGAGCTGCTCGGTGGCCAAATGTGAGAGAGTGTGGCTTTATTGGACAGTGTGTGAATGGCTTTGATGGATTTAATTCAACAGGAGGAAGAAGCGAGCTAAATCACCGTGGCATGTCCGTGGATGTAATCTAATCAACATCTGCCACAACACAGAAGCATAACATGAGCTGAAACAGAGCATGTGTGGTGCATTGGGCGACTGTGGATCAGTGGTTAGCAGGTCCGTCTTACAATCAGAAGATCGGTGGTTTGATCCCCGGCTCCGCTAGTCCATGTCGTTGTGTCCTTGAGCAAGACACTTAACCCTAACTGCTCACTGTTGTTGTCTCTACGGTCTACTGTATAGCATGTAAGTCACTTTGGATAAAAGTGTCAGCTAAATGAAATGTAATGCATGAAGAAAGAACGTTGTGCACGGGCCTGCTGGAACCCTCCGACCACAACTCTGTAAAAAAAAGTAATGTAATGTCATTGCCGCTCTTTTTTTTAAACAGATAACATTCAGAATGTTTCACGGTTTGCACTGATTTAAAGGAAGGTTGACATTACGTTTTGGTACAATGGTAAAAGAAAAAAAAGGGCCTTGCTAGCTTTGCTGTGAATTATAATTTTTGGAGATAAAATTGGAATCAGCAAAAATCCTTATCAGCAGGTAAGACTTGAAAAAGAAAAATCTAAATCGGCCAAGAATATTGCACTCAATGCATCTCTACATATGGTACCTATAAAAAAAGATGATCTGCAGTAAAGTCTTGACTATAAATATCACTTCAATTATATGCATTGCCCTGATCTATCATACATTAACATTACATTATGTTTCATACAGGCCATGAAAATCCAAATGCAAATGTAGTTTTGCATGCTAAAATGTGGATGTGGGTTAGGGTTGCATATGTAATTGTAAGAGATATTAAGCAACATTTATTTCACAAAGCATACTTTTGAAGAATTAGCATTTTCACTGTGATGAACTGATCATCAGAGAGGTGTGCGAGACCTCCAAACCACACTGCTTCTCTGTTGGTGGAAAAGAGTTAACTTTTTGAAAAACAATGAACCTGGGCCAGCTGTTAGTCATAGTCATGGTTTGATTTGGTTTGGAGTATCCCAAGCTAAAAGGGAGCATAGCCTTCTAAACAAGGATTACAAAAGAGAAGCAAATTGGATATGACATTTCCACCTGCTGGTTACATGAAAATGTCAGGTTTCAAATAGAAAAACAATTTATAAGGTTAAAAGAGGCTTTAGGTCATGCTGAGGGAGAACCTTTTGCTTAAATCGAAGAAATAAATAAAAATGGAAGTGACTTGGAATTGAAACGCAGTTGTCTCTATTGAAGTTAAAAAGATGTGACTTCAATGTCCTAATAGTTCCCCATGTCAAACCAGTGTCCAGCTACTTTTTCTAGAACAAAATGATCTTGCTTTTAATAAGTCCTTGTTGAGAGAACAGTTTGATGGAGATTCATTTTTCAAATGTTAAAAAAGGCTGCTTTTAAAAATAACAAATAAATAGTATGTGGCAGCTGGAGTGAGGTGATTTGGGTCAATCTGTTGGCTCTCTCATGTGAGTGGTATAGGAAAGAAAGGCTTGGTTGCCCCTCCTCAGCCAAAACCACAACAGAAGCCCTAAAAAGCAGGCCTCCTCATTAGGGTCTGGGAGCTATGGAGCCCTCAGTGGGTCAGCTTCAGCCTTCAATGGTACAGTATGAATGGATATATGCATGTATGACTATCGCTTACTGAACCCAAAATTGACTGTAACGGAGAGTAGTGCACTTTTTTTGTTTCAAATGTTTATCCTTGAGCCCTGGATAGACTGGCGACTTATCCAGGGTGTACCCTGCCTTCGCCCAATGACAGCTGGGATCGGCTCCAGCGCCCCGCGACCCTAAAGAGGATAAGCGGTTCGGATAATGGATGGATGGATGGATGTTTATCCTTAGCTTGCCACCTTTTTCTCTCTCCCCCCTCTACCTTCATACGTAGTTTATAGTCTGGCATTATAAAAAAAACGTACACACACAGGCCCACATACGCACACATCAAATTAACACAATGCCAGATAACTTACAGCCCCTTCCTTTGAATACACTCTGGTAATTGTCCTATTCTTTCTCTAGAGTTCTGTTAATGTTTTGTCTTTTTTATTGTAATAAAAGAAGAATTTAAAAAAATGAATGGGATAGGCATCAAACAGCTGTGAGATATATAGGGGATTATGCACAGAGGCTTATATTCTGTTCGGGGATAACCGTGTGTTTACCCAAGACAGAACTGCTGGGCTACTGCAGTGAAAAATGGAAAACTTCCATTGTGTGTTTACGGAATCCGTTTCTCTGCAGAACGAATTGGTAACGAGACAGATGGAGAATTGGTAATGTTAATGTCAGGCCTACCTGATTTCCTTTCCCACCAGAGCCACAATCTATCACACCAGCAGCCTTGCTAATGATCTCTGACAGATTGACAAGGCTTCTCTTCTGAGAATTCTCATAAAAATAGGCGCTGTATTGATCAGCGGGTCTCCAAATCCCATCCAGCTGATGCATATTTTATTAGTTTGCAGAAAACAGAACAGACGTAGAACAATCTCATTTCCGAGTGCTTACACACACTGAAATTGAAATGTCTCTCAACAGAGATTGCAAAAGGCTTGGACAATGAATGCAAGGGAAACATGCGACAAAAAGGCGACAGGGTAGTGGAAGCCGTTTCCCTTAAACACTTTGCTTTAAAAAAAAAGGCGACAAATACACGGAGGCCACTTGCTGTTGGACATGAACTTAACCGTCCTCAAAACTGCCCTTCACTCCTTTTTTAAGGAGCTCAAATTTGAGGGGTGACACGACAGCACAACAACAATGATGCAACCGTATGTTCACATTGTAATGAGGTAAAGATAGTCCCAACTTTAGCAGTACAGTCGTACGATTTCCCTCCATACCTGAGCAAAGTCACTTCAAGGTGATTCCTGTGAGAATAGGATCCTGAGACCTATTGACTTTCTTCATTATTAATTCAGCTTCAAGCTTACAGCAGCGGCAGCATCATTTCAAAAGCAGAGATGAGAAATTGGAACAGCTGGAGGTGTAATACTGTGGCTTTTCTCTCTGGCCCGCCTGTCAATACCCACACAAAAAACGATGGAGGGTGCGGACCACATGTCGGGTCAAGACAGAGTGCCACTGGAATCCAAATTTGTTTTCTATTGCCAAGAAAATAAAGTACAAAAGTACTTCTCTCCTTTTTTTTTTAAGTTGTCACTCGAGTAAACAGAGCTCAGGAGGGGTTCCAACTAAGCTTCCTCTCACTGTAAGACATCTTATGATTTACCATTTCTCACACACAAGAAACGCCTCATGGAATGACAAACAATGCAATATGGTTTTAAGAGTCGACGACAGAGAAAGACAATATCATCATGCAATTAGGATATTTTCGAGACCTTTTTTCTACTGCCAGAGTGTGTGGTGCCAAAGCATCATGAAGGATTGGAGCAGTTGACACCACACAATTAAATGTCCCATGCAAAGCCACAGCTTTGATGTTGGGACTTGAAATCTTCCTCTGGCAGCATTGATTGGAAAACATAGCAGGAATGGCAAGATACTGGCTCACTGCAACCTGTGGCCACCATACCCACAGAAGAGAAAGCAAACATTAACACAACTTTTAGCCGGCGGTGATAAGAGAGGAGCAGTGTGTAATGACTGCCTAGGACGGTCCATCAACAGATCTATAAAATGTTATTACGGCTCAAGATAAAGCAATGTCAATGGAAGGGGACAGATGTGCTGCTGTAAGTATTTGTCAGCTTTGTTCCACACCCCAGTCTGTCTGACAGGCCTAACCTTTCACTGCAACACACCTGACAGACTAAATCTGCCTCCTTCCCCTGGTTATCCTGATGTTGCTATTCTCCTGCAAGAGACAGAAAATCACTAACTAGCGCGGCCCAGAGGAGAATCTGGAAGAACCATTTCGGTCAGATTGTACTGTAAGTCCCTCTGTTTGGCATTAATGAGAATACACGCTAAAATGAATGGTATATGCGTTTGTAATACAGCTGTGGTAAGTAGAAAGGAAAGCAGCACAGCTGTCAAGATAATTATGCAATGCTCTGCGAAGATGTTCTGCTGCAGAGGCATTCAGAAGTCAAGAGTGATGTGAAGATTACAGTCCTTGTAACAGGATGACACTTTTGACAACTCAGAAGTGACGCTTTTGTCAAAACACATCTCATAAATATTCACAAAACAGCTAATCTCTTTTGAAAACTACTCGGCTATGAGGTACAAAGTCAAACAAAGAGGAATTTCATTGAAATGCTTTATAACAAATGATTATTAAAGAAAATAGATGGTGTTAAAAGAGATATGATAATGTTTTTGATAACAAATTTTTCTGGGAATGAGCTGCTTTTAAAAGAGCCAATTAGTAATGGACCAATCCAAACAACTGATAATGATATGGTAATGTGTGGAAAAATATACTTTTTTACAATATGCATCATCTCCTTTGTTCATTTTCTATAAATTAATTAACTGCTCCTGCTTACTTAAGTGTTCATACTGCATTTCCTCTTCCATACTTATGCTACTAAATACAAATACAATGTTCCAACACATTGTTCAATTAATATTTAGACTAAATTATAATAAAAAAGTAAAATATACGGTAACCTTTGAAAGTAAAACGTTATGAATGGGCAAAAGTAAAAATTACTGTTTTACTGTCTTAAATGCATCCACACAAGAAGCAGCAACAACACAGCTGTAACTACTGAAGCATGCAGGCCAGCACAATGCACCCACATTCATGAAAAGTAAGCCAACATGAACATCTCATCATCTTTGCAGATGTAATATTAATGATACTTACAGTGTGTTTTATGTTGCACCAGAGTTTAGGAAAGATGTGTGTACTTTCTAAAGGAGTGTGGGTCTGTGGCCATGTCACAGAGTCAAATAAATAGTGTCTTTTCTGCTAACCGTGCAATCAACAAAAACGCATGTTACCAGGGTAAGCGTAAAAATGAGGCCTCAGAATGCTTAGAAGACAAAAATTAAAAAACAATCTATACAAAAAAATGAGATGAACATTTAATTGACTAAAACTAACATTAAGTAAATGACTAAAATGTCACAAGCAAGAGCCAAAACAAACGATTCATTCATCTAATCATATTAATATTGTGAAAAAATGTCAATAACCTCAGCAGCAACTTCCTTTTGCAGATAACTGAATCAAAGCTACATTTCATCCTAACATCAGTACCACAGAGTTGCGCAACCTCTGTGCCATCGAGAAAATGGTGCGACATGAGCACAATGTAACCCCAGAGAGGTACTCCATCACAATACGTCTGCAGATTAATGGCTGAAAATGTCACAGGGAATAAGGTCACGCGCCAAGAGACCTGGCTATGAAGAGACATCTGAGCACTTCCAAGTCTGAGTTGCAGTACCATGGTCCACTGAGAAGCCAAATGTGCTGCTGTCAAGCCCTGCCGTGCAAACACACATCGCACACACTTAACAGCAGCATTAGTGTGGCCTCTGTGATGAGGGAGGACAGACACAGGGTAGACTCTTACATGGAACATTGGCCATGATTAGAAACCATCCACTGAAATGCCCCTCTCTGTCCCTTCGATGACACAGCATTACCGCCATGGGATATTGAGTGCATTCGTCACTGCAACGTGTGACGTAAAACAATCTAAAAACTTAGCCAAACTCAACAATGTCAAACTCAGTAATCTATATTATTTTTGACACATCTGGAAAAGATGAACACTTTGGAGCAGGTGTATATGAAGAGCCAAATCACAGTATTCCTGCTATATTTCTCATAGATGGATGTTAAACTTGATCTGCTTTGCACCCGAGCATAATTAGGTGATGATAAGACAATGATATCTGCAGAACAATCGCAAATCCTACTGCTAATATTCTCATGAGGGTAGAAACTCATTTGCAGGGGAATCTCTAGAAAAAGTAATAATGTTCTTAGGTTTGAGCACTTGTGTTGACTTAAGACTTGCCTTGGACTCGTGTTAAAGGCTTTGCATCTAGTGAATGATGATCTTATTATCTTCTCACATTATGTGCCAGCCAGTGTGGTGGATGATCATCATCATCTTATCCATCAAATAAATTGCTATTTTTCTGTCCTTAATTATGGCCTCGGGAATGTCCCCTTACAATACTTATAGTAAAAAATAATATGACATACATTAAATTCAGAAACTATATTAAAAACTGTGATAATGGTCCTTTCTCATATGTCGCTTTTGACAATATCCCAGATATGAAGTTTCCGAAGCAGCAGATTGACCAAAAGCTGCTCTAGTCAGATAATATTGTAATATTAAATGCACTACAGTTGTATTTAGCACAAACACACAATGTGACACCGTATTTGTTGCAAGTAGTATGAATAATCCTGCATAGTGTGTGTCTTTGGGGCTTATAGCAGATTTAAAGCAATACAAACTGCCAATCTAATAAGAAAGTGTGTTCGCAGTGGAGCAGCAATATTCAATGTTTTATTTGCCACGAAATACGGGCCGAGCCATAAAGGCGAGGTTGGGAAAAGAGGGTAACAATTTCAGTCTAGTGTAAACTTGTGAAAGTCAGTCTGAACTATTGCACACAAAGTATTATGTACTTTCCTCTCAGTCAATGTTGAAGAGTCCTTGCCACCTGTCTCTGCCCTCATGGAAAGCCACCTGGGAGATCTTACAACTGGCTTCAATGTCATCGGCTCCAGGTTTCCTTCAGAGCAGCACACGACACTAATGATGGACAGGGACAATAAATATTTAGAGCTGGGGAATTATTCAGTCAATATCAGCAGTTATCAAATTCTTGATTATACCAGGCCAAGGATTTGCCCATAGCCCTTTAATGTGAGCCCATCTATTGTCTTTAAGAATCACTTTCATAGACACATAATCTTGGATAAATATATTGATGCATTAATGTTTATTAATCTTATAAACTGCAGCCCTGTGCTTGGAATAGAGGTTATTGTATCTGGTGATATAATAGGATGGTCAGACTGGGAATAAGAAACTTGTATGCGTATTATACTTATTATGTGAAATATGCAATGGGACAAATATCTGTTCGTCGAAACATTTTGAATTTCTGTTAAAAGAGCAAGTTTCTCAGAGCTGTGGCCATAGCTTCATCAATAGCTCTTCTTGGATTGAATTCCAGTCGCAACAACTTGCAACAAATCAGCATTTGCAGACACCCAGCAACAACATAATCATGTTTGGTCTGAGAAAATCTAATTCTCAGTCAATTATCTTGGCCTCAATGGAACTGATAATGGTTGCTCTTAAGCAGTAAATTGGCACCGTTTAAATGTAAACACAATGTTTCGCACTAAATGTGTTGGCTCGGTGTGCCAGGTTTCCATTTTCTGGTCCAGGGCCACTTTTGCATTGGTGGGCGCCGGTGGGAGACGGGAGACGGGCCGCTGGTGTACAGGGGGGGCTCTTGGACTACATTAACATTATCAGTAAATCCCATCATAGCCACAGAGCAGTAAGCCGGATGCTGTGGCAAGGCCCCAGCTAGGCTCTCTCCGCTGGCATCTTCCGGAGCCAAAAATGATGTGATGAAATCACAAAGGCTGTGTCACAGCACAACTGAAGATGATATGTTGTCTTCCAGTCAGTCAGGATGACAATGGTATATAGTGTGACACCTACACAGTCTTAAAATACAGCGCCTCGCTGTGAAACGTGGCAACAGAAATCATTCCATGTCAGAGTTTCTGAAAGTGAAAAATGTGTGACATTGCTACACTTGAAATAAATGCTAAATTCCTAACTGGTAAGCCATTCACTCTGACAGAATAGTTAAATTTGGAGGCTGAGGGTGGGATGTTTCCAATGCCGCTCCTTATTTTCCCAAATACTATTCCTCCTTATTCAACAAAAACCTAGATGAAATGTTCGACACCTTTTTATTTACTGTATAATGTACGCTGTTGCAATACATGAGTATTTGTACCATATTTTTTGCTAGCTTTCAAAACTACTATAGTTAGATGTTTTTTCTTTTTTTTAAACCGCATAACCAAATGTAAATGGATTATATTTTAATAAAAGCCCCACCGTGACATTTCTACAGCCAAGATGGGCTTAACTAATGCGCCACATTACTATAACACATTACTATTACAACTGAGCAGCAAAGCCATCACATGCAGTCATAAATGTGTCATGCCATTAGCCAACAATAAGCAGCCAAAAAAAACGTACATGCTAAATGTTTTTAAAAAATAGCACTTTAAGTTTATAATCAGTTGAAGCAATTACTGGTTTCTAAAAAGTTCAGCTGACCATTTTAATACGCTGTGTCAAAACGTTGACTTTATATTTGACCATTTGATTGAAGCCTTGCGCCTGCTGTTGCTGTATTCCCTATTCAAAGTTTTTTCAGTGATGTACCCTCTGTGAAATATTCTTTTTCAGCCAAGTACCCCCTGAGTAGTGCAAAGCATTTTTGGTTAAAAAAAAAAAGATGTAATACTTAGCGCTTGAATATTTAATAAATAACCATTTTAAAGGATTTTTAAATGGATGCTCACTTTAAATATATTTCACCTACCCCCGGGGGTACACGTAGAACCACTGCTCTGAAACACCGTTCTGATTTCCCTTATATAACCCAAATAGCCCAAAGCTACAAACTACTATATTTGACCTTCTTACTGTCCATTTTCACTAGAAATAATAAGGCTTGTATCAGCCAGAAAGATAGCCATTTGACTCGTATGTCAATAGTACAGCCTGAGGATCCAGATGTTTTTATTGCAATGCTACTATGTGTATAAGGCCGTTGTTTTTTCCATATATGACCTGACCGAGTTCATCGTTGAAATGCCCTTAACATGAAGGCAACACAATATCCAACAATGCACACACACACAAGAGCTGTTTGGTATTTCAGTCAGAGGGTTCTTGATCCTCTCCTCAGCATGGGCTAGTGTTTTGTGCTTTTCATAAAAATGTAGATAAGTATAGCTCATGTTGACAGCACTATCTGTATTCAAAGAAATGTGAAAAGTTCATACTTTTCATGCCAGCAGCAGGTTTTTTGCATGATGATCTTTGTTGTTATCACTGCTGCACATATTGCACCGATCTATAACCATGGTGAATGTGGAAGATGCAGTCTACTGCTGCTCTGGGCTGATTGAAATGGTTCACAATGTCTCAGTGCTCTCTATTAGGAGAGATTTTTCACCTCGTACTTTTCCATTTTACTGCTTGATTCCAGCTGTTCTAATGCCTCTCGCCTGTAGTCCAGAGTTACTTTGCGAGATTAACAGGTGACTGCACATCCTATGGAAATTATAATACCGTACAGAGAGGGTAGGACTCTCCTGTTTATTACATTATTATCTACACAAGCTTTATCGTGCATGCAAACATGTCGCAACGACACAAATATAAAAAGAAAATGTGCAACCTTTCATTAAATAAAAGCTTTTAAATGGACGGTCACGTTATACCACAATTACTGACAAAACATCCCTCCTAGTTGTACACTAATAGCAGAATCCTTTGTGTGAAAGTTTAATATACTCCAACAATGAAATGCACCAAGACCATGCCTTCAGATCACGGCGTACCAGACATTGTGACATGCAAAGTAAAAATTCAATTTTCTCCTCAAATGACTGCCGTCTATGATCAGTAGCGTTACCAGTCAGAGGTGCCAGATGAAGGTCCTTTGCAAAATACATCCGGCTATTAAAATGAAATATGAAATGGTGTATCTCCCCACAGGGCAAGGTGCCTCATAACGTTACACTCTCTCGCGTTCTCCTTTAGCGTTAATTAAAAATGCAGAGGGACAAAGACTGCAGCTGAGCTTCCTTTCCCCAGGTAAGAACGGCTTTCATATTTCCATGAACGATAGCAGTGAAATGTGCCGTTTTCAGGCCTGCCTCTGGCCTAATGGTGACCTTAAAGATAATTTGATTTGAACTTCCTTACTTATCACACACAATTTGATTTGAACTTCCTTACTTATCTCTCTCTCACACACACACACACACACACACACACACACTGCACTTCAATGAATACAATTAAAATGTTTCCTAATTACATTATTACATTACATTTCATTTAGCTGACGCTTTTATCCAAAGCGACTTACATGATATACAGTAGACCGTAGACACAGCAACGGTGAGCAATTAGGGTTAAGTGTCTTGCTCAAGGACACAACGACGCAGACTGCCGGAGCCGGGGATCGAACCACCGACCATCTGATTGAAAGACCAACTTGCTAACCACTGATCCACAGTCGCCTCTAATTAAGCTTCTTTCTGGGTTATTTGTAGGTCTTCAAAGTAATGTAGCTAGCTAACATTATCTCAATCTGGACACTGAGCACCATGTCATGTCACACACTGTTAGCTAGTGCAGTAGATAGCTAGCGTTAAGTGCTAGCTGTTCACTAACATATTGGCCAAAAACATCTCGAGTTATAAGGTGGAGCACTTATTTAGCGTTAAGTAGTCCAAAGTTCCAGAAACAAACCAGTGTTAGCACTCTGAATATCCACAGTATGCTAACATTATTTTCCGGGCACCAAACGGTTACAAGAGTAGACAATTAGCTTAATTAACATCTAGCAGTTAAAGTTAAAGACCCAGATATCTGTCAGGAGACCAAAAAAAGAGTAAATAGTTACTTACATTTGCCAGCTGGTCAGAAACATGACTCCAAATGTCTGCTAATGTTGCTGCCGAATGTGCAACACATTAGCCATGAGTCCTCCTACTAACATTACTGAAAAAATAAATAATACAACTGCGAGCAGTTAAGCCGCATCATGTGGCATAGTTATCTTAGTTTGCTTTAGAAGCGAACACCCACACAGGTGTTTTCACTTAGCCTACAGTACACTGGTTGATTGGATATATGTTGTCCCACCCCGACAGGTGCAACAGTGGAGAGAGGGGAATGTCAATCAAACTCAAACACACACACACACACACACACACACACACAAACATCAAGGTCAAATTAGTAAAATGATGTATCGCATATGTGACAATGCTGACACAATATGCCATCTGGTTTATTGTTTAGCATGTTTGCTAGCGAGGTTTAATTAGCAGAAGGCATCTCATGTTGATTGGTTTAGTCGGCCAAAGGTCCTCACCTATCGTATTCATCGCTTCACAACTAGTAATGGTAGTGGTCTTAACAAGTGCTAACAAAACACCAGCAAAAAGTAAAAGCAGTGTCACATGTTACTACTATTTTGATGATAACCTTTTCATACACTCATGGGCACAGAAAGGGTTAGGATGTCATTTTCCAGACTGTAAAACACGGCAAGTGTGCAGACATAAAATAAATGTACATGGCCTAAGGCACCCACGAGGACGTGGTGGCAGACATTAATATTGAAACTAAAAGCTTTATAAACTCTTGATTTCATACAGTCAATGTGATATACCCAAACAAAACCATGTTACATACTGTATGCACTTGCAGCCTGTGTTATTATTTGAAGAATTTTAAATGTCAAAAACATCTTAAACTACCAATGTACTGTTTGCATAAAGCAAGCACAGTTCACAACAACAAGCTGGGCCATTTATAGTCTAATAATGCATCCATTCCAACAATGTTTTTACATAAAGATAACACAATGACAAAAAATTGAATTTGCTCAATTGTCAAATAACAACCATAACCTATATTATCTGTGAATAGCCATCCACGTACAGCCCCAACCTACAATATTTAAGCACGACATGCAATTTTGTGCAATGCTCTGTGCATTAGTAAGCTGTAGACCTTTTGTTCCTCTGCTGTTTCATATTTCATTAATTTATAACATACAATGTATTGTGCAACTATCAGGGGCTAGGATATTAAGATATGATCCATAGAAAAAAATTAAAAGTACTAAAATAAAATTTGCAAAGCAATGAGACAAAACGTGAGTTCATTGCCTTGTATGGTTTGTTTGTGCCGTTTCATTTTGGAGTGGCTGATCATGAGGTAGTACACACAAACGCTGCATAAATATTTTTTAAACAAGCTTTCGAGGCCTCTGAGTTGTCTCTCCTCTCAGTAATACTATTCTCAGCTACAGCCAGACCACAATAACAAACTATATTTGAAAAAGAAGAAATAAGACGGTTACAACTCCAGTTATTTTTTAAGTTGACTTCATTCTTTTAAAATCAGGTACCTCATCAGTTATTTATTGTAGAGCTACTACATGCCGCTTGTCTAGGTGTGCAGGCAGGACCGATGCCTAGTGTAAAAAAAAACATTATATAGTGGCTGACGAACCCCTTTTCTGTGCAGCTTGTTTCCTCTGTTGACCATCTGCAATTGCTAGTCTGCGTACCTTATGATGTAAATTAGTGCAGAATTACAAGCAAAAATGTAATGCAGACATGCCTCATTAAACAGTGAGAGTCATTATGAGGAAAATGACTTTCGAGATTGATTATTGGGGAGTACATGCATCCAGACGAGCATCAGCGAACTAGCTTTAGTGTGCAGAGCAACTGAGATGGTCTCGATGATATAAAAGGTGATGGATATGTAATATAATGTAAAGCTCCTAATGAATGATACAAATACACACCACGAAACCAAACATTTTCTTATCAATAAGGTTCTTGAACATTTAATAACGTGTCTTTCAAACTATTGACATTTCTTCAAATTAGAGGAGGCACTAGTGTTACTTTCACAAGAATAAGCTTGATGTTAAAAAAAACACCTTAATAACAATACTCAATGGGGAACCATCTGTCAGCTTCCACTTTGAATAAGACTTCTATTCAACAATTAAACAAGGTAAAAGTCACGAAAAACACACTCGTCGGCTTTCTTTTGTCTCGATCAAATTAGTTCTCGACTGCGCTGTGTGAATGTGCATACATTTTTAATACCACTAAAGGCCAATAGCATTTTATTATCCTTATAAAAAATAAGGATGCCGTGCTTTGGCTGGCGTTCCAGAAGAAGACAGAGAAAGAGTGAAACGAGGATGAGCTTTAAACTGTGGCTCCGCTCTCCAGAAAGTCATTAGGTCAGAGAAGTGTGGAGGATGGTCGACAAGGGGCCTTTAATAATGAAGAGCGCATGTTCCACAGGGAAACACCGCCTGAAGCAGACATTTGCACTGAGGCTGGTATGGAAATGTAATATTTAGAGGGCTAGAAAGGTCCCACCATACCTGTGAAAGAAACTGGCTGGCTAACACCCCTAAAGTGATAGTTATTTGATTTGGTAGACAGCATTTTAATATCACAGCCTGAATTATTTTTATTATTACTCACAAAAAAAATCACAGATACGGCCTCATGTCCACGCAATGGCTGAAATTTGAATTATAGAAAAGCTGTTGAACATGTTATGTTCCGAAACAAGCCACATAATAGAAGTTCAACATGCGGTATAAGATACTTTCTGCATTGGCAGAATATACAACAGTGAGGAATTGGACACACCAGAGTACTGGGCACATGCAAATTCCCCCCAAGACTTGCAGGCTTTGAATGAACATCCAAATGTAGGCCTTGATAGCAATTTAAATGAAAACCAGCAACTCTGGTTGCTGTTGCACGCAGGACTAAATTTGTCACAGCGTGAGCGACGGAGCACGACTATCAGATGACACATTCATAGACTCCTATCATACTCCAGCTGACCTGTGCAATATGCTTCTTTTTAGCAATAAGAAAGCAACATCATTCTTCTTCCCTTCAGTTCCATATCTTTAACAATAAAAACAGCGACTTATCAAAGCATTCAGACCTGCAAAGGGTACCGTTACATTCAAATTCCTGTCTTTGTCACCAGGGTTGCACCCATCTGTCTTCTTCTCTCAACACAACACCTACTGTTTACCTATACTGAGCACTGAACCAAGACCGTTAATCTGTATATCTGTATATTGTTTATAAGTATTTTATTCGTTTTATTGTTTAGCTTATAGGATGATTTTAAAATGTTGTGTAAAGTGTCTTTGAGTATTTTGAAAAGAGCTATATAAATTAAATGTATTATTATCATTATTATTATTATTATTATTATTATTATTATATCTCACTATATCGAATTACTCCTGAATATTTGTACACCTGTATAAAGCTGATGAAAATCATTCAAATACATATTTCCTTCGGGAAATACACTCATTCCTGCTGGGAGTTGGATGAGAAGAGTGATACCATTCTCGTTTCTGCTAAATAAGAAGCTATGGTCACATACATACACATTAATTTGGGGAAAAAATAGCAACGAAGAACAAGTTTCTTTACTTGTTGGAGCCTCATAACTTCCTGGAGTGACAGCTCACGGCTGTAGCTTCATGTTTACCAGAGAGATATTGGCCTTCTTATCAAACTCTTGACAAGAAAGCAAGGAAGGAAATTTCCCAAAAATATGAAACTGTACCTTTAACGTCGTTCTTTCCCATCTGATTGATGCATGATCCATTTAATAGGGTTAGTATTGCTGCCAATAGTGATTCACTATATTTAATTTTTGGCACCATAATTAACAATTTCAAATCTCTATTTAGCTGTTGTCGAGTTCAATTCTGGCAAAGACATCCCCCTGAGACCTCCTTAGGGATACTGTAACCACAGAGATAAGCAGCATGTCCTGTGTGAGGAGCGTCTTGGGCAGACAGATGCTGGAGCCTGACCTCTGATAACTTTGTCAGGGAGCTTGGAGTGATGGCAGAGAAATCGAAAATAAAAATAAAATAAATGATATATTGAAAACAAAACAAAAAAATGGATGCAAGCACAGGCTGCTTGGAAAAATATCGCCAGACATAATTTCTGCAGCTACTACACCAAAGACTTCAGGGAGCTGGCTTGTCGTGACCGACCGTTATGAATGATGAATCAGAGCACTGAGGTAAATTTGAGTCAGACATGAAGATGTTGGTTAGATGAACAAGACTGAGGTCAAAAAGGAGAGTATCTAAAAATGAGAACTGTCATGTCATGGTTGCCACAAATGATGAAGACAATCCTTGAAGGCACTTTTCTTGCAAGTCTGTTTATTTTTGGACTTTTTCTTTTTTTTTCATGCACTGTATTCGCTTTGAAAGGAGCTTCGCAGTAAAGACACTCCTGACAAGGCGACGTACTTGTCAACACAGTTTATAGGCCGCGTTGGTGAGCCGTATCAGCCGAGAGGTCGCTCAGTCACGAGCCACTTGTCAGGTAATTTCTACCTCCGCGTAAGAGATTAGGGGACGAGTCACATAGCCAATTACTGTCATTACAATGTCTCAAGACATTAATGCGCGTACGACAGATCCATCTCGATTGTTGTACGATCGCAGAGGTTAATAACAGGGGGCAAGATGCAATTGCTCTACGTTTGATTGAGCCAAATTCATGAGCCACGCGATGAGGCCCTTTAAGAACAATCACCACTAAATCAACACTGTCACATTAGTCCACTTCATCATTAGGCCGGGCTTTTCGATTTATTGCTCCGAATTAAAGTCAAAATGTAAATGTGGGGTGTTTGTGATTTATATCTGCTTCTAACCTGAGGTATTGATTAGAAGGATACACTTTTTTTTTTTTTTTTTGGTAATGCTTTTATAAACAATTATCCGAGTAATCAATTCATTGTCAGGAAACAAATTGTGTTCAATCATTTTAGTCCCGGGTTCTCAAATAAGAGGATTTTCTGCTTTTCTCAGTCTTCTGTAATCTGAATCTGAATCATTTAGTTTTGTACTGGTAAATTGGGATAGACCTTGTTTTGTATTTTCTGATATTTTATAGCTACACCATTATTATCATCACCATGCATTTGTAAATAATCTACAGTGAATAATGTATAATGAATACGCGACACCAAAAACAAACACAAAAAGCCACAAAGGAAACTGGCACACTTTTGTCAACCTTGGGGTGTCTAATTGTGATGCCTCTCACTTTTTTTAAGGTAAAGTGCTCCTTCTTTCCTCTATTGGCATTTCCTGGTTAATGAGGATAAAGTGGTTCTCTAATGATCCGAACAGATGCGATGTCTCTGCTGGGATGTATGCGCCACCGTCTTTGGCTTCAAGGGCTCGAGCACTCAGAACTGACGACGATTCATCAAACATCAACAAAAAACTTTTTTTTTAATTTCAAACGGAAGAGCTGCACAGTCACTGCTGTTTGTACATGAATGTGGGGCATTTTCAAACTGTTGCCAGCAAACAAACATGAATCAACACTGCAATAACACCCATGTCACCAAACAACCCTCGAGCAATCTGTTGCCTCGAACAAGTGCCCAAGCATAATGCACATCAACGTGAATGTCACCAGAGCGTGCGGCGTTCTTCACTCGACAGTGATTAAACATTTCCACGCCACTTTTTTCGTCACTTTTCTTCCGACCCTAAAACACTGTTACTAGTGCTGTCTGTGCTGCCGTCTGCTCAGCCGGCTCCACCAAAATGTAAAATGTGCTTTTCCTAGAATTACGCCTTTGATTTGAATCCACTGAAGGGTATTAAGTCCTTGATCAGGGAAGAAAAGAGGAGCAGAACATGAGAGAGGGAGCGCGAGAGGAAAAGAGAGACAGTCGGAAAGAGATAGCTTAAAACAATAACAGAGGCCGGTGCTGTGTAAGTATGATGAGACAATAATGTCAGACAATCGGTCACGCAGTATTAACCTCACAAGCGCACCCGGCTAAACACTAACCAGTCGGCACGCTACTGGATTTCATAAAACAAGTCAGAGTTTAAACTGTTTGGTCGCTCCACGCGCACGTTATTGCTGAAACAAAAAGAAGTGTTTCGTTTGAGAGGAGAAACACTCGGCATAATGGTTGCTAATTTTGTTTCTTGAGGAAAAGAACGGCACACGTCGTGGTGATAATTAAAAATGTATTTACTCCTTTTCATGCTTAACTGTGGCTGCATTTAACAAAACAACAGGGGTCACGTGTCCCCAATAATAAAATAAAAACTCCTTTTTATAACCAAGCAGGACTTCATTCAATTGTGTCAACACCTCGGGTATTAAATCAAAATGTGAAGCCGTCCTCATGATGTCTGTGAGCGTGAGCTAATGCGTTTCCAATAGTTGAACCCTATCCTGGATTGACCTTTACTTGATCATTACCTACCATTGATTGGCCACCTCCTACTGCATGAAGTTTCATTTACACCTGATTGCTGCTGCACACCTGAAGCATACGGTCGCCACGCACATGTCCGATTATGAATCTCTTGGATGGAGCTTTTCTTCTTTGAATTTCACTTCACTCGGGTCAACGCACTCAAAATATTTCACACAGATTTCCTAATATGAACTTGGCTTTGCAGCTAAGAGGCTGGCACTGTCATCTCGCAGGGAAAAAAAGGCGCCGCTCTCTTTTGTGTGAAGTTTGAATGATTTTCATATTTTCAAGTGGTTCAGGTTTCCTGCCAAGACCCAATATATGCAAATCTGGTGAAGTGGAGACCCAAAATTGCCTCTAGGTGTGAATGAGAGTGTGAACGAGAGTGTGTGTTAGGCTGTGACAGACCGCGAACATCTCCATATGTTTCCCTGCCTTTTGCTTCGTACATGCTGGTATCATCTGTTATACTTTAGACGTCACATTATGAGAGATCGAGTGGTAAAGAATAATTGAGTAAATATCAAAATAATATTTTTTTAACTCATAAAAGACATTTATGAAATATGACTAGTTGTATGCAGCTGGTATAAGCATCATTATATATTGAGATGCATTTAAAGCTCCGTTTTAGTTTAATATCTTGAAACAACGCTTTTACTATCACAGCATTAATAGGAATTAGAAGTCTCGTAGAAAAGTGTTCAGTTGGCATTAAATAGGAGTGAATGAGGTCTGGCATGATGTCTTCAAGGGGAGACACCCTAAGGAAATCATTTTTTGTATTACAAGTTTTCTAAAATGTCATGTTTAAATATGCAAATGATGCATAATCATAATAAATATTTGCTCATTTGCATACGTTTCCATAGCAGAATTTCACACACACACTGAGATGGTTGCAATGGAACAGCATTAGCATGTACACTTGCAGCTAGCGTATTCATTTCTTCATCACAGGCTGGCATTGTATGGACTTCATTGCCTGTACTGGGCTTGCAGGGTTTGTGAGGTGGGGGGAGGGGGGTTGTTACCGGTAACGAGGGTGTTGCTCCACTTCCTCCCGTCGCTGAGTTTTGGTTGCCGGTTGCTCTGGAGAGAGGTGGCCACTTTGGACCATGATCTCTGAAGACGAACATCAGAAAGTTCCTGAATCGAGGCACTGCAGAGGCTGTGTTTTTCTGCTGCGTTTGTGCTGGCAGATTTCTGGAGACTGCTAAGTCCTAAGGTTAACTCATAAAGGTTGACCGTAAATGTTTCCATTTTGTAGCTGGTTTTTGCAGCATACTTTGTTACTTTGTGTTATGTACCTGGTGTAAGTGATCCCCCTTGACCCTGAGGCTATGCAACCTTTAAAATAAATCAAGCTATGAATGATATATGAAAAAACCCTGCTGTAAAAAAAACAGAATATAGATTGGATGAAACTGGAAAGTTTCTGGCTCACACATTTTGAGAAAGCAACATTTAATTCAACATTATGCCACTCTACAGGAGCATAGGGTAAATATACATCGATATATATATATATCAATATATATTACCATGTAACTTCACCAGTTCATTACTGTTTTATTATTTAAGAGAAATACACAGATGTAAATTGACAAATAAATCAAATAAACACTGAAATGTGTATTTTGTACGTTTTCTTTCCACTAATATGACAGAAGACATATAATGGAAGCAAAATAGCCCAACATCTTAAAATGGGTGTGAGTGCATGGAACATGATATTTTGCTTAAGGTATCTTGAGCATGAGTAATCATGGTGTATCCATGAAAACGTTGGCACAATCACCATTTAATGGAGAAAGAAAAAGTAAGAAATGGAAAAAGAAAAATGAGCAAGAACATCCAATCATTCTCCAAAGAAAAAAAAAAAAAATACATGACCACTAATCTTAAATTGTTGACTTGTCCGAGACCACAAAAGCAATCATACAAATGTAATCTCTAAGAGAAACATATGCAATCTCACTAAGTCCAGAGGGTTTTCATATTTCTCTGATGTCTCCTTCTTGGAAAAGGGCTGTTTCTGGAACAAGTGGCCCTTATCAGACACCGAGCAGTGAGAGATACCTGTGACAGCAGACATGTTTGAAGCCCAAGTGCTTAATCTGTGGTCTCTGCTACGGAGCAGTGAAGCAAATCGCTGAAGCAGGAGGGGAGCAACTGCACGCATTTCAAATCAGCCGGCACGAGAAATGGAACAGGAGAAAACCAAGTAGCATGAGTGCTGGAGCGCTGCTCTAATCGTATCAAAGAGTACAAACAAACATGGGTGAACTGTGATTGATGGGAACGCAGTTAATAGGACTCCCAATCCAACGCGGAGCGAAAGGGGGGGGAGGGGGGAGCGGAGATCAATAGCAACTCGGAAGCATGTTGGGGAACAATTCTGGATCAGATTGATGACAGCTGGTGATGATGTATTTGGCAATCTAATTTTAACACAAAGTAACTCGGTGATAGTGCTGCCACCAGACTGCACTCAATCCTCGCGGGCCAAAAGTAACACAGCTGTTGAGAGAGACTTGTGTGTCTGCTGCATGCAGGTGTAAGTAGGGGCAGCGGTGCGGTTTCATCTCTGATTTTCCGATTCATGCGCTATGCCATGAAAGTGCATTCAATTATTCATCTTCGGTGGCAATCTCACAAATATTTTAGGCCCAAAAACCTCTTTTAGTGCACCGTCAGGCTTGGACATGGACTTTTGCTGGCTCTTCCGACTTGAAAATTGAAAGAATCCGACGAGTAGATATTCTTAGAGCAGCCCAGAGCAGCTGACAACAAACTGGCTGCACATTTGATGTAGCCACTCGTTGCTTTGCACACAGGCGTGGAAATGATGCCAAGGATTTCACTTTCTATCCTCCATCTAGCTGGACCGGGCTACAGTCAGCTCTGCCAAGGAAAGCCAGGCATGACACTCACAGGGCACACACTCAGTCAATTTGCCTGGTTTGTGGACGGGTTTTTGTGTGCGTTCACACGTTTGTGTGTCCGTGGTCTATAATGTTTGTGTGAGAGAAGGTCTGCCTTTGGCGAGCCTACCCAAAAAAACCTTTAATGACCTATGCCGTTGTAAATACTGCGCACCATACACTGCCCTGCATCTCCATTACATTCTCTGTGTTAATCTTCTGGTTAATGGCAGGAATATTTTACAGGTCTTTAAAAGGCAATGGCTTGCGAGACTGAAAAACAAATCAGGCAAAAGAGGAAATATCTTCCATTCTGTAGTTTAATGGATACCCGGTAAGTATTCTTTTTATGTTTGAATCCACACAGGAAAGTGATGGAGGAGTACAGAGGTGGACATTAAAATGAAACACCTCGATGTCTCAATATTACTTAATTGCCCGGTGTGCCAATTTTTCTTTTAAGAAGGACACGGCGTAGCATCACCAACTGGCCTTAGGTCTGTCTGCAGAACGAGGCGTGTTGGGGGATGGATGAATCCCTCCCCTGTTCTGCTTTTCTGGGCCAAGTCTGCATGATGGAGCTCTGAGCCCTCGGTCTGTGCCAGGTGGCAGCTGGGAGAGCGAGTCCCCAGCCAGGCTTCAGCAGCCCTCACTCTGGTCCTCTGGCCACCACCGTTGCCACTCGGGGCTCGACACCAGCACTTCTGACCTGCAGATTGGTCGTGGTCTGCCTGCGGTAGCCAGTTTGTCCGAGCATATGCCTTTTTCGTGGATCTGGTCAGCCGGCAATGTCAGGTGTGTCCCGGCATTTACCATTTTAAAAACCATACGCTGTATAGAGGTTGTTGTTTTTTTCTGCAGAAACTTTAATCACAAAGTAGGCCTGCAACCCAGCAGAGCATCCATCTCCAGACTATTCACCTAAATTAAATTCTGCTGTGTCTTGTATGGACACTCGAAGGAAATGTTCTCCCAGCACAAAGTGATGAATCAAATCTTAAAGTATTAATCAGCAAGATGCCTGTTGTTGGGGCTGGGCCATAGGCTCAGTGCATACAACCTCATACATTAACCAGGGGATCTCCATATTGCCAATTTAATATTTGGATGTGCCAAGAAGTATAACAGCTTTTTCAAACAACAGCGAGCAAACTCTGCATGTAGGGTGAGTTGCTCCTGCGAGAGACGGCTACTTCTTCGTCCCTAAACTCTTTTTTAATCAACAGTATGTTTCATGCTGTTAAACTTGGACAGCACTTAACACTAATATAACACGGTCTGTGTCATGCTTTTCTAGTCCGGAGACTTCAACAAAGTACAGAACAATGGAAAAGCACCTCCAACAAAATGACTTAGGTCAGCCAACTGCATGCCAACCAGTCTGCTAATCAATCAAAGGAGCTCTGTTCTTTTTGCAAGGATAGACAGCAGCCTTCAGAGATAAATAATAGCCAGTTAAAAGTGAGGTTAAACCAAAAAAAATAAAAAGTTAATGCTCCTTCTCCCTCTCTCCCTATATATATTTGAACAGTGCTACTCAACCTCTGCGGGAAAAAAGCTCCTGTTACCAAAGTATTTAGGTGAACTTTGAAGTGTACAGCACGGTGTTTGTGTTAGCCAACCGGTCGAAAGCTAAATAAACCAATCAAAGGCTACCGTTGCAGTTCCTCAAGGCCAGTCGAGACCGAATGGAGGAACACGGTGGGGGCCCAAAGTGCAATCTACAAGGATCCACTGCTGCCGCTTTGGACGTTGATGCATGCGGAGCACACCTCATTATGTACGGGCCATCTCTTCGGGGTGCTGCCTCCATCCACCCAGCAGTTCACCCTTTCACCCCACTCCCGAGAATATGCTCATTTCAGGCCTTACTTTTCACACCTAGTTGCATACTAACTTCAACCTTTACTTTCCATGCAGCCCATGGTGATATTACTATGCAGTGAAAGACTGTTTCATAGTTTGAATTTGTGGTTCAGCAGATGGTCTTGCTTGTGCATAGGTTGTTTCTTTTACTTCCTCCCATTCACCAGGCACATTACATCACCCTTGCATTTAATTTTATGATGCATTATATCTTATCCATCACCCACTAATAACCTCATACTCATCTCGACTTGTGAAGGGAGCGGTTTATCCCGCCAACGCCCTTATGAGCCCCATTTTCATTAGCATATTTAGTAATAAAACAGTTATGCTTTCCTCCATTAATAATTTATCTACACTTTTTTTTTATCAAGCAGCCATTTCAGTACACAGCTGAGCCTGGCTCTTGGATTCAACTCCTGAAAGATGTGGCTGCTCTGAAGAAAAGACGTATTGATTCATTATTTTATCATTTTAAATGATGTAACATTTCTGGAAAAATCTAATACGAACCCCCATGCCACACACATAATTATGTCTGCCCAGAACATCCACACAAATCGATCATGTGGGTCAAAAATGTAACTCCTCCTGCTATTGGTAATCAATGCCACAAGTCAATTTACAGCCAATGGCTTTCACAACTTGAGCCAATCCATTACAGATTCAATTGTAACCCATTAGAACTGTGACAGGTGATATTAAAAAGGTGACACCATCAAAATAAAATGGCTTCGTTCAATAACTTTGTTCTCCAGGAGTCAGCCCGGCTCCACCGGCACACAGCCGAGTGGGGGGCCGGTCACTGCTGCCTCCTGGAGCTTGAGGCCACACTCCACCTCTGCCCTGAGATAGATATAAGAGCTCAGCGACAGCAACACTTAGCTGACATCACCACATAGATGTGTCAGCTGTTCTAATGTCTTTTCATAGCTTGTAAAAGACCGAATGCATTCTTGCAGAAATGCTGTCTCAGCACTTGGCTCACAGAAACCCCCGGTCACCGGAGATGACTTGCATGATGTTTGAAGTTCTTCTTTGGGAAAGAAAGCTAAACATTGAGGTTTGATGAAAGTGCTTAGTCTGCAGCTGACCTTCTCAGCAGGCTACCAGCTGACAGGCCGCTGTGACGCCTCGTCTGGTTTTTCAGACGAGAGCAATAGTCAATGAAAAGCACCTGAAGTACAGAAAACGGGACGTGAACGCCAACAACAACACCAGTCAGGGCCCGCTCCACGAGCGCTGACATCACCTCCCTCTCAGACCACACCCACCCTCCCCCTTCAGCCTCGTCCTCAGAGTTCACTTTGTTTACTTTTTCCAAACCAGCCTTGACTGGAATCTACATGTGGTTTTCCTCCAATTACTGGGGTGAAGACAGCGTAGCCGGGTGAGTACGAGCCACCTTCCGCCCTGAGGAGCACCTATTGCTGAGGCGTACACTTTTTCAGGACAGGATGCGGACAGAGAATCGAGCTGCAAAGGAGGCCTCGTAGCTGGCGGGCTCATTTTGTGTTAATACTTTCCAGAAGAAGACGTGAAACAGCTATGAAAACAGAAATCAGTCCAACCTTTGAAGGTTACCCGTTACTCACTGCCCAGCCGTTCACTTATAGAGACGATATCCTGAGCCTCATATAACTCCAACTCGGTGCAGGCTGAATGTCACAGGAAGGCCTCAGGATCATCAAGAACAGTATGCATTTCAAGTTCTGTGTTGCCAAAGAGAAGTGATTTACATAATCTCCATTTGGTTGCAATTTATCATGTCCAACTGCAATTTAGTGACCAATTTCCTGCTTCCAAGCCATCTATTAAATGCGTAAGGATACAATGGTGACATTAAGTAGAGTGAACATTTATTTAACTCAGCAGCACTAAGGAAGCAGAGTTATAGATAGTCTTTGTGCAGATGTCAGAGATTATTAATGCCCAAATCCCTGGATGGTGGCATGGTGCCTCTTGCTGTAACACCAACACTCTGCCCTTGATTACACAGCGTGTGTTCAGCTCTTAAACAGTAGCGACTGAATAGAGCTGTCGTGGTTTGATTCTAAAATCAAAAGTCGATAAAAATGTGCCCTTGATTTTTAAGTCAAAAGCAGACTCTGCGATTCTCACAGTATTTTGTTTCTCTCCAACCCTGACTACTGAAGGGAAAAAACATATAAACACTTCCTTCAAAGACAACAGCTTGCCGGTGGCCTGCAGCTGCACGTTTTGAGACACTATGGTCGATGCCGGACTCGGAGATGATGGAGAAACAATCCTCCTGTCAGTCACAGGTGAGGGAGCATTTTCCTTCCCCCCTGAGGGATATGTAAAAAAAACTCACGCTCCGTTGACAGACAACTACAGTTTGTGGGCAGCAGAAGATTTAGAGACTGCAGCGGGCAATGGAGCCCCCAGCAAAGGAAACAGCACTTTGAGATTTCAGTTGTGTTTCTCCACTTAAAATCGATTGTGTGTCTCTACATAACTTTGGAAGGTAAATGTAGCTTCAGGTGTCAAGAGGTGTCAAGAGGAATTTAAAAACATGAATGACAGCTGTTAAGGCATGAAACCAATGATCTGTTCATCTTATCGAACCGAGACGCCATCGTCTAACTTAGGCAGAGTTGAATCGTGACTTCTGACTATTATTGTGCTTGAGAAATATCTGTCAATACTATAACATTAGGTGTGTTACTGAAGGTAGTGGTATTTGTAGTTTTAGTTTTTAAGCCATTTTTGCATTGGATTACAAGACACACTGATGTATAATAATTATTTATAAGTAATCTATGTAAGTATGTAGAAAACCATCCGTTATGACATTGCATATACTTCTATTCAATTTATCTGCGGAAATTTAATTTTAAAACATTGTACACACCACAGAAGAAATAAATAAAAGCTACAGCCTGAGGCTTTTTTTCTCAACTACCAGGCTTTTTTCCAAATAACTGGCTGACTTTAAGCGGTACAGTGATGCACTTCCATAAGGTTAGAAGACTCACAAGAGACAGATTTAAAAAAGAATGGTCAGGATCGAAGCAGCAGATTCTGAAGTATCCTCCTCTACAAAGAGTGTGAATTATACAATGACAATAAGGGGATCAACGTTTTCTTTTTCTGCACAAGAAACCCAGTACAGCGCAGACACAGCTTAAGTCTTACAATCCTCACAGTATCTCACTTGTTAACGTGATGTCTGCAGCCGGCAGATGATGATTATGAATCAAATGCATTCCACCAGCTCATGGTGTAATGTACCGCACACCTTCTGTAGTAAGGGGTCACCATAAAAGTATTCAAGCGCAAAACTGCCTGCAAGTCAGACCCACAAACACACAACAACAATATCCTTTCTGCTCCAACACAATGCTGTACCAGAACCAAAGACACAATCAACAGGGGCGGTGTGTTACTAGCACACCCCATAGGCCCCCCAACATTTTAAGCTGTTTCTTACTTTGAAAATAGTGTAATATTTTGTGTTCATTAAGTCAGAAGTGAAAAACATATGGCTCCCTGGGAAAAGCAACTTTAGAATATGGATTTCACTTTTCAACTAGGCGTGTGTCAAATTAACAAAGTTAGATTTTGGGTTGGTCAATGCCTTCAAGTACTAAGTGGGCGAATGTCTTCCAAGTAGCTTAATGCAAAAGATTCCATAATATTGGTCCGACTTTTTTTTTTTTTATTATGTGGTTTGGTTTCACTCCCTTGGGTTGTCCTCCCCGTCAATCAGAGCCTCGACATAATTTAATACAGAAAATTCTGGAGGTAAGAAAGTAAAACGCAGTTAACTAGCCAGTTAATTAAGGTCAGACTAAACTAAACATTGTTCCCAGTCAAATAAAAGGACAATATTCCATCAAATTAAAATATTTTTCAAGAATCTCAACAGAGCACATTAAGGTCTACACTTCTTGAATAGATGATATACCCCAACATTCTCTGTGCTATATTCATATGCTATAATCCTAAAATGCTTTAATGAAGTCCATACCTTGTATGTTGCCAAAATGTGAATTTGAAAACGGTATCCGAAACAAGTGGTGACTATGTATCTAGATTTTGTGCTGGCCTATACACACATACAGGTACACGTACACCTCTGTGATACAATCTCACTATCTCACCTAATTAGCTACCAGAGGCGGCCTGCCCTGCATAAGTGAATGGACCAATCTGTGTCTTCCACTCCACTATCATCTTTTAAATGGGGTATACATTTCAAACAACCTTGAGCTGTTTGTGCTAGATGATGCTTATCTAGTGCTGAGGTCACTTACTAAGACCAAGGGCATATATGTATATATATACTGTATAATAAACAGGAAGCAGCCTGTTGTGTCTAAACTTATCCAGTCTCTGTATCATATCAGCAGTGTGCTGTAATGCCGGCTTGGCCAGGTCAGCCTGCTCAATGTTAGATGGACACACGCGATTAGGAGTGGGACACAGCGGTGGAATTTTGAAGTGACATTGCCATTCTGCGAGCGAGCTGTAAAAGCTTCAAATTCACACAGAGAAAACCACGGGCTCACTACTTGGCATTCAATGTAACAACTCTGCTACCACAAAGCAAATTCATTTTGGACTAATTAGGCTAACAACCAGCTTTGGTGTTGGAAGAAATAAGAAATGCTATTATCATTGGTGTCCATTTAGACACAGCTTCGAGAGCTTTCATTTGTTCTCGATGCAAATGCGGAGGAGCAGGACGGCGTCAGCTTCCAGACGAAAAAGGAAGATGCAAGTCCCGACCATACTCTCAGATCTGCGTCTGTGTCTGTACATATCTCAGCTCAACTGTTCTCAGTCTAAATATCCTCATAGCAGCCCGGAGGAGACAATCCAATTGGCACGTAATTCTTTACTTTGATTCATGCGACATTAATAAAGCTCAGTGCTGACAAACACAAACAATCTTTTACAAATGCAGGTGGGTGTTTTCTCCCTCTCCACCCACCCCCGGAGCGGAGGCAAAGTCAGGAGACAAATTCAGCTTTTCATTTCATGCTCAGAGAGAGGTAAACAGTGATTTTCTTGCCTACGGTGATTGCCGGGCAGACTCCTAGTCCCTGTTTTCCACGCTGTGTAGGGGGGACATTTGGTGACATTTGGGACGGTCTGACAAACAGCCAAGCAGGTCATTGCTATGCTGGAGAAGGAAGGAGTGAGGGAGCTGTGGCCTCGAGGCCAGCAATCAACGGCTAAACTATGTTTCACTGTGCTTTTTTAAAATTGCTTCATGTGACTGCTATTGTTCCGACACTGTACAGTAAGTACAGTATGACCAGTGCCCATCGTTCAGCATGTCTAACCTGAAGGCATAAGCATAATGAGAACTATTTCAGCAAGAAATCCCATTTTCCATCATAATTAAGTATGATTTTTTCCTCTTTTGTGGATCCACATGGTTATAAAACTTTCAAGCCATAGCCTTCTATGAATGTGGAGGATGTATACTACGTAAACTGAGGATGTGCTTGAACTCTGTTCTGCAAATAAAACAGTGTAATAGGTGAAGTGAGTCTTACCCCACACAAAGAGGACGACTGCTCATTGTGGTACTCACTGGGAGACAACACTCAACATGTTTCTGTAATTCTGACTGACAGCCATTCTGTCACAATGAGATTGTGACAGCCATTCAGATTCAAGACAGCCAGTGTGTCGAGCTTCCCACATCACTGGGGCACACGTACGGCTCTGCACATGCAGAGTTGAGCGTGCAGAAGTATTCCCATCAGCTGCGTCTCCATCCGATGTCGTGATGATCGGCAGAGACACAAGCTGCACGGCTCGGGGGGAGACAAAACACACTTTGGCACAGGGATGGTTTTCACCTGCTGCACCGGAGGATGTGTCGCTGCTACGCGCCCGCAGCCCGCATCTAGTCAACCTCAAGAAGGGTCCTGAGCATGCAGCAATGCCAAACGCTCCGCACAAGTTCAATTTGTTACAATAACAGGTGATGCCGTGATTTGTGGTTCATCAGCTGAATGCAATATTTGATTTGAACCTCCTGGATGACAATGGGCAATGCAGACTTCCAGTGCATCAGCCGACACGAGGCAAAATAGAACAACTGGCAATTTTAGGTGATCAACTCTTTGTCATTCATGAATTGTGGCTGTGAAACATCATTTTCTATCCGGCAGCCGCACAACATTTGGCGCCCCGGAACAAAACCAGACCCGCTCTAAAACGGCCCGCGGTGCCAAGTTTCACCGGACTGCGCATCCCCGACGGCCCGGTTCTTCCTTACCTCTCTCCTTGCCCGACACCGCCGAGGGCTCGGCGCACGGAAATAATCCCGAGAACAGGGCTAGGAAGGCGAGTAGAAAAAACTCGGACATGGTTTCGGAGAGCGGGCTATAAAGAGCCACGGTGATGCTCCCGGTCCTGCTCCTGCTCCCGGTCCGGGTCCAGTCGCCCCCTCCACCACCACCCGGGTTTTCGAGCGCCGTTCTTCGGTGATGTCCAGCGGAACCAGTGCGCAGAACAGTGCAGCGCTGCCTCCGCTCCGCGACGCATGCACACTGCCGCTCCACACCGCGAACAGACGCACCGGAGACGGCAGGCAAATTAGAGTCAGCGGCTCGGGGACAGAGGGAAGGCGGGGTGGGAGTGTAGGAGGGTAAAGAATGAGTACGTTTCCTGTCTTTTCTCAATGATTTATAGCCGTCAAGGTGGCGCAGCACGTCTGAAATGCATCATAGCCCATTGGTTAGCCGTGCAGTGGGTGTCAGTCTGAGGTGGTTCTTCATAAAAGAAGAAAAAGTCAGAGGATGTAGGATGAGACGTGCATGAGTAGCCTCAGCTCTCCACATAGTAGTCTGTGTGCTCTTGAGTAAACCCTATCCTAGGGAATTAGCTTGATTCTATATATGTTTTATGAAATAGCACAGTGTTAAAAATGACAATGCTGAGCAGTGGGACTGGTTACCACCCAAAACTGTCACTCATAAGACCACACAGAGAAGACTGCAACCTGGAATATTATGCATTGATTTGATAAATAAAAAGCAGCATCACCTGACCACATGACAATAGTTTAAGAACATGTGAGATGCTCTGGTCAACAGGGATTTAGCCTATAATGCACCAGCAGTTCATGGAGTGACAGTTGCTGCTTTGTAGTCCAGTGACCTTGCATTGCCATGAAAACTCAGGATAAACAGGTGCTTGTGTGGATGCTTCTTTTGTAAGGTTGGTTATTTTAAAAATAGAAGCTCAACAAGAAAAAATAAGTTGTGGATGTGGATTAAAGCCGCAGTCTAATTCCGCAACAAAGACATGTTGAGCTAGCTGACAGGTTAATAATGAAAATATTGCAAGTAGTATGCATTGAATACTTAAGTATAGAGGCGCAAAAAATGTGTCTTGATAATGCTCACGCAGGTTGAAAAATCTCAAAGAGAACATTTTTGATATATGTTCACTGGTGTTGTTGTGGTCACTGTAGTGTATATTATACCAGCTTAAGCATGCATCTCTTCCAACTGCAATGAGCCATTACCAAACAAGTTGACAAAACCTCAAGGTTCGTTGAGCTGTTCTGTAGGTCTTGACCACTGTGAGGAGCCATGCTGGCAGGCATGAGGAGACATGTGTTGATTGTCAAAAAGAAGATTTTATTCACCCCAAATTGAAGGCAAGTATTTCCAAAATATGCAACAACACCATCTGGGCTCATAAAAGAGGACAACTAAACAGAACTCACCCTAAACTGAGTTGAGTGTAACAGCCTAAACCGACCTGAGCCGAAAGGGCTCATAGCAAATAGCTGATCAGACCATTCATGGTTTTAAAAAGATAACAAAAAGACCAACGGTAACACATGAATTACAACTCTCATTATACATATTATAACAAAAGCACCCATAGCAGATGTTGTGGTCAATTGGTGTCATGTAATTAGCCTCTTCCTGTCACGGCAGCGGTACCCTCAGCACTGGTAAGTCAAAGAAATACAAATGAAAACTAAAGTGTGACTAAATGTCCATGCTACAAATAAAAACTAATGTAGCTGAAACAAACGCTATGCTGTCATTTGTTAGTTTGCTGATGAGTCAGCAAAGTGCGTGAGGTCAAAAGGTCAACAAACTCAATCAGGACCATTAAATAAGCAGTGTGTCACAGTCATATCACAGGATCTTCCCCAGTAGATGGAGTTTGCTCAGTTTTTTGGCTCTGGAACAGCTGGTAAAGAGACTTGAGATGAGATAGTTGTGCCGACTAAAATCTTTAATGTAACAAGAATTAGACGTTAAAGTATTCAGGAAAATAAATACAATTTGAATATTCAATAATAAGAAGATCCTGTGATATGATGGAAAGCTCCAGAACAGCCACTAAATGAACATTGAGGTGCTGTTTTCCAATGGTTTTATTCATTTCAAGAGCTTAGGAACACATGCAGCCTGTTTTGGTGAATGAAGGCTACAAGTCATTTTCATATCTGTCAGAAATTAGATCTGCACACCGCTATGGTCCAGCAGTCAGTGTTTTGTTTTCAGCAGCAGTGTTTGCACCGATGAATTGTAGAAAAGACGAGAAGAGGAAAAACCTTTGCTCTCTCTCCTGGATTGCTGGAGTGTATCAGAAGTAGAAAGTAAACCAGAAGACTGCCCAACCAGCAGACCGCCAAACAGAAGACTGCCCATCTAGCAGACTGCCAAACCAGCAGACTGCCCAAACAGAAGACTGCCCATACAGAAGAATGTCCAAACAGAAGACTGGCCAACCAGCAGACCGCCAACCAGCAGACTTCCCAAACAGAAGACTGCCCAACCAACAGACCGCCCAAACAGAAGACTGCCCAACCAACAGACCGCCCAAACAGAAGACTGCCCATACAGAAGAATGTCCAAACAGAAGACTGGCCAACCAGCAGACTTCCCAAACAGAAGACTGCCCAACCAACAGACCGCCCAAACAGAAGACTGCCCATACAGAAGAATGTCCAAACAGAAGACTGGCCAACCAACAGACCGCCCAAACAGAAGACTGCCCAAACAGCAGACTTCCCAACCAGAATATTGTCCACGGTTGGGCCACTATAATCCAGCTCACGTTCCTCTGCAAGCACTCAAAACCTTTAAAAGGCCTGTTATCTTCATTAACCTACTACATGTCCTGTAGTGCTTTTAGCGATGAGAATAGACTCTTTGCAAGTAATAGATCTTATACAAATAGATGAAGACTGCTAATGAAGTCACTCAGTATAGCTCCTGTTGATAACTATCTTGAACTAATGGCATGTGGAAACTAAAGCGCTACATTACTGTCGGAAAAAACCCATTCACATATTCTCTTTAAACATTTCTCCTAAATGCATCCGATACTGCGACACGTATTCATTACCCGCCGATGAACCGCACTATTAGTGCTACTCAAATATAAGCAGCCATGTCCTGTCACACCGTCATAAATTCATTAAGCGAAACATTGTTTACGGTGACAATGAAATGTATCTCAGATGAGATGGCAACATGCCTAACTTTCAGGCGGAACGATGTGTCGTGTTTTATTATTGAGTTGTCACAAAGAGTGAGGTAGTCCACCTCTTCAAGGGCGTCTCACATTGAGTCTCTCTGCTATTTCTCGCTGCCAGGATTGCACTGTTTTTCTGCTTTAAAAAAAAAAAAGAATAATTTTATGAGGATTTCTTTTTTCTTTCTTTCCTTGAATGCTAAGAGCTGACTGCATTTTGACATTGTATTCACAGTGGCTACGCTTTGATTGTACAGCCTCAACTTTTTTCACACCATTATAAATTGTTCTACTTATGTTCTGAATGAGTTCTAAGCGCTGACACTAGAGCTGTGTTCGCTATGGAAGTGGTGTACTTATCCGCCTCTTCTTTTCAACTTTAGCCTTAATTAACAAAAGTCGTCTGCCAATACACAATCACATCAGCTCCTTTAACTCCTTTTTTTTTTTTGGTAAAGTTAAGTGTTGCCATGCACAAAGGAGGCATTCACCTGTCAATAGTAAAAATGCTCATCGTAGTCCAGCGGGTTTGGCTTCAGTGTAGATGTGTCAGAGGGGAATCAAAAGCCAGCAGCAGCAGTCGTACCACTGAATGGCATAGAGGGCATGCTAATGACCACTCATGCATTGCGTGTCACTCACTTGCTGTACAGGGTCTCACATACAGCACTGGATGGGGCCTGTCCACCTGTCATGAGTACACGCTGACGTGCAATGCAGACTCCACGTGACCCCGGGGTCATACAGTACATCTGTGCCGAGTGACGCTCGGTGGGCCCTGTTCTAGCGCCGTGCCCTTGCAGGTCTTCTCACTGGCTGACGTGAGTGATCACCACGCCAGCTCTCGCACCGCACTTGGCAGCGGCGAGCTACTCTTGCTTCGGATGATGACGGCATCCTCCAATCTGAAGAAAAATAAATAAAATAAAACATTAGCGGCAGCCATTGAACCTGTTTGACCCTGTCATAGTTGCAGGCTCATTATCAGGCTGATAGCTTCGCCGCTGTGGTCTTTTGCCTCCGCTTGTACTGTAGGCTCAGCATTCTTCCGAGCTGCGCTACCACAAGATTCCCCTCGGAAAGTCAGAAGCAATGTTATAAAGTGAGGAATGAGCACGGATCGGCCGGCGAATGTCGGCTGACACGTGTTTTGTTTCTTTTGACAGTAATTAGTAGGAAATGCACCGAATGGAGGTTGGTTCCGTCTTGTTGCGGAGGGTGAGTGCTGCTCCGGCAGGGCCGTAGAGCGATGTGGATCCCCCGGTGTCCCCCAGGGTCTCTGTGCTTGTTAATCAAGCAGTGGGATGACAGGCCATTTGCTGCATGAATCACTGCACTCCCATCATCCTGAAAATGACTTGCATCTTTTTTTTTTAAAGGCGTTCGTAAAGTGCACCTTTGTTGCACCCTGTCAGGATAATGTGAGGGTAGAGCTGTTCGGCGTGTGTGTGATTCAGACGGTTTTACTGCCATCAAACTGATTTATGAGTATTCACTCACATGGGTTGGCCATAACTAAATCAATGGTCTGTTTTCTTTGTACCAAATATGGCCGTTTTTTTCCCTTACTTGTTTGTATCCCACAGAAGTCATCATCAGCAGTGTCAGCGTAAACAAACATATGTCATTGTGCAAGAGTTGATAATGCTGGTTCCCCAATGCAATTTGCATGCATATTTCAGAAGAAATGAACATTTAAATCATACAAATACAGAGTAGCTATAATGAAATCTCCTGCGCTTGTCCTAAGCTGTTTGACGAGCAATTGTAACAAAGCAATTTCAAGCTAATTGCCTTTGTGTAAAAACTAGAAGAAGAAAAAACTTCCGCAATCTCTATTTCCTCATGAGTGAAAAAGAAACCCTGGTCCTGTAAGTGAGGAACAGCATGGCACCAAGAATATTTTGAAAACACTATATCTCTTTTCTTCTATCATTAGTTGCTTTTTAAATGTATTTTTATTTTTAAAATTATACCAACACACTTTATCAAGGGAAAACAAACAAGCAGACACATGCTCACACACATTCAACGACACACTCCTCTCTGTGACGGCAGTGCACTGACTTACTACTGCCATCTAGGGATACATAAGGATTCTGGTTAAGTGCCGCTCCATGTGTACATCATATACACATCGGGGGCACTAACTTCTCTGTACTGCATTGAACCAATACAATTACAGCCCAAAAAGGACAAATACAATGTAAACAGTGTGATAAACAGAGTGTACCGAGCCAGCATTCACTATTAGACAACAAAAAAAAAGCCCAAATGCTCTCCGTCCGTTGTGTGTGACAGTTAAAGTATTTCTCCTTTGTCACATTTTGTGCTGGTTCCCAGTGGACAGCCGGGTTTGGAGGAGCCACAGCACAGACAGAGCAGCTCGCCATGTCTCTCCTCCCACAGCTGGAACCCACTCCTACTGAATAATGAACTCAATCTCAGCGCTGCCTCGGGGGGGGAGACCTTGGAGCCGCCCTCAGCTTAGTGCAGGGCTTTGTTGCCTATATGCGCGTGCTCGCACAAACAAGCACATGCTCACACACTCCAGCTCGCTGTCACTCTTCCGAGCCACAAGTAGCTCTGAGAGAAATGCTCCACTGATTGGCAGAAGAGGAGAAAAAAAAAAAAACAAGGGGGAAAAATAGAGAGGTGCCGAGCCGGGAGACATTGAAAGATCGGGATGGTTTCAACATGGAGGAGGGTGATACGGAGGCAGCAGGGGAGAGGAGGGGAGGTCGGAGTGAGTGTGTGTGTGTGTGTGTGTGTGAGCTGGAGGGGTTCAATTGCAGTTTCCCAGCAGTTTGACCCTTTCCCTTCCATGGGTCCACGGAAAGTGTTTCTGCGAAGGAAGAGGAGGGAGGATGGGTGAGAAAAACGGGTGGCAGTTGCATGAGGTGTGAGATGAAAGAGACAGCCGCTGGATACCAAGTTAATGAATGGCCACGCTTCCCATCCCTGATTGAGATTTACGAAGTGCGGGTAGGTATAGAGCTTGAGGGGGTAAGCAGCAGTGTTGAGTGAGATGACCTTTCAGAAAGCCCTTCACCTCAGCAGCCTCCACGTGGAGCCTATTAACCGCAGAAATATGACAGCTTACAAATAAATCCACCGTTATTACAAAGACACTAATGGAATGCTGTATGCCGTGGGATGCTGTATGGAGAGTCTCAAAAACAGCAACCATGACATTCGAGAAAAAAAAAACAATGTCAGAGTGTGAATCCTTTTGCAGAGCACGAATGTACGCAATCTGTTTCTGAGGCTTTGATGGTTCAGTTAAGTGTCTTGTGCTTTTTTTTTTTTCTTTCTTTCTTGGTGGCCAGCCATCCTCAGTCTCTAACTCAGAGTGACAGATCCACTTCATGGTGCTTCTTTTCACAAGCAGTGGCGGCAGGCCAACACACACGCAGGCAGGAACACACACATACACACACACAAATCTCCTCAGCAACATCTAAATAGGTAATTATCGGACTTCTAAGGGTGGGGAGGTGGCAGCCAGCATGCGCCACGTGATCAGCCTAAAACGAAAGCCTCTACTCAGCAATGGAATATTAATTGCCTTTTCCGAGTCGACAGGCGGTGAGGGGAAAGAGAAAGAGAGAGTTGCCTATCAACAAGCAGCGGCTACCAACTTCCCAGCAAGGTTACTGAATAGCCTCATTGTTGGTGTCTCCTCGTTGGAGGGAACAGCACGGCAATAATGTCGCTGGTTATGTCTGCTTCAACATTGCTTTTCTGTCCGTCGTACCTGGGAGAGAGTACCATGGGAGAGCTAAAGAGAACAGCAGGGGAGAGAGAGAGAGAGAGAGAGAGGAGTGGCACGATTTTGGAGGTGACTATAGCAGGGGAAATGATCCGTTATACGGCAGGTTTTTATCATGCATTTGTGAATGGTCAGAAATCTGTTTCCTCTGATCAGTGAGGGGAATCTGATTGAATGGTGATTGGGACATGTCCACCCACAGATCTCCCAGGTACTGACATCAAAACAGCTCCACGATGGAGAATATTAGCAATGTGTGGCAGGAAAAGGATTTAAACTTCTTTTTTTTCCCGCCCTTTCTTTGCCTGGGCTCATTGATATGCTGTGCGCCATGGTTCTTACACTGATAATTGCCTACTGAGCTCCCGATCAATTCTATAATTTGCTATCACAACTCCATGATATCATGTGTGTGCAGTGTTATCAGACTTAAATTTAAAAAAATAAATAAAAAGCGACAATAGACAGAGACAAGGGAGAAGGTGAAGGAAAAGGATTTTAGAGTATATGGTTTAAGTTTTTTTGTATATTACCTTATTTTCTACATGAAGTTTGGAGTATTCACACTGGCTCTAGAGACAGAAATAATGCATGGGCAGAGAGGCTTTTCTCACAAACACAGCTGAAGCCTGATGGGTCTAAACATAATATCTTTTGAAGCGGTGGCTCCAAACCTGTGGAACGCCCTTCCGATTGTCTTGCGTTCAGCAGTCTCGCTTGAAGCTTTTAAAAAGCAGCTGAAGACGCACTTGTTTACATTTGCTTTTGATTGATGTATGTAATTTTTTGGTGTCATGCTGAAATTGTTGTAATGATTGTTTTTAGTCTTTTTGGTTTTATAACTTAACATGTTTTGTTCAAATGTTTACCAATGTGAAGCACTTTGTGACTTTGTCTGTGAAAGGTGCTATAACAAATAAACTTATTATTATTATATGCAAGTTCCCTCAGGTCATAGTAGCTGCATGCTTGGTTTGGGTTTGGTTATTTTTAAACGTAATTAATTTAGCTATTTTCTCTCTCGTACGTTCCTTCTCTGCATCTATATGTGCAAGTAAGAGGCAAAATGCCCAGCGGGACCGGAGAGAGCCTGAGAGTGTAGCCGTAGCTTTACATTATTCTGACAAGCTAACCGTCAGATGAATGAAATGAATTGTGAATGGATTGTATAATGAATTAGATAAAGCGAGCCCTCGCTAAGAGGAGGCTTCTGAAGAAAGAAAGTGATGAGGGGAGAGCACTGTGAGAACATTTTGGATTTGTGTGGCCCATGAACGTACCTCCTCTCACAGTTGCATTCTGGGTTACGGTGGTTGGGGAACATGTTATGGGCTTGGTCATATTCCAATAACCCAGACGGCTGCTTCAATCATGAGTGTTTATTCTTACCTTATAAACATGACTGCAAATGAATGGTTATGCTTGCAGTGAGATGTAAAACATGCACTCTATAAAAAGAAAATGCAAACAAAGTTTTTAATAATCCCTGGTACTGTACTGGTCAGAGAGCAAGATAACTTTTGTGTGGTTTTGTACTAATGTGTTAGCTTCAGCTCTATTATCTGTAAATAACATCAAAGCACAATTACAGAGCAGCAATTATATTTGCATTTATGTGTTAATGCTCACTCTGCCTTAAACTTGCAATTTTTTAAATGGCCGGCAAGAGAACGACTCGTTTGGTTGCAAAAAGAAGTTTGTTTGGACACGAGACAATTAACTCACTTCTCTCTTGATGTGTTACCTCAGGAAGCATTAAAGAATTCATAAATGATGGTCCAATTTTGTATAGAATACACGATAACGCAGGGATGCTAAAGTATTCCACGTATTCCATCGAGTACAATGTTTTAGTCTGAGAACTTGAACCCATTAAAAGTGTGTTTTCAGTTCATGAAAGTTCATTTTAATATTTCCAATAAGCACTTAAGGTGCTAAGGTGGTGATTTCCACCAGCCGTGGGCCTGTAAATGATTTAGGTTAGCTCTTCTGTGCTTCCTCGTTTAGCGAGTGAGTTCAACTCAAACAATGAGGTGGTTTCAACCTCAACAGCAGTTGTGTTTGCATAACTAAACCCACAACCTGCAGTTGGATTGCATGGTTCCTGCCAGCCGGGATGCATCCACAGACAGGAGCCATCTGTTTATTGACATACATGCCAAACGTGAAAGTCAGTCAAAAGGAACCCTTGAGATAAGGATCACGATCTCCATGTTACATCGGCAGTGGCATACACAGCTGATCATTCATAGAGACTTTATCTCTATGACCGCTTCACATACAGCTTAGCCATCAAGACCCTGTCTAGCTGTCTTTGCTCTGTCTTCTCCGTTGCTGCTCTCTTTGTTGTTTATCTTGCATGAGTTGTGTTGATAGCATTTATGCACGCTGACAGTTTTTGGTTGTGGCTTGCCGCCTCGCCTAATGGCCTACGCCATATGATTGATGGAAAGCTGGGGAAGAAGTCGACCATGTTTGGGAGTTTCCTCTCCCCACCCCAACTCTCTCCTCATGCTCACCCTTTATGCAGCATTAACTCTTCTCTAAACAAGGTTGATGGATCCAAAACAGTATTGGATGAATATGTTATTCTTTTATGAACTGCACTTTTGTCATTATGCAAAGATCAGATGAGGCCTCACTGTGCAGACTTGCTGCAGGTTCATGATATGACCAAGCAGCAACCTGCGAGGCAACACGGATGTGCAAAAAAACCCGTCTGTCTGTCAAAAGGCCACCTGGTTCCAAAAGCAAGTGAATCTCAATGGACCCACATGTTTAAATAGCCAACTTTATAAAGGCTGAGCCGCTTTGAGTGACAGGTGGGTGCTGTCACTGGCACTAGCCGTCTGTTGGGTGTCACATCGGCTAATTCGAGTCACTGACCCTGACCGTTCGGCCATGTTTGTAGTGTTGGTGCTTTTTGGAGAATTTTCCATGCAAACACAGGACACATATTAAGACTTTCTGTGTCTATGCCGGTGCATCGTTCTGGGTACTGTGCCAGTGTTGGATGATGTGCTACCACTGGATGACCTCCGAGCCTGCAGCTTTTTTCAACGGGATATCAAAGAAGATATCAGAAGGAAGGGTCATTGCGACACGCGGAACATCGGTGGCAAATCCAACCAGTTATAATCAGAGCCATTCATAAATTGATCTGGTCATAATTGCCGTCTGGTCAGCAATGATAGTTTGGCCATGTATCCTGATGTAGCTGTAGAGTTCAGCTATGCAGCTGCTGGACAGAGATGACATGACCGGTTTGGAGACCAATATCAAAGTAAACAAACATGCACCTTTAGAAAAAAGCATCAGTCAACATCACATATTGTGTTTTTCCTTATTTGGTGGAATCCTTTTTTTAGTTCAAGGTAAAACAACACCGATATGATGGTTCATAGTGGGTTTTGATATGCCTGCCCTAATAACTTAAAGAACTGGCGCAAATGCAAAATTAAAATGCTGCCAGGATCACATCATGACCCTCTCTTCTTTTATCTGTGACTTGCGGGATATCAAGAACTGTAATGTCTGTGAAACGGGGCTAATTCCTGGAATAGCCCCATTAAACCGTGACTCTTCTTCTACATGCCGATCCGACAGAGCCGATGAATCAAGGAAAAAGGAGGAGGCGTGAGCTTTATGCCGGAAACCGAGCTGACTGGATTCACTGGAGTTGTAACGTTACCTTGTACTTTTCATTTGGCAAATACATTGATTTTCTTTGTTGACTGAAATTCTAACGTAAGCATTATCTTTGTTATATGTTAGTAGCAACTGGAAACCAGGAGTGACAAGACCACAGGTTGTATGGTATCTGGTTACACAGGCTAGCATACAGTTTAGCCTAGCTGTTTAGCCTCAGCTAGCTTGGTAGCTTCATTCGGCTCGCCTCAGCTCCGTCCTCTCTCCTTTCCTTCTTTGCCTGTTTTTCAATTAGTCGGTTTTGTCATTGCCAAGATGGCCGATGGTAGGAGCCCCCTACTTTGTACTTTAATTTTGGAACAATTAACCCATGGGTGACGTCACAGAGACAACATCCATGTTTTAAAGAGTCTATAAACATGAGGAAGAAAAAAGTTGGCTTGTCTGAAGAAAGCACCCTTCTCGTGTGCTTTTTCCTCTTCATAGTTCCCTTTTCTCTCTTAGACTGAGGTCGGACAGATCCTTCTTGACAAGTGCAGCTGAGACTATAACAGCTCTTGAGAAAAGACTTGTAATGCTGTCTCGAAGCTGCGCACACAAGGCAACAAGGGAAAGTCAAAGAGAAGGATCACAAAGAACCCTTTGTCATTCTCTCATCTTCAGATAACAGCGTCATACAATATTAATTACAAACACACCGTACAATTATTTCTTGCTCATTGGTGCAGAAACTAATGTGTATACACAGTGCATTACTATTTATCATTGCATAATGAAAATGATCCAGGTGCATGCCAAACCAATAAAACAATCTGGGACATAACATCTTTCATGTATGAAATATTATCACTCTGCTCTACAATTATGCTGAGTCTGTAATGTGTTAGAATAATAAATATTTCCCACTGTCACAGACAACTTTCTGTATGATTATGACCTTTATGAAGTAGCCATCAGGCAGCTGCAAGAATGACACCCACTAGGCCTGTTTACCAATTGCAGTAGCAGGGGTTGTGCCACACAGCTCATGGAGGTAATTAAACTACTTAAGCTTCTTCTCAGAGTCATTCAGGGTTACTTACAATCTTCGCCCTCCATTGCAAATAAATGGCCATAAATCAAATCATAGAAAAAAAGTGTATTGTAAAGTATTGTTTGGAATTCTCATTATTGGGATCAGTTTTTTTTTAAAGCTGTTATCAGTGCCGAGTGAATACGCCTGAAATTGATTTGTGTAGTTATCATAACTATGAATGGCAGTTTGTGAAAAAGTCACAAAATGCAAAACATTGGTTTCGTAATGAGCAACACAATTTATTTTACATCAAAACGTTTAAAAGTAAAAACTTCATGGTTGGCCTTCAAACAACATGCAATGAGGTTAAACTACACTTTGGGACTAGCGCTGTCTAACACCGGTCATGGTTGAACGTACCATTTCGTAGCTATTTCACAAACTGCCACGCCACCGGGCTGGAACGTAAAACTGTGTCAACCGGGAAGAGTTTCCTCCGCAGTGTTTCAGATGAAAAGACATTTGACATGAAAACTGTTACCACATTGTGTCTTTTGTTCCTTCCTTTTGTTTCGAAATTCAGATTGAAGACTTTTCTGTTTGCTGTTGCCTTTAATTCAACCAGATTCAAGGATATTAATACATTTCTGCATTTCACTTCTGTACTTTTACTGCACTGCAACTTATATTCAATTTCTTTTCTTTTTAATGTTTTACTGACTGTTTTTAATGTTTAATTGAATGTTATTCATTGGTTTAAATCCTCTTTTCTTTTGCATTGTGTTTTGATGCTTTTAATCCTTGTATGTGAAGCACTTTGAATTGCCTTGTTGTTGAAATGTGCTACACAAATAAACTTGCCTTGCCTTCTTTATTTCCTTTTTTTATATATTACTTCCTTGAGTTAGTGTAAAACAGGATGTTATTTTGATGACAAAAAAGAAAATGATGGCCCATTTAGTTTACCGAGCTTAAAAAGACTTGGCACTGAGACTAAATAAAATACACATAAGTCATTCTTCAAGTTATTTATTTACTTTTTACATTTTATTACCTCAGTCGTTCCAAGAGAGCGAGCCAAGTAAATAGTGGCCTACTCATCTCCATGTCATGACAGTAAAAATAATGACGTCCAGTCCAATCCAGTGCCAAACAACAACAATTTATGTCGGCGATGAGTTCCAATCCGGCGAGGGAATATTCCCTGTGACAGGAGGAAAAGTGGATCCCCTCCTCCTGAGGGCTGGGGGACATCTTGTTTCTTCTTGACACGAGCTGGTCCATCTTGAAACGCCACCTTCATCTTCACCACTTGCAGCGGGGAAAGACACACTCTTCCCTGTGGAGTCCCTGTGGCCACTCACCTGGGTTGGATCGTCCGCCGTTCATCATTCCCGCCACCGCCACACTGCTCGACAGTGCAGACACAAAGTACTTACAGTCAGTCGGAGTTAGTGGATTTCAAAACCACGTTTTGCTTGAACAGCATCAGAATCCGTTTGACTTGGGGGATGTGTGAGTGCTGTCCTCTTCGGCGGTTTCCTGTGTGCCTGCTGAAACAATATAAATGAGCCAGCGGTCACCGGGGTCATCCAAATTTGCGTCCGGGCACACCCTGTCACTCATGTGGTGTCCTGACAGCAGAGGAAAAATCTGTCCCTGTCTCAACATGTGGAGGTTAGCTGACTTGAATGGACATAAAGTACAAGAGTGATTCTGAAAAATAGCAAGAAACATGTTTAGTCTTCCTCTTTCCCAAGAAATCAATGTCTCTTACACAAGATGGTCATTGAAAATTATATCCAGACAGTTAAGTGAGGAGTCTCAGAAACCTGGTCTGACTTCAGTGTGACTATCTTACCTACGTCCTTCCAGAGACGTAGGTAAGAGACGAAGAGACTGATGTCACACACACACAAACACACACACACACACACACACACACACACACACACAGAATGAAGCGAAAACCCTTCAGATTCAACATAAGAAGAAAAAGAAGGAGCAGGAGAAGAAGAAGAAGAAGAAGAAGAAGAAGGATAAGATAAGATAAGATAAGATAAGATAATCCTTTATTAGTCCCGCAGTGGGGAAATTACAGGATTACAGCAGCATTGTTCAGAACGTAAAGATAAAAGAAATCAAGTAATATAAATAAACAGTAATAAACATAATAAAAAAACAGTAAAGAAGAAATTGAATGTAAAGAAGAAGAAGAAGAAGAAGAAGAAGAAGAAGAAGAAGAAGAAGAAGAAGAAGAAGAAGAAGAAGAAGAAGAAGAAGAAGAAGAGCTGATTCCAGAACATGGTTGTGTTTTTTTCTCAGTAAATGAATTAACAACAAACAGTAAATTGCAAATCATTGATTTTTGTCAGAGTCACGTCACCATTGTGTGGTAATTGAGTTCAGACTCCTGTGTAATCAGGACTTTCTTTGTCTTACGTTTTAAGACATATATATAGTATTTCAAATTGCATAAAACACACCTAGAAATCTAAAACGGTACAATGTTCACTGTACAATGCCTGTGGATGACAGTTGGATGTTGGATGCTCTTCACTCGTCTGGGCAGAGTCACAAAGACGGACTGCTGACCGGAAGTGTTGGCACCATGGACCCACCTGAAGACGAGCGCCGCCTCCTGCCGAGCGGCACAGAGCCGCCATGCTGTCAGCGATATGCGGTGTATGGAAGCAGAGCAACAACAGCAGCCGGACAAAGACAGCGTGGGCCACAACATGGAGGGAGATACCAGGATATTCTATAGATGACTTTATTTATTGTAGACTTTTTCCTTTTGCAGATAAACGGTGATGTGAAATGAGTCTCGTCGCCTCCTGTGAGGTTTCTGAGGGCCTCTCAGCTCTCTCTCTCTCTCTCTCTCTCCCTATACACAGGCAAAGCGAGTGACACACTCTTTTAGAGGTAAATATGCGGTGCATGTGAAGCGATGGAAACTTTGTGTGAAGCCTACTCTGCAGTGAGTCTTCTTCTCTGGTTGTCAGTCTCCAGCTGTTGTTGTGGAGGCTGGAGCATCCGAGGAGGCGATGCCGTGGACAAATACAAACACTGCTGCTTATTATACTGCTACCGTCGGTTTTCCTCTCTGCGGATCGAGCACCTGAAGTGATTGTTTCAAATGTTGACTGCATCTCTATTCTGCAACACAACTACAGCATTTTGCTCACAGACACCAGGACAAAGACCTCCGCTGCGGGCCTGAGTTCCGTAGTTTACTTTTCTCTGAAGGGTAAAAACAAAAATAATAACGCTAATTATAAATATCCAACATAAGTGGAATGAGGTGGGTGTGAAGCTCTGGAACTTTGTGACCCACACAACAGGTCTGTATCGCCATCCCATAAATGCAGCGGCGACTCGGACTGCGACTCTGATGATAAACACAAACACAGTTGTTTTTTCTACTGTGAACTCGTGTTTGGAATAAATCAGACTTCAGTAAAAGGGATTGTTTGAAGGGATTAATCTCTCTGTACAGTGCATGCAGCATGTTAGTAAGCATGGTAAGGACTGGTCAGCTAATTACAAGAATGTCAGTAAATAGACAGTGAACATTCAAGTAGTTTATTGAGGGAAAAAATGCGAGAATTTGCTGCTTTTCTCTTTTTCAAGTTGAACTTGAACGTAACATTAAAGATCTTGGGCTGTGGGGAATTGTGTACCTTTCAGTATTTCTCTATTTTTTAGAGATAAAGCGCACACTTTAAGTAAAGCACACATACACTTTGCTGAAGCTTTATAGGGACATTTTGATTTGTTTGATATATGGTGTGAAATAAAATGTGAGGAACGATTGCTGTCATGCAAGCTTTTCTTGGTTTTCATCAAAATCCGACAGTTGTACGGCACGCAGGAGACTTTGTGTTTGGACCGGTTTTCTGCTTTGTACTGAGTTATGTTTGAGTTATTCAGTCTAAAAACAAATGTTTCTGCTGAACCCCCCCAAAAAATAACTCCATCATGAATGCTAATGCTGTGTTTAAATTACACACACCATTAAGTTGATGTAAAAAAAGTCTTTATTTATTAATCGTAACTAAGATAAATCTTTATTGCGTCAACACAAGTCATTAAAATAATGTTCGAAACCTCAAAGATTTGTCTAAATCCATAAACCAGAATTGTAAAATCCCATTAGTCTTGTGTCTCCTTCACTACACCTGTACCTTTTTCCCCTCACATAGATACCCCTGCTTTCCCTTTTCCGGTGCCAGATTGTCTTTTTTTCTGGATTTCATCGTCCGGCATTCTTGTGTTAGTTTCTTTGGTCTCGTTTTTTTTTTTTTTGCCTGCTCCCTGTCGGATTTGTTTGCCTTTACGGATTGCCTTCCTGTGTATGACTGCATGGTAAAAGACCTCGCCCTCTACCTCGCCACGTCTCCGGTGTGCTCTGCTCTTGAGTCTCTGCTGTTCTCTCACACCCACACCCAAAGATAAAGGATTAAGAAGCGCTTATGAGAGGAGGATGTCCGGCCAATGAGAACAGTCGCATAAAAACATATCAACAAACCTACGACCGACTGACCAGAGGGTTACAGTCAATCTAACTAACTATATCGCTCTTTTGCCTCTGTCAAGAGCTTCTATTTATGTGAGTATTTGACATTTCTGATGCTGAAGATTGACAGATGACAACTGACCGGTGACGGTGATAATGTCAGCTGCTGTACTTACGTACGCTATCTACCAAGAATTCTCCGTGATTCCCATTCCCAATATGTGTGGTTGTGCCTGAGTGTGTTTGAGTGACAGTTCTCTGACTGATTTCATAACTCACCAAGTATACTCCAGTTCTGTCAATAATATCTGTCTTCCATCCCTCTTGGGCGTCTCATATATTGAGACATTAAGTGCATATTTAAGAGCCTTTTACTGTACGCTCCGCTCCTCTTCCGTCCACGATGCAAACCTTAAAATGTCAGCAAAAAAACAGCGCGTTCAACCAACTGTAGTTAATGTTAGCTTGATGATCACGCTGGCGAAAGCCAATTTATAACCAACAGTTATGATTTCAGACGGTAAAATAAGCAGTTTAAAAATGTTCTTCACTCATCATTTTAAACTGCATTTACTGTTCTTGCTGTGCGAGAACGGAAAGCTTCACAGGCGCATAGCAGCAGTCGGTACTCACATCTTCGCCTCCTCATCCCGGCCCCTTACCTCCTGCTTTTCAGTCTCAATTATCAGCCAGGAGATTCAGAAGGTTTTGACAGACTCCTCAGATGATGCCTGCCTATTAGACTCAAACGACCAACAGATGATTGTCCTCCCCGCTGCTCGAGTCGGTGCTGCTCCCATACAGACCTACTGGTGGAAGTAGAGGCCCTCGGTCATTTCCCACTGTTTTGTCCTCTTGTTGTATTGAGAGAATATAAAGGCAGACTTTAAAGAATTGAATCTGTAACGCCAGTAATTGGGTTAGTGGGGAATATACCGGAGCCATCTTCCTCTCTCTTTAGAAAAATTTGAACAGGAAACGTATCCCAAGGCTATATGGCCAATGGCGCATTAAGTAACAGCAAGGATGTAATAGGAGAGCATGTAGTTTAGGGTTCCAGAAAGATGTACACAGTCAATTTGTCAAAGTCAATTTTACTCAAATGTAGTCTAAAAAATATAACATTTGGTCCCAGTCTAAAAAGAGTAAAATCTACTCTTGCCTCAGAGTTAATAATTCAGAGTATGTTTTACTCTATTTAATGTTCATATTTAACTCTAAATGTTGATATATTTACTAGAATTGGATGCAATTATATATAGAATTAGATTTAATTGTATATATAATTAAATAAAATTGTAGAATTGGATTCAATTATATATAGAATTATGTTTAATTCTAAATACAATTAAATATACATTTGGATTCTAGAATTCTATCTAGAATTGGTTTCAACTCCCTTCAGCTCTCTTCCATCCTATAAACCGTCAGCTCGTTCCAGCGTAGCGAGAAGTTTCATGGCGGCGGAGACAAAACTTAAGGCGGGGTCACGCTGTTTTACTCCAATAGATTTTATCCTGAATATTTGCTCTTACTCTACTGGCTATGGCTAGTAATTACGCGTGTCCCTCCCCTCTGGTCCCCTTAACAGAGCCCGGGTCCCCTTAACAGAGCCCGGGTCCCCTTAACAGAGCCCAGGTCCCCTTAACAGAGCCCGGGTCCCCTTAACAGAGCCCGGGTCCCCCTAACAGAACCCGGGTCCCCCACTGACTTGACTGACTCTGTCAGCCCCAGACAATTTCCCACTGGACACTCCCCTGCACACACCCTCATGCCTTATATTTAAATACACTCGCCACTTTCACACAACACTTATGTTCCATGCACTTTATCTGGACACTCCCCTGCACACTTATATTTAAATGCACTCGCCACTTTAACACTACACTTGTCACTTTCATTCCATTATTTAACTTTGTATTCTACTGTTCAATTGTATATATTCATTCATCATTACATTTCATTTAGTTGACGCTTTTATCCAAAGCGACTTACATGCTATACAGTAGACACAGCAACGGTGAGCGATGAGGGTTAAGTGTCTTGCTCAAGGACACATCAACATGGACTGGCTGAGCCTGGGTTTGAACCACCAGATCTTCTGTTTGAAAGTCAGACCTGCTAACCACTGAGCCACAGTCGCCCCATCCATTCATTCATTCATTCATTCCCATATATTACACTCTGTTTACTGTTAAATGTTAAATGTTACGCACCTTCCGCCAGGACAAATTCCTTGAATGTGAAAACAAACATGGCAATAAATGGTTCTGATTCTGATTCTGATTCAATCATGAAATATTACTCCGTTAGAGGAAAATAATAGTGACTCCAGAAAGATTCTTCCCACGTTTTTTTTTCTGTGTATCCTTAACTAAAATGGTACACAACCACTCTGTGGAACAGATGGCTTCTGCTATGTGGTTGTCATTTAATAGGCAAGAGAAGAGCTTATTGTGATGCTACTGTTTTTCAAAACTGTGTACCAAAATTATTAAAATTAAGAACTGTACTGGAGACGGTAAACATATTTAAATGTTCCCTATTGTCCATTCATGCCACCACCATCTGCCAGTCAGGAACTGCGAGCACTTTACTGCTCCACAGCACATAGTCACCGCCAAGTCCTTCCTGGAGACATGTTGTGTTCAGTGTAGCAACACATGCTAGTTAACCAGACAATTGTCACTTAAATTGGCCTTGAGTATTTCTTTTGTCATAGCTACTCGGATGTGCTAAAACAGGTGACCCCACCCCCCCCCCCCGTAAACTAAGCATGCAACAACGAGAGAAACGCCAGCCAGTTGGGTCCCTGAGAGCTGCCTCTCTCCAGAGGCGTCTTGGTCTCTAGAGACACATCTTCATCTTGATAGTTTCTAGGCTGAGCTTCGGCCGTGCGACGGATGATGGAGCGAGACGCCCAGCTCCAATCTTTCTTCTTTTCAAGAGGGCGAGCGGCATGTTTACCCTACATGTTTGACATCATCAGCGTGTGACACAATTTGATTTCATAGCTGGTAGCAGTGACGGCAACGACTGAGCTCCAGATAGCCTTTTTTGTTAGCACTTTGCAGTACAGCTCTGTAATAACATGGTAACAGTGGGGTAATAGCTTGATCATAAAGCGTTGATAATTAAGTAATACAATTTAAATGGTAAAAGTGTGGTACTAACATTGGTTATGTCCAGACAGTATATAAGAAGTAGACGTAGTCATGCATTGGTCTGTGGACTACGGTTTTGTAGCCTCAAGTTCGGCATTTTGGCCGTCACCATCTTTAATTAAAGTATTAATGGCCTTTTATTAACTAAAAGAAACACAGTTGTAAAAATAAAATGATTATATTTGTGCATCATTGGTCTTAAAAATGATATTATGGTGAAATTAATGGGGTAATCACCTGATAATGAGGTAATATGTTGATATTTTACAATGTTATAGGCTACTGCCAGCCTAATACCTTCAAACTCACATTAGATCAGCTGATAGTGGCCTTCTTAGCAATCCCACAGCAGTGCTTGTTACTGAAAAAAGTAATCACATCACGTGAATTACTGTTACTGCCCTTCAATGCGTAGGCCTTTCGTCAAGAGTGTGGAGCTAATGTGGCAATAAAATTCCTTAATAGCCGGAGCAGATTTGGGCTTTCACCTTTGAGTAGGTTTAACCTCTCAAACAAGAAGGCAAGGTATTACGTCCAAAGCCACTCTGTCTTTATATTGACAATCATAAGCAATGAAATGAATCTAACGCTAGAATATGTGTCATTTGAATCTGAGCCCCTCTTAATATTTCTACATTATAGTACTGGACTGGTGTTCTGCCTTGTCTCTGTTTGTGTTTTCACCTGGTTCTTCTCTGTCTCCCATGACAATGGCCTCTCATATCATTCGCTCTGTCGAGAGGGTGATTTGCTGCAATCTACCGTCCCTCCGGGAACCCGTACACCTCCAGGACCCTGGGGCGGGCAGGAAAGATTGATGCCGACCCCTCCTACCCCTCCTACGCTGGATACAAACTGTTTGAATCACTCCCCTGCTGCGGTCAGGACCGAAGCCTCTCAACACAGAAACCGTTTCTTCCCATCTGCAGCTGGCCTCATCAACAAGGCCTTGGACCCCCCCTGTGGCACCCCCCCCCCCCTCACCCCCCTGCAAGGCTGAGTGAGAGTGTGTCCAATCTCACCTGGACTGTTGCTTGTTCTGGTTTCAACACAACAGGAACCGTCCATCATAAAATGGATATAACATGATAAATCCATAGAATGTCAGGAGATTTACTAGTGATTACAATGTTGCCATAAAATGTGCATATTTCTGTATCGTTTTTAATCCAAGTTGTTCTGCAATCACCTTCCAGAATCTATCATTATTTTCCACATCTCTGTATTCTTCAACCTCTTTTTTTTGTCAAAAAGTTCTTCGTGCTGGGAGACGAATATATGAAGGTTGTGTTTATTTTTAAACATGCAACAATTACGGAGGAAAATATGGACTTAAAAAGGCCTCAGATCAGCATCGCTGTTGGATTCACAAGGGATTATCAAATCAAAGATTCAGATGATGGAATCATGGCGAAAAGACGATTAGCCAGTTCTTCGGTTTTGGAATAATAAAGAATGGAGAAGGAACATTTATCTTTATTGTGTTTATCATGCTGAACACAGTTCAGTTGTACTTATGATTCTGTGAATTTTTGCAGATGTATGAACTACAGATTGACATTCCATTATGTAAATATAACACCTTGTACTTATATGCTTTGAAAATGTTCTACAAAGAGCCATGAAATACAAAACCACTGTACTCTAAAGACGTTCACATTTTCTGCCTGCACCAATAACACAAACGCACACCATCTCGTTTAAACGTTATACTTTTCTCCACACAATGGAGCAAACTCCAAGTTTTGGGGCTATGTAAAAATACTGTATATTCAACTTTCTAACCTGCAGTAATGCATTATATTTTCATTTCCTTACAATATTTTCTCAACTGGAGTTCTTTGCATCCTCGTGTACTTGACTTGTTAATATTAATGCAGCAAGGTCCTGTTGAACTGAAGAAGAAATGTATTTCTGGAGAATGTGTAGGCTGCTGTGGCAGGTACGGGTGATTACCTTCAGAGACAGATTGTATGCTGTTTAAAATGACTTTTACATTACATTTCATTTAGCTGACGCTTTTATCCAAAGCGACTTACATGATATACAGTATACATTAGACCGTAGACACAGCAACGGTGAGCAATTAGGGTTAAGTGTCTTGCTCAGGGACACAACGACATGGTGTGGCTGAGGCGGGGTTTGAACCACCGACCCTCTGATTGAAAGACTGACTTGCTAACCACTGAGCCACAGTCGCGACTTCAGGACATAACTAAGTAGCCACAGCTGTCTGCTGCTCTCTGGACACTAAAGTTTTCCCTCTCCTCCTCTGAGCTAGTCTTGTTTCCTGGGTAGATGTAGTCTGAGCCTTCACTCAACATTTACCATCAGTAGAGGAAACATCATGTATCAAACTACCTCAATAAGAAACATGCATCTTTGCATCGGATGTAAGATTTTGATCATAATCATATATTGGTAGCTCCACAGGTGTGGACAGGTGTGCACAAACATAAAACTAAATTAGCGGGCTAATAAGTGTGTAGAAAACATTCCTCAAAGATTGTCAAAAGCTTCTTTTTTTTTTAAACACTTAAATGTGGACTCAGGGTCCAATGGTTCCACTGGGTTCTCCACGGTCTTTTGATGATTCCCAGGATTCACCCCGCCACCAGAAACGAGGCCTTGCACTTGGGGTCCTCGGGGCAGATAAGCTGGAGTTTACACTCTCTTTCAATTACTTCTGCACTACGGTGGATCGACCAGTTCAGAGGGACACTTTGTGGGATAATTTGAGTTTGCTTTGGTGGCGACCACTGTTGAGACCAGGTCAAGGAGATGACCAGCACCACAATGACGCTTTGGTGGCTGATATTCTGAGCACTCACCTTCATCCATGAGTGATGCTACCTCAACAGCCTCTACCTCGGCTCCCAAAAGACGCTTTCCCCCTCAGCTGAACTTCCTTTTCTCGGTGTGTCTATATTGCAGTTTTTGTCATGGCTCCTCTAACGCTGTGATGATATTGGAATCATCGTCAGGGAAAGGACTTAGACGTTTCTCTATAGCGTGTATGGCGTTAAAGACAGACGAAGACATCAACTGTGTTGGATCTTTTAGTTGCCTGCAAGCACGAGCTGCTGGACATCTCTCATGGCTGTCACGGTCCATCCAGCATTTACCCCAATAAACCCCAGCAATCTGTCAATGGACCTATATATTTGATATGTTGCATTGCTTTACTTACATTTCATTATTACATGAGTTTAAACAATCACCTCCCCTCCCTCCCTCTTGCTCTTTATACCACGTCCATTGCTCTGAGCGTTTAATAATGACGGTGTGTTTGCATCAGAGTCAGTTGAAGCCTGGTGCGTTGGTATCGGATGCTGAGGGCTACTTAATCTATGACACAGTGGAATTAGGCTGAAGCTGCTGAACCAGGCTTTTAGATTATGACTGTTCCAGCGCTTCTAGATCAACGAGTTGGTTATTATCAGGTCTTTTATTAACAGACAACACTGAGCACTTAACACTTAAGATACCTGGGGATTCAATCAAAAATGCAGAAATGTCCAGATAAGCAATATCCGGCCAGTGCATTGGGTCATTGATCCACTTGGACAGGGGAAGACTGAAGGGAATGAAGGCAGACGAATCAATCTTCTTTTATTCTCACTCAGGCCCAGGCAAGGTCGCAAAATAATAAGACTAGATTAATAGACTCAATAAAAACAACTGCTTTACAAGAATTATTTTTCCAAAAGTATAATCCAAACACCCGCGATAATGCATTATCATATTTATCACCCACCCTAAAATGTGGGTGGTAATCTGATCCATTGTAACTTTACCGGGACCCCGCCCCTTTCCCACCTCTGTCTGGTGGCATTTAAAAGAAATATTGGGGTGAATCAAGATACTAAATCATAAAGAGAAAAATGTAAAATGTGGTGCTGAGGAGCTGAAAGAAGACATCGAACTCTTTTGAGGCCGATGCTGCCAAACGTTTTTAAAAATAACAAATTATTTATTTGGCACAGTCATCTCTACACATCATCTCAGCCTAGTGAGCCTGAAGGCTCCAGCAGCCGAGAGGAGCGCGAGCAGCCCATTGAGCCCAGCGATGCAATACCAGCTCAACTGTTTTACAGCTGAAGCGGTTCCACAAACAATCAGAAAAAGGTTAGGTTTGGCTCTGTTTTGCTGTATCATGTGCCTTCTGTTGAAAACAGGCCACTTTTTGTAAAGCGACGAATTACAGCCTGGATGCGGTGGGACAGTAAGAAAATCCTGACGTGTTGCAGAAAACTTTCAAAATGTTAGAACTCATTGTTATGCATGAAGGGTTTTAATTAATTAAGTTAATACTTAACAAAGGAAGAGACCAACAACCAATGCAGGCCCGTTTTCTTGCACGATGTAATGATTATTACTATACAATTATATGAACAATATACTTTGTATTTAATGCCATTATATTTTACTAATATATTCATTTGTACTCATTACTCTCCCAGTTTGAGGGTAGACCATCTGCAGTGGACAGATGTGCCGATGTGGGCTACCCAGCCTCCTCCTCACAGCAACACATACATTTGTGTTCTATTTTACCATTGTTATTGTTATAAATAATATTCAGTAATCTTGCTAACATAAATATTGCCGTGGGCTGCGTAGGTGGTGTTTTCTTTTCTTTTTTTTTGTGGGTCGAGTCAAAAGGTCCAGGAGTATTTTTCCCTTTCAGTACAAAAAAGGTTACATTCAAGGTTATTCATGTACAGAAATAGAAACCTTCATACACTCACCTAAAGGATTATTAGGAACACCTGTTCAATTTCTCATTAATGCAATTATCTAATCAACCAATCACATGGCAGTTGCTTCAATGCATTTAGGGGTGTGGTCCTGGTCAATACAAACTCCTGAACTCCAAACTGAATGTCAGAATGGGAAAGAAAGGTGATTTAAGCAATTTTGAGCATGGCATGGTTGTTGGTGCCAGACGGGCCGGTCTGAGTATTTCACAATCTGCTCAGTTACTGGGATTTTCACGCACAACCATTTCTAGGGTTTACAAAGAATGGTGTGAAAAGGGAAAAACATCCAGTATGCGGCAGTCCTGTGGGCGAAAATGCCTTGTTGATGCTAGAGGTCAGAGGAGAATGGGCCGACTGATTCAAGCTGATAGAAGAGCAACTTTGACTGAAATAACCACTCGTTACAACCGAGGTATGCAGCAAAGCATTTGTGAAGCCACAACACGCACAACCTTGAGGCGGATGGGCTACAACAGCAGAAGACCCCACCGGGTACCACTCATCTCCACTACAAATAGGAAAAAGAGGCTACAATTTGCAAGAGCTCACCAAAATTGGACAGTTGAAGACTGGAAAAATGTTGCCTGGTCTGATGAGTCTCGATTTCTGTTGAGACATTCAGATGGTAGAGTCAGAATTTGGCGTCAACAGAATGAGAACATGGATCCATCATGCCTTGTTACCACTGTGCAGGCTGGTGGTGGTGGTGTAATGGTGTGGGGGATGTTTTCTTGGCACACTTTAGGCCCCTTAGTGCCAATTGGGCATCGTTTAAATGCCACGGCCTACCTGAGCATTGTTTCTGACCATGTCCATCCCTTTATGGCCACCACGTACCCATCCTCTGATGGCTACTTCCAGCAGGATAATGCACCATGTCACAAAGCTCCAATCATTTCAAATTGGTTTCTTGAACATGACAATGAGTTCACTGTACTAAAATGGCCCCCACAGTCACCAGATCTCAACCCAATAGAGCATCTTTGGGATGTGGTGGAACGGGAGCTTCGTGCCCTGGATGTGCATCCCACACATCTCCATCAACTGCAAGATGCTATCCTATCAATATGGGCCAACATTTCTAAAGAATGCTTTCAGCACCGTGTTGAATCAATGCCACGTAGAATTAAGGCAGTTCTGAAGGCGAAAGGGGGTCAAACACAGTATTAATATGGTGTTCCTAATAATCCTTTAGGTGAGTGTATAAACTCACTTAAATGCACTTTGATTAACATGTGCTTTTTATTCATGTGCACAGAATGCAGATATAGTTTTTCTTCCAAGGTGTTCAGCTTTGATGTGAAAAGCATGAAACCTCTTAACATGTCTAATCAGCATAACACCTGTCACTCGCACACAAACAGATTTTTACATTGACACCAAAGCAAAGGTGTTATCTGCTGGCATCTGATGGCTACACAAACTAAAGATAAAGGCCCAAACATGTCCTACTTTTCAATGAATCACATGAGTATTGTTCCCTTCTTATTAAAACAAATTAAAAGTCTGCCCTGCAATTGTACTTCACTCGTAAAATGTCGATGCGCCCATGAGCGTCCTTTTAGCCTTCAGTTTCTATGCCGCTAACAACACTGTCAGCTGAAGGGGTCGTCGCATCGCTGCAAGAAGTACCAGAAACCTTCATGCTCTTGTTTTCATTCAGGATTTGTACAGCGGGTGCTCCAAGTTCAGCAACAGGCCTTGACGGATGTTGAGGGTTGCACCGATTTCAATGCATTTTTCCTCACCCCTTTCTTCACCTGTTTAATTGTAGGTTGACAGGCCGGCTGCCGAGCCATTCAAACTGCCCACTAAACTGGATCTTTTCCCGATACTCACGCAGCATGTGTGAGATCGGAGAGACCTTTTCTTTATATGTGTCACGACTCGCCGTCACTCTCTTTCAATTCTGCCCCCAGTATATCTGATGGTGAATGCAAGAGTCATAGGTCCATTTTTTTAATATAGTCTATACGCTCTCACCACCATTATCTCCCCAGTACGTAGACACCAGTATTATTCCGTTATCGCAGTATGAAGCCATAAAAAGTCTCACGCCCTAATTGGTGACTTCTTTGGAATCCGTGACTGCTTTGACACTCGTTCCGGTCTTTTCGATGCTCCATTAAAAGCTTCCTGTACATTATGCAGGGTCCTGCGCACCTCTCTGACATATGATAGGGAGCCTTTCCTCTGGCTGCTGCACGCATGAAGAAGAAAGGTTTAAACATTTCCTGCTCTCAGATGAATCACCTGTGCATTGTTTCATAATTAATTAGCCCATAAAGAGACCGAACAAAAGAAAAGGAAGAGGCAGCATCTTGTGAATCCACCAAGGTAATTAACATCTCTCCCTCAACCTGTAACGTTGCAGCTTTCTCCAAATAATTGCCTCTCGCACCCATGGGGGCTCAGTGGTCCTGTGTTTGCCTGTTTACACACAGAAAGGTAAGACTGAGTGAGTTATATTTAGACCAGGACTTGATTTCAAAGGCTCGCCTGTAATAAACCACCTTTTGAAAAATAGGGGAGAGAGAATCCTGCTTGTGAATCCTTGCTTATGTGTTTCTTTGTTTAGGTTTTGGTCAAAGTTATTTTCAAAATGAGAAGGTTGGACCTGATCATACTTATATTATATTGTATTGTAAAAAGGTAGCATGGATGCAATATGACGGGGCCTTTCTTGCCCACTATGTTCATGTATGCAACTATCCAGCATCTGAAACTTGTATTTGTCAGCAGCCAAGGGAGAGTTGTCAAGAAGGAAATGGTTTAATGCAAAACAGAAGCATCCCCTATGGTTGGTTTTAAATAGCAACAACCATTACCATGTAGGATTCAGCCATGGAGCCACGGCAAGCAAAGATCAAGGGAGTGAGCAAGTTGTCATCCCTGCACCGCATTCTCCATTTGGATACACATGGGGCGCCACCCAATGAAAGATGGCGTAACAAAGTCAATCTAAAAATGTGTGCTCCAAAGGCAAATTTTTATGTAGACAAATACAAAATTGATGGGTCATTGAAAAAGCTGTGCTTTCATATTTCGAAGTTTTATGTCTTAGGGTGTGATTTCTGTCTGACTGATGGAACACAAAAGGGATAAATAATGTATTTACTTATTTTTTTGATGGGACGCTTCATGAATATTGAGAGTTTGAAAAAATAAAAAGCAATTGATAGATCTTTAACATCTTTGGAGTCATTAGATATCGAAGAAAGGAAATACCACTTGACTGTCAGACACAAGACAGGCTATTGAACTCGGTCTTGATGGAATAGTTAGATATTTGGGAAATACGCCACTTCACTTTCACTGCTTGCCTCAGACATGTCTTTATGCATATATGTATACATGAAGCTACAGCCAGTACAGTGCAAAGACTGGAAACAGGGAAAACAGCTGACCTAGCTCTGTCAAGTGCTAATTAACATGCTATATATCATTTGTTTAATCTGTTCCAGTGTTTAAAATATATAGTTATGGGTGTGTACCATAATCACACAACTTCTCTTGACAAATATGTGTATTTCACAAAACTATTCCTTTAATATAACAGAAAAATACCCAAATCTAATTGAATTGTAAAATTGTGCTTTCTGCATATTGAGTTATGTGCATCTGTGCTTTCTGCTCATACAGCCCTTACCCAACAGCGTCTCAACCTGACTTTGAACGGGCTTCTTGTTTCTTGACTCAATCCCTCGCCACCCTGTGCCATGCACAAGTGAGAGCGAACCGTCAAGGTCAGCAGCTGATCACACTCTTAACCTGAGGGTGACCTCATGGCGGCTTGTTTCACTTGAGGGAACTCGCTGTGGTGGAGGCCATTTGTCATGTTCGCAACGTAACCGGCAATTACCCTGCATCCTTATAGGCATCATGTATCATTGACTCTCAGCAACTATCTGTGGACCTCACAAATCCCAGCTGATCCAAATAGGCCAAACATAGCCGCCACATTAGAGTTTGACCTCAAATGTGGATTTCTTTTTTTTTTTCTATGAATAGAAAAATTAAGAGCGAGCTAGACTCGAGACAGTGCATGGAGCAGCATGCACTACCCTAAGAAGTCACATTGAGATCTAAAAATAAAAAGTCTAATATTGGGTCTTTGTTATTTGGGCCCACGGGGCTCAGTATTTGGTCAATAATTCATTGATCTAAGTCATTACATTTTTAATATTTTATTATCATCGTTAAACCACATCTTTCTTGATGTGCCATAATCCCAAGAAGAGAAACCATCCGTTTATTGAGCTGCTGTTGATTAAGAAAGAAAGATGATGATGTGCCCGGCATGATGATTATCCACTGGCAATAAACTTCAGCAATTAGAATGTATCAGAGAAATACGGACCGCTTTATTCTCTTACCTTCACACAGAGTCTCATTCCCTCCTCCATACATCACCTTCACATATGGGTCTAAAGTGGGTCAACCCCTGCTTCCCTTGCTCAGTGGGACAGGGTATCCTCATTCATCATTGTGGTGCAAGCTCTTTGTTTCTAGACACAGTTATCCCTAAACAATGGCACTTGCACAATTATTTATTTTGCTTTACAATTTCCAGGATATATAGATGCCAGCCATGGGGTGAGCTACGTTTGACTTTTGACCAGATTCGGATGTCCTTTTCAAGTTTTATGATACTTGAATTCCAGATTTCTTAATTTAATTGCGGTCGGGTTAGCGAAGCATGCAGGACACAATATCACGAGCTGATTGGATAACAACACAGGTTGTTTATTTAGATATTGCTATAAAGTTGAATTGGCACTCTAAATCCACATTGCCAACAAAACAGTTAACGTTTTAAACTTCCTCAAGTAGTAAGGACGTATTTTGTATGGATTTGCATCTGTCCGTTCATTATCTCCACCCCGAGAGCTGCTGGAGTTTATGGTTAGCTTGTTTCATTTGTCATAACGATTCCCTTTGATGCCACTGGTCGGCTTTTTGAAGAAACCTGCAGAACGCTGCCATCATCATTATATCCAATAGCAGCTCTGAAGTTACAGGTTTTAATAAGGTGGACACATCAAATGGAAACTGAATGCAAAGTGTGAGTCTTGTCTGTTTCGGCATAATAAAGTAAAACGTCGGCTGAGCAGGGCACTAAAGATCCGCTTTAGACTCCAGACTGACTTAATGTATTATGCCAAATAAATTGTCTTCAAAGTCCTGACCAGACCCAGATTTTGACCAGAGATCCTACATAACAAAAGGACATATTCTCTTCAGAGCTGAGCCAGAAGCTTCTCCATGCTGTCGTCATACCTGGCTGTGACGGAACATTTCCTCCCAAACACATCCAATCTGAGAGTCACAACAGAAAATACACAAAACAGCGAGTGTGCGTCCACGCTGCAGAGACAAAACCAATGATACAAATATGCCATGACCTGCCTGGAACGAAGGGCTGGGGAATTTTTTTCAATGACATATCCGACATATTCTCCAACAGCGTTCTGAACATAAACGTGTGAAAACGGAGATATTCTGACAGCTTTCACTTGTGACCTTCATGCGGCCTCTCTAATTAATGACATTCAGTCAACATTAACCTTCCTGAATAAAGACGTGACATAGTTCTCAGTATTCAATTCAATTATTCAGTTGGAATGGGATGTCAAGGTTTCTCTATACTTGCCAGTAAGTCTTGCCTGCTCTATTTTATTTTTTTTTTACAATGACAGGTTACTCTGTGCATTTGAGTTTTTTTGTAATATTTGTTGGAGTCCCCAGCTATGTGGCCAGTGGACTTTGATACATTATATATCTGCGATGGGTGTTGACATTACTTTTTCCCAAATCCCATAAAAATCTATTAGGATGTTGTAGTTTTATAAAAGCTTTTTATAAGAGGTCTAAGGGGGAGTTATGCCTCTTTCGGGTCTACCCGCCTCCAAACATCTTCAATATGTACAGTTGCTGTATTTTTCTTTGCCTGAGACTTTTGCCTCTTTTGCAAACAAAAATCATATATATTTGTCGAACGAATAGCCCATATAATATATAAAACACAAAATAATACATGTTTTCTGTATTAGTCCTTGTGGCAAAAGGAAGGGTTGCTTCTTCGAAACCTCCTCACATATCTGGTAATAAGGTACCAAAAAAAGAAGATATTTGAAAGAAGAAATGGTTGATTATTGATGGCTGTGGCACCCCAAACAAAGAGGAAATTAGGCCATTGTCTGCAAAACACAGGGGTTAAATCAATGTTCCACTTTGGTGCACCGTTTGTAATTTAAGGTCGACATATGGATCATAAACACTGAACCACTGGTGTTATCCTTTCACTCAGTTCAGGCTTAACATGCATCATTTTAGGGACAGTAGCAGCACCTCAGTGTGTGAATTAGCTGTGGCAATAAAAAAAAACTGAGGTGTAGCTAAAAATTAAAATACATTGTCAAAAACATTATCAGGAGAGAAGCAATTTTCATAAATAACACAGAATAATCTTGTTTTTGCACAAAAGCGTCAAAGACTACAAAAGGTACTAATACAAAGATAAACTGAGCTAAGGTGATCAAAACAATCTGTTCTTTTTCCCCCCCCGGAAGTTAAAGATATAATTTAAGCGTTAGAGTGTCTCTCTCATTAAAAGTAAACTAAAATCAGACAATAAAAAAGGCTGACAGCCTCATAATAAAATCTGATGTTAATTGTTTAGGAAAGAATAGGCACCTTAAGGCATTCTAATGCAAACTGGGTACAATAATGAGGCCCGACAGTTATTTAAAGTTACTGACTTATTCAGAACCATAAAAAGTTATGAAGAACATCATTTTCAAGGAGCCCTCTAATAATTATTCAACCTATTTGCACAATGTTGCATCAGACCGTGAATGACACCTTAGACTTCTAAAACTCGCACACCTTTCATTTATTCCAAAAAGTCATCCATTTAAATAGACAATGCGGCTTGGGATTTTATTCCTTCCTTTATTTCAGCTCGTGGAGTTTGCTGACAATAAAAAATAAAATAAAAAAAAAACGTGCAGTCGGCTTATTCAGTGCAGGGTCGCATTAAGAATGAAACCTGTGTTAAAAACATGACAACAAGTTCCTCATGGACTTAATTGTGAATGACTCCACTTCCTAAACAGCCCTGTACACCCAGAATGAAATGCATTCAAACAGTCTCATTCTGTGCACATCAATTTGATGCAACACTGCAGCAATCATCCCTCATTGGCATTCAGACGGTTTCACGTTTCCGTCTCCTGCATCATTGGCTCTGACAGTAGAAGCCTATTCCTGTAACATATGACACAAATGACTTAACTACCCGACGGGGAGGAGTTCAGAATACTGCTGAACTAATGTGCTAGCCCATTTACACCCACAATATTTTCTTACTTCTGTCCATTTAGTCCTACAGTAAACGAGGTCGGTAAGTGAAAGTCTGTCCTAATGGGGTTTTATAGCTTGTCAGTCTGAGACTGACATAGCAACAAAGCCTCATGGGAACTAAATGTGTTAATCTAAATGATTTAGGTTTCCATCAGTGCTTCCCATGGCACGCAGAGATGCCTTGAAATACAATTATAGGGTTATTGGCAGACTGGCACCCATCTATCACCATTTAACCGTGTAAGATAAGCAGCAATTTACTTTCCATTTATGGACCCTCATCGTTATTTGCACAAATAGTTTTACAGTTTTATACCAAAATAATGCTTGATTTATGTGTAATCACCATCTGCATTAAGCGCATTTGTCGTCGATAGGTTTACAAGATGCTCGAGTCGTTACTGTCTTTAAGCCGAAACTGTACTCGGGCAGAACAATGTGGTGTTGAAGATGTATCCGTGGGTCGCCTGTTGAGAAGAAGTCACCTTTAGACTGTGACAGTGAACACGATAAGAGGCTGTAAGGAAGCCTCACAGGTAAGTGATAACCTGCCTCACCTCAACGCCAAAACATTTCACATAGTTTACAACACAACCTGGAATTTAAAGTGAGGAGAACAGAGAATTTGAACATACAAGAAACAGAAGTAATGTTAGTAATTCAAGCGATCCCCGTCACTCAGTAAGAAAAGAGGGGAGTCAGCTGCTTGCGATGATTGCTGTGACACAAACAGTCGGGATTTTCAAGGATACAGCCGTGGATGGAAAGTTTGTTGGGAGCAAAAATGTGAGTTGTGCGTGGTCATCTTTGATGTCAAAACACCAGAGGGACAGATGATTTGTGTGCGCTGTGATTACAGCCGTTTGACTCGCGTCCCTCCGGGGTTAGAAGTAACAACTGAATTCTTCAGTATTGTCGGTGTCTGTGAAGCACAACGATAGACAAGACTTTAGGAAGGGAAGCAGAAGAACAGTGAAAATAGAAATCATGATATTCGTTGTATATTGTTATATTCTTGTCTATGAAACATGTTCAGGTTACTTAAGGTCAGAATAACAAATCATGAAGCTGTAGAAACAGTGTCTGTCTAGATACACGCCGGGCACCGCCACAACACTCACATGTTATCATTATGTTAGACCAGGTGCAGTGGGACTGGCCATGGACGCCTCAGTCTTGTGAGACAAGGAGAGGACATGTGTCTTTCCTCCTCCTTGAAGGGTTAGAGCCAATTAGATGTTAGGATGATGCGATGAAACCTGTGACGGAAATCTATGTAGAAAACAACCGAACATCCGGTTGTGGTGGAAGTTTGTTTTGGTTTCCAACCTGTGTGTTGACGAAACGACTCCCTGCTCTTGCAATTGCAGCGCTTATACTTTGCTTGTGACCAGAGAAATAAATCTACCAAAATGAGAGAAGTTGTTCGGCTGAATTCTTCCGGAGGATCCATCAGGCATCCAATTTGGATTACGCTAACAACAGTAATGCAGCGTGTTTGCCTTTTTTTCCTGGAAATAGTGAATGCATTTTACTGCATTTTATTTCTTCAACTGCACCGCAACTTTTGTTCTATTTTTTGCTTTTTGACAGTTTTTTTTTTTATGTTTTATGAAATCTTGTTTTCTTCTACATTATGTTTTGATGCTTTGAATGGTTTTATGTGATGCACTTTTAATCGCCTTGTTGCTGAAATGTGCTACATAAATAAACTTGCCTTGCCACAAATGTGCGTTTCAAGGTAAGGCCGTGAGAGAGCCTCTGCTATGCCTCAGCTGTCAGGAGTATCAACACGTTGCTGCAGTGTGTGGAGGGATGAACAATCACTGTGAGGAGGAGTGCAAAGAAGAGGAGCAAGAAAAATGCCTGCAATGTGAAATCACCATGCAGGGTCAGCAATGTGTCCTGTTAAAGGAAGTAAACGTGAATAGGATCAGAGCTGAAAGGGGATTGTCATGTGCTGAAGCTGCGTAACAACAACATGGTGGCAGGGCAGAAGGAGGCCGGACAGAATATCTGCACGGACAAGAAAGGGTGTTTGGAATATATTGCCATGGTTATAAATAGTGCGGTTGAAATATGGGGAAATTCGGAAAAGATTAAGGAAGTGTTGTTTGCTGCTGACAGAATGCTGTGGCCATTTCTGGAGAAGATGTTGTTACTATACTGAGGGAAGGAGTTGCACCAACCCAGGCAACAGAGGCTCATAGAGGCTCCGTTGGAATTATGAATGGGATCACTTTTGGTGATGCAAATAGTTTGCACTGGAGAAATGTAGCTGAGGGAAGTGCAAATCATGGATAGCAACCATTATAAACTCAATAAAGAGAAGAAGAAGAAGAAGAAGAAGAAGAAGTACCTCCCAATTTTGTTCCTGGAACATATCCAGAATATGATAAGTAAGAAAGAAAGACAAATTAAATGACCAACAAAGCATAACTAACGTAATACCTGTTAGTGTTTTATTTCAACCACAAATAGCAACAATATATGGCGTGGTATTCGGTTTGGATGCATTCTTAAGTCACCTCAATATACACTACGTACTTTTGTCAACCTACCACGTCAGAACATACTAGCACAGTCGCAATTCAAAGCATATACCGTATCCTGTTATTTCAATGAAAATATGAGTTAATTTAGACCGAAAAATGCAAAATGAAAGGGATCTATCTTCGCAAAGAAAGTAAAATGTAATTTCCATATATAGACCACGCAGATATCTCATGACAAACATGTGTAAATTGAAAATGAATTCTCAAAGTCAGTGTGATACATGCCTCAGGACTTGGATTATGTCTTTTTTAGCTACACAGCAGGTGGGACACAAAGGTCTTGACATATAGCTTTTTATTAAAACTCTGACATAAGTATCTGGTATGATACTTATGCGGTAGTTGAGGTAATATATATTAACTGTCGGAAGCTCAAGTGATTCTGGTACATCAGAATCATCAATGTCAAACTAGAATGAACCAGAAAGAAGACATAAGTTGTTTTTTCCCTTCCCCCCTGCAGAGAAGCTACAGATGATAATTAAAGGCGCAGCCATGTGTTAGGTGCATATCGAACCGAGCGAGAGCTTTTCAAGACACTTCCTCTATTCTCACACCAGAGATCTATGAACGTCAGGGACTTTAATCTTTACTCTCATACCCCCTCAGGTCAGCTCTGCGGGTTATCTGGATAACCTTCAGGGCTTCATTCCATTTTGACAACGTGCAGAATGGAACACAGACAATCAGGAGCGTGTTCACCGAGCACACGCAGAAAACTCCTCAAAAAGCCTGAGTTTCCGAGTACTCTTCATTAAATTGGACCACACAATCTGACACAATGCAGAGAGTGCAGGGAATCGGGACAGCATGCTACTGAGAGCAATGTATGGCGAGATTTATTTTTGAGAGGTCCTTGATATCTGTTTTTGTAATATATGAATTCATTCATCTTACAAAGAATGCATTATACGTTCTACTTTATACCTTTTAGTCGCCCACATCTGATAATGCACACCTACTTGTGACTATGTCATGAAAGAGATTGTATAAAAAAAAGAAGAACATCTGAAGTTTTTAAAAGTACAATGATTATATTTAATAATACTGAGATGTTCCAGGAGACCAAACAACATGTATGTACACCGTGTTCCACTTCAGGTGTTATCGACTCACCGATCCACTTGGGTACTTAGATGCTATTCAGTGAATTAGAGAAGACATGCTCTCCCCTCTCATCATATGGTGCATCATGTGCATCATATCTCATCGCGCCGCTCCGAGTGCCGTGTTCTTTCTTTCTTTGGGTTTGTGTCCGGTCGTCTCATTTAGGGATTCAGTCTGCTTCTTATGCTCGTAGAGTTCATGGAGGCCATGCATGGGGCCGCTCTTCCTCTATGTGAGCTGCCGGACTCGACCGTTAAAATGAAGGCACCGGAGTGAATTAACGCTTGATACAAATCAATTGTGTTTGTTGAAAATGAATTCCCAAGCATAAAAGCATTTATCTCCTAAAGCTGAAAGTTGGAGTTAGTCACTGTCGGACATGGACCCTGACCCTGGAAGAATTTCATTAGTCTGGTTAAATTAAAACACGTCGGCCCTCCTTACACACAAAACACACACACTTAATGCACGTTCCTCACAGACACCTTTAATATTTAATTATTGCGTTTGTCTATCTCCATATATGGGTTTTCTTTAAGCTTTTAGCAACAGCTCTGCACTCCATTTCCTGTTGAAAACAAGGCTGCATATCTGCGTCTGTTTTCCTGTCCTGACCTCTATCGTGAGAATCTACTGCCCATACTCAGAAAACAGGCACAATCCCTAAGCAGTTTTGAAATGTTAAAATGGAGGCATAACAGTATCAAGCAGCCTGACTGAGGCTGCAGACTCACAGAGCAATCTCCCCTCACCAAATCCCTGCAGCACAATTCAATTCCATGCACTGTAACTGGAGGCCAAGGCACCAGGAAGTAATCTGACAGCCACGTGTGTGTGTGTGTGTGTGTGTGTGTGTGTGTGTGTGTGTGTGTGTGTGTGTGTGTGTGTGTGTGTGTGTGTGTGTGTGTGTGTGTGTGTGTGTGAGAGAGAGGGGGGTGGAAAAGGGCGTCAAGCATGAGGATACTCGTTAGCCTTACATAGTTTGTCATGAAATAATAACATATTTCTGTCATAACAAATGACAGAAACAAAAATTACAAATGAATATTTTAGAATAAACGTTGTATTAAAATGAAATAACAAACACAAAGACGATGCAAACTAATTGTAGCAGTAATAAATAACGAGCAGGAAAGTGAGATAACATATAGTCGGATCTCATCACTGGGAGACCCAACATGTTCTGCCTTACGTTAAAGTCAAATGAAAAATACACATCCAGAGCCTGCAATTAGTAAATGTTTGCAACAGTTGTCGAGAAGAGAAAGAAAAGAGAGAGAAAGAGAGAGAGAGAGAGAGAGAGAGATCTTAACAAAAGGAGGTGGAGGCATTGATGGCTACTAATAGTTTTCTCCAGGCAAACTATGGATATAAAAAACTAATTGCAGGAAAGCGTTATGTAAATAGCAGTAGCGTGAGTGGAATGATGAGCTGTGATGTGTTTGAAGGTCACTCAAGGCCTTTGTCTGTTCTTAGCTACTGAAAGCACTGACAGAAGATGACTTGAAACGTGAAATAAAAAATAAAAATGGTGAAACCTGAACTTAGAGTTGCTAAGAAATAAAGAAAAACCGCAGAAATAGAGAGTGGATCTGTATATTTCCGCAAAATGTCAGCTCTAACTTCAGAGAAGAATGTGTCGGTGAAAACCATCCAAAGCACTGTGCTTTGATGAGAACACGATAACGAAATGAATTGAGTTCCAAGGTTAACATCAATTAACATGGTATTGTCAAAAAAATATGCATGAATCGTGTTATATGGCGTGTTGATTTTGTATAAAGAGCTTGAGAGAATTATTACTTCATTAAGAATTAATTTGAAGACCCCAAGATTAAGATTCATATTAAGTGGAAGAATTGTGTTGTATGAGTTTTAGCATCTGCTTAATCTCCGGTCCCACAGAATAAATAAATATTGATTGTACTCACAAACCTCGCGCAAAAAAAGTTTACATACGGAACCAAATTAGTAATTAAATACAGCTTATTTTCATAAAACCTCTATAATAGTCAACTGGGAGTTTCCACATAATTACAACCCAACTAATAAATTAGCATATTAAAAATGCAACCCGCCCAAAGGAAACTGCTTTTTTTTTGTACAGCCTGCAAGCACACAACAGACACATTGTAACAGCACTTCAGGGCTTGGTTTTGAGAAAAGGAATATTTCAAGCATAAATGTGTCTCCGGTTCTCTTGCCCACCAGAGGCTTCCCCAGAGAGGCCTGCCCATAGCCTAATAAGATAGAGAGCAAGTTTGAGATTAAATAATGAATATTTAATATCTGAGGAGTCTTCAGTATGATGGCATATTAGGGCCATTGTCGGAATATATAAAAGAATATAAATAACACGGAGCCAGAAGAAGAAGAAGAAGAAAAAACCCCTTTATTAGTCCCACACTTAGTCCCACAGTGGGGAAATTTATCCTCTGCATTTGACCCATCCTTTTAAGGAGCAGTGGGCAGCCTCGTGAAGCGCCCGGGGAGCAACTGGGGGTTAAGTGTCTTGCTCAAGGACACAACGACATGGACTGGCTGAGGCGGGGTTGGAACCCTCTGGTTGAAAGACTGACTTGCTAACCACTGAGCCACAGTCGCCCCACCCTAACCCTAACCCTAACCCAGTGAAGGGTTGCTAGACATATCTCATCTTTAGCTATGGAGATTGGTAAATGTACAAGACAAAACTCACACATTTATGAGAAAAACATGAGACAGCTCGCTTAAAAACACAAATATTAAAAGGTCAGTGGATCACCAAAGTCATCAGGATCCGTTGGCCGGGGACAATTCACCACCAAAACTAATTTTGTGCCAAACCATGCTGTAAATGTTGACATATTTACATGGAAATTGAAAACCTTTACCTGCTGCCGGTACTACATGAAAAGTCAGGGGATCACCAAAGTCAGTGGGATTCATCATCTGTGCACTATGAATATCTGTGCCACATTTTATACATTTAATATGTAATAGCAATATTTCAATCTGGACCCAAACACTGAACTGACCAACAGACCAGCCTGACATTGCCTTCTCCAAAGCTCATAAAAATACTGCAATACTCCTGATTGTTGGAGGTTTTTCAATGCAATTGTATGTAAAAGCATTAGTGATCGGACTACTTACTGCACAATTGCTATGGTTCTGGTCTACCCTGGGGCCTCTTCCCAGTTCAGCATGGGTAACGGTATGCAAGCACCCAGGAGGGATAATCGAGCAGAGCCACCTCACCGAGCTCTACTCCGAACTCGAATTTTCCATGAAAATCACAAAGGGCAGCCTTGGTGGAGGCCATTACTAGAAAAAATAACCTTGTGTCGAGTACAGCTCTCACTTTGGTTACTCAAGGACCAGGAGGCTCGTTGCAACCACCTGAAGGACTCACAACCACCTGAAGGACTCACAAAATGCATGTAGACTGGATGGGCAATCTCCCATAATCCTACCAGCAGCCCTGCAAGGGTAAAGATCTGCTCCACTGTTCCAGGGCCAGGAGGGAATCTCCATCTCCTTCTGGATCTGAGGTTCAACGATCGGCCGGAGCCTCCCTTCCAGCCTCCTGAAACACATTTTCCCTGGGAAGCTGAGCGGTGTGATAACGCGATAATTGGTGCACACCCTCCGCTTCCCTTTTTAAAAATGAGAACCGCCACTCCTGTTCACCTCTTACGACACTAAAGAAGCGTCTCTGCCAATGTCCTGAGCCGTCAGCATATCAGGGAGAGTCTCATCCACTTCTGGCGCCTTGCCAGTTTGAATTTTGTCAGAAACTTGTAATATATATCACAGCAAAGCAACTTTCTACTGACGGCAGTGTATTAAACATGGAGTCTTAGGTTTGAATATTTCACTGTAGACATCATGTTGCTTCAATGAATATAATATCTATGACTGCAGTTAGATAAATTACAAATGGCATAATTTCCTGTATTTTTCAACCTACTCGAGATCTACCACATTAAAGACTCATAGCTTTATACAAATTATGATATAAATCATTAAATGCCACAAGAAATAATACAGATTTATACTTTAAATAGAGGTAAATTGACTGACTGTAGTTTACAATCTTATAGGTTTAGAGTTTCAGAGAGATATTCATATTTGTTCAACTGGAGGACTGCTGATACTTGCAAGATCCCCCAAGTGTCAAAAGTTTCTTCTTTTAACAGAAAGCTGATCTATTTCAACTCAGCACATTCCAATTTATATTTCCCCCCCGACATTGTGTCCTGTCCTCCCCTGCTGTCACTCTGCTGTCCGTCTTACAGTGCTTCCAAGCTGCTCATCCCTGTCGTAATGACCTCCTCTGGGACCTGGAGGCACTGTCTGCAATCCCCATGCTGTTTGGTGAAGGTCTTTGCCACTTCATGTGAAACAATAAAGAGCGGTGACAAAGCGTGGTGCCGGCTGTCCTCTTGTTAAAAGCTCTGATGGCAGAGTGCATGGAAAACCTTCACACCGAGATGAAAAGGACAGTAACTTACAGGGCAAAGCCCTCTCTCTTGGTGCGATGATGGAATGGGATGGGGAGTAAAAAGTCTCTTTGATAGCGGCTCTGTTTGACAGCCATTCATGCTAGCCTGTGAAATATATATCCTCTGAATAGAAATATGAAGCAAATTATCTGAAATTGGAGCACGCATGAACACACGCTGTATTCAAAGTGTGGTTTTGAATGCAACTTGTTTTTTTATTTTTCTCCTGCAGTATGTTGTTTTATATCATGAAAAAGAGGGATGATGTCAGCCTTCTTGCTGCACATCAAGCTATACATATCATATAATTGTAATTTATGTGTTGTCTCAATAGACAACAAGGGAGAGATTACATAATTCAAAGCAGACTGTGAGTATCTATTGTATGCGGCAATGTTAAAAAGTCCTTAACTGAAGCACTGTTTTATTCTAAAACTAATGTTTAGTGCTGCAGGCCGTGCACTCTGTGGGGAACACTCAAACATCGCATGTCTGCTCAAGTAGAGTTTATGCTAGAGCAGCGCGTATCCTCAATTTATGATATGTAACCACGACTCTGGTGCACTTAGAAAACCACTTCGGGATGTGCAAATATTTCCCCAAGTTTGAGTCTCCGTCCCACAGCAGGGCCCTGACTCTCCAAAAGTGGCACCTCTGCAATGAAAAACAGCCATTTGTTCCCTCCCCTCAGTGCACTTCTGTAATGATTAAAATCCAACAGAATCATTGAAAACAATTAGAATCACGTCCAAGCTGTCATGTGCTCGACATGTGGCAACCCCCCTCTGGCTGCAGCTCCAGATCGACTGGTTTCTCTTATGGTAATGGAACTGTCTATTTTGGGATAAGGTTGTGACAGTAGCTCCTCATGCGACTCTGCCATCAGTTTGGCATTAATCGTTTTGGAAAACAACAGTGGTTGTTCAGGTGTCTTTTATGAATTATTGCTGGAGGTAGCTTCCCCTGTGGATAAGCTTGTTTGTGTTTGTATTTGGCATATTTCAAGGAGATGTTGAAACATGGGGTGATTTATTGGGATAGTTGAGATTCTGCTCGTGTTTGACATAAACAATGCCAAACCAGCGGTGGATGAAATACTCAGATCATTTATTTTACTAAAAGTACCACTTGAACTGTGTAAAATGCTTTAAAAAGGTCCAAAATCCTTCTCACGGTAAAGTACAGAAGTTTAAAAAAAAAAAATGTATAGAAAAGATATAAATATATATAATATAAAAATATAAAAAAGTATCAAAGGAAATGATTTTGCAGAAAAGTGGCCCATATTATGAAATGATCAGACATTAAGTGTTTCTTTATAAGTAGGTAGCATTGTACTGCTATAGCTGGACGAGGTGAGTGGCCAATTACAGTATCCATCCATCCATCCATTTTCCACCGCTTATCCGGGGTCGGGTCGCGGAGGCAGCAGGTCAAGCAGGCTGACCCAGACTTCTCTCTCACCCGCAACATCTACCAGCTCATTCTGGGGGATCCCGAGGCGTTCCCAGGCCAGCTGGGAGATATAATCCCTCCAGCGTGTCCTGGGTCTTCCCCGGGGCCTCCTACCAGTTGGACGTGCCTGGAAAACCTCTAAAGGGAGGCGTCCTGGAGGCATCCTAATTAGATGCCCGAACCACCTCAGCTGACTCCTTTCGACACGAAGGAGTAGCGGCTCGACTTCAAGCTCCCTCCTGATGTCCGAGCTCCTCACCCTATCTCTAAGGCTGAGCCCGGCCACTCTACGGAGGAAACTCATTTCGGCCGCTTGTATCCGCGACCTCGTTCTTTCGGACACGATCCAAAGCTCGTGACCATAGGTGAGGGTTGGGACGTAGACCGACCAGTAAATTGAGAGCTTTGCCTTCCGGCTCAGCTCCTTCTTCACCAAGACGGCCCGGTGCAACGCCTGTTTTACTGCTGCAGCCGCACCGATACGCCTGTCGATCTCCCGCTCCATTTTACCCTCACTCGTGAACAAGACCCCGAGATACTTGAACTCCTTCGCTTGTGGTAGGCACTCTGTCCCCACCCGGAGGGAGCAATCCACCGGTTTCCGGCAGAGCACCATGGCCTCAGATTTCGTGGTGCTGACTCTCATCCCCGCCGCTTCACACTCTGCTGCAAAACGCCCCAGTGAATGCTGGAGGTCATGGTCCGAGGAGGCAAACAGGACCACATCATCTGCAAACAGCAGAGAGGCTATCCTGAGATCCCCGAACCTGATTACCAATTACAGTATGATTATGTAAAATAATTATTTTAATGGATATAAATTAAATGTGGAATGCAAAGAAAATGTACAGGTGTATAAATGTGTCTAAATTAAGCTCTACTGAAAAGAATAAAGTGTAAGGCAGGGTCCATGCTGGTAACATTGAATAAGCAATTAGTGAATTCTCTGATGTATATGAGCAGTACAAAAACAGATATAAATAGACGGGGCTTAGTTGGCTGAGCATTGTACCTTTTGTGTTTCGGTCAGACGCTGAGATTAATCACCTCCACAGGACCGATTTCTATAACCAATCTCCCAGAGCTGTGATCCGGATGATGTTTTTTTTTGGTCCTTCGAACAAAACAGGAATCATGAATACACAGAAGGAGGGGGAGAGCAGCCCCTCCAGGCCTCATAAAAAGCGACATTAAGCTTCCCTAATTAAACTGAACTCTCCCCTTCCGAACGGCGAGCATGACTTTGGAGACTTAATAGAGCCTCCTCGGCTCCTCTCGGCCTCATATTGGTCTCCTGCACCAGCTCCACTGCTGGAACACTGCAGGCTGCAACAATCAATACAGAGCAACTTCATGAATAGAAAATATCTTCTCCATTATAAACAGTTGCTATTTTGAACACGCAGGCCATGGAGGAATGGCTTGATTTAAATGCATTGAATGTGGTTACGCCACAGTTTACATCTGGTAAAGGTAATCTGTAACCCTCCGTAATAGCCTGAAGAAAAGAGCAAGCATGCACTGATTAAATGAATTACACAAACATCCCAGGACATCAAATAAGGACCATTATTCAATTCTGGCAAAGTAACCATTTTTCACAGAGTGGCATATCACATTAATGTGGTTCTGTGTTCTTGAAAATGCTGCTTGTTTTCCATTCACCTTGTGGGCCGCTGTGTTGCTGTGAGGGAGCGATCTACCCAAATTATGGGTAGCATACCACATATGAAAAACAAAACACTCAGCAACAACGTCATGTTTCAATGTCTACGGTCCTTTCAGAGATCCATTTTTGGCAGCTATGCAAAGAAACTGCTTTCTTGGAATTCATTTTGGATCCTCATGAAAGCTGCAGGTTAGGCCAAAGAGCACAAAGGCTCTCCGGTGAGCATCAGAATACACTGAAATCAAGGTTTTGACATTTTGTTTTAATTGACACCCCATTAGGCACGTCATGATGAATAACGGAAACGATAGTACTCCTTGTCATCGAAGAAAAGCACCATACAGTCAGCTTTGTCTACGAAAACATAAAGCTTTCATTCAGGTTCTTATCAGCTGACCAAAAGTTGAATATAACCATCAGCAACACAAAAGGGTCATGCATGAAAGCTTATGGAATTGTAAAGATCACTTATGGATTAATTTAAAGAGATCAGGGGCATTTATATTGCCTCTCAATGGCTCTTAATAACATGACAATGGCTGATGATTAACAATTTTCACCTGAGGAAGAAACATAAGTGGGGAAGGGGTAAGGGGGGAGGGGGCTATGCTTCAGCTATAACATCCACATGTGCACAGTGCAAAGGGGCGAGCTCGCTCACATGCACTAACAAGCACTAACGTAATGCGCATGCAGCCCGACCACGTCAACAGAGCAAAGAGATGCTCTGATAACACACACACACACACACACACACACACACACACACACACACACAGAGGAAGAGTTGTTTCATTTGTTACTCCACTATTTCTTTACATAACAAACAGGTGTTTGCTGCTATATCAAAGCTCTGAAACCAGGTCGACTGTGGCTCAGTGGTTAGCAGGTCTGACTTTCAATCAGAGGATCAGCAGTTCAAACCCCGGCTCAGGCAGTCCCTGTTGTTGTGTCCTTGAGTAAGACACTTAACCCTCTGCGGTCTACTGTATAGAATGTAAGTTGCTTTGGATTGCACCTTTAAAATAACAATGAGCTGGACTATGATCAGAAAAGAACAAACAGTGGTGGACAGACATCCAAAGTGTGTGTCTTCACTGGATAACAATAGTAGAGAGCCAAAGGGACAGTGTCTGTCCATCCTGTCTTCCTCCTCTTGCCAGCGGCACCACTGCTGCAGCCTAAACATTATCCTCAGTGATGCCGGCGAATTATTTTTCCTTTGATGCACAGAAAGAGATCAATCCACACTATCATCTTGTCTGTATTCACTAACTCTGTAGGGCATGAATGCTGCTGGTGGACTCCAAAGTGATTAATAATGTTACATTCGGATAGATTTAGTTAGATTCAGATGAGACAATGATGCTCTCTCATCAATTATTTTCTTATTTTAAGATTGATGGAGGAGTCAACACAATGCTAATTGTCAGTGCTCTTCCAAATTTGTGATTTCCCAATTCCGGTGTAACAAAAATGTTGTGTTCTTTAATGTTATGGTGAGGAATAACCCAACTGTAGAGCCACCATTGTGTCTTCAAAAGGGTGCATTGTTGGGCGTACAATCATAAACATGCATTAACACGAAGAGAGCAGCATGGCGGGAGAAAAACGCCACTCGTTATCCCAGCTGGCGCTCTCGTCATAATTCAGACAGCGTTCTTCATGTTCATTATAGACCCTGTGTGTCACTTTTATGTGGAGCACTTTGCGATGTAACCTTGTATAAAGAGTGTTATATATATGAAGTATAAAGTCGATACCAACCAACTCTCGGAAATAGAGAGACAGAGTGTAAACATGTCAGAATTGGCATATTTAAATATGTTTGGTCTAATAAACTTGTTGTGTTTGTTATAAGACTACATTGCTGTCGCAATAAAATATGTCCCTCTGGTGTCTACAGGAGCTGCTCCTCCTGCTGAGTTTTCCAATGTTTCCTAATGAGTTGCTCTCGCTGAATCAGATCAATTTGCCTGTTCTGTTCCACACAATATAGTTGTGCAACCCATGAACATCTTGTTTCCATCCCGAGTCCTGACTGTTTACAATAAGTGCTGAATACTCGTGGCTAAGTTAGTCATTAGCCAATAAAACCCCAGCATTCAAGGCTGCAGCTCTCACTGTTTTATTGCTGCGCATGTGGCTCTTCCCGGGGGGAAATGTGCAGGAAGCTACCTGCATGCAGGGTTAACTTCTGCACATCAGTTGGGACACTGGGCTCCCACAGATAAAAAGACTTGCCTCCAACATTAACATCGTGATGTTGTGTTCAGGATATCTGCTAATGTGGTCAACTATATAAAGGTTTTTGTTAATTCAGCACCACCTCCCCTGCACTCCACTACCTCACCCAGACTACACTTGAAGCTGGGGGTATAGGCAACTTTAGAGAAAGCAGCGAGAGCAAACTAGATTTTTAAATTATCTGACCGAAAGAATCTGTACGCCTCCCTCAAAAACACAGGACTCCTGCCAGACTGCTGGAGGGCGAGTCCTCAAGCGTAGCCCATCGTTGTTGTTGCTAACCGTATCCAACTACCTCAATAAGAGCGCTGGCAGAGTGTGTGCAGTCGACAGGCAGGAAGGCCATCTAATTATTTCATGTCAGCCAAATGAAATGGTAGGACGAGCTTATTACAGAACTGAGACAGCCCCACATACCTGATTATTTTCTCCTTTTTTTTTTGTCAGAGCATTTCATTTATTGATTTCTGTCGGGATGTAAGGGAGAATTTCAACAAATATAAATTGCCGACCCTCGCTTTTACCAGGAGAGAAATACAGAATAAGAAATTCAAACCATAATGAGGATGGAGGGTGCTTGCCTGAGCATTGAACACAGCGGCGCCATGCAGCATCTGAAAGCTGTAACGGTATAAGAGAGGTTTGAAGCATGACGCTGGTACTTTTTTTCTGCTTTAGCAATTATGTAACCTGTTGAATTTGCATCGTTTTCCATCCTGACCTGCACTCATGTTCCAAATTTACAAAAATGACACCTTTAAAAATTTATCTGCCTTTAAAAAAACAGTCTGTTTCAGAAGAGGAAGTTGTGGAGTCCAGGAAACCAAATGACTATCCGTGAAAAGAAAAAAATCCACAATGTGTTTAATTTAACACAAGGTAATACAAATCATAATCCCTGTGAGAGAAAGGACGTCAACTCGTCCGCTGCACTGATGTAAGCCTCACACCTCCGAGCAAGAAATGAGACGCAGAGGGATGGCCAGAAACCACCTCCATGCACACCGGAGACGACTGCTCCACTTCTTTGTGTGCCGCTGTCCTTCTGGGACTGTACTTTGTGGCGGCGTCGCGTGTGATCGCATTGTATTAAAAGGTGTTCCTAATAATTTGGGTGTCACATTGACACGTGTGGAGAGGCACACGTCTGCAGAACATGGAGACGACATAGAGAGCTGGCAAACGGACATGGACTCATATACAGATAAAGCCAGGCGAGTGCATCTCACATCAAAACTTTCCAACGCATTAATTCATTCTCAGCCCATCAAGAAACTTGACTCTGTTCGGTGCAGGGTTTTCTCCACCTGCTATGATGCTCCTGAACAACGTCTGGCCCACTTAGCTGTCTCAATTGTTGGATTATTCTTTGAACTGCCCATTGTGCCATGTATTTTTTATCCTCTGAGGTTTTCATTTCTTTGTGCGATTAGAGGGTCTGGTTCCCTGGTTTAATAGCAGGGAACTCAAGGCCAGTTCACCTTTGGTTTTTCATTTGATTTAATTTGATCTAAGTAGTCCTGGGACTGTAATGACCTCTGATAAATGCTACACAAATGAACCCGAGCCAGAACTTGAACGTTTCTAAGTAGTGGAATTATAACATAACAGAAAAGAAAACGTTGCAGCATCACTCTCACGATGTAACTTCTTTTAAATGAGCCTTTAATGCTGAAATGTCAGGAAGGCCAGGTTTATCAGCAGTTCCTCTGGACGTGCTTATCTTACTGTTCCCCGGTATCAGCTGCCAACATCATTTCACTGTAAAAAGGGAATTCAAACTAGTCCCACTGCTAATTATATACTGGATGTTTATCTACTAAAATTTAATTATTTTAGGAGAGTGATGCATAACATCAAATGATGAATTCTCACCTAGAAATGTTTCTATGTGTGGAACCAGGTTCCCACCTAATTAGGGCAGAATAATTACTTTGAAAGTTGTTAAAGTGTTGATGCTGGATCCAGCTCCTGTGCTCAGGCTTCATTAAGGGCTTTGTCTCGTTGTGTGAAGAGACAATGATAGCACACCGGGCTCAAAACAAAGCAAGTCTGTCAACAGTAACTTTCTAACACTTTCAAAACTTTTGTCACGGTTGAGTTAAAGTCTGTATTTTCTGTAATGTGCAGTTTAATTGCCAGGTCAACCCTGTCAGTCACGTTTACTGTGAATACTGTGCAGGATACTGCAGTTTATTTTAACTGCGTGTTTCTCTGCTTTTGCACATTTCAGCTTATTGTTTTGGTTTCGTGGGTTCTGGTCTTATCAGCCTGGTTTTCAAGCAGCTGCTGTCATCAAAAAACAGGTTGTATGCTACCTGCACAGTGGCAAATGGCAGACAGACAAGTTGGTGATCATACATGCAGCGAGTTAAGGAGACAGATTCTTGTTTGGGGAGTCGGTGGAGACCAAAACAGAGCTTATATGAGTAAATATTGCATTTTCCAGGTGGCTAGGCACGTGATACAAAATAAATGCTAAATACTGGCACCACTTTGCCAACACATTTAAAATGTTAAGTTCAGAATTTGAAAAGAAAAAACAACAACTACTAACGCAACTTTAAAGATTGGTCTGATACCATATTCCTCCAAATTTACACAAGACTCATGGATTAAACAAAACATGGTAAATAATAAATATCCTCACATGCAGCATGGAAACAGCAACTGAAATGAATACGTCTTAGTACCTTTAGAGTAATGAAACAGACCACAGTGGTTAGTATTTTGGTTTATCCTCAACAGTTTCTGTAATACAGTGAATAGTTCATCCATTTTTGAGTGAGCGCAGCGGGCCGTCCTTTAACCAGTTGGCGGTCCGATGCCCGGCTCCTCCTGTCCGAATGTCCTGGACAACCCCAAGTTGCTCCCGGGCCACCGAGCAGCAGCTCACTGCTCCGGAAAATGCTTAGGATGGGATGGGTTCAATGCAAAGGTCAAACGTCATGTGTGTACTTGTAAGAGGAAAGTTCTCTGGCCTGTAAAACAAGATCACTATCATCCTGAGAAACAAGCAACCCACTGCTAGGAGCACGGCTATCTTACAAGGCTAGTGTAGTCTCTCTGTTCAGATTTAAGTATGTTGTACTTTTCCTTTCAAGTGAAGTATTTCCCATTCTGTCTTTTGTCTTGTATTGTCTCTGAAGGGCAAGAAGTGCAGAGTGAATGATGTGCAGCATGAACATTTCGATATTCAAATCAAGTTTTTACGATAACAAATGAGGAATTAATTGAGTGGCAAAAAAAGGAGAAGAACAAGAGGAACTCCCCTTCTGAAATAAATCAGCTAGCATGAGCCCAATGCCAAGCTGAATGAATAAAATGAAACAAAATGGCCATTCAGCCGCATTATCAGTCTAATGGCTGATAACTCTAAATACTATAATATCCTTAGAGAATCAGCCACAGATATTATTCAAAGACACAAATAACTTCTACCGTTTTCTAGTTTATTCAAAGGTTTATTTGATGCTAAATACAATCTGTAAATTGTTAACATCTGTATTTGTATATGAGATCATGAGTAAATGTCTGTACATTCAGACGCAGCTGTTTCATGACGAACACAAAACGGTTTTGCATGTGGTCAGCAAGGTCAGCTGATTAATGAGCTTCAATGTAGGCTCGCTGTTGGAGGGTTTTATAACCCACTTCCACTCCCCACTAATTGGTTTGGGATGGCATTCAATATGGTGGACCCTCCACGCGACAGTAGAGTGGAAGTGGGCAGGTAGAGGGTGTGTGTGTGTGTGTGTGTGTGTGTGTTAAAGTGATATTTAGAGACATTCTAGCATTGAACAACAGTGAAGTCAAACATGACTCTACTACCAAGCACAATCTGAGATGACATTACATTTGTAATCTAAAACACCTTCCTGAAGAAAGCGCCAGAGGTCACGGGTCCATGTCATGGCCGACAGTCTGAACAATGAGATGGTATTTTGTAGTTTATGGGCTTAAATGTAGACACATCCGAGGGCTGATTCATGTGTTGAGTTCACAAAGGGTTAGCAGTGGCAGAGTGGAACTGAACAGATGTTCTCCTACATCTGGTCCCATTTTGCAGAACTCAAGCCCTATATATATATATATATATATATAATATATGTGTTATCCAATGTCATATATAATGGTTTTCCATTACCATCCTCACTATGGCAACTGCATTGTCTTCTTGAAACCTGCAAGAAATAGAGACATAAAGTCAGTTGGCTTTTTCAGTCAGGAACAGTACGTCTCTTTTCTCTACAATAAAGTCTATATACTTTGTTCATATAAAGTATGTGAGGAGTTCTCCTCTCACCTCACATTGAACAACCATTCAGGTCTGACTGTCTGCAGTGTTGCTGATTGCACTCATATCCATAACCTCTAAAACGTAGGTCTTTCCAGTCCTGACTGTTTTTTGCATAATGAATGGGTCCACGAAATAGAGACCAATCATTTGATTCAGAAGAGGTGTGTTATTATGTAACACTTCCTCCAGCTAAGTACTATAATCAACATATAGTCATTTCAATATTAAGCCATAATACCAATTAAAAAATAAATAAAAATCCATGTTTTGTCCTCTTGATTTGATGACTTTATTAGCGCTTTGCCAGGATGTAATCACACTGATAACTTCTCAGGCTGTTTTTAATGTCCAGCCGGATATGCAAGTATTTTGGCATACCACAGTGCACCCTCAGCTGAAAACATGATTCATGACACAATCATGCAAGCACAATTAACATTGGTAAAAGGTTTTAGTTCATATTGACTGTAATATATTCAACATTTACTGCATGCCCTATATCATGCCATTTACGGTGAGCAAATGGATTGTAATTCCACAGCTTGAACAAGGATCAGTTGATGAATGCATTATCCCCCATACACAAACATTCACCAGAAGTGATCATCATCACTTAAATACTCATCATGTCTTGTAAACTGGTGGTGAGAGAGACGCGTAAAAATGTCCCTGCAGTCAGTGGTTTCTCAGTTCTATATTAAAAATGTGAAATTTGCTCCGGTAACCTCGGAGGCACCTCCATGGTGCAATAAGAAATGGAATGCAAACTTCAATGTTCATGTAAAATTAAAATTGTAATGAACGTAAACGTGATGTGAATGCAGGTCTTGTGCTTGGCGTATAGTGCAGTGATTTGGACTCCTAAAGTGAGCCTGCAAACGCTTTACAATCTCTAAGCCCTGCTTTAGTGTATGAGGGTGAATCTGTGCCAACAAGACCTCTTTTCTCCTGCTGTTCTTCGCACGTTGGGATCTCCGTGTCTACTTTAAATGTAAAGCTCCAATGAACTCATTTATACTCCCTCTATGTGCAGAAATGTCATCCTGTGGTAGCTGTTATACTTTGGATTCAGGACACTTATGTTGTCTCATGAAAAAGAAATGCCATGTCTAGTCCCTGAAGACGAGGGGCGTGCCTTTACTGTGGAAGTATAACTCTAAATCCTGCCGCTAATCCAACTTAATTCCACATTATAATCAATACTTTGCAACCGGTTGTTTCCATGCAAATTCATTCCCATTCTATGATAATCTTTTAATACAGTCTTACCATCTCACCAGTGTACCTGCTTTGTTCTCAAACCATGTTGACAAAGTGAGTCGCAGAGTTTTTGAATTTGCACATTGTAAATTGTAACTGACACTGCATTTCATTTAAAGTATGAGGAAGAGTCTGAAGCTTATTTTATTCACATCCACAGGTACTCAGACTAAAATACACTTTTTTTAAGATAGCAGAAAATCTAGAGCATGACTGGTATGAACAGGCTAAAACTAGTTCTCTGAGGACACAACTGTCTCCCACTGGGCTGGCCGGCCCTTTACGAAGACCACAATATGCACAGGGCTTCCTGCTCCTGCTCTGAAATATGGTGTTTCATACGCTTACTGTGGCTCAGTGGTTAGCAAGTTCAAAACCCCGCCTCAGCCAGTCCATGTCGTTGTGTCCCTGAGCAAGACACTTAACCCCCAGTTGCTCCCCGGGCGCTTCACGAGGCTGCCCACTGCTCCTTAAAGGATGGGTCAAATGCAGAGGATAAATTTCCCCACTGTGGGACTAATAAAGGGGTTTCTTCTTCTTCTTCTTAATACAGCTGTGTCCATTTCTAGGGATTTACTTTGAATGTGTGTTTGGGTTGGTCCAATGTTTGACAGCGTACCTGCGCACATGCTGATTGTGAAGGGAGGAAAGTGAGGTGTTGGCCCTTTAAAATAGAGCACTGTCTCTTTAATAGAGGAGTGAGGAAGACGTGCAGTGTGCAGGCTGAAGACGAAAACGTGTGCTTGTGTTTTACCTGGATTTTTTTTAAATAAAAGTTGCAAACCGAAGGACGTATTTCTGGACAGTTCGTTTTAAGGGTGCAACACTCCCTCATAAAGTGACAGCATGCATGACAGGATGAAACCCACACAAAAAGGCTGCGAGAATGAATTAGCAGCAGGCAGCTGCTTTGCGTTCTTCAAGTGGAACAATGTCGCCCATCTTCTGTGATTGCCTGAGCTGCTCAACATGCTGTGAGTTTGAGAGAAAAAGTAAAACTGCAACACATATTTCTCTATTAACCGCATTTAGTGGCATGCAGTTAGCTGCAAATCAACACATTTAAATGCATGTTCAAGCTACTCATATGCGCTTATATTTACTCTTATTAATATGTGCATATGTGCATTAATATGTGCTGCACGGTGGCGTAGTGGCTAGCACTGTCGCCTCACAGCAAAAGGGGCCGGGGTTCCAATCCCGGTCTGGGCGGGCCTTCTGTGTGGAGTTTGCATGTTCTCCCCGTGTCAGCGTGGGTTCTCTCCGGGTTCTCCGGCTTCCTCCCACAGTCCAAAGACATGCATGTTAGGTTAATTGGACTCTAAATTGCCCATAGGTGTGAATGTGAGTGTGAATGGTTGTCTGTCTATATGTGAGCCCTGGATAGACTGGCGACTTATCCAGGGTGTACCCTGCCTTCGCCCAATGACAGCTGGGATCGGCTCCAGCGCCCCGCGACCCTAAAGAGGATAAGCGGTTCAGATAATGGATGGATGGATGGAATATGTGCATCCTGCATGATAAATTACAGCTTAGGTCACGTAAAATGATCCTTGTTAGGTTTGTCTGACAAGCAACTTAAAAAGAAAAAGAAAACATGTACATGCAACAGCTACATTGGAAGTGGCGTTACGTTATTATTCTAACAGCATGTCCACACAGGAGAGGCTTTAATTGTGTTTCTCAGTTGTCTACAAGACAGAACAGATCAATTCGATTTCAATTAATCTACAAAGTCTACAAAGATTTTTTCTTCAATTTTTCACACGTTTACTTCGCAACTTTATGACATGGGTGCCCTACTGTAAACACTGTGCCTGTGTGTGTCCTGTATAAACACAGATGGAGCACTGAAGATGCTGGTTTTCAAACTTGCTGCTCGCACTACGTCTCCTGCACAGTGTTAACGCCCCGTCTTCACACATGCTGCAAAGCGAAAGCAACACCTTAGCAGCTGATGCAGTCCTGTCTCCACACTGGATGCATTCGACCACTGTTCTCTGTGTAGGTCAGAGCACTCAGTTTAATATCACTGTACGTCACGGAAAACAGAAGGAAATAGAAGTTTGAAGACATTTTCTTCCCATGTACTTGTGGTTTGGGAGGACATTGAAGTACTGTTTTTGGTTGACTTTTACCGCTCTCATCGGTTTCCTTTCCACACGCAGCAGGCAGCTGTTGTTGGTGGCCAGACTTGAATCTCCAAATGATGTTCAAACAGGCATTCGTTAGCTAACAAGATGGCCATATTAACTTAAAAGGTCAATCTTGAGTTTACACCCTTTTTTAGCTGCCCACAATGGGCCAAACTATAAATAATTGGTAATTATCTTCATATATAAGTTATGCAGGTTTGATCATAGATAGTGGCATTTTTATCCTTTTAAAAAGCACTGAAAAACAACCTGTTTGGTCATTTACGACTCAGGGTTTGTTGCAGGATCCCAATTCCTTTGCAGCTCCCTAGCTTGGCAGAACATCAACGATACAAACGTATACAGGACAGAGACATCCTCCATGCATGTACACACAACAAAGCACAACACAGCACTAACATGAACCTAATACAGTAGTTGTTTGTGGTTACATTGACATGCATGGACTGGAAAATAAAGCTAGTGGTCAGACTTGAACAAATAGCTGATAAATACTTAAACAGCAGTAGCCATGCGGTTGCGTACGCATGTTGTGTATGAGAACAAGTTGTACTCATACAAGCGATCCTTCAATCATGCGTGGTCAGGTGGGTTTTTATTTGGATGACAAATGGGCTTTTAAAACGAGGAGCTCGACGAGCAAAACAAATACAGCATCATAGAAAAATTGATTCAGACAGTCAAGAGTCAAGTCAAGCATTATCCAGTTTGTATTGTGTTGCAGACCTCACATCAGCACTTGACAAATGGCTTGCACGAGTAGTGGGGCCCCTCTGGCAAAATATTGCTGAGGACCCCGAAGAGTCTGCCGTGGTCTCCGCAGAGAACAGATGCTAAAACATGTTGTAAACCCAGTCCTCATCACTCGTTTAGTCCCCCCTACTGCCTGAGTGTTAATGCCCCAATGATGCACATGTTCACCTCCTTTTATGGTCTGAAATCCTTTAATCAGAAAACAAGGGCGATATTAGAGCACAGCTCGGGGAGTGAGCCGCATGCTAACAGAGTGACTCGGTGTACCGGGTCCTCGTCCTGTTCCGCGCTCATCCTCCTCATTTGCATTCACAGCGGAGCAGCCTCCTTGCCAAGCAGCTCACACGGCGAGGCCAAGGTCAGGTATTGTCTTGCTGCTCATACGCATCAGACTTCCCAGGTCCAAACCCCTCACACCTGACTGCCCCCACAGCTAAATGTCTTTGAACAACACTGACGCGTTGGCAATGTAGGAGCAACAAGTCTCGGGACCCGTATACCTTATCAGTGCAAGAGACGTCCCCATGCAGACGAGTAGAAGTGTAAATACAAATGACGGTCTCATTTTCCGGAGCCCGCCTGCCACACAAGCTCTATGCAATACCGGAAGATTACACAACGTGCCGGCATAAATTACTTTACGGCCAGACTCTTATTGTTCTGGAAGCATGAAATAAGTAGCGCCACGATGCCATCAGTTGGCCATCAGCATCCTTCATGTCTTTGCGAGTAGCTGCGTTTTGACAAAAATTACACCTCACCGAGATTGTTTTTTTCTTTGGTCTTCTGTCAACACTTTAACAAAGAAATACCCCTAAAAGTTTCTAATGGTCTCGGAGAAACTTCCGAATGACCTTTGCACAAAGCTTTACAAGGCATATTTTGTCAGGTAAGCTTTCCATGGCATATAAATGGCACATTTAGAGCAAATTAACGTCTTGAGCTGTTTTTAATGTCACACTTGCTTCGCTGTGACCTTGCATGAAACATTTCCTTCTCATCTCACGTTGATGATAGACTGCTGCATTTTGGTTTATGAGGATTTCATGCTCATCTCCTCTCTCGTATGTTATACCAGGTGGCCATCTGACAATTCAACGATTCCATCGCCATTCTTCAGACACGCTGTCGCTACAGCTCTGAGCGAACACTTGCCAACATATTTTTCCTTCCTCCATAAACTTGGAATTGTTTCACTTTCCATTTTTCAGACCTTCGGTGACCAGTGTATAACGACAGAGTTTATGATGCCGTAGAATACAAGAATGTGCCAATGTATGAATATGTTTCTGTGGTATTTTTACATGAATTATAATGGCTTTTGTGCGAGCACATGCCACCTATTTTAAATGAGCAAGTGATCCACATGACTTACAAAGTAAAATGGGAACAGAGGGATTGTCAGATGCCGGGATGCATATAATTCTGAATGCAATATGCCTCTCACTCGCCTGTTATGCCATCTGGAATCGTTTGGGGAAATGCTGCAAGGCACGTGTTTTCTAAGCAGTAAGTGAAAATGAAAATGTTGTGTGTTTGTCCCGATCTCTTGCATTTGCTCATGGAGCTGAGCACCAGCACACTCCACAACACTTCTACTTTGGTGTGGCTCTTACGCGGTTTACTGATTCTACAAAGGTGCAACGTGGCAGACCTTAATCTTGTGTGCAACGGACATCGTATGTTTTATTTAAAATGTTATTGCCATGTGAATCACTACAAATATAAGACATGTGTATGGACTTAGGGGGGCTCAGGCAAAATCAAGACTGAATAATGTCCATGCATTTTAAATCTGCACCTGACATGCTTTGGTGAGATTGTTCTAAATTATTTATCATTCAAAGCACAGCAGCATACGTGAGACTTACAGCTCATTGTTTTGTAATAACTTGCAATGCAATTGTATTTGCATTGATTCATATATAACATACAAATATAGATAGATAGATAGATAGATAGATAGATAGATAGATAGATAGATAGATAGATAGATAGATAGATAGATAGATAGATAGATAGATATTGTTATTGTCATATGCACAGTTAACAGAGTTACTCCGTACAATGAAAAGCTTATTTTGTTAGGTCGTCTTTCCACACATAATTACAATAATTTAAAACTTAAGGTACACATTTTTTAATTAAAGAACTGAGAATACAAAAAAGTGCTATAAATGCTAATAGTATAAGAAAATACATAAAATAAGGCAAAGAAATAAAATATACACAACAGTGCACTTTTAGCTTCATGGAAACATGATATCAACCCCATCCTGCAGCTTTTGGGTGAAGCCAGTGGTCGACCTCACTAACGATCTAGTGGCTGAAGGTCCAAAGGTTTGTGGAAAACTACCCCAGAAAGGTGGAGGCAAATCCACCTTATTTAGGAATATGATTTTAAAACAATCACATATCGGTGTAATGTTCAATGTTTGGCCACATAGTGTCACATCTAGTTAAAATAGCGTGAGTGATTTAATTATTTGTTGCATTTTCAGGAACAATATTGTTTCCTGACCGACAAAGCAACACATTGAGAACCCTCGAACATAGTTCTGGTCGATAATTGAACCATAAATCAATTGACGGCAGGCAAGTTGAGGTAACTATAGCAACAACACAAACGTGAGCGTGCCCTTGGGACATATCAGTTACTGTACCATGAGACTGGAGGGTGCACTAAAGTGATTACTGAGCCAGTGCCAGTTGCTGAAGAAGACCGTGGGATTCAGTTAAAGCGTCTGGCTGAACCTTGAGGTCCTGTATGCCACCATGAACAATATGTCCGCTTCAGGCAACAATACATCTCACCATAAATAGTTTGTCTTTTTTGACAACGGGTTAGGATTTCCCGGTTTGCTAATTTGTCATCATATAAAGCGACTAATATTGGCCAAGCTTCAGCCTCACACTGCGGCCCTGTTTGCCTCCATCCTCTTTGTTATACCAGGACACTTAGCGCATACTCCTCTTTAAACAGATGCGATTGATGTTATACTTCCTACTATGCAATGCATGGGATACCTGTGCTATTAATGAACACCTCATTATACTGTAGGAAATTCAAATCATCTGCCAGACCTCTAAACTACTGTGGAACATCCACTTTATGCAATGACTGACCCACATCTTAATAATTCTTCAACCTCTGGGTTAAAATGTACCCCACTTTTGATATACTGATCCCATATTTGCAAGGCCGAGTTGTTTTAAATTCATAACGTGGTTTGAAACCTACGCGGTTACACAGTTGGACACGACTTTGTGTTTTATTAATCAGATTTTTCACCACAAGCTATTGTGCATTCCCGATCCCATTTGTACCTCAGTAATCTATTTGGTTACATTTTTTGCTGCATTATACAGTTATGCCCTTGGACTGCAGTCTTTGGAGCAGCAGGGAGCCCCGTTATGGAGACATTGGTATATTCACTGTCACCATTGGACACAGAGCACACATATGTACAGTGCATGGACCTGCTGGTCCATACAGTGCAGCACAGACACACACAAACCTCTCCATACAGTGCAGCACACACATGCCTCTCCATAGAGTGCAGCACAGACACACACATTCCTCTCCATACAGTGCAGCACAGACACACACATGCCTCTCCACACAGTGCATCACACACACACATGCCTTGCCATTGAAGTTGGGCTTGATCTCTAGCCTCGAGGCAGTTAAACACAGAATGTGAGTCTTTTCTGTGGCGAGCTAAAGTACAGAGCACTGACATTAAATTGGAAAAGTTGGCATACTTGAACATCCATTGATGGAAAGCCATGTCTCATGTGCCAAGGCTAATGGCATAATGAAGGCATGATGAAGTGGATACAACTGACAGGAGTAATCGTAAAATCTCATGTCAGAAATACTGCTTGGTTGACCTTTCATTCAGCGGATGTGGGAGGATTATCCCTTTTTTTTTTTTATCAAACCATCAGCAAACCCTGAACTTTCCTTCATTTACGGCTATCAACATCAGCTGAAAGCAAACAATTCTGCTACCTGTGCAAGTAACTAAATGCACCGCCACAGGGACTGGCCAGTGTGATGTGCAGCTTGCTTTAATTAAGGGCTGATTCCTGTTGGTCTCAAGGGCTTTAACATTCTCCTCTTTAAGAGCACACCACAAAAACGACAGCACGATAAAAGGTCAGCATGTCTGGAGCTTCTAAGTTTTGTCGGTACATGGCTTGAGGCTTTTATTAAAATGAGTGGCATGCACTTTCTGCAGAGCGTCCAGTGGTTTGCACAGGACAGTCTTATTAACCAAGCTCGTAGTCAGGAATCATCCACTTCCAGATATAAAATAATTCATGTTTGGATTCACACATTGAGAAAATAGGACATTAGTCAGAATAAAGGCTTCTAAACATGGCAGCTCAGTCATTCAGGGCTATAATGTACATGTTGTTGATGCAGGAAATGGTCTTTGCAATGTTCCCACCCACCTTATATATATATACATAGGACGATTCACGATTCAAATTGCAGCTATAAAAATTCAACATACTGTCTACTGTATATTCAAACATCAACGTGAAATGAAAGAAAATAAGTTAATCCAAATTGGAGTGTGAGTATGAAGTCAAACTCTCAAAGCAGAACCGTTTCGAGAGGCTGTCAGCGCTGCATATGTCAGAGGGGCTTCACTTTCATCTCCATAAATGAAACTGAACAACGATAACAACGAGCCCGGCAGATCACAAATCGAGATGCGCTTTCTGAATCTTTCTCGCATAACTCCCGGCAGTATTTTACCTTTGCTCTAGCCGCCTTGCATTGCAGCCAGAAGGGAAAGTCATCACTAATTAACATGTCAGAGCTGGCTGCTGCCATATGAGCTCCAAGACACTGATTGACTCGTGGCCTCGGGCCCCTGGCATGAACTATTCAGCATGCACTCCAACACGTCTGCAGGCAGGGACAACAATGCCACCAGGGCTTATGAACTCTATATTCCACTTAAGCTATCTCTGTGTCATTAGTGGCGCTGCTCCTTTTTGTTGTGGTGCAAGATCAGACGAGGGGATCAAATGAAGAAAAGGAGTACAGCAGCACTAAGGTGATCCCGATGGCTCATGCGCTTCCAATCCTTCACCTGCAGATTTGCTTGCGCTGCTCATCGACAGGTAATTTCCATTTAAATAGGGGGAGTGTTTGGTGTGAACTTTCTAAGGCAGAGGAGATATGAGTGGATTAGCTCCACACATGGTTACCACGCTCTCACTGAAGTATGCTAACATGAAGGACACCTGTGATGAGTCTCATCAATCTGCAACCCCCATCTCCGTCCCGTCCCGTCCCGTCGCAACACATCATCCGCAGACATTCAACAAAGCTCTGATTAACCCCCCATGTAACAGTTTGATACCAGCACTGCTTGTACATCCAACGCCACGGTTGAGTGAGCAAGTGCTCTCACCTCCCTGAGTGCAAGCCAAATTAACAATGAGCATAAATCCAGCTGCTAGATTTGATTATAATATAAAGAACAGTAAAGACAAAACATAAACTCCATGCAAAATATGCTAATGCTTGTCCTGATATAATGTATGAAGGGACTGTGCAGCAATGTGAGCAAAAGTGTTCAGATTCCCACTCAGACCGCCAACTCACTCAGTCCAGGTTTTTATTATATTTATAAACATGCACATAAATTACAAATTACTATATGTACTGTCAAATGAATCATTCTTGAGGATGAGTCATGCTCTCAAACCCTGCATGTTGTCTCAGGCTGCTGGTTTCCAGTACGGGCTCCTTTCTCTTAAACCCAATATAATAAAGAAAATAATTGATAACTATAGATAACTATAATGCAAAAATGACCCTCTGCATGAGACCTTATTTTGCAATGAGTTAGTAGGAAAAACCCCATGCCAGCTCCTTCAACAATTTTGGAACATATGCTCATGACCGTAAATAAGTATTCATATTTCATTAAATCATTGTTCAAAAACATATTTTATATACCAAACAACCAACAAATTTAGCTCGGCAGCTACATCAAAGTAATTTGCAATCAACAGCATGCATATGAATGCACATAAATTCAGTGCTATTGCAAAATTGGCAACCAGCAGCACTAGACATCATAGTATGTGAGACAGTAATAAAAGCCCAGCGATTCATGCTGCAATAAATCGAATCTCAAGCAACGCCAGCAACAAGCCTAATCTCCTCATATATCATTTGCACAATACGGTTATTGGTTTTGGACACTTTATCGATTCATCTTTTCATGTTGAATTCTTAAGCAACACACACGCACAATCAAAAACATCACTGGCAATGCGTAAAAGCACAACCATGACGGTAAACCACCCACCACGGTCAAGACAATCACTATTACTGTGTTGCTATATCTGAACATAGCCCATGGTTATGTTACATTTATGCTTTTTGGGGAGGTTGCTATGTTGTGATTTCCTATCACACTCACTGACAGATTAGAAAACGCTTGTTACTCCAAAGTGCCCACAGACGTGGATGCTGCACAGCACATTTGATTGTTTTGTCATGATTTTACACAGGACACAGTCCACACGAGATATGTGGTCTGGACACATCGTTGTATTAAATATTAATATCGAAGCATAAATATGCTAAACATACAGGCAACCACGACTATGCCGAGTCATTGGGAAGCAATAATCCAGAAAAGAAAAGGAGACCCAAGTGCTGAGAAATAAAAAAAAAAAGCTCTTACAGTATTTATTTCATAAAAATGCTGCTATTATATTGTTAATTTTAATTTTTATAGCAGCTAACAGCATGTTTCAATATTTAATAGAGCCTTGTTTAGCCAACTGTAGGGTTTATTGTTCTGCCGTTTGTAACTGCTTTGATTAACTAAAGAAAATCAGTAAGAGGAATTAAAAAAACAAAACCACAAACAAGTAAAGCTAGAACATCCAATGCTGTGATTTAACTCAATATACCGGAGGCAGATAGTTTTTCTTCCTCTCAGTTGCAGTAATTTAATGTCAGGAGCTCATCAGATTCCAATGGACTAATTTAAAACTTTATTTCCATATTGCAGACGCAAATGAAGTTTTTCTCCCAGTTTTTCACGTGTCCCGTTCAATCTGCTGTAACGGGAACAGCAGCCGTGATCGTGAAGGTCACTCGGAGCCGCTGTGCACATATTAATGAGCCGTCGCTAATGGGGATACTGTAATAAATATTGACACTATTGATTCATTACGATGGATCCCGGCTCTCACGGCGGCTGTGTACTTGGTCAAGTTCATTTTTCCTCATCTGCTACTTTTCATCTTCCCCACTTTCACACTCCATTACTGCATGTCTGTGTCTGGCACACTTGCAATTGCAGATCAATGTGGATACTGTGTCTGCACCTCCCCGCTGTCGCTCCTCATCCTTCACCCCCGTGCCAAGCATGGATTACATTACATTACATTTCATTTAGCTGACGCTTTTATCCAAAGCGACTTACATGCTATACAGTAGACCGTAGACACAGCAACGGTGAGCAATTAGGGTTAAGTGTCTTGCTCAAGGACACAACGACACAGACTGCCGGAGCCGGGGATCGAACAACCGACCTTCTGATTGACAGACCGACTTGCTAACCACTGAGCCATGGGCCATGGATACATGTTAGCCATCAATATATATATACCATCATTTAGAAGTTTAGAAGGCACTTACAGGGAAACAATAGGAAGAACACTACTTTACATTGCAATAGATTGAATTATTAACATGTGCACGGCAGCAATCTGAGCATCATTTTGGTACAACAACCATTTCATTAATGATTTTGCAATAAAGCCTGTCGCGCTATTAGTTTACCTAATGTGACCTATTTCATCAATGCAGATCTATACAACTTAATAACTTACAGCCTACTCACATTTAGACAATCTTATTAGAGTATTACAAATAATTAACGTATCTGCAATTAATTGACAAATGCTCTTTTTCAACCGCTGTCTCCATGTGGCTGACCCATATACTGTCTAGCATTTATAGCTCCTAACATCAGTGGAGGGACTCCTTTGATTAAGCCTGGGTAATGGACAAGACAGAAATGCCTTGTAAAGCACTATCGTGCGGGCTCCTAATTGCCTGATGGCTTAAATTAAACGTCCGGCTCTTATTCTTGACTAATCACACAGCCTCACGGTTCCCAACCCTCCTTTAAACGGCACTCGCGTGACTTTTTTGCTCATGTCAGCGCTCCGTTAAAACCGAGTTGGCTCAAAAAGTGGCACTTAGCGGGACGCTGTACTCAGATGAAGCCCGAGTGTAGTCAGGTGACGCGACCTGTCAGGGCTAGCGTTACCATGAAGCATAAATCAATAAGCTCTCAAACAGCCACCAATTGCATTTAATTTCTTACATTAAGTATCAATCCGTTGCACATTACTGTCACTCCATAATATCTGTGTAACATGTGCGGGAGCAATAAAAGCCTTCTGTTCGGTGTGGCTCCAACTACTATAGGCTACTACGCTACCACACATAGTAAAAAAAAGTTTGTGTGCATGCTCTATATTCTATATTCTTCTACTTTGATGATTCTGATTCAAACTGCTTCCTGCAGGAAGCTTTTTGTTTCCCGGGGTTCAGGAGTTAAAGCCTTACTTCTAACCTTTAAAATGCTGCCAGCTTGGTCTCAAACCTGCACACAAATGCATCTGCTCTGCTTGTAGCCTTTGGAAAATTGCAGACTGTGTTCTGAAAAAGAAATCAAATTGCCCATCAGGCACAGTATGGATAATATCATATAATTAGTGCAGGCCAAAAATACATAAGGTGCATTGGATTGTACAGCCAGAGTGTGTTGACAATGGACCTGTCATTCATTGTTTTTTTTCTTCTAAATTCATCAATATTTTTAAAGTGTTGCCCCCTGCTGGATTCAGCAATATACAGGACATTGGGAACAATCTGAAAGAAATTGTGCTCAGAAGTATTTTGACTTTGATAAATTAACGAGGATCAGAATTAAAATACACCAGAAGTCATAAGAGAGCTGGTCAAGTTACATCTATAACAAATGTATTCACTAAAAAGGTTTGTAGGATGATCAAAAGTAATAATGTGTATGATCCATGGTTGCAAAAAATATACTTCAGTTTTCCAAATGAGGAATACAGGATGCAATTAAACATGACGTTTACCGATCAGTGAATTGAAATGTGTTCAGAAGGCAGTAAACATTGGTTCTCATTCCTAATTTCATTAGCAATCCAAGCAAATCAGCCTCGGAAAAAAGCTCCAGTGTGCATTTATGTGAACCCAATTGCTCTGGCACCATTATGCGCTGGTATGCTTTGACACCAAAACCTGTATCAGATTCAGAGAGATCACGGCGAGATGAATATCAATGTTTATTGTGCATCTGAAATACAGAAAACAGATGCTTCTTCACAGGCGAAGGCTTCGACAGAAAGGACAACTTGGGAGTCTAAATGCTGGCGTAGGGGAAGAGAGATTTGGAGGAATAAGGTTCACCCAACTGGAAATATCCAGTAAAGATCAGTATAGGCCAAATGGTGGTTTCTCAAAGACAAAATGACAGATACAGCTTTGATATTTAATACACAATAACAACCAACTGTCTGGTTCACTGAACACAGCAGGTTACCTGAATGTTTAGAAATGGAGATGAGCTTCCAAAATTGTGGAAAGAGATAGTCAGATGAGCAGAAGATGATCTTTTCTTGCACGTGTCACCAAACGTGCAAGAAACGATCTCCTTTGTTGATGCTTTGCAAAGGCTGCTCACTCAAATTGCCCTATAGTCTCCACAGAAATACCATGTGACACCGGAAGAGAGACATTTGAGATAGTGTACCGTGCATTATCTCTCTCGTAGGAGGTGGACTCCAGCATTGAAAATTAATTGAAGGGTCTATTTCGGTGCTGCTTCACCTGTTTACATGTCGTGAGATCTCAAGATCTTACTGAAAATGCAGGAATCCCATTCAGTAGCAGCCCGGTGAAATATTACTGCTGTAGCCGGAGAACAAATACATGAATGAAGAAGAAAAAAACAGGCAAATTAAAAAATTTCAGTTGAAGGATCTCTGTGTCATCGGTTGTTTTCGAGGTTAAAAAAAAAAGGACATTATGTTGGAAGCATGTTGAAAATAATCATCTGTAACTTGACTTGAATAGTTCAATCTCATCCTCCATACTTTCAAACTTTTCTCCTTTTTCTATGTGAAAAAAAATGACGTTTCTCTCCAGAAACCCATTTTCTGTGTGTAAACGTAATGGCTGGGAGTTCAAGGTTCAGTGCTGCTTTCACCAACGCAGTACTTGAAGAGTTATCTTTTGTTGTTCAGGATATCACTCCTTGGCATGTCCTGTACTGATGAATGCACATTCTCCCGTAAGCATCAGGTAATGCGTGTTATACTGGCAGAGAAAGCCATTCTCCAACTCTGCTGTACCATTTTCTTTTTTCAACTTCACTTGGAGTTAAAAAGAAAAAAAAAGACCATTTATATCAGAACTTTCTGGATTGCTCATATAGGAACTGCAGTCGAGGCATATGATTAATGAACTGCCGCTGTGTTTCCCTCTTCATACGGCCGACGGTGGGAAGGCTGAAAGTCAGGTTCAAAATGATGTAAAGTCAAACCTTTCAACTCGGCTCTGCAGAAGACTCTGTGATTCCTTCGAGCCACCGGGGCCCGAGAGGCGCGCAGCAGCAGATCAGAATGGAAGGTAAAAAGGAGCATCCTCCAAAGCCGGGTGATTATTCTTAGCGAGCCAGCAATTACGGAAAAAAAAAAAAAAAAGAAGCCCAAAGAAGAACGCGGCACATTCATTATTCGAGGCGTCGCGCGGCTCCTAACATCTTGGAGCGTCACATGACACGCAGGATGGATACCCGGCATTGAACACTCGGGCAGACTGGGCACACATTCAGTGGGCGAAGTCGTCTATCATTCTGAAACTGACAGACAGTTCAGGTTATTGATTTTACGAGCCAGGCTTGGTGGGAGATATCTACGAGTGCCATCAGAGACCAAAGAAGCTCCCACTGCTTAACATTTATAGGTTCACTAACTCTCTGAAACTTCCTGTGTTTTCCCCCGTTCGGCCTGCAGTGAAGTGTATAAAAAAAAAATCAATGAAAGGCTTCAGGGAGGATTGTAAAACCGCTATCATGACTCAACAGTTTTCAACCCGTGAACTTTATGAGCAGTTGAGCCAAGGATTTGACTCATGCATGGTGCTCATTGCATAATTGGGACTATTTCAATATGAAAGTAACAATAAAATATTGACATCCTTTGCAGCAATCAATCCGAGCTCTTGACAATGTTACCTATTATTCATACCTCTGCTCAGATGAAAAGCCTCCACTATATAGTAAATAACGTCCCACCAGCATTATCATTGTCGCAGCAGTTAGCGTGCCACTCTTTGTAAATGATGTTTGTGAGAATCTCACCTCAGGCGGCTTCAGTCCATCTAAATAAAGACCGTAAATAAGCGTGAGGCCACGACCCCGCTGTCACGCTCCGTAACGTTGACGTGTGGTCTGTTTTCCTTTCCACTTCCAGGGGGAATATGCATATGTGAGAACCTCATTCCAGATTGCCTCTGAGCTGCATATGCATGCAAACTACAATGCAGTAATTCAATCAACTTGGTCTGTTCCGTTCACGTGTTTTTTAATGCTTTTTTAATTCTGAAAGGACACACAACACGGTCCACTGGACTGCGGACCTAAATGCATGTCAGAAATAGGAATAATTCATTTTCGGCGTGTTATTATCACGATGAAAACTGAACCTGACAACCAAAGGCCACCCTAAAAATGTTTAATAAGCTGCACCATGTTGTTGACATGGATATGCATAAATACACACACACACACACACACACACACAGACTGGTCGGTCACAGGTAATTATCTGACAAGGCCGACACATCTCATCTGTTGTCTTATGAACAATGAGCTGGAGCGTCGTGGGTCTCAGAGGCCTGCTATCAATCAAGACAGAGGGATTACAGTGGACTTAGGTTAAGCTTTGATTTCCATACAGCAGCGGTGGATATACTGTGTGGTTGTACCGCTCTATTTCTTTAATACACACTAAAAAGAGAATGAACCAGACATGAAAGATTAGTGTTATTTGTAGTAGTATTGTATTAGTGCTGTTGCTGTTTTATCATCTTGACCCCAACAAAATCCTAAGAATGAGACGGCAATAAAGCCCCTCAGACTTTTATCCTTCTGCCCTTGAGGTCATTAAAGGTGCCTTAAAGGTGCAGAAACTGTACGTTTCAGTGGCATTTTCCTCACATCTATTTTTACACTTTTCATTTTTCACCCCGTAGTGTAAAAAAAGCATCGGCTAACTTGATGCCGCTCAGCTCGTGGGCTCGATGTCACATGGCCACCGCTATAAACAATGAAATGTTTGGCTGCACACTCTTTAGCTGGAGCGCCAGAATGTGTTGGGAAAGTAGCGGCAGAGGGATCGTCGGAGCACAGGAACAGGACTCGTGACAGTCCGCTGGATTCATGAGCCTTAAGCCGCCGTGGTGCTGGGGGACGTCAAGCTGCTCTCAGTGTTTCACCCGAAGAGGTTTTAAAAAATATGATACAAGTCAAACCCCAACGCTGTCAGCTATTACAGGGCCGTGGACAGAATCAAATAAACACCTCATGAAAGGAAAATGGCGATCTCCAATTATTTGTATTAATCCCTCTGACATCGTAGTTTAGTTAAACCCAATATGACTGTTACTCTCATAGAAGGTTGTGTGTTTGTGGTTTAATTTGTTTTCATATTACGACAACGTGTCACAGGCCTTTATAACAGCAGATAACTGGTGGGATTTTTACTACTTGTATCTTTCAAGCTTCCCAAAATATTTTAAAGAAGTGCTCCGCTCGGCTTCTGCCAATCGCCTTGTAGCTCCGTCACTGAGAGCTAAACACTCCACAAAGTCTCGACTGTTCTCTGTCCTGGCTCCTCGATGGTGGAATGAGCTCCCCATTGACATCAGGACATCAGAAAGTCTCTACATCTTCCGTCGCAAACTAAAAACACATCTTTTCCGACTATACCTTGAATAAAGGATGTAGCACTATAGTAGCACTGAAATGGCTCTTACTGATAGCACTTTGTAGTTGAACTTTATTGACGAAATTGTTCCTTCTTGATTCTTGTTGTTCTGATTCTTGTATGTACTCACAGTGGAATGCACTTACTGTAAGTCGCTTTGGATAAAAGCGTCAGCTAAATAATATGTAATGTAATGTTCCATCACGCTGTCACGGCTCCTTGCTGGTAGAGTTGTTTGACTCTTGACGGGTGCTTTTTAATTGCGCAGCGTCAAAAGCAAACACTTTTCTCCTGCATCTTCTCAAGCCCCGCAGGCAGCGGTCATTTTTCCCATTTTTCGCGGTGGCATGAAACAGACAGAGAGCCTTTAGCTTCATTTCTGTTTTCTAAATCAATAGTCAGATCTGTTTTGGTTAAATAGGTCCGGAACCAGGGAAATGTCCCCGACGAACCAGGCTTTGTTTCTGGACTTTTATTTTGTCTTTATTTTTAATCTTCCTCTTTTCAAAATCTGACATTTTGCAACAATCTGTTTGGGTTAATGCAGCCACTATTTCACAACAGATTCAAAAGTCATGAATAAAGGGCCGGAACAATGTGTTTTATCGGACAGGAAAGTCCTCCTAGGGTTTCTCTTCAACTCACACAATGGAGGTTTAATTTGTTTTCATATTACGACAACGTGTTACAGGCCTTTATAACAGCAGATAACTGGTGGGATTTTTACTACTTGTATCTTTCAAGCTTCCCAAAATATTTTAAAGAAGTGCTCCGCTCGGCTTCTGCCAATCGCCTTGTAGCTCCGTCACTGCGAGCTAAACACTCCACAAAGTCTCGACTGTTCTCTGTCCTGGCTCCTCGATGGTGGAATGAGCTCCCCATTGACATCAGAACAGCAGAAAGTCTCTACATCTTCCGTCGCAAACTAAAAACACATCTTTTCCGACTATACCTTGAATAAAGGATGTAGCACTATAGTAGCACTGAAATGGCTCTTACTGATAGCACTTTGTAGTTGAACTTTATTGACGAAATTGTTCCTTCTTGATTCTTGTTGTTCTGATTCTTGTATGTACTCACAGTGGAATGCACTTACTGTAAGTCGCTTTGGATAAAAGCGTCAGCTAAATAATATGTAATGTAATGTTCCATCACGCTGTCACGGCTCCTTGCTGGTAGAGTTGTTTGACTCTTGACGGGTGCTTTTTAATTGCGCAGCGTCAAAAGCAAACACTTTTCTCCTGCATCTTCTCAAGCCCCGCAGGCAGCGGTCATTTTTCCCATTTTTCGCGGTGGCATGAAACAGACAGAGAGCCTTTAGCTTCATTTCTGTGATTGTTTTCTAAATCAATAGTCAGATCTGTTTTGGTCAAATAGGTCCGGAAACAGGGAAATGTCCCCGACGAACCAGGCTTTGTTTCTGGACTTTTATTTTGTCTTTATTTTTAATCTTCCTCTTTTCAAAATCTGACATTTTGCAACAATCTGTTTGGGTTAATGCAGCCACTATTTCACAACAGATTCAAAAGTCATGAATAAAGGGCCGGAACAATGTGTTTTATCAAACAGGAAAGTCCTCCTAGGGTTTCTCTTCAACTCCCACAATGGAGATTCTTCATACAAAACTGTATTTCATCAAAACATAAACAATGTGAGCAGATGCAGCCAGAAGCTTCGGGGGCAAAACACGCCTTCTGCAGAGTCCACTCTCGTGCATGATGCAAAACACAGGCAATAGGAATTATGCCCTTTGAGCAATACACTGGATTTGATGGGTGCCCGTCTCAACCAGGAAGCACTCAACAGTTACCGTCACCACGGCAACCGTGAGTTGCAGGTGGGGACTCACGGCACAGGCGCTGAAATTGGCTGATTACACTGTTTTTCTCAGTTGCTTTATTACAGAAAAACAAACATAATTGCAATTTAAACTCTGCACACACACACACACACACACACACAGCAAGTCGTGGCTCTTCAGAGGAAGAGGTGCAATGGGGTGAGAATCTGTTGATTCATCTCAACATTTAGTGCCAACTGCTTTAACTTTGTGTGTTCACATCCCCTAAAGGACGCACACGACACAACACAAGCTCCTTCTGCTGCACGGCAGCGCTTATCGTGATGGTTTACCCTCATTCCAACTAAGACACTTAAATGAACCCTCAACCCCTTCTCCTTAAGCTCATTTAAGTCTTAACGCCACGATTCTCAGCAGTGAGCTTTCCCACCGCAGTATCTTCTCCATGTGAGGAAATAGAATATTCTCTCTCACTTTTACTGTCCACCCGGTTTCAGTTGAACATTCAATTTATTAAACGTGTAATTCAGGAATTACATGTCCAGGTCCTTTCAAAAAAACTCAAACTCAAAATGAAAAAGAAACACTTCTTATTGGAGAATTAGCATATCTACTTTATTCTAGAGAGTGAGACAAGAAGATTGCTACTCCCCACGGGCCTGTGATGCTCGTGTCTGGCTCTGGTTAGCGTAGCTTAGCGTAGCTTAGCATGAGGACTGTAAGCAGCATGGCTCTCTCTAAAGTGGAGCTTTTCTGCTCCACATATCTGGAACAAGGTCCCTGAGAGCTGCAGGTCTGCTGAGACCCTCAGAGACCCTCAGAGACCCTCAGAGACCCTCAGAGACCCCAAGAGACCCTCAGCTTCTTTAAATCCAGACTGAAGACCTTTCTGTTTCCTGTTGCCTTTAATTAAACCAGATTCTGCATCTTACTACTGTATTTTATATATTAACCTGCACTGCAACTTTTATTCAATTCTGTATTTGTTGCTTTTTAACTGTTTTTTAATGTTTTAATGAATGTTCTTAATCGTTTTAAAATCTTGTTTAATTCTGCATTATCTTTTCATGCTTTTAATGGTTTTATGTGAAGCACCTTGAATCGCCTTGTTGTTGAAATGTGCTACACAAATACATTTGCCTTGCCTTGCCTTGCCTAAAGTGAACGATGACCACCAACACCTCTGATCCCCATGCTGTTCGGGGAGGTACACGATGTACTTATGTGTGACCTGCACCACAGATGCAACCCAAGCTATTAGGCTGCAGACACACAGCCCCACTGCAGGGAGGACGGAGGAACTCCTGCCCACCAGGAAGTAGTTACAGCTCATAACCCTTCTGAAACCAGACATTGGTTCAAGAAATTAAATATCACATGCTAATTAGTGAGCTTTATGGACCCAGGCTAGCTGCTTCCAGTCATTATGCTAAGCTATAATAACCACATCCTTGACTCCAACTCACAGAGACTAAAATCAATCTTTTGGTCTCATTGTCAGAAAGAGAGTGAAAGTAAACAATATCCTATTTCATAAGACTAAAAACAAATAAGCAGTATCAGGTATGTAATAAGTATATATGTATTTAGTATGTAGACTATTTATATTAGACAAGACTTGTATTAATTTTTTTACGGTTTTTGAATGATTTAATGAATGTCCTTAATCGTTTTTAAATCTTATTTTCTTTCGCATCATGTTTTGATGCTTTTAATGGTTTTATGTGAAGCACTTTGAATCGCCTTGTTGTTGAGCTATACAAATAAACGTGCCTTGCCTTGCCTAGTCTATTTTGTTATATTGAAAAATCTTGTATTTATGAACCCTGAAACAGACAACAGCTAAAGAGTAAGTGTACAAGATTATCGTTTGAACAGAAGACTCTCTTTTCTACATCAAGGAATTTACACCAAGAGCTATTAACCAAGGTCAGCCGTGTATCCACTCAACCCTGATCCTCCTCTCGGTTTCATGTATTAATTGTTTCACCGAAAGGGTAGAAAAGGCACCTCCTGTCTCGTATCTGGAGATCAGGACCCCTCAGTGGAGTGCAGGGTGCACACGCTTTAAAACTCGCGGCCGAGCCTAATACATTCATTGATGCTGGTCCGAGCCCACACTTTGGAAAGAGAATGTTTTATTCAAAGAGGAGGAAGTCTCACCTTTATAGCCATGAAGGCTGGCTGATGTGGGGCATGCACTACATGTATCTTTAATATCTCCATCTCATTCTTCATCTTATGGCATGGTGTTGTTTTTTCCCCCTCTATTCATATTGTCCAGCTTCCAGGCTTTGAACAAAAAGACAGACTTTCTTCAGAGCCGGTAATGACATCATTACCTGCACGAGGTTATATTTGGAGATGTGGAGCACACAAAAACACTTTTTGCAACATTAATTATGTTTTGAAGCGTAATGATATGCAAGGGAAGATTTTGGGTTGTTTCTTTAGCAAAAGAAAAAGTCTGTGCTCAGTAAATTAATTAGCATATTTGCTTTTATCCATATTGTTGTTCAATAATAACCCCTCGCACTCAGTTTTACTCAAACTCTTGCACTGGCAGACCACAAGCTGAGTGAGCGGGGTTATTATTGCATTTTAATATAGATAATACTGTGGCAAACATACTAATTAATTTATTGAGCAGAGGATACATTTTTGTTTGCTCAAACACAATATTATTTTTCCTTCATTGAGCACAGAATTTTTGTTTTGCTCAAATTAAATATTTTGTTGCTTGCATATAATTTCTCTTCAAAATGTAATTGGAGTTCGCAATGTATATCGTTTTCTGATCTCCAAATCTCGCATTGTTCGCTCAAGAGAACAATAACTCCACAATTACCCAGACCTCAGTGATTCTGTTCCGCTCACTTTGCTTGCTCTTGTCTCGGATGAAAAATAAGAGTTCACTTTTCAACCCAGCTTAAACTTCGCTAAAGTCACCGGAGTGACATTCTGTTTGAAAACTTATTTTCATATCAGCGGCCAACAATGCGTTCAAATAACACCCTGGATTCCCAGTCATCTGAATTATAAATCGGAGAAAAGACCGTACATTTCTGAAAACATTTATGGCAAAGTTCATTTTCTTCAGCAGTATAGCGTTCACGCGGCTCAACTGAGCACAACAATTCGCAACAGTCGAGTTCCGGTGTGATTCTTTTGGAAGAGCACAAATCTGACAAATGTTTGCTGTGCGGCAAACATTTTATGATAAAATGCCTTTTATGTTGACTCTGAAAGTGAAGGACTTTACTCCTTTGCTGTGGAGTGTGCTAGTGCTTGCACATCAATGTATTCCTGTGTGTGTGTGTGTGTGTGTGTGTGTGTGTGTGTGTGTGTGTGTGTGTGTGTGTGTGTGTGTGTGTGTGTGTGTGTGTGTGTGTGTGTGTGTTACAGTTCCACTGTTGCTTTTGTGTCAGTTATGGAGTTACGATGCTGCTGTTTTAATTCTCAGCGCCTGCATGACTTAGCCCCACTGTCTCCTCTCAGCCAGCGGAGATGAATCAAGGCTTGCTGAGGCACTAACTGTGCCGGTTATTCTGCCTCTCAACACATTTACTCAGCTTACAAGCTGCAAAAGTTCAAATCCTAATTCAAATCCCTCATTGTATGGATGAAGACATAAGTTTTTTTTGACATCTTTGTTCAGTTGAGTCAGGCCCTCCGCGGTGCAGCTGATATGGCTGACTACTATATTTAGGGTTAGGGAATAAAGGACGGTTTCGAGAAAACATCGTGCATTCTTGCTCCATGTTCTTGAAAGAGGTGACAATGGAAAGGAAATAATGCTGTCAGACTTGAAATCTAAATATGTTGTTATATTTTAATTCCTTCATTCCAATCTCAGTCTTTTCAAACTATCAGAGAACCTTAGATGCTTTTAAATGCATAAGTTTGCAGGTTTGTCATCAACCGTAACCACTGTTACCTTTACTGGCTGCTGGAATTTCAAACTTCAAAGGAAAACCTCACCCACTAAATGACCATTTTTAGATAATTTACTCACTCTGTTTTACCACGAATTCTTAAAGAAAACTAACCGTCTCAAACAACAAACACTAACTCGTTCCACAAAAAAAGTTCACAACAGTATTATTATGAAGCGTCTTTCAGATGGCATGTGGCACCTGTGCCATGGATCTGCTGATGCAGGTGAGGAGACGAGGCAGAGCGTCGAGTCGGTTCAGTCTCACCTCTGGTGTAATTGTCTCAGGAACACATCTGCCTCCAGGTCGAGATGCTCTTTACTTCTAATAGCGGAGCAGAAAGCAGAAAGCCGGCGACAACTGGAAATAAAAAGTTGGTGATATATGTAACATTACGTCTCACCAGCCAGATTAAACACCACATTGTGGGCATGCACAGCATATTTCATGTCAATTCTCATTAAGCATCTGTGCAAACTGATTATGACGATCACGTATCTAAATTGAGGCCTTATGTTTAAAAAATGTTATTCAAAATGTACGATTTTATAGTGAAAATAAATGCTCTGGCTACAGAGACATGGCCTACCTTTAGCAAAGATCACCAGCAATCAAATACATATCTCTCAACTAGTGAACAACCAATATGATGGGATGCAAATCTGATTCTTCTTTTAAATGTCTCCGGTTCACAAGTTCTCGTTCCTACTTCCTAAGCCCTGTGCCTTAAACCTTTGGAGTAACCTACAACACGGTGATAGTTTGCTGGGGTAAGTTAATGTTGACGGCCGCATGTATAAACGTGGGCCCTATTTGACTGATAAACGGCCACTTGTGCCCTCAGACGAGCTCTCCGCTATCTGTTAGGAGGAGTCACACCTGGGCCTCCGCTCCTCAGACCTGATTCATCTTTGACATTTTTAAAATTCAAAGGGTGCACAACAGAAGGACTTCCACCAGAGGTTCAGCAAGGTTCCACCACAGCAATGTCTCCAAATGCCACGTATTTTAAATGAATGTGACAATTAAGAATGAGAAAAGAGTAAATAGGGAATCATTTGGCAAATCAAAATAATGAAATAAAAACAAAAATCCTTACCTTGCCACTCGATAGATGCCCTCTTTCTACTGAGACGTTACTTCTTAAATTAGACTGCGGAAAAAACATGCAGTGAGCGGCTTCCAAAGGCTTCAGCCTCACTGAATCACTTTTCTGGTGCCGGCGGGTCTCTAACAGTTGAGTCTGTCCTGTACCGCCTCTTCAATGCGCCCCGGTAAGGTTCTTACACTATAAGGGCCTGAGGTACAATGTCACGGTCAGATCAGTGCAAACTAAAGTGCCGGCTGTGGCTACGAGTGCATCACATTACCTGTGCAAATCAACTTGGATAAGCCTGGGAGAAGCAAATATCAGGCCGAGATCTCACAGTTTGAGACCTTTTTCTTTCCTCTGGTTGCTCTGTGCCATTAGAAGAATTAGAAGCTGCAATAAAAGAAAGCTAACAGTGTTCCATGTTACGGCATATTTTACTGCATGATTAATTACTTCTTGGTCATAGAAGCATGTCTACTGAGCCACTATAGATGTCAGCATGAAGCTGGTTTAATTGGGATTCTTTTGACCTGCCTGCCCAGTGGTGGGCACTGATGCATGGAGGGGAACCCGTACCCTGCACGCGTACTGCTATATGCGATCACATTCTTTTTAAAATAGAACATGAAACCAACAGTTTGAAGCCAGCAAACAGTAGTGCAGGTGCGTGCTACCACGGCTCTGTGAAGAAGCCAAAGTTGTGGGGAAAGTGTGCTTCTTTATTCACTAAATAAAGCCACGTGGGCTCAATGGATGCAGCTCAAAAGGTGCACACTGAATATTATGTGCTGCACAAAACCGAATATGATAAAACACACAGAATGTAAAATGACAGCCACGATCCTGCTGTTGCGCTGCACCCCCCCTCCCCCCCATCATATTGCTTGTCTGGTTTATTCCTCTTCATTTCCTGCTTTGAAAGGCAAAATCAATACGGCACGATGGCTTTCACCTCTCTTTCTTCTCATCAGTGGCGAAGACAAAATCTCCTTATTGTGTATATTCCGTGCAATATATAACAATAACACAATGCTGGGGCACAACATGAAAGCAAGCCATGGCAGAAGGATGGGAATGTAAAGCTCTGGCTACAGAATGTATAGAAGGGTTACATCTTCTCAACCCTTAAGCAAATTGTTTTTTTTAAAGTGTGATTTGATGAGTTTTTCAGCGTCATGCCTTTTTTCTTTTTGAAGGAGGTTTGCTTTAGAATTTATAATCTGCATTTGTGTGTTGAAAGCAACATAATGTAGTGTGCCAACACCAAGGGGAATGTCCACAGGAAAATAAGCATTGTGAGAATCGACTCGTCTCGGGTGTTTTCTTAAAGAGCGCTATAACAGAGTGGGTAAGAAAACTAAATAATAATCTCTCAATACAGGAGCAAAAAGATCCTGGTCAATGTTCCTGTGTGCGTGTGTGCGTGTGTGTGCGTGCGTGTGTGTGTTTAAAGGCTATAAGCAATGCAGAAGTCTCAGGTCATGGCACTGCATTCTAACTGTAAGAGAATCAGTTCAAGATCTGGTGAGCTTCTCTTCAGTTGCAACGCTCCTCACCTTCCCGAGGGCTTGAGATGTCTGTCACCTTTCAGTAAGTTTGTTATTTTCTTACTTTCTTATTGAGTAGAATATTCCGTATGTGTTTGGTTCCCAGTACTTGTTGTTTTACATGCACTTTTTTCCCCTTCTTTCCATCATTTCGTATCTTGGCTTGATGTTCTACAAAAGCATTGATCAGAAGCACAATATGAAGAGCGTGTCGTCTCTAAATCATCTTATCTAAAAGGGCAGGAGTGCTCTGTGTACACCACACTGCATTTTCAATACTATGACTGAAAAGCAGTATGGGTGCCATCTTTAAACATGTACAGCAGAGGCACACTAAACAATCAGTCAACACCACATGCCCAATAAACAGATGAAGACCATGTGCTACTATTTAGGTACAGGAGACGGATGGATGAAAGGTGTGAAGGAATCCATTACTGTCGGGCTGCGACAAGCATCCCTCAGAAGGTGGAGAGAACTGTGACACCAACTCCACCACCTCCCCCCTTTCTTTTGAAAGCTGTGTAATAATATCTCTGCCGTAGCATTTCACGGCAGTTCATGCGCTTACATAACAAGCAACACTTACACAAGGGTGCGACCCCGGAGGTTACAATGCTGAATAACTCCCCTTTTGGGTGGCCTCTGGTCTGGAGCAAGCCGGCCCTCCAGTCATGTTTTGGACAGAGATGGGACCCTATAGGAGCAATTTAGATGATCATATATATTCAATAATATTGTATATTATTATGGAATGACGGCTGTGTTCAAAGAAGAGCTCACTTTATAGATATCCCATCGAAAAGGCAAAACAGTCCTCGTCAAAAGACATGGATGAACTATTTTTTTAAATTGTATTCAATTAAATGTCTTAATTGAGTTAAGGCCAATATTTTTCACACAAAGAGATGAATGTCCTGTAACTGAAAAATGAGCCGAAAAACAACAACGACTTCACATTGAAACATCTGTTCCCTTCCCATGTCATTAATCTGCTTGATGATCTGGCTCAAAGGTCCAGAGTGACCTGATGAATACACTTGTGCGTCCACGCTCATTAGATCAAACCTTCCTAATTATTATTTCAATATTTCCTCAGCATAGAAATCATATCAAGGCCTTTGCTATTCTCTCAGCATAATCCATGTTTTAAAAAAATTAAAAGAAAAGAAAGATGACAGAAGGAAACTGGATCTAACTAAAGCTTCTGTAGTTTATCCCCACACTATATTCACATCTACCTCATTTCTTCCAGCCATCATTGATTCTTCCAGCCCTGTGACAATGAAAAAATAAGTCCTTTATACATTGGAATATAGATGTCTATAAAAAGAGTAATTACCTTGATATCAGATTGAATGTCATTGCTTCAGTGTGAGATATTTTCCTTTGCAGGGAGCATTATCCTCCTCAATGTTCTATTTAGAGAATTAAAAATATATATGTGTGTGTATAGCCAAATAAATACATATATTATTTGTTGGATTTTACATACAGTGCATATGACTAAGAGGAAGTAAAAGCTTTTCCTGCTGCTTACCTAATGTGTCTTTAGGGAGATTTTGTTAATTGCATTTTTAAGAATATCAATTGTTTTCATGTTTGGGTGGGTGTTATTGAATATCTGCAATATTTCTTCCTCTCTTTTTTTTAAGTAGTCATTTAATATTAAGTGCATTTCTCCACCCTACTCTGCCATTCCTTACAAAAACAAACAGTTTTGTAGAGGCTTTTTCATGTCTTTCCACAGCCTGTCTGAGTCCCCAGAGCCGCTGGTGCATAAACGGGCAAAAGAAAGCCGAGCGCTGCAAGCAGACCGAGCACTCTCTCTCCCTCTCTTTCTCTCCCTCTCTTTCTCTCAGAGTTCCACAGTCATTATGCCACACTCCAGGGAGACTCGTTAAAAACATTCTGGAGATGCAAACTTTCATTCCATTTGCAAGTTATCAGAGCAGTTTGTCACAGCCAAAGTGTTGTGATGTAGCCTTGGTGTTCCCACGAGGGCTCTGTCAAAGTGCCCACCCCTTCCCTTCCCTCCCCTTCCACTTCTTGCACAGCACCAACCGAATGCACTGATTGTACCTCCAGCAGACCCTGATGACAATGATTAGAAGCATCGGCGGAAGCTCTTTAACAAGCAACGTGAGCTAGAGCAGGTGAGATGGGGAAATGGATGCTTTTCAAGACTCCTTAAGAGGTTGGTTTATTGTTGCGGTGGATAAAGAGCACGGGACGACTACGCATCCCGGTAAATAGCGGGCCTCGAGTCATTCTTTATCAATGTAGGCCATCCATCGTTTTACTGCCTGTCGTTTGTACACAGCTATCAGACTGAGGAGAGGGGAAAGGACAAGCCAAGAAAGTAATGATGTTTGTGATGAGCCTCTGTGTTGACTGGAGTCGAGCTGCTAAATCCCCAGACTCTCTCAGCCAGGCCATTACATTCTCCCAGTGTGGTCCCTATAAGCTGGCAGAGGGGCTTTCAGGGGGCAAAGATGCCCTTATTTGAGGTTGTGGTGACCACCAGATCAATGAGCCCCGTCTGCACAACTTGTGCGTTTCATCCTTCCTATTATTCTTTGTGGCGCTCACCTTTATGAGTCTTGTTTTTCTTGCTGCCTCTTTTTCTTCAACCCCTCGGTTTCTTATAACATGCTGGTGACCTTTTGGAGGAGCAGAATAGCCACACTTGGGTTATTTAAGATGACCCACACTCAACATTCAGAATCTTGTTAATGTCCTATTAAATAAACATATTCTTGGGACCATCTGAAAGGTTGTTGAGATACAAATAGAAAAGCAGTGATAACGTGTAAAGTATACAGACTGAGCAGTACTTTCAGTCAGGCAGTAGCCACGGTCTAAAGGGTCCAAACCTGTAGTTGTCATCTTTAATTAAACGGCCTCTGAAACGGGGCATAAGTGATGAATAACCTTGACAGTAATGGTTCCAGGCTACGGCATTAAAAAGGCAGCTGCGTGATAGCAGCCTCCAGGAGAGGGTGGCCGCGTTGCCTTCAGGGACAGAGCCCAACACGAGCTGAGTGCTGACAGACAACGTTGGCTGTCAGCCTATAACCCCCCCAAAAAAACTTAGCCCTCTTGGTTTTAATTAAGAGCTTAGCAGCGATTTCCTGTCACAGTGGTGCTCAGTTGTCCATGATATGACTACATCGAGGCCGGGAGGCTGCACTGCTTTAGCATGTTTGGCAGAAGTTGATCCGGTGGACAAATTGGCAGCATTTGGTGAGCCAACATGTTGATCCTCATTTCCATATTTCACCTGTGTGCTAAGCCCAGCATTAGAGCGGTCTTCCATAAATACTAAAGCAGCAGAGGAGAGAAGGGGGAAAAAAAAACTGGCCTGCGACAAAATGCTGCTTGAAATGCAAAGCAAACAGATATCGCTTACAATTTGCCCGAAACAAAAACAGTGCATCTATTGTGCTCAGCACATCCCGCCGTGGTCGGAGGCGGGTGGTGTTTTTTTTTTTTCTATTCTTCTTCTCGAAAAACCTCAGAGTAATTATCTCAAGTCTCTCACTTCTCATTCAAACGAACCATTGCCCCGTCTCCCTCTGTTTTCTGACAGCATTATTCAGATGAGTTGTGCATTGCAGTCTGAGTCGTGTTTACTGACCAAAGCCGCAGTGTGAAATCCAGAATAATTGCTCTCCACAACTCCCCCTGGCATTCCCTGGCACATTGCACTGGGCTGTTCAGTTCAAGAGGGAAGTCCAACTGAGAAAAAATAAAACAAGTTAATGTGCTTTTCTATTTTTATGACACACGTGTCATTGGAACACACATTTTTTTTTTGTTTTGCTATGAATGCTGCAGGATAAGATTAAATCATGAATGGTCACTTAGGGAATGCATATGGCCTCCCTGCCACTAACAAGTTTGAATCCCCTATTTTCCCACCTCGAAATACAACTGTGAAAAACGTAAGCCTTGGGATACTGTATATCCAGCAGCATAATGTAATTGTTTGAAAATGGGTGCAAAACAAACATGTCAGGGGCACAGTGTGCACAGCTCATTATACCAGAGCCTTCCTCAGCAGCCGGCCGTGCTCAGCGCCTGAACAAAGTGACACGCAGGGAGGAGAGCTGTGAAGTGAGGCGGCGCTGGTAACGAGCAGATAACGGCCCCACAAAATGGCATTCCCAGTGCTTTGCACAGGGAAGTTATGGGGTGCATCATTGTCATTCAGAGCTGCACACACACGTGCACGCTCTCACACCCAAATCTCAAAAGCAGTCATGTTATCCTCCCCCCTTTCCTGAATGTCAATCTCCAAAATTGTCTCATGTTCTTTAGTGACTAAATAAAACCAAAAGGCAAACGCATCCTTGTGGGGCAGAGGAAACACTGGCGTCGGATGCTTTGTAGTTCTGCTCGTGTCTAATACTTTCCAGTCTGGTTTCTTCAAAATGGCTTTTTCTATTTGAGCTCAACTCTTAAACTGTGGAAGGCTTTAATGGAAGGAGAGAGCATCTTTTAAGGGACTTACTGCCATCTGTTGGTAGAGTGAAATTGATGATCAGTCAGTTACTCGGTACAGTACAGTGTACAGTATACTCCGTAGGAGTATAATACTCTACCCATCCCACGTAGCCAGGCCATTGTCAAGACACTTGAGAAAATTTTGAGAAATCGGCTTTGCCTTTACTTCCTACATGACCACTCCAGTTTATTCCAGGCCTTGGGTGTCTGTATGATGGCTGGTGCTGAAGTCACACATGTATGAATACATTTTTTCCCAGGGGAAGAGATACGTCTTGATTCAACACTACCGATGTAAAAAAGTATCCAATATAGAATTTTTTGGTCGGGAAATACAAAGTTTGCTGACACAGATCACCTGCTATGCATGTGGTTAAATACGCAGTCAAAATGAACATTTTGTTTTGCAGTACGTCCTTAAAATGAGCGCTCCGTTTCTCAGACTTTGTAAAATGACTCGTAATGAATGTGCGTGGACCTTCGTTTGCATAACATCTTGACTCACCGTCTCGCTCTCATCTTTGCATGCTTGACTGAGCCATAATTACCATTTAAAAGTGGCAAAGAAGTGAGGTAAACGAGATGGTTGTTTGCACCTCGGGTCACGCATGCTAGGCTGCCTTCCTTGATTACTTCATTAAGTGGGGCTGCAGGAAATCAAACAGTCAAAATATTGAGGGAACACAAGTTGATCTGTGACACCAGATGGATTTCCCTTTCCGTTCCATTGGCTGTCTATTTTTGACTGAAATGCTCTTCCAACTGCTCATAATATTTCCATTATGCATGTTCACACTATAATGGTGACTTGATAAGTAATGAGTAGCTTAACAGTAAATCCAGCAGTAATGAAAACCATTAATTTCCCTTTATTTTAAAAAGTCAAACTGTATGGTAAAGGAAGAAAGAAAAATACACTTGCATGGTTCGGTTTTGTCAGATGTAGAAAACAACTCGAGTTCATTTCGTGGGGCATGGCCACCATAACCACAGCTTGAAATGGCATATCTCCTTCGCCAATAACGGAGACAGAATCTAAAAACTGGCAAAACATTCCAAGTTGTCACATAATTGGCAGGTATGCAAAATGGGGTCGCAAAGACAGTTTGCCTTTCAGAGGAGCAAGATATCATGGCTTCACAGACAGACCTCTGGCAAATTACAGTTCCATGACTAAATATAATAGCTGTGAAATATGCCTCCAAACGGGCTAATTTGAAAGGGAACCATCTGTCCAAAAAAAAAGTCCCCCTTTGTCACAAAATGGGTTTCGATCTATTTAGCCAATTGTGGTTCTGTGACCGGCTCCTGGGAGGAGTATAAAGAAGAATACAAGTATTTATTCAGAGATAGAACATGGTGGAACTTAAAACAATATCAAAGCCCTTACATTACAGTTGAACTAGTTATTAGGAGGTAGGGAATAGACAAGGAAAAAAACTAAATACAGACAAGACTCCTGTAACGAGTTCTTCTACTGCATCTGGTGCTATGTTAATGTAGAAATAGAAATCAAAATGGTTGTTAGAGGTTGAGGTCCTCAGTCTGCCTCCTCTTCCTCAGACTCAGACGACTCTGTAAAAATACAAATAAAATTCAATCAGCACTCTGCGTTACCATAAAGTCTCACGCACAATGTTTTGGCATTCTAGGGCTGCGAGAGGTTTAACAACCACAATGTGGAGACGCTTACCTTCCTCTGCGTTCTTGAGCCATTCCACAAACTTTTTCATCTGTTCAAGGAAAACGCTCTTTCCTTTGGCAACGTGGGCTTCGTTGTACCACTTAAGAATCGCCTCCTCACTCAAAACATCCGCTTTGGAGAAGAAACAAACAAAAGCATAACAAATAAATAATCCATCCAACATGATGCGAACAGCACATATATATCCACAGGTGCTTGAAAAACAAATGTTGCCGGGCAGGTTGAAGACATCAATCAAGACAAAACTTTTTGGCTATAATCTCCGGCCATCTGGAATCGTTCACGCATGGCATCACAGCTTCCCCACCATAAAACTAACTTTTATTCCCCCGCAAACGTGAGGATGGAAATGGGAGCAGATACCTTTGTAGAGCAGCACAACGATCTTCTGGAATGCCTTCATGAAGTGGATGTTGTCGTAACAGTACTCCTGGATCTTCAGCAGGAGAGTCAGTTCAGAGAGGCCCTGGGAGGTGAATGCCTTCAGCAGTGGGCTGTGTTGCTGAGAACGTAAAACAGGAGAGTTGTACAGCAATCTGACGTACTGGTCGGAATTGTTAAACTACTTTCACTTTGCTGGTGAAAAGGCTTTGGGTTTAGTAAGTCAATTATCTTCTCTGCCAAGTCACCTTTAAAAGTTTGATGGCTTGTTCTGTGACCAGCTCCTCCTTCTTGTTCCACTCCACCGAGCTCATTACGCTGCCCCAAATTAGTCCAATCATCGTCTGCTCAGAGATGTTGTTCTTCTTGATTTCCTCTCGGACGTAGGTGATGATCTGTAAGAGCCGGGTCCAGAGATGGAACACACATTATTAGAAAAGTGGGCAAACCATGGCCAGCATATGCTGAGGGCTATTGCTTTTCAAAGCCTGCCGAAGTCTGAGGTACGAGAACCCTGGCAGGATACCGAGGCTTGCAGGAGCAGATAATATGTTGAGGTTGAGTGGATTTTGAACTTGTCATTGATTCACTGCATCCTCTTCTCCAGCCCTCCTCAAGACAAACAGGTGAAGAGGTTAAGAAGAAAGCAATCTCAAGCTTTGTTTATACTAGCGCTTGGCACCGTGGCACACGAGCACATGGAGGCGTATATACTTTATGCTCTGCTCGTTGCATTGTTCTCCGAAACGCCAGGGTGTACAAACACAATTAACTGTGAACAATCAAAATGACAACAAGTGTAAACCAGTGTGACCGGCAAAAAGCCATAAACCAACCTCCACAATACAGAGGAGGGATTGTCATCTGTAAACTCATATATTATATTCATGGATTACTTTATTGTCTTTGTAAAAGCCCTGTGAAGAAGCAAGTCAAGTACTACATGCATTTTAAATTAACGGAGGTTGAATATCCTGTAAACAATTTTGATTTGTCTGCAAAATATACACTCAAATGAAGATCTTTAAAGATCTCCTGTTTGTAAAGCATCTCAAAACAAATGGGGCTTTGTATAATCTCGACATGTATTTAGTGCTTTTATGATGATGAAGTTACAAAAATTCAGAGGTCAATGTCCAAGCTCGGCGGCAACTTGAGGAGCCTACTCGCACTGTGAGTGATTAGTTTTCTGGCAGTCGCACCGGCTCCACAAATACGAGCATAAATTAACTCAGTGGCGTTCACGCAAACATGGGACTCAAAAACTAATAGGGCTTACATCTTTGAGGGGTTCCCCGCGTGACATCAGCTCCTCAAGCTCTTTCTGCAGCTCCTTGCGAGCACCTATGGACTGCTGGTTTTTGGCAAAGTCCGAAAGCTCCGTCAGCCCGGCGTCCGAGAAGTACTTTGAGAAGTGCTCACAACTGCGCTTGTTGGCAGGGAACAGCTCCTGAAAAAGAACACACTCAAACGTTGAGGCCTGTTCAGTCAGACATGGCTTCTTCAGCAATCAAGAAGCCTTTGTTCATTAATTGCCGAGTACTGCATGGCACAATCACGCTGATTGTTGATCCAATTTTCGTCAAACAACTGTATTTCGAGAGCGCAGGCAGACGGCTAACCCTTACTGCATTGGGAAGCATAATACTTCACCTGAGCCTCGTCATTCTCACCATGAGCCTGCTGTCCATGCCAACCTTCCGGAGACCGAAAGAAACAGAGTTGATGTCCTTTTCAGAAAGCCAGGATTTGAAGAGTTTTACAGCAAAGCACGCTGAAACACCTGAACAAACGCATAAAAAAAAAGTGAGTCAGCTGTTGCAAACAGACCTGCCAGGATAAAGTTAGGCCTGAGAAATACATTGGTAAACAACCTCACAGGATGCGATTAGTCAGGTTTTAACTGGAACAATGCCAAAAACAACAAGGATGCAGTCATCTAAACCGGTGTATTAAAAAGGTTTTGCCATATTCCCATTTCAGTGAACATAATTTCAACGACACAGCAAAAATTAAATACTCAACAATCGTATCTTAAAGGTCCTGATATATAATAAGCCAAATGGCAATCAGTGGGCGCCACTCGGACCAACTGAAGCCATCCAGAAGACAGTTTTTTTTCTTCCAACTAGAAAGACAATTGGCTGAAAAACCAGGTCAAAGCAAAGCTTCACTGTCATCTGCATCCTTTTGTCGGACAATATCATTTCATCCTTCCAATCTAAACATTAACATAAATGATGGGCTATTTTGTTTTCTCATAATGCTGGGTCTTCAGTACTCTTTTGCATTATGGATGAGGATTATTAACTACTTATTCCCCCTCTGGTTCATAATTGGTCCTCTGAAAGGCAATATGTCCCACTCATCACATAATCACAATTCTCAGTTCACCGATTTAAGGACTCAATCAAAAATGGTTATTTAGTTATGAATTTATGTAGGAAAATAAAAATTATAATATCAATATTGACCTAATAAATCCAGTATTGTAGACTGTGTGATCAGCTGCTCTTTGTTGGCAGTAGTTCTTTGAGGATAGCTTGGCACGTCGGTTTGTAAGCCTGTTTGCTTATCGATGGATGGATTTAAGTTTTGTGCATTTGTGACTGCCAACTAACTTAATTTCCCCAAATGTTTAATTTGTGTAGAAATGGTCTCATCCTTGGAATTGCAAAGGATAATGCTTACTATACGGGCGATTCAGAAAAATACAGTATACTTGCTTGGATTTTCAGGTAAGTAACCAACGACAGCAAAACTCAAATTTAGCCATCATAAATGTTCAACATGGCTTAGGAGTGTAAGAAACTCATTAGTTGTCTAAGTCTTACATTTACTAACCCATATGGAATAATTAGATCTTAATGATGTTCAGAACCAATTATTAGAATTAGAACATTATTTAATTGCCTGATGGATCTTTCTCAGATGTCTCGGATATCTGACGTGATGGTAGGTATTTACAGCTACGCCTTTTTTCGCTTTACAAAAACATAGATTGGTGGTTTCATTGCTCTTCTAAGTCTACAATAGATTTGCATCAGGAAATGAAGGACATTTCAGTCTGCAGCTTTTTCAGCAATAGACTAAACACTCCTTACTTTCAAATAACAGAAATTGGGCAGATTCAGGAACTGTGCCGGGGTAGTGTGCCAATAACTGTGAAGTATTTAGGCTTGCATGAGGACATATATTTATGGCGATATTAACTTTTACTAATCAAAAAGACGACAATACGCTAAGCATTTTACAGAGACAGATGCTGGGAAGGAGAGTGAGATACAAAAATAAATAAATCCATCACAGGTACTAGAGACAAATTGAAAAAGAAATATTCCAAGCTTAATTAATACATGAATGAATGTATGAGATGATTCTCACCCCTACTCAACATCTAATTATTTAATCTCAGTCCAGCTATTTCTACATGCAGTTGCAAAATAAACAAAACTAGGCTACGCGGCAGAGAAGTTGGTACCTTCTTTGACAAGGTTCTCATTGAAGAGGCTGCTTAGAATGGCTGCAGAGAGATTGCCGTTGGCCAGCAGAATCCCTGCTAGCATGGCTAGCTTGTTGCGCTCAGACTCGGTGAAGCCCTTGAGAAACAGCAGCAGCTGCCAAAAAGCAAACAAACACAATCTTGTAGGATGAATTAAGTTAGACAGTCTTTTTTTGACATTGAAACTTGAATAACATAGACATGAATTCAGAAACTTGACCTGGAAAGGTACCATGAGTTCCTGCAAAGATGCCTTTAGCAAATGCAAACCTTTTTAATCTCCTCCTGAAATCCTTTCTCCAAGTATTTGTAACGCCGGATGAGCTTGTTGAAGACCTAAAGGAAACAAACAATTATCTTAATTGTTAACTTCCCTGTGATAACAGTGAAAATTGAGCAGGAATTTAATTATATCTACCTGGGCATATGCCTGCATAGTCTCCATGTCCTCTTGTGCTTTGAAGAGACAGAACTCTGTGCGGGCCATGTCATCTGACAAGGTACCCCCTGGGGCTAAAAAGAAACAGTTTCAGAATGTCATGAGTCTTATGCTTCAAACCGCCACTGGGTTTTACAATTGAAACAATAAAAACTGAATGATAAATACAAAAGCTTTGGTGAACTCTTCATGACAGTGTTCAGCTAAATAATGTATGAAACCAATATGACAAAGAGTCCTGCTTCTTACCTAGCATCCCGCCAGCCACCAGGATGTCAAAAAGAGTCTCCACATAGCGTCGGTAGTCAAGCTTGGCGCCAGAGGAGTCAAGGAACTTTGCGACAGCCTCCAAATCAGTGCCAGATTGGTTCAGACCTTGTACGATGCTTTCCTGAAACTGGGAGGGGTCAAACCTCTCCTTTTCATCTATTAAAAAAAAAAGACACACGTTTACTTGAGTTTATCCTGCTATTTATGACAATCTAAAAGACATGTTAAGACCCAAATATAAATTCACACATCTCCAGGGCTGCAACAACGAATCGCTTAAAAAAAAAAAAAAGATTCGATAAAATTCGATTATTAAAAGCGTTGGCAACGAATTTCATTATTGATTCGTTGTGTCGCGCGATTATTACGCCACTCAAGTCACGGGGATGTTTGAGTATGAAAAAAAAAAAGTTGCGGAGCGGAGGTCGGGGAGAGACCATCTGAGACCGTAACGTTGACTGAAACACATCGCGGAGGTAAGGCCGTTCAACAGCACAGCACCAGCTCAAACCGGGGCAGCGGCAGCTAGTAGAGGCACTTCCGGTTGAGGCTCCGGTGCTGCGGCTAGACGGCAGGTTGTGTTCCGTTTTGAAGTGATGACGTAACGTCCCTCCAGCAGCTTTCTGCTGTTTACTCGTTATTAGCTTGACAAGTTAGCGTTAGCTCGTAAGAACAATGTGTCTGAACAAAGGGAGTGAGAGTGTGTGTGTGTGTGTGTGTGCGCGCGCGCGCCTGTGAGTGTGTGCGTCTGCGTGTTTGAGTGTGTGTGTGCGCGTCTGTTAGTGTGAGTGTGTGTGTGCACGCGCGTGTGTGTGTGTGTGTGTGTGTGAGTCTGTTAGTGTTTGAGTGTGTGTGTGTCCACGCGTCTGTGAGTGGGTGTGTGTGTGTGTCTGTGAGAGCTTGAGTGTTTGTATCTGAGTGTAGTGTAGAGAACCAGTTCTGACGTTCAAACAAATCCTGTTAAGTTTTCTGATTAGTATTTTTCGTTATTTTGTATAAGTTATGTATTGTTCTGACAGCTCAGGTCCCTTTGCAAAATGTTTTGTGCACTTTATTTAATAAAAGCCTATATATTTGGCAGATAAAGCATACATGTGTATGTTTGTGTTAGTCCATTATTTTATTACTTTAACAGCTCAGGGATGTTCAAGGAGCAACCTGTTTGTGCACTTTCTGAAGATTTTTGCACCGTCAGTTCAGTTTTTGAATAAAGGGTTGGAAAGTAATGCTTTTGTTTTTTAACCGATTCATCGAAAAAATAATCGACAGATTAATCGATTATTAAAATAATCGTTAGTTGCAGCCCTACACATCTCCCTTGCATAAGGCATGGCAGCAAAATTCTAGAGTAAAGTCACATTTATGTATGCACGTGTGCCTACTCTATAGTCGCAGTGAAATATATCACCCTTTTAACTAAATGTATTTGCCACAGTGTTGGACCAGATACAAGTCTTTGTAGAAAAGTGGCAAATTAAATGTTTAATATCTAGTTTGCGAACAAATGGGCGTGGTCTTCAGTTATAGAAATGTACAATCATATTCCTGTGTCTGTGATGTAAATGTCAGTACTAGGAAATGATGGAAGCAGGTGCTCTTTGTGAAATCTGATGAGGACTACTTGTTCAATAAAAACTAAACCGCCAAACAACATCTCTTAATTCCTCTTGTGAATTGTGCGATTGACTACAGTTGGTCACCTCTTTTGCGGGTTTTGAAACGCTGGCCTGTTAGCGTAGGCTTCTGCTGCCTTTGATTACTCATAAAAGACACTCTGAAAGACAAAAGTTTAGGAAATAAGATAAGGATTAGAACATAATTTATGTTGAAAAATAAAAATACACACACACAAAACACGCAGTTTATGGCCATGAATAAGAGCAATTCCAGCCATCACCGAACTGAAGACATTCAACATTCAAAAAGGTGAAGGTCGTTTCTAATTTATCATTTAACTAAATATAACGTTAAATGTAATGGAAACAAACAAGAGAACAACACTGGACATAGCACATGGTGCATGGGAAAACAAGCCATCCATCAGCCACCTTACTTAGCGTAACAGCTACCTCTTAATATGAATTATTTAGCGTTAGCTAATAGCTAGCTAACTATTTAGTTCTACCAGCGTGATGGAAACTGTAGCTAACGCACAAGTCTTGGACGGTCGTGTTCACCGTTATGATGCGAATATCTTAATAATTTTACAAAATATTGGTTAATCAAGATTTGGCAAAATGGCATTAACTGCAACACCGACGAATTGACGGTAGCTTAACGTGTTTAAATCCGTGGATGTCTAACTTCCAGCAACAACGGCTAACGTCGATGCTAACGTTGGGTTAGCTAAGGTTAGCTAGCTACCCTCAGCCTGACGCAGTGGTAAAATAAGCTTAAATATGGGACCGTAGCTTAATTACCATTGGACAAAGACAAACAGAAACTCACCGAAATCTTCTTTATGCGCAAAAACTGTCCGTAAAATAAAAACGAATACCACTGGTTGAAACGTTACAGTCAGGTAGCGTTAGCAGGCAATTCCAGAGAAGAGGAAAGAGTAGACGCAACAACGCATGCGCATTAACGCCGATTCTATGTGGGTCATTACACTTGTGTGGGGTAGACACAAATCACAAACCGTTAAAAACTAAGAAAATATTACTATATATATACTAACCATGGTAACGCTCGTGCTGATTACTAGTATTAAATACAATATGGTTACATTTACCGTCTGCCTATTTAGCTAAATTGATTGCTAACGTCAAACTTTGCAATTAAACCCCCCTGTACAGTTCGTAGTCATTTTGTTTAGTTAACGCTTGAATGAATAGGCTACGCGTAGCCACACATCTCCACAACGCGGTGTCAGCGCTAAAGAGATGAATAGGGAACGTGTTTCACCCCAAACCTTCTGAACAGGGTCAATTTTCTGGTCATGAGAATTAGTTTAACCCATAGACTGTGCATAAAGTATATATCTATTTATAAAGTGCAGTTGTATTCATTTATACAGTGTACGGTTTCATCCTATCTACTGACACACCAAACTGACCCAGAGTGAGTAGGCGAGCATTAAATAATGGGTCAACAAGTCGTTGCTATCTATCATTAAGACACAGGAGGGGGATGTTGTGCTATCGGGTGGTTAGGCTACCCGTCTATGGGATGAAGGGAAGACTTAAATGTTGCGTTACCATTCACCTCGTAAAGCTTGGTTCTTATTCCTACTTGAAAGTTTTGTCATTTCTTTTTTGGCTTGTTTTGGCCAATATTTAACTTGTAGCCCAACGACTGCTATTGTCTACATATACAAACAAATAAAAACATTATTATTTAAAATGCATGACTTTATAAGGTGTGAATGTGAGTGTGAATGGTTGTCTGTCTATATGTGAGCCCTGGATAGACTGGCGACTTATCCAGGGTGTACCCTGCCTTCGCTCAATGACAGCTGGGATCGGCTCCAGCGCCCCGCGACCCTAAAGAGGATAAGCGGTTCGGATAATGGATGGATGGATGGATGGACTTTATAACATGCTATCAGTCCATTCATCCAACATCCATAATGTGTTCGTTAATTTTCCAGAATGTCTATCCTCATTTATAAATCCACTCTCTGGCCCAAAGTTGGATTATATTTAAGGCACAACATTTACAATTGTGGTGTTTGGATGTGAGGTGTATCCTATTATCAAACATGGCTGGTGTTTAGAATAGGCTGTTAAAAGCCTACGTCCAAAAAAAAAGGGGGAAAAAGACACCGCCAAAAAATTCCCGACAACATTTGAAGGCATCACAACCCCCCCCCCCCCCCCGCGCTGGAGGTGATTAAGGGACGCTGGACTAGCCCAGAGACGCCGCTCCAGCCACTCCCTACGCCCGGCGGACCCTCGCACTCTCAAGTCCATCCAGCGCTCCATTCAAAGTGCTGAGGTCCAGATGAGAGCCTCGTCCAGCACAGCAGACACGAGTTAGACTAAAGGCAGCGGCGAAGGGCTTCGGGAGCCACTCCAGTCTCGGAGAACCACCTCTGGGATCCTACTTTTTGTTTGTTTGTTCCTAGAGTGGATTTAGGACGAGAGGGAGCGACTCTTGCAGAGGTAAAGACGCACGTTTTGACGTCCTCTGTTACATGTGCTGGAAATGCAACTGCAGCGGTCGTTTGAGTCGTGTTCGCAGCACTGTTGCAACTTTCTTTTCCCAAGTTAACTTTGTATTGTCTTCGGACCATCTGCTTCCCAATTCATTCATACCTCCTCACTTCGTGCAGGAGGGGGGTTGGGATTTTTTTTCTTTTTTAAATCTTTCTTTTTCTTTGTCTTCTTTGTGTTTGCATTAGTTTGATGATTTAAAAGAAAAAAACGGTAGGACTCGTGTGTCGGAGTTTACATCGCCGTTTGTATCTTTCCAAACCCGAACTAACGCTGATTTGGCAACGTTAATGGAAAGTGCGGTCGCTAATTGCATACATCTGCGGGTTTAAGTGCCATCTTTGTAGCTCGCGAGAGTCGAACTTCGTGCACAGGACAGCAGCAGATGTGTCAACTCTTTAAAAACAAAAAAAAAGAAACTAATTCAAGAGTTGAGTCTTTTTCGGACGGCTCCACATACCGGCGAGATAATCCTCATATCATCACACAAATGAACAATGTGTGAATGTAAGATGGGCGTTTCGTCTGTTGTGCAGGGGGGTTATATGAACACTGTCAACTCTGACCTCACGGTGGGATCACTCAAAGTAAAAATCTTCCTGTTTCATTAAAATCACATCCTTGTATTGTGTGCCCTTATGACCTGTGGATACACTTGGATCCATTTAGAAAGAGAAAAAAAAAAGATCAACGTCAGCTAAACTGACTAAAGGTTTGGTCTGCCCTCCAGTCACCCTTGGGTTTTGAGAGATCTTTAATGCTGCTGCCTGGAATAAATTACTGCTCGGCACGAACTGCATGAATGAAACTATTCACCTCTCTGAGAAACATCCCAAAAGTTCCTTCTTGTCGGAGTTGACCTGCTTTCCTTCTCCCGGGATCCCCTTGTGGGATCCAGCCTGAAACATACACAATCAAATGGAGGAGGGGAATGCCTTCTGGGAAGAAAATCTGTAGGGAAAAAGGCTACATCACTCTACAATATTAGACTATCCTGAGGTTGCATCAGATAATAAAAATAGACCTCCACTTAATCATTATATAATAGGAGAAATGCTGCTGTAAAAGCACCATGGAAGCATTTAATGTTCTCGTACTGTAGAGCAAATCGGATGTGTCAGCATTTTTTAATTGGAAACAGCAACTGTGACGAGTTTTCAAATGTGAGTCGAGGCCTCCAGAACCTGCTGATTGTACTTCAGTCCAAACACAGGTTTTACCTTGACTTTGAGTCTTGCTTTCTTTTTTGTTTTGTAAGCATGAAGCAGTTCAGTCCAAATGATGAGCCCACATTTACAGGATAAACTCATTCATGCTTAAGTTTTGGGCCATAACTGATACAAAACATGAATTCAGTGGAAACGTGACACACACGTTCACATTCTCCTCTCCCTTTAAATGTTTCAGTTTGTTGCTTCCCTTTTTATTTTATTTTTTATGGAAAATTCTTTCTATGCTTGGCACTACTTTTTAAATCCTTCAGTTTTCAACTCGTAATTCCATCGGTGAACCTGAAATTCCCAAGAGGATCAGAGATCTTTTTTTTATTATTATAAAAAGGAGTGTATCTTTTTCTCTTTGTGGTTTTCCACAAATATGTCCCGCCTCTGTTAGCCAGAGTCTCAGTCGGGGAGCCAGATGGGAACTTTATTACCCGCGCTGATCAAACAAACAGTGATGTAAGATGACTGTGAAAGCTAGTGTGTGTGGCGAGCCTTCAGAGTTGCACAGAGTCTCCTGGAAAAAAAAAAAAGTAACAACCTTTCAGCTCAGACTTGGAAGACGTCCGTGAGTGGGGACTGTTGGCTCCTCGAGTAGCGCTCCGCAGCGGGAGCTTGTTGGCTGGCCTGCTTCCAGTTGCATCAGTGTTTTATTATTATTTTCAAGTGCCAAAAGCCTCCTTCATGAACACTGTTGGGTGAGATGCAGTGGTGTGTGTGTGTGTAGAGGAACAAAGTCCCCCGGCCAGTGCCATGGTGATGAATAGTGTTTGCTGTCGTCTGGCTGTGAGTCGTGCGTCTTGTGTTGGCCCTGCATCAACCGGGGTGGACTGGGCCGCTGGCTGGAGCAGCCCCGGCTAAACGAGTACTTTCTGGAGACTCATCCAAAAGTAGTAGTCGCACCTCCAAGTCGGTGCCTCCATCAGCTTTTTGTGATGCACCAGATCCAAAATGAACGTTTTGTTCAAAAGAAATAGTACAAATCACACATTTTCTCCATCACCCGAACACATAACTTTTCCCCCGGTCCCCAATTTTCCACCCATTCAGTTTAATTGTGAAACCCTCCGTGCTGAGTCTCCCCGTGGAGCCGCAGTAATAAACCTGTGCATTTTCATTCAGCTTACTGTTGCGTTGTTAAGTCCACTACAGCTGCTTTCTCCATTCACGTATGGCAAACCAAGCCAGACCAAGTGTTTGACAGCCTGTTCTGCAGACGACGCCGGCGCTGCTAATGCAGCGCAGCCTGGGGAACGTTTGAGTGTAGTGGTGTACTTTAATAACACGGCGGGGGGGGAAAAAAAATGCAAACTTGCAGGGTTCTCCTGCGTGCTTGTATTTGATGGCTAACAGTGGCTCGGCCACTTTAGAGCTGTTACTCGTAAAGTTCAACGGCATGGACCGTAAGGATGAAAGAATATAATGGACTGTCGACCATATTAATTGTACACACTGGAGATTTCATAGGCAGGGTTTTTATATAAAACTCCACCGGCGCTCACCTCCTTTTAAAAGCTGTACAAGTGGACTGTGAGCATAGATATGAGCGTGCTTTATGTTCTGTGGGTAATGGGATTTTTTTTTCTCTCTCCAGGATTTAGACTGTTGCCTGCCATCGTCATTTAGGAGCTGCAAGTGTGTTTAAGCGGGCAAAGTTAACCGCCACCTGTTTCACGATGCAAGTTTAAATTCTTTGTAAAGGATCATAGCCTCCACCTGATGTGTCCATGGTGTGTAAATCACTCCTGGCTTTTACTGTGTGTTTTACTACAAAGGGAAACGCGTATGAGGGTACGATGGGGTATGCACTGCTGACTCATGCAGAAAACATGCAGAAATCTCACATGACGTTAGCAGAACTGGGCCAATTTTGGATTTTCAATCACGTAGGACTCCATTGCTTTTAGTAACAAGCTGATAAAGTGTGTTTTCAGGGCCTTTTCTTTTTTCCCCAAAGCTGACGCAGACTGTTGTTCTTATCGGTCATCTCATTTCAATCAAGGTTTTGTATGCCTGGTGGATTAATTATTGTTTGGTTGTTTGCTCTGTCGTCATTTTGATTACCAGCTGTAGGCTCATGTTTTGCAAATGCGCCAGTCGGCCTGCTGTTTGAACTGTACAGTAAATAAAGCGCAGTGTTTGTTTGGGTTACAGGTTTATGTTTAACCAGGCGGCAGGGTTGTGTGGCATGAAAACACCCCACATTTGAATTGCAAATGGCTTTTGATGGACGGAAATCATCACTGTGGTAGTCATATTGCAAATGGAGCGCCAGTCTGTTTGTGTGCCGCACGCACGCACGCACGCACGCACGCACACACGCACACACACTCACACACACACTCGCACAGATCTCCACCTGGAGCGGTGTTGAGACTCTGGAGTCCAGGTCACTTTCTCAGGCGGCGGCTCGCTCACCGCCCCTCTGTCCTCTCTGTTCTGGCCTTCACGTTTGGCCCAACCCAAATGCCCTGCTGCTGCTCCGTCAGGCCGGGCTTTAATCTCCATCATTGCCAGCAGCCGGTGGTGTTGTGACTCCCCCCCCCCCCCCCCCCCCCCGACGAGGCCAGCCTGATCTGAGGAGGGATTTTTACAGACGGTCACGTTGCACAATGCGTTTTTATTATCATTTGTTTGCACACAGACGCCTCTGTGTTCTCAAACAACCGCTCTCAAGGTAGAATGACGGCGATCGAGTGTCTCTGTGTAGCTCACGCGATGCCCGTTTGCGTTCTCACAGATCGTGATGAAAATGGCCATTTCGAAATTGGTGGGAAAAAAGCTGAGCGGCTTTATTTCTAATCGAGCACATGCACCCCGAGAAGTAACCGCTGGTTTAATGACTCCACTGTTTTTTTTTAGTTTCACAAGTACTTGTGTGTTTTGCATGCATGTGAACGCCTGCACGGTTGTTGACCTTTTGGTTAAGTTACTTTTTTCTCGTCACTAAGGACGGAAGAGGTCACGTGGCCTCAGCATGAGGCCTGTAAATGTATGGACATTTAATGGCGCTTTATTTTTTTCCCCCGTCGCTTGATCTTGCCGGGGGATCTAGGTCAGCGTCGGTCGCAGGAAGCAACGTGAGTCTCACTGTTATTGGTGGTCTGCATCGAAATCCCAGGTCGACCACATGCAATCACTCGCGCCTCTAAAAACGTTAATCTGTTGGAATTATAGATCAAAAATGAAATCCAATGATTTTCATACTGGATGTCATATGTAGGGTCAGAACAGTGACTCAGGCGTGTCCTCCTCCTGACATTCAAGGTGCTCTGGTTGATTTTGCCAGCATGCTGCACATAGCATGGCATCAAGGGGGCGGGGCTGTTTGGTGCCAGCCGCAGGTATTCTGTTTATTTGCCGTTGCTGATGACAGAGCATGACTAATGGCAGAGTTGTCCTAGCAAGCAGTAATTATTTGGTAGTCATATTTAAACTCTGTCCAGATCCATGTTTTTGACTCACAAGGTCAGCATTCAATGTGCCAAACTTAAATGATGCGTAAACCCCCATCTGCCGCACGCTGCCAGGCCGGTTTTGGAGCGCGCACTCCGAAAAGGGAACCTGCATCCAGATGAGAGTATTTGACCATAAGTTTCGCTACATCACCGATTTCACGAGATTTGAGATTAATAGCAGCTAAGCCATGTGATGTTTACCTCCTTAAGCAGGCATCGCAGAGATTTAATCAATCTCTCTGATGCAAAATACATCAGAGAGATTGATAAAGCGGAACACTTCTAATCCAGTTATTTAGTCACTTGAAAAAGTGTCATACAAGGGTCCCTTTTGATTTAGAAGGATACAATGAGTTGGTCAAATTTGTAAAATCATAATAACCTGGATTTCTTTTTGTCTTTCATGTGAACACTTGTTATTAATATTTATTTGTACAAACATAGACGGGCTGTATTCTCATCTCTCCACCACTCGGCAGTGAGGATAATCCCCCGAGTTTAATCAAGGCTGTCAGGTTTTCTCTCATTCCCCCGCCCTCCCCCACCTGGATCCAGTGCAACAGTTAACAGCAGGCAGCAACTGCTATTAATGGGATTGTGTCACTCTCTGCCTAGAAGCCAGTTCCTAGTGGGTTATCAACAGAGGAGCTGAGGCCACGCAGCATCCCGGCTAGTGCAGACAGGCGCAATATGTTGGTGGTCAGACTGGCAAAGCCACTCGGGCCCGTTGTATTCTCCCCTGGGTCATCTGGGGCTTCAGCATCTGTTTTCACGAGGAGTAGGCCTCGTCCTTTAAACTCCTGTTTGTTAATACCAGACTAGACTCTGCACTTTCACTGTAGAATGCTAATGCGCTCACTGTGTCGGTACGTTTGCAGTAGCTGGGCCGCTAACTAACTTTGTAGTATTTGGTTTGAACATTATTGATCGTGGCACATGCATCACCCGATGCTCTGGATGACCGATATTCAAAGAGGGTCAGGCAGTGAGTGTATTTGTGAGTTATATAAATGTTTGTTTTGGAATTCCGACTCTAGGAATCTATTCTATTCAAACTGATGTAATACTACCCGGCAGATAACATATGTTGCGAGATCACAGAGCAGAGGGATTGCCGTTTCATCCCTGCAGAGAATCGGCAACTATGTGAAGAGGAAATGACTTGATTCAAAACACGGCAGACAACCAAATGCAGCTGGTAGACATGAGCAGTCGGGATTGTTTGACACGATCCCATCAGGCAGCCACTTTGCACTATAGTTGGCGGGCCCAAAGGTACAGGCCTTACTGGACGGTTGGTTGACAAGTGATCAAATATTTGTTCCTCTACTTTGTTCTTGCCTCCGAGTCGAGACGGAACTGTTGCATCCCTTTTTTGATAATAAAATATCAATATTTCAACATTCTTCCCACCCTGGTCTCAGCCCACCTTTTTTCAGAGATTTGTTTTCATGCCGAGTGTGAGTGGTTTTGGAACTTGAGTCTTGCCTCCCCACAAAGAGCCTGGCAACTTCTTTATGGTCCAATAACGCTGTGCCCTGCAGGGGGAACCGAAGCCAGGGGAACAGTGAGGTGGAAGTCTACGCAGGGAATCCATTTGTACTTCTACACGAATGTCTTGCGGCTCCGAAGTTGCCGCAGAAAGTTGGTTTGACAGCTGATGGAGGGTTGCGTCTCGGAGATAAAGTGAGGGTTTTGTGCAGAAATGTCGAGTCGTCCCGTTTTTGGCTGTCGGCCAAGATCACATTCTCTATTATCCTCTGATCCAGTGGTGTAATCCCCGAAACACGAACGTCACACGGCACATCTTTGGCTGCATTATTGGATATTTCTGTAATATGAATCCATGCTGAACGTCACATTTCCCCACATTGGGAAAAACGTGTGCGTGTGTATTTTGTACCAGCCGATGTCTGTTTCTGGCACACAAAAAAAAGACAAACTTTACTCTGAGCAGTGAACAATAGATGACTACATGGCCTCATCTAATAGCCTGTTGTGGTCGGCCTGTCACAACAGCAGACATTGGGGTTTGTAGTGCAGCAAAGCCCTGTATCAAGGCCCTGAATGTATCCGAGGCCCCTCTTTTATCTCCAGCCCCATAGCATCGGGATTACTGTCCAAAAGGAGACGGGAGGCAACACTGGACTGAAAACTGCCAGCCCCAGCAGAGTCTTTGTCACGGTGCACTCCCAGCCCAGATCCTTTACTGGCCACAAATATTATATTGCTGCAACAAGCAAGAGGGCTGCCGACAAAACTATGAAGTCGACTGTTTCTTCGATAAGAAGCCCCATAACGGGAGCAGATTCCCGCTGAGCAGGCACCCGGAGGTCAAGGGCATATTTCCTTAGTTATGCAATATCCTACGAGACATTCTCACATGCCACGGAACTGAATAGCCAATCAAAAGGCCCCGCTCCTCCCCGGGAGTCGAACCGCTGCTGTACAAACATGTCCACCCCCGGAGTTTGTTTGCACTGGCTAAGTTTAGGACTGTTTATTTGCTGATCAGAGAATGCCTCTCCAAAAAACGTTGTCAGAGTCCTCCACAATGATGGACAACACGTGTAAAATAATGGCCTAATGGGGGGATACATTCCTCGAGCCTGCGTTTTTCACCAGAACACATGAAGTCCTGCAAATTAGTTATGTGCATTTTATTCTTCATAATTCAAAGCTAATGTTGAAGACATTCTCTCTCTAGCGCCTACCTAGGTACCTCCACATGGTACCTTATTCCCCCCCCCCCCCCCCCCCCCCATTGACAGTAGGTGTGATGCATCTCTTTCTCTGTGTTTCTGTGCAGGCGGCGACACCTGCAGCCAAAATGGAGGTGAAGACGTCACTTCTAGACAACATGATCGGGGTCGGCGACATGGTCCTCCTAGAACCCCTGTCCGAGGACTCATTCATTGCGAACCTGAGGAACCGCTTTGACCACAACGAGATCTACGTAAGTCTACCACGTCCAAGTCATGAAACTGTGTCTCGTTCAGCGCTTCTGCCCGTCCCTGGATACTTGGATACTTTCATGACTCCTTTGTTCTTGGATTCCCTCACTCATTTAAGTCTCGGCCACAGTAACCGACCAATCCCTGAATCGCATCGGTAAAGAATGTAGACGATGCCTCTTTAAATGAGGCATTGCTACCAAAGCTCAGGGACAAGAAGGCCGTCTCCAGAAGAAAACGGGGACGATGAACCATGCTCGCTGCTCTCGACGTCGGCCTCGGTGATTACAGCTCTGCTCTGGTTGCTGTTGGCTCACAGCGCTCCGGGCCCGGGGGATGATGTCACCTCGTATAGCGATGATTGCCTCCGCGGCGCGCTAGATATTCTGCCGCGATGCAGCCCACATCCTGCTGAGGAATGGGAATCGTGTTTTCATATTTCAAATGCCCTCAATTTTCTGTCCTAAACTGTAAGCTCTTGAGCTTTTTATTTCCTGTGGGGTGTTGACCTAAATGTTGGGGGCACTACTGGAAGTATATTTATTTAATAAACGCTGCTCCAAAAGGTGCACAATCTTAGTATTTCAGGTTTTTTGCCCTTTTGGTTTAAAATGTGACATTTTCATGGAAAGGTAAATCATGTCTCCGAGTCTCTATAATGGGAGCTTTTTGGTGGCATAAGCTGCACCTCAAGAGTGATGGCCAGGAAAAGCGCTGAAGCATATACTTATCCAATAAATCTGTGGTGTACAACTCTTGCATGTGAATGTATTTTTCCCCTCGTGAGGTATCATTCCTCACCAATGGTCCCCCACCCCCACCCCAAACTATCATATGACGGCTCTCAGCAGAAGAAACATGGCTTTGTTTTGCAGGGGGACGGCGCATCGTGCATCCCATAACTCTGATGAAACTCAAAGAGAATGAAAATCGTCCTCGTTAACCGATGCCCCGCTACTCGTGTCCGACTCGTCCTCTTTTTCTGAGCAAGAGGAATCGATGACTGTTCCCCTCATGTTTATGTAGTTCCTGAAGCCCACTCTGTTTGAACCATGATTAGCGCTGTGTTGTGCGCCGCATGCTTGGATGTAATGGCCTCTTTTCCTTCGCAGGGCGATCAGTCCCAGTCTCCACATCCTAAATGGATTCTCTAAAAGTGTAACTTGCATCTATACGTCTTTCTATTTTATTGCTGCATTTTCAGCCCCACACGTTTTTGTTTTTGTATTTGCCGCCGTAACCTTAGTTCCTCAAGTCCCAATTTGACTCATGATAAGCAACGGACAATCTTTAAATAAACAGAAGTCATATCTATGCTCAGATTTCTGGATTAGGTGACAAAAGAAATACATTATTAATATATGTAGCTGTTGGGCAAGTGATGAATCATCCAAACATTCTGCTTTGAATCTGAACAAAAATCCATCCCTTTGATGGGAAAGATTGATGGACATTTTATGTTTTTTTTTATTTTTATTATTTCATGTTGTGGCACCCTCGGTTCATAGCTGTTTCTATGATCATGAGCGAATAATAACACGATTTTATGATTGTATATTTAAAAAGATTCATGAAATGTATTATGAAAGCCCCTTGAAATTTGGGATAAAACCTACTACTTTTCGGACACTCTTTGTATTCATGGTTTTCCCTTTACTTATCCTCTGCACTTGAAACCGCCTCTTCTCGCCTCGGGTGGGCTTGTGAACAAGAGGCAGTGGGAGGTCGTGGTGTTGCCACAGGGAAGGCCGTGCTCCCCTCGTCAGAGTGGGTTATGCAACAGCCATTACCATGGAAAGCCAAGCAAATGTTTTAGGATGATGTAAAGTGCTCTCTGTGCTCCGGTTTGAGCGTAGGATGGCTTGTTACATTCGCTTTCACAAATAACACAAGTGTTATCGCTTTAACAGTACCTGTGTGGATGTTACATAAAGGGTGTTATTTTATGTGAGAGATGGGGAAACAGAGAAAGCAATGCTTTTTACATTTGCCGATGTTTGATTAAAAACCCACTGCTGACCTGTTGGATATCTTGCGCTTTAATTACATGTTATGTAATTGGCTAACATGAAATATTTCGACACTATTGAGAGTTGTAGGTATTGCATGATATCTAGGCCTGTTAGGCATCATGGATACTTGAACACATGGACACCGACTAAAACCCGCCTTTAGCACCCGGACCCCTTTGCAGTCTGTTTATTGCCTAGCCCGCAGATTCCACAAACTTCTCCTTGTTTTAAAGTGTCTTCAGTTTCACTTCAGGCACAGCATGCCTCAACAACGCATTAAGAATACCCAGTTCGGGGAATTCCTCCCACCAAGACTTGACTATTAACACCCAAATGGACAGAGGGGTAGAAAAGTAGTTTGACACCAGTCTGTGTACACGTTGATTCACTAACCTTTGCTTCCTCCTTCTGCCTGCAGACTTACATTGGCAGTGTGGTGATCTCCATGAACCCCTACAGGTCCTTGCCCATCTACACTCCAGACAAAGTGGAGGAGTATCGCAACAGGAACTTCTATGAACTTAGTCCACACATGTGAGTCCGCCTCCCCGATCTCCAAGATCTATGTCCATTGTATGTCCTGCTTAAGGCCACTTGGTGTGACAATATTTATTTGCATAGAACTGGTGTGGATGACACTTCAAGGCTTTGCTAGTCTGAATGTTCTGAGCAGGAACCGGCATCTGTCTGAAAATGCAGTGCTTTTTTCTTTTCCCCAAACCTCTGTAAGGATTATCAATTTGGACCCAGTGACTAATGAGGGGGAGGGGCTTGAGATCAGACAGACACTAGCTCTTGCTCAGAGTCAGTCAGGTGCTCTAGCTGGCCATTCAGCACCGTGGCACGCCATCTGTCCGTTGGCAACATTTAGTCAACATTGCTGCGAGGCTGCCAGAATAAAACAAAGCCCGGCACTCGTCAATTAGCCGGCTGCGTCTCTAGGCTGCAGCAGAACCCCCCGGAGACGGCCTGAAAGAGCGAGAGTGCCCTTGTCCCAGAGCAGACGTACTCCCGGCAGACAAAGGCCTGCTGCTTGGCTTTACCTTACAGCCAGCTATACAGAAGTGTCATGACACAGTTTCAAGCTGTTTTGGCCTTTTTTTTTTTTTTTTTTGGCTTCCTTAAATCTTCCTGTGTCTGTCCTTCCTCTTTTCTTGTGTATACTGGTGGGGTTTTTCTCATGGTCAGCTTCTCAGTGCACTGTATTAAATACATGCATCAAGCTTTTAGGAGGCATCCAGAGCTACATGTTGAGGGATGACAGCTGAAAAAGACATTCCCCATCGAAATAAAGAAATCGCTCCTTGCCATGTGCTTCTGCTGGCTTACAGTGGTGTGTGTGTGTGTGTGTGTGTGTGCACGCTCTGGTAAACAAACTGAGCATCTAAATAACTAATGCCTGAAACAAATGTTGCACTGGAAGTGGATGAAGAATGTCCTTTGTCATTTTTTTTCTTCCTGTAAAATCTGCAGATTCCCAACCGATTTAATCTCTTCTCTGAACTGACGATACCAAACGTGTACGTTGCTAGAAGGATACTCCAAGGAATGTTAACAATGCTGCATATAAACAACATTATTATTTGGCAGTGGGCAAGTGCTTTAAAAGAAATGCTCTCTGCTCCTAACTGCATTACCACAAGATCATGTAGATAGATACCAAAGTTTAAAGGCTAAATAGCAGACCATTTGTCAGTCTTTTTAGAATAATTCTCATACCATTGCTGTCTTAAAAATGCAGTGATGAAGGATTTGTAAAATCACTGGTATGGTCCCTTTTTTTTATATTTTTTTATATTGACTAATACATGACCGATGTAATGAATATTGTCAGTTTCAGGAAAATGGGTTTTGTGTTAGACTCGATTACTTCTTTGGTGTCTGTCTGAGCCATTCCCACTCGTCTGGCTTCCACCTTTTTAAAACCGAGACGATGACTAAGCCGCCTGTGAAGCCACAGAGCCAGGTTGAAGGTGTTAAAGCGGAGAGAATAAGATGTATAATGAAAAATGTCTACCATCCATTACTGGATAAAGCAGAACCATAAATGGAAGACGCAACCAGAAAACTGTCTAAACCAGGGGCATGGTGGAATAGAGAGAAGCCTGCAACATCTCTGTTCTCAATGTCTGCATCTTGGATGGATGTCTTGGTTACTGTCAAAAATAAATGCTTTCAATCGACTGAAATGTACATCCGCTCACCATGCTGAAAACCATCTTACCATTAGTCTTTAAGTAAAGACGATTACACCCCGGTTTTAAAAGGTCAGACTCTTGAACGGGCCCTAAAATGACAGTCAAAGGCAGATTGTATCAACATGCTACATAAATTGATCTTAATCCTCCGGTCAGGCCATCTGGACCAAGCTTTGGGCTTTGCATTGATCTTCCTCAAGTCATGTTAAACCCTCAGTCCTGTCAAATGCGTCGGCACAGTTATTCTGACTGTCATGCCATGTTCCTGCAGGATACTTGAGCTTCGGTCACTCTAGTACGTTGCCTTCGCGTCGTCAATCGGCTCCATTATTTATTCTGTCTGGAGCTGCAAGCCGTCTAAATAAAGCTTGAGAAGAGAGATGGCAACTTCCATCTGCTTTAAGTGCAGGAAGCCCCATGACAAGTTTACAGTGTTGGAGGCGGCGCTCCATTTACTCCCACGAAAGATGCTCGGTGGCGCATGACGCAAAAATGGATCTTCCATACCCGTAGAGGAAGCGTAACTCGTTTTTATTGCTTTCCTTTAGACTCCTAACCATACTGTGTTGGTGCTTAACCTTTTTCCATATTGACAATGCACATTGGAGTGTTACTTTCTCTTTAATTTTTTTAAATGCACTCTTATCTGGAAGCAGCTGGACAGCCATGGCTTGGAATACATTTGATGTTGTCATTTGAATGAATTTGACTTGACTGGTATTCAAAGCAGAGCAGAGAGCCGGCACCACTTCAGGGGATTTAAATGTGTGGCGTGTCGGCCCTTAAACACAAGGCAAATTATACTTTTTTTTCCCCATTAGAGATCACTTATGTTTACATTAACTTGGGTACGTTATTTTAAGGCGACAGAACATGTCTTTATTAGAGAATAGCCTTCACCATAGTCGTTTAAGTAACTTAAAAAACTGAAATAAAAAGTACTTTGAGAATCAGCCGCACCTTACCTGTAATATCTTTGTATTGTAGCCTACTTGATTTAGCTGTAGCTCTGCAGTCGTACAATTTTGCAGCAAAAACTGCTATATTTGAACAAGGTCGTATAAAAAAAACAATGCCTGGATATCTGTCGGCATTTTTTTTTCTTTCTTTTTTTTTTTAAACAAGTGCAAAAATCTATTTGATAAATACTAAAAGAAGAGTGTACAATTCCTGGTGCTTCCAAACTTTAAAGAAGTTTGTTTTTCATGACCTTATTCTTTGCCTGGCTGAGGGGCTTTACCACTGCAATGACTGAAGGGATCAGTGTTTGGCTTTAATTAAGGTAGCATCAGGGGGTCCTAGGAGCCTTCCGCTTCCTCTCTCTGCCTCATCAGACGCTTGAACAGTAAAATGTCAGCAGCTCAGAACAGGGTTGCATCAGTCGAGGCCAAAGTAGTTCACAGGGACGTTTGAATTTGTCCCCCGCCCCGAAAGAGGTCGGGTTGTATTTATGGAACCGCATCGACAACTTTATGGGGTTCGGTTATCGCCAGGTGTTGGGCAACTCAAGGTCACACCATTTCACCGCTAGGTTTTCTTTTCCCTGACTTGCGAGGCAATAAAGCAAACTAAATCAATGAATATTAGATGATAACGATGAGCGTATTTATAAACTAATCAAATAAATACAATTGCTTTCTTGAACTAAGTTATGATCTGAACAAAAAGTTAATTGTCACATGATTGTTTGCAGAGATAATCTCCCAGCCTGATGGACGCTTAGGGGGATTATTTTCAGAATGTATTCAAAGAGCAAACAAAGTCTTTATTAATCCTAATGTCAGTATTGTTTCATTTATTGTCTGTTTTTTTTTAGCGTGCAGCTACTGACTGAAGTGATTTCTCACCTTACTGTCACTGCAAAGACTTTTGACAGAACAAATAACAAGCAACAGATAATTGCTCGACCCTTAAGCCCCCTCCAATAACAGTAACGCAGTGTAAATAACACTAGCGTGTTTGTTGGCAAGCCCACTGTCTGGATGAGATGAAAGATTGATGTATCTTAAGGTTATTGGTTAAAGCCGGGGGAACTGTGCCGGAGCAGAACTGATTCTGTCAACCGTGTTACCTTTTCTAATTAATGTCGTTGCATCATCATTGGTTCATTGCTGACGTGTCTGCATCTCCAAGGATGCCTGGTGCACCTTATGCACCTTATGCATGAGCGGTGGTGTCTTTGTGTCTTTTGCACGAGCACAAGTTTGGAACAGCGAGTTTGTGTGTGGTTTGTGTGTGCGTGCATGCAGGTGTTTCTCCATTTCACACCTGCTCTTGTAATCCCTAGACAAACAGAGGTATGTGTTTGTGTGTGTGCCCATCCGCTGAAGGGAGAACTGCAGCTGGTCCCCTATCTCTAAACTTGTTAGCAGACTAATTGCCTGTTAAGTTCCATCTTAATTAGAGTTGGGCCTATTGCAGATATAGCCCGGCTCTTGCCAAGCCGGAGGCCACTAGGGTGCATATCAATCAATTAGGAAAAAGGTGGATGTTTCCATGCAGTTGTTGCGAAGTTTACCAAATGGCATTGTAGAGATTGTGATTCAGGTAAAAAAAAAAAAAAGTTTAAATGAGTTGAGTCATCTCTCATGAAAAACACGACAAAACAAAGACATGAGAATGCATGCACCAGCGCTCCACCGTTTTATAAGCAATAATCTCACTTCCAGAGACAGGGGACGGATGTTTCATACCAAGAATTTTCAGCTGAATGCAAGATTTATTCAAATTACATCATGAAATTGTACCATTCAGTCCCACATTTGTGTAATATTGAAACTTTGATTGAACTGAAATCATAACAAAAGTACCTGGATGGGGAAAAAAAAAAGAAAAGGGAAGCATGTGGCTGTGCATGTCCCTTGAAATGTGAACGAACTCTCCAGCTGGGTTTTTAGAGGACCACTCATGTGTCCGTCGTCTCCTCTGCCGGCCAATTTAGCAAAATGCTCTTTGCCCAGATGAGACGCCTCATAATTAACTGGCAGGTGTTTTCCTCCCCTCGACACAAAGTCGCAGCATTAGAGATGAACTAATCAGTGGCCTTTCTCCACACACAGCAGCATTACAGATGGCCTGGACTCATTTTTTTCTTTTTTTTTTTGCATGTCCCCTGCCGCCCAAGACAGTCACAGATTGAGCGACGTGTGTGTGTGTGTGTGTGGATGGGCAGCTAGCCCCACGTCTCTAGGGTAGGATCGTATTTCCCCCAAGGTTTAATGAGGTATTGAGACCCCTGACGCTCTCTGCGCTCAATCCCTAGTGCCACGAGAGCATTGGTTGCAGGGGGGCATCCCGTCTGGCTAATGGAGCGAGGAGGCCCCGTGCAGGGGTCTTCAGCTGTTATGCACATGGGCTATGAAATCTGCTTTGTTGTAGAGGTTTGACACCAAGCAATAGCATCTTATCTCCCTTAATTATTTTCTTAAGGCATGCAAAATGCTCATGATAACATGCCTTGTAATGATACCACAGTCCATTGGGATTGTAGCTCAGCCTTTTACTCAGTTTGGCAAATGCTTTTGTGCAACTGCTGTATTACTCTGCACAGTAATAAATATGTATCTCCATATATCCACATAGCTCCACAATGAGTATGCCGTTAAAATCCTTTTATTGTCTCAACCGTAAGCTGCTGACCAGGAGCGCACTAAAAGCATTCCCTCTATGCCGCCTCGTCCCGTTTATGTTTGCATTATGACTATTATGGCTTTCTCAACCTTTTTTTTGCATGGACCGGTGCACGTGGCTTTTGCTGTCGTCCCCGTATTTCGCTCCATTAGATCCGTTGTCTGCTTGTGAAGCCCCGCCATCACTTCAGGCTTCTTTGTGTTAAACCGCTGCCTTTTTAATGTGCGACACAAAACTGACAATGAGCCATGTGTGTAAGGATTAATCTTCAAATATGATCAAGAGGCGTAAGATGTTTTTTATATGCAGTATGTTTGATTAAGATAAAAGACCCATGATAACGTAGCGCTGGTAGGGTGGACTTTGGAGCCATTTCCTGCATCACAGCTGTGGTTACCTTTCCAGTGTCGTCAGTTGGAACACTGATCAAAAAGGGAAAAAAGTACAAGTCCCTCTATAATTTTATATAATTTAGTTTTGGCAGCTCACCCAAATCCATTTGCACCCTTGTATTGGTTTTTCCTTCAGAATGTTGGAGTGAAATTCAGTTTTTAAGCTAACAAGTACTGTATTCACCTACATTTCTTGTGGAATAATTGAGTTGATCTTGGCTGTGTGACTGCAGTGGACTCAATCAAAGAAAACTGAGAACACAAGAGGCCCTTAATAAGACACAATAACGGTAGTTATAAGGTCCTGTTTGAAATCCTTGTTTCCTACTGTCAAACAAAACGTGAGCCACGGACACGCACGTCTCCGGGAAGCGCTTCATATCTGTTTCCATCAGTGCATTCTTTTATCCAGCATAACAAGCGCGCCCCACGCGTACACCGACGTGGTCTTACATAAGACTGCTTTCAAACAGGCCTACGTGAATTGCCACACAGAACCTGAGCGTAGGTAGATTTAAGTAGGCACTTGCAGAAATGGCATCTTGACTCAGGTGGGCAGAGTGAGTCCTCTCCAGCTCGTGTGTGTGTCCCACTTCAACTCAAGAATAAAATGCAAACATATTAAAGTGGATGACGCAACCATTCCTAATCCACTGCTGCATTTTTGCATAGAGGCCGCAGGTCTTATCTTATCGTCAAGGACTTTAGGTATTACATAAACATGTTTCCTAATTGCATTTATGAATCTTATCTTTAGATACGACTTTTAGCAAATACAAAACAGTCCTAACTCAAGGATTTCCCCCCAGTTATGAATCCTTGGGTCGATTGGCATAACACTAATATCAAATTCACTCGCCATAGGACGCTGATGCTAGTTGAGAGAAGAGTTTTTAATCATCATTTTTGTTTATTGTCCTTTTAGCTGCTGCGCCATATTGAATTTCTCGTGCTGTGTGAACCAGGTTCCCTTTGTTAGCCCGTCGTAGATGTGACTACTAATCCTAGTGGCAATCATTCATAGTGAGCGGTTATGAATTCCTGTTTTCAAAGATAATGCTCCAACCAGCTGATGGGTTAACGCGATACTGATTACACATTGCCTGCGCTGTCATGTATTGCTTCTGTGAGCACAAGATTTTCTTTTATAGATGTTCTTTTATCTGTGGCTGTCCCAAAACCATTGTGAACTCTCTCTATTCACAGCCAGAACAATGGGTATTAGCTTTTATCTGTGTACACAGCTTGCATAACAACACGTTGGAGGCATACCACAGTGGAGGTAAACGGATGAGACTCACGGCGGTGGAGAACAGTGTTCATGGAACCTGGTATCGTTGACAATATGTTTTTGTTTTTGTTGGTGGCAATCATCAAGGGGCACACATGTTTCCATTTAATTCAGAACTATTTTCTTCATTCAAAAATAAGGTGCATCCTTATTTATGCACCCCGAATGCCCCCAGACAGGGGGCTCTGGGTTTGACCCTCTGAGACTGATTATACCACTAACGCATATATGGCCTTATCCATCTTCACAAGGGTTTTCTGTATATTATAGCTTTTAAAACATTTCAAATAGACCTTGTGAATGAGGATTTAGTATGAGAAAAACTATTTGCAATTTTGGCTGAAAAATGGTTGGGGCGCATGAGGTTAAGAACTGCGACCGAATCCCTTTTTTTTCTCTTTTTCTTTTTTTTAAGGCCTCATCTGTATTTTAATCTGCTTTTTTGTTGTTTTTGTTGTTGCATATGGTCGTACACAGCCGTACTGTAGTTGCAGAGATGTGGACAATGTAGGAACATCAGCATTCGATGGAGCGGCTGCAGCTGGTGCACGGTCACGGTGGGACCGCCTGTGATTGGTCTCATGAAATCAAACAAGCTGTCAAACTGATTAGGAAGTTATTTGTGCAGATTGGGGATTCATCTGAGTGCAGACATTTGGCCGAGACCTCCCACAGGACCCGACTATGAGCCCGAAGGGTCAGGTTGACATGACACAGAGAAACTGTAAACGCTGATGGGGGAACTAATCTGACATCGCAGCTCGGGTTAAGCTCGTGTCAGGTAGTGTCCACTGCCAAGCTAGCTTTCTGCATTGGAGCGTAGGGGATTTCTATTCTAAAAAGTTGCTTAATTGGGGCGGAGGATTATCAATGTTTTCTATTTTTATTTTATAAATGGAATCCAGCTCATCTACTCATTTGAATGTCGCACATGTTGAGGTTATGTTCACTTGCAACATGTAATGGATCACTGAAAGCTTTTTTTTTTTTCACTCAGCTTTTTGTTGGAGGGGGTCTTTATTGCAGCCAAGGCTGCAGCAGGAACCCCCCCCACCCCCACCCCCACCCCCGAGTGAAAACACGGCAATCCCACAATTTTGCCGGCGTTTCTTTTCTGCACGGAAACCAAGCGACTCCGGCACAACACCGCCGCAGTGTGTAATTTAAGGGTGCAACGCTCCGTCTTTTTGGCTCTGGGAAAAGGACCCCCTCAACAATCTCCGTCTGGTCTGTGGCCTCCTCATTGCATGGTGTCACCCACCACTGTGGTGCTGCTGCAGGACCAACATTACACTGTCGGTCAGACCCACAATGACTCCGTCTGTCTGAATGGGGTCTGTGGGTCACATGGTCATCCTATGCAGCCCTTTGCTTCTTTGAAGAGAAGCCAAGTGATCTTGTGCATAAGGCACGACGGTATATTTCGATGCAGTCTTTGTGTGGGTGTGACTGTGTGTGCACTGTGTCGGCGGTGTTGCGATGCCTGTAGGGCTCAAAGGTTACACGTCATTAATTTTTCGTTTAAAAACAACAAATCAAATAGTTATATCATGTAATAGATGAGACGTCATCCACTTTTCAGATGGGTCATAGGTCATCTTCAATAAAAGAAGAAATGTGTTAATATGAGATCAATGCAACTGAAGTTAAACCAATCAGAAATGGTCACTTTAGTGACCGTGACAAGTTGTGTTTTACATTGGCACGTCCGGCTCTCGGAGGCCTTGCAGAGTGGAAGGAGACATGGACGAAGACAGGAAGTCCTCAAACCTGACAGAACCGGAGCTTTAAAACTGGGCTATAAAAATACATCTTGTTCCTCTGTTTCCATCCTCCTGCCTGCAGCTGTGCACATGTGGCCATTTGTGTTTTTTCCTCTTTTAAAAGTGTTTTTCTATATCTTCTAGCCAAAGGCAAAAGGCCTTCATTCATCATGGTTCTCTCAGACAATCTTTAAGCCCCTTAACAACTGATAATTGGAAGACATTTGAATATCTTTTTTTAAATATACATCTTAAATATGCTCCATGCTAAGTCCCTCAAACCCGCTGAAAGAGGCTCAGAAGAGTCTTTGTTTTCAGTTTTACTTTGAGGACGTCTCGCTAACTTACCCAGCATGCCCCTTTCCTAATTTTCCAAGGATCAGACGACTTGAATCTGTGTATTCCCCTGCTGTGGAACACTAAATTGCTGTGCAGTAAATTAAAGCCCTGGGACCCCCTCACCCCCCTTTAGGTTTGATGTATGGGTGGGGGAGTATCAATGAGTAATTTAGCAGAGGTCTCGGGCAACGCTGAGCGAGTGTTGATAAATTAGAGATGCAGTGCTTCACCCTGAGCTTTTAATTAAGAGTTTGAGGTATTCGTTATTGCCGCTTGTAAGTTGCACACTGAGGGTGCTCTTTAGCGATCGTGACCTTGTGTCAGATCTTTTCCTCACCACCTGTTTTATAGCAACACATTGACATATCTAATACACACAGATGGGCCACATCTGTGCGTGTGTGTCACCAGCGACTCCTCCACCTGGTCGTAAAGCATCAGGAAAGTGTTTCTTCCTTGGCTGCTCCACCAGAGCCAGGCGGATTTCCTGTGGCCTCTGGAGGAGCCAGATCACGCTGAGCTCAAAGCCCCCCCCCCCCCCTCCCATGGATACAAACACAGAATAGAAACGTAGCTGGATTTAGCATCAAAGTACTTACTGGAAAAGGAACAAAGTTATACTTTTAAAGGCGTATTTAAATGTGCTGCCTGTCCGTATGAAGACATGGCTCTGAGAGGGAGAGAGAGAAGATTATTATTGTTTGCAAAAGTCCTGTCGTCTCCCAGTAGCTGGCTGGGCTGCGCTCCAGCCCATATATTACAGCTTCATTAGCATCTATGAATAACGCCCACGGAGTACTCCACCCTCTTCAGATTCAGGTCGCGCTGCAGGACCATCGGCTCCTCCTGTGCCCCAGTTACCAGAGGTTGGTTGGAAAAAGAACTGACTCGGCTATTTTCTGCTGCTTACCTCATACCAGTGTGGCTTTGTGTTCACCGCTGCCACGTGCATGTCCAAATTACAGCCTGCAGGCAGATGTGAAGGGGAGGTGCCAAGTGGCACTTATGGTTCAAGGCCCCCCCTCCACGAACACACACACACACACACGGCTACACACACTGATCAGGGAGGCCTTTTGGGATTTTAGTGCCTCACTCGCTGCTTCCTCTGCCTTTTGATGGTGACCTTGGTGCTTCATTGGTTTGAATTCCATGTTTGTGAAGTGGTCCAGCCCGTTGCTATTCATGCTGCTTTCATGGTCCTAATGACAGCACAGTGTTGCAGGGGTGACCATTAATTCCAAATCCGCCCTCTTTTTCTTGCTTTTGAACGTGGGAATAAAAAAATTCAGATTAGTATCTTGTGAGAGGTCTGTGATGGCTAAATGTTCAAAATTCAAACATTTATATAATCTGAATATGCACAATTTTGGGTGCGGCGACTCTTCTCCTGACTCCTTTGCATATTGTGATTATGTGGTGGCCGTGTGTGTGTGTGTAAAGGACCTCCCACTCCTATTTTACAGCCCTCACCCTGCTCTGGTACACTGCCCCGCCCACTGGCCTTCTCCAGGGGCGACATAATTGTGTGATGATTTGCTCGTTGTCAGGATGAGGTCAGGCAAAAGCGGTGTTGTCACAAAGCAGACATCTGCTGCGCTGTGCTGCCCTTTTCAGCGGTGACGTAATGTCCTGTGGCGAGTCTCGTCCACACACACTCTGCGTACAGGAGAGGGCAGGGGCTGGGCCGCGATTACAGATTGTGTGGGTGGGGATTTCTGAGCGAGAGGCTTGTGCCAGACAGAAGAGAAAAAACAGTGGGCTGTACAAATTTACATTTAATGTTCCCTGTAAAGTTCATTTTATATTCAGTATTTCTCACCGGAACAAATCCCAAGTGTGTTGTATGCAGTTCTTTCCTTTATAAACTTTTGCAATGCAGATTTATTTCTCAATTTATTCTCAAAATATTTTGAATCCTGCATCGTTGACATCCATACTAACATTGTTTAGCCGTCTTCTTCCATGCATTTTGCCAGGGCTTGGTTTCTTAGCCAGTGACGGTCAGTTGAATAGTGTGGCGACGTTGCATAATTTTCATGCAATACATATGTATTAATGTTACCGTCCTGTGCAGTTTGCAGGGATGTTTTGCTTTAAAAAAAAAAAAAAAGAAAAGTAATTTCAGAAGCCTGTTATTCCATAGTCATGAAATTACTCAAAGTAATGGTCTTTGGAAGAAGAAAAAAGACTCAAATTTGCTTTTTCTTTTTACTCAAAGGAAGTTATTTCTGCACTCGAGTACCCAATTTCCTGAGTTTGTCGGTGGACGACCCACGCTGGGGGCCGACGAGGGAAGAGCACTGGTTGCCAGGCTGCATGGGCTCTGGGCCCAAACGATGTGCGGCGGTGCAGAACCCTGAGCTCCATTAGAACCCTGAGCTCCATTAGCCCGCCTGAGCTTTAACTTTGTATTGTGGCCTGGAATGCATTCATCTGGCTGTCCATCTCTGAAAACTATCTGTCATGGCTTCTTACGAGCAATCAGCTACTTCTCAAATTGGAGGTCAGTGTTAGTTCAGCGTGTGATTATACGCTCCAAGTTCTGCTCCTAACCGCGCCGACTCCACTGATGCATTTAGTTGCTGTACCCCAAATTAGATTTTTCTTTTTTTCTTCTTCTTTAGACATTAGCTTCTTTTTCCATGTCTCGGTGTATTCGTGTTCTTGGTAACTAGATAATGAATGGCAGAGTGAGGCAGCGCTGCAGTTCAGCGTACAGACTGAAATGCAGCCTGAACATCTCCCTCAGAAATCACTTCGCACCCTTTCAAACCAGATTTTTACCTTGGTGCCGCGCTACATGTTGATATCCGACGAGAGCTTTGCCTCTACAAGCAAATAGGACTTCAGCAACCATGTTCAGAGTTTAACATCCCATTTCAGACCCAGGCGCAACCCATTGTTGGTGTTGTGTTAAAACCCCTGTCAGCATCTGTAAATGTCAGACATTCCTTCCTGCGTTCATGTCTAGCACTCCCATATAAATACTTGATTAATGGTATTCAGACCTGGGAGGCCTGGAGTGCCCCCAGGCCAGGAATTAGACCAAATTAGACACTGGGGAGAGACAATTTTAATGCATTCCTCTAAAATTACCTCAAGCTATATTTACCTTGTACTTGATGTAAAACACCAGACTTAAAAATGTTGATCTAGCTTGATATTTAAAACACTGGGAGAGACTACTATGAAGGTTTAGAAGCCACTAGCTTTGACTCTCATTAAGACATAACGCTCCTGTAGAGATTGCTGATATCAGAGGTGTAGACTCAAGTCACAAATTTGAATAAAGACTAGAATTGAGGAAATGAAAAAAAGACTTGCAGATCAACATTGACTTTAGGACTTCATTAGGACTCGCTACATAAAGTTTAGAACTTAGGACGTCTTTTTGAGACTAGGTAAAAAATTGGAGACTCCAATTTTTCCAACAGCATAAGGCATAATCACAGCTATTACCCATCATGGTCTTTGGAAAACAAAAAACATTCTGAGTAATGCCAAAGTGTGTGTGTGTGTGGGGGGCTAACACTCTGCTGGAAGACGCTCCTCGCAGCACTGTACATGACTGTTTGTTTGCCAAATGAAAGCTGCAAACCTCTTTAGTGTTCCTCCTTTGTGCCGCACAAGTTTAAACGAAACGAGTGTCATTGTGATATGACCCTCTCACCATCCACACCCTTCTCTCTAACCCTAAGGGAACAAATACTACATTGTTCCCCCTTTCCCATTGTATCACTGTCCTGGAATGTCTGACAATAGGTTTCATGTTATAATAGGCACTCTACTTTTATCATTCACTAATCCACCCTGGGTTATTTTACAGTGAGCGATTGTATTAATCCCGCCAGGGCACAAAGCAGATTTCATTTTGTTTTTCATAATAGCGGCCGGAAAGAAATTCCCACGGTAATGTAAACTAATTGTTTTAACTGTCACATACGGAGGAAACGGGCTTCACGGTTCTTGTTTGCATTTGGGTGCAGGCGCTTGAGCAGCATTAGTGTCAGAGTTAAGTTGGGACGAAAGGAGCAGGAAACGGTCAGTATTCCAACGATCAAAGCCAAATCACAAATGTGAACCAGCCGGCTAAATGTGTGTGGCTATTCTACAGATGCGACCTAATTCCCAATAAAGCTGCATGCTATTGATTAGGATGGACGCCATGCGGCCTGGCATCACTGTATTATTATTATTATTATTATTATTATTATTACTCTGAACTTCTTTTACCCCAGTGTCTCTCCCAAAATATCCTGGAAAGTACTTTGAAAATAAGGATGCTGTGTAAGCTGAGGACATGTCATTTTACCATGAACGCTTATGACTTTGTGCCTTTTTGTCTTCCAGCTATGCTTTGGCGGATGAGGCCTACCGTTCACTGAGGGACCAGGACAAGGACCAGTGCATCCTCATCACAGGGGAGAGCGGGGCTGGGAAAACCGGTATGTCGCCAAACGCTCACTCCTTTCAATAGTATGCCTAAATCCTACCTCACCTTCCAGCTGCTGATATCAGTAATGCATTGACGAGTCGGTCTGTATGCCTGTCCTACGATCTTCCGTTCATCCGATTGACTTCCCACTTGGCAGCTGTGTTGTTGAGGACCCCAGGAGGTGCAGTGTAGAGTGCGAGCTCTACGGGACACATTTGTTAGTGTATACATGTACACACTGGCTCGTGTTAAGAGGGAACTCCCAGTAACTGTTACACCGCTGAACGGCATGCTGGGTCACTAGCTCACTATGTGTCGCTCGCTCCAACAGGGTTGGAAATTGGCACCTACCACAGGAGGCGGGTGAATTGGATCAACCCACGAGCCATGGTTAGGGTAACCGGAGGGGGATTTTAACAAACGATTGAACTGCTGTGTGAAAATCGTCCTGATTTAAACGGGGAATTCAGGTTTATCCAAAGACACACACAAACAAAAACCCACTTAAATGATCCAAGAACAGCTAATAAGCTAATGCATCCCAGGAGAGATATAAAAAAAGTATCACCAGGCCTCTCATCTGTTTGGCCCTCTTGTTTGTAGTGCTGAACAAACGTTTGTTGTAAGTGTAGTCAAACCGTGTTTTGTAAAGACAGCTGTAAGATGAGGGTTATGTATAAAGCCACAGTGCAGATTTAGATCAAAAAGCAGCTTCTTGTTAACGTCATGTTGGCACATGAAACGTGACTGACTCTTTGATGGCCTGCATAAGGAGAGGGTGTTAAATGATAGAGGTAGACGAATCAAAGTGCACCAGCGGCTTCCAGATGGTTTCCTGTCTGACACGCTCACGTCTGACCGTGCACCGGACTAGAAATATGGAGTCTGCCGATGTGTTTTTTATTTTAGTTGGTATCATAGCAGTGTGGACATGTTCGGGTCGGGAGAAGTTCTGCATATCTTACAGAAAGCCAAGAGGAAGGAAGTCTCAGTTTATTACTAAAATACACTCCTGTACAGAAAAAGACAGACGGGCATTCCTGCTTTGCTCTTGTTGTCACTCACTGTTTGCTTCACTCTGGAAATGCAGGTGTGCGACAGACTTTGAGTGTCGGAGTAATTTGTAATCGCGGCGTCCATTTGGTTCCAATTTAAAACTGGGGTTTAATGAAGGAGTGGTGAGGAAAAACTATAAAAATTATAGTTAAATCCACATTTTCTTTGTTGGAATATTTACATCAGACCTGAATATTGTACAGCAAAGCTTCCATTAGTCATGGCTCTTTATGCATGTATGGCCGCCCCTTCCTTACCATGATTTTATTTTAATTCCTCGCCCTGCCCTTGTCTCTTTGTGCCCCTGAAGCCAAATCCGTTGCCTGTATTTTTAATGTGACGCATGCAGCGTTATCATTTTCACATTGATCTCTGGCAGGAGCTCATACCTAACAAATGCAACTTTCCCCTGTAGAACGTTGGCAGCAGACATCCGGATCCACCGAGCAGCACGGCCATTTTAACCAGAGCCGCTGTCGACGCTGTGAGATTGTCAGTCACACGCGATAATAATAATCATTTCGGTCGGGTAATGCAGGGATACAACAATAAAACGGAGCCAGTGGAGAGCACAATAAAGTATGACGGATCGTGTTTTTGCACCGGCCTTTATTTGGGTTCTCTCAAGCTCTCATGGATATTAAAAACCCCACTCCCAAGAAGCTGTTCAGCCAAGTCTAGGAGATAAATTTGGATTTCAGTAATCGCATCGGCCTCGGAGCTTTGTGGTGGAATAAGGCCATCAAAAACGTGCATACTCCATCGATATGGGTCGTTGACTTTTATGTCTGTTTCTTGTGCTCCGTCTTGTTGTGGCTCCCGTATGAGCAGGGAGCTGTGACCAACAGCACTATCAGATACCAGCGACGGCGGACAGGAGACATAACATTGTTCTCTTTTTTTTCTTTTTTTTTTCTGCTGCGAGACATGACTGAGGGAGTTTATTTTGCTTCTCTGAGACAGGAAATAAAAATGCAAATATTAAGCAGTGTGTACCTTGTTGCTCGCAGAGCAGGGCCTCTTTTTTTTATTTTCTCCGCGCAAAATGTACGAGCGTGTCTGGAGCTGTTTGTGTGCCGGGCTCATCTTCCGGCGAGCTCTTTTCTATCCCTGCTTGGCACGACGCGCACATCATCGGTTTTAGGTCACTGTCGTCTCACTGGACGGGAGAGGCGATCCAGATGCCAGCCGCCATCTAACGCGGCATGTCACTCGTTTCAGACGAGCACGAGATGCCTTCTGAGCCCTTCGTCTTGTTTTTCATCCAGAAAATAATTTTTGGCAACACGCTGTTCTCGCAAAACTTGCTCTCTCTCTCCCGAGTCTTTCAGATCAGCTTCGGCTCTTACACGAGAGGTGGATGAACGGGGATCATCTCTGTTGATCCGAATAAAGTCACGTTTCTTCAGTGCATCTTCTCGGTTCCCTGTGCAGGTCATTGCAACAGCCGTTAGGCCGTGACCATTATTGCATCAGGTTAGCATCAGTCAAACTAAACAATCGAGGCCTCCTCCTCCTCCCCCGCTCTGTGCCCCAGCCTAATGGCCCACACCCTCCTCTGATGGGTGTCGGGGGGGATGAGGTAAGGGGAATTTGAAAGGGAATGGTGAGATGGGTGGGCAACCTCTCTTGTTTGCTTCTGTTGTGTCCAGCAAAGGCTTTGACCTAATATTTGTTGTGTCTGCATGTGTGTGTGTGTGTGTTCCAGAGGCCAGTAAGCTGGTGATGTCATATGTGGCAGCGGTGTGTGGGAAGGGCCAGGAGGTCAATAAGGTCAAGGAACAGCTGCTGCAGTCCAACCCCGTGCTGGAGGGTGAGTACGTGCCGGTCACACTTGAACTAATCCAAGAGGCTGGATCGAGTCTGGTAATAGGTTGACATCGCTGTCGCATTTCAAAATAAAGCGTATTTTGTTAAAGTTTGAAAAGACATAGTAGTGGCTAGCACTGTCGCCCCACAGCCAGAGGGACCAGGGTTTGGATCCTGGTCTGGGCGGGCCTTCTGAGTGGAGTTTGCATGTTCTCCCCGTGGGTTTTCTCCGGGTTCTCCGGCTTCCTCCAAAAGGACATGCAGATCAGGTTAATTGGACTCTAAATAATGGATGGATGGATGTGCATTTGGAAGTTTTACAACAATCTCTTTTATGCTTTTTTTTTTTTAAACACATAATGACCAGACAAAACTCGCAAAAACTCCTGATTATCAGCTAAGGAACACAATAAGTTATTTATTTATTTATATATATATATATATATATATATATATATATATATATATATATATATATATATATATATATATATATACACACACACACACACTCTGTCTCAATCTCACAGCTCAGTGCAGGCACAGAAACAGCTGTACTTTAATTGGGGGCAGTGGACAGGAAATGCCCATGAATGATGAAGCCGTAGACCCGGGTTGAGTTGCTGCAGAAAAGCCTGCACATGTGCGAGAGTTTAGCTCCCACCAATCTAATTGCCCTCACGCTGAAACAAAGGGAGAGGGGGGCACCGTTAACGCAGTGTGCCATGCGCCACGCTCGCTCTCTGCGGCTCTCGGCTTCGCTTTCTTTCAGAACCTCTATTGGTTTCATTCGTTGTCAACCAACAACAAAAACGCACAATAATCGGCCCGTTTGTCAGCAATCAAGCTGATGCGCTAATAGCGCCGTGATGCATGACACATTAATAGCGTTTTAATGTGGAAATGTGCTCGAAACCAAACTGAGAGGGCTCAGGATTGAAAAATGCTGTTCCAAAAGGCTCATTTATGCACATAATATGAGGCGTAGATGTGCACACATGTTTAGTGATGCATTTCTTTACAATATCTTTTTTTTATGATCACACTCAAGCACTCATATGTGTGTTTAAACATCATGTTTGTTGTTTGTTTATAAGCAGTGGCACATATTGAAGCGCTTTGACTCGAATGTGGTGTGACAGCAAAGTTCAGCCGCTCCTAAGCCTGGAAAGCCGCGGCCCTTTGCCTAATCCACGCAGAATTATGGGGCTTGATCGGTACAAATAGCTTTGACATCCAGGCCCATTTATGATTGGCAGCTAGCTGGAGCGAGGCACCGCGATGAGGATCATTCATATGCTTTGGCATATTTGTTAACGAGCTTTGGCTTGTTTTGATATTATTGGCTATAACGTCATTTTAGATGGATTAGCATGAATTATGCATCGTTTGCAATGTTTTCATCATGTCCCATTATAATTTTCAGCCTTTGGAAATGCCAAAACCGTGAGGAACGACAACTCTTCCAGATTTGTAAGTATACCCTACGGGATTGATGAACAACTAGTGTCCTTTAATTAGTTGGCTTCCAGAATGAGGCCTTATTTGCAGAATAGTATGCACAGTTTGGATGTTTTGTTTCAGACTTTATTCATTCATCGACGTTTTTCTCTTCCTTTCAAAATAAGCCCCCGTCATATTTCTTAATACCCAACTTTTTATGTCCCCCTCAATGTTTCTTATAATTTCTCATTCCTGAAATTGCATCAGTCTGGCTTTCACCCAATTGAACATCTAGTGGATATCGATGGTGTGATACCTTATTTCCCTCTTTCCTACCCGATGGTTTAGGAAAAGTCCGGCAGGCTGATGTTTTTCTGTACACACACGTCCTCAAGTGATTCATCTTAGCATGCGTTTCAAAGCAACAAATCAAAGTCCTTGAAGGGGATGATGTCCCACATCATGTGAAGACATGCAGTGTATTTGATCGGTAACGGCCGGCCATGCACGCGTGAGATATTTCACGAGCACACGATAACTGTGTGACAGCTCGTTACATAAAGCACACAGAACGAGGCCTTCGAAGGCCGACCGGAAACACGGGACTTTTCAGTTTGTCCAAACCTTCAGACGGTCGTCTCTCACTTTAACAATTGCGCACGTTTATGAACTTATTTTGATTCATGAAATCTGATGCCTATCTCGATGGCGGAGTTGGCTTCACAAGAGTGTTTCAGTGTGTAGACGGATCCAGGAGAGAATGAAAGGAGACGGGTGTGTGTTTTCTCGCTATTTGTCTGCCAAAGAGCTCCTTCTCACGCTGTCTGGCTCGTTATGTTCAGGGAGGCCCGATCCAGCAGCATCTGCCTGCTCCGGGTTCCTCCCTGACATGACATTGCATCAGATTACCTATCGCACCACCGCCGGTGTTCATTTTCAGTTTTCTAACCCAAATCTTTATTTAGCTGCAAATTCGTAAAAAAGAAACGAAAGTGAGTTGGTTATCTGAAAACCTCCAGGACATGTGCGCTTGATTTAATTGACTTTTCCAATCACGAATTCAGGTTTTCTTTTCAGTGGAACATGCAAACGCATGCCTGGACTTCGGCATTATAAAGGATTATGCCCCTGATCTGTTTATAGTTAGGTAACCTTGGCATTAACCTCTAGACGAGGACCTCGGGCCTCCCCGCTGGATGCCGTTTCACCAGAGCCCCATCAGTTTATCAGACATATGAATCAAACTGTCGCTTCATTTTGCTGAGTGCAGCAGGCTCATTGGGATAGGCTGGAGTCCGCTCACCAGCAAAGCTTGGCCTGCTCTGAGGACCTGTCTGCTATTAATACATCAGAGCGGGGGAATAAACACACAGGACCCTGTGTTCTAGCGTCCAAGTTTCAGATCTGAGAGAGAGATGGCCTGAAATGCTTTGTTTCAGTCCTCCAGTAGAAGGAATTTGGCATGATGGGGGGGCTTTTCCTTTCCAGTCATTTCATAACCGCTTATGATTGGCAGCTGGTGCTGAGTTTTGGACCCACTGTGTTGAGTGTATATCAAAGTGTAGCTCTACCCTTAGGCGCATGTCTTGTTCTAAATGTTGCTCTCCTCTCCTCAGGGAAAGTACATGGACATTGAGTTTGACTTCAAGGGAGATCCTCTGGGCGGAGTCATCAGCAACTGTGAGTAGTATTGACATGACAGTGTGCGTGCCATATTTAATCACAGTCTTGTGTCACATTGGCTTTTATAATTCGTTGAAACCCGACCCGGATCGAACATGGCGCTCGCCTCCGCCCTCTCGCTTTCGCCCCTCCGCTCTTTCCTCTGTTATATTGCTTCTGTTCACATTGTTGCATCTGCGCCGACTTCTCCGCCAGAGGTCACAGAAACAAAACGAGGAACGGATGGCCGAGACACAAATGAACCACTGTCTGCGGGCTCGAGTTAGTCCAACACAAGGGACTTTCTGTGAAGAAGCGCCACTGACATGTGACTGCTTCAGACGGGGCCGGCTGGCCCGCCAGACAGATGGACGAGGACGCTCTAGCAGAGAAAAGCCTGGATGGATTTCTCTTCCCCTCCCAGCTCATTATTTTCCCCCAGACATTCATCCATCGATTCCCCGGTGCTTCCTACAACTGAGATTAGATGGCTATACTTTCTGAAAACCCGATCGCTTTTAATGACGCAGTGGAAAGAAGTTTTTGGCAGCCGAAGTCAAAACATAACAGGATATTGTTCGCTGCTTTAATGTGTGTTTGCATTTCCCAGTGAGAGGAAACGGAGCAAGTTCAGGATGCGTTACTACAGAAAATGGAAAGAAAGCAATGAAAAGATGACGTGAAAGGTCACTCCGGTTCCTTTAATATTTCAGAGACTCTGCACATGCGTAAATCAAATGCGACCACGTATATTAAAAGCGCTCGACACAAAGCAGAAATGAAGACGTTGGCTCTTCTGTGGTATTGTTCTTATCCCCTCTGCGTCTCTGACCACAGCTCCATATTCCCGCCGCCAGCCACTCGGCCGTGGATGTTGTATGATTGACGCTCTGGCTCTTATATGTGATCCGTGGCCAGCGGGTGCCTCAGATTCCCGTTGAGCCCGACCCACACTGTGTGTGGAGCGCTCTAGTTAGCATATCCTCAGAGTCAGTGCAAAGTGGCCTCCTGTCCTCTCAGCGCCCACAAGCTGGTGACTCAGTGGGTCTAAAGATTGAAAGAAAATAAGAAATATTAACAAAAAGCTGTGGTTAAAATGGCAAAAATCTGTAACAGATATTTGTCTTTCAGTTTAGTCGGCTTGAACGTAAACTCTTAAGTCTCCAAAAATGAGATGTTCTTAACGAGACAAATTAGATGCTATTATCCAGCCAGACTGGCAGTGAAGAGGATCTCAAGCAGCCTCAGATGCAGCGCTCTGCTGTCGGTCTTAAATTAAATCATACTGAGCCTAATGCGGCGAGCATATGACGGCTCCCCTTTTAATCAGCTACTGTTTCACTTGGTCGGGAGCCCGAGAGAAAGGGCTGATGTTTTGAAAGTCTCGAAGCCCTGTGAGCTCCATCCAGATGCTGGGCATCCTTTGCACTTCCTATAGCGGGTCAGCCCCCTTATTTACCATACAAGGACACCTCAGCGAATCACCACAGAAACCTTTCCTGCGAGGGCTATTATCTGGAAATGATGTGTCATCGTTTCCTTTGTGTTGTCCTGTCCTCTTTAAGATCTGCTGGAGAAGTCCCGTGTGGTGAAACAGCCACGAGGAGAGAGGAACTTCCACGTCTTTTATCAGCTCTTGTCTGGGGCCTCCGATGACACACTCAGTAAGTCCTGAAAACACTGGAATGCATCTTTTTTCTTTTTTAAGTGTAAGATGAAGTCAAACTTAACTTGAAGATTAAAGTGCTCTCGGAGCTGAGAGAAATACTCAAATGCTTCTTATCGGCCCAAACCACAAACTGGGGTTGTGAAATATTCAGCCTGATCGCCTAGAATAACTTCTGGTCTCAGAATACACTCACATCTGCTCACAGGAACTAATGAGTCAGACTTCTCAGTAGCTAGCGGAGCAGTCTTTTCCAAAGGAAACGATATACTCGTTGCCATTGTGGGGTCTTCTGTTGCTTGTTTTCCTTAAGGTGTCCTACACCATAGCTAACATGAGCATGGAGTTCCTTATTTGTATTTCTTTTTTTTTTTAGCTGTCATCTGGAAGCACCAGCACGCCACTGCTTATGTTAAAGTCGTGCATACATATTTCCCAGCGGCATTGCAGCGCCACACAACACATGGCTGATGCATTAATGACCCGACCTTCCTGCCCGGCAAACGGCACAGAGAACAAAGGCTCGCCGTGAAACCTGTTCCCTGTATTTGCTTTTCAGAGGCCATTGTTTTATGTCCGGAACGCAGCAGAACAAAATAAGCATCATTGACTCCGGAGCACACGCACATCAGAGGGGCCTGATTCAGCTGTAGTTAATGCTGCCGCTAATGAAATCCGACACATGCACCCACCAGAGGAATAGATTTCTTTGCTACTAAACAGGGGGGCTTTTAAGAAAGCCATTTGATCTTCCATAATGGTGTTCACAGCCGTGACTCCAAGAGCATTCCCTGTGTAGGAATTGTGTTTGCAGTGGGTTGGACTAATGTGTATCAAGAGCATGGGTGTCACATTTGAACCTTTTGAACCTCAAAGTGATTTTCTTTTTCCACGGTCCATGAAAAAAAGCGTGTAAAAATTATATATATATATATATATTATATATATATATATTATATTTTTTTTCATTCAGAAAAGTAGCAATTAACCTCACGCTAATAGCTCCCAGCTATTGGCGTAATGTTAATTTAATGTAAATAATAGTTAAATTGCCTTTTAGCCAAGCGGTTTTAAACAAATGTAGTTTGAATAGCAACCGCATGTGTTTCGTGTCACAGAGAAGCTGAAGCTGGATCGGGACTTCAGCAAGTACAACTACCTGAGCCTGGACTCCGCTGCGGTCGCCGGGCTGGATGATGCGGCCAACTTCCGGACAGTCAAAGTGAGTAGTGCATCCACATATTTCTCTGAATGATATTGCACTTTATCCTCATTCGGAGTCTTTAAATATATAAGTATTGGCCTAAATAACAGCTGGTGGAAATGATCTCGCTTTTCTGAAAGAGAAGGAAAAAAAAACAATGATCACAAACAGTTCTCTAAACCCTAAATGTGCTCAAACAAGAACACCCATCACAGGCGTCATGCCGAGATAATCAAAACCCTGTACAGAGGGTAGAGGCAGTGATTGTCTGTTTGTAAACTAGTATCTATTTATCATTCATACCGGTAGATTATAAAAGTCCATCCTCTACAACGCACTCCTCTCCCACAGTGAACTTTGAACTGAACTTGAAAGTCAACTAAAACATGAACTACTAGTGCGACATTGATTAAACACAGACAATTCCATGTCCAGCCTTTTTTAAATAAGTGGTAAATAGTTTAACTATTTTCGGGGAAGAAAAACCCCCACATGAGACGAGGCAGCTGCTTCCTTATATTTGAATACGTTTGTGCACTCGCTTTCAATATCTCACCCGCATGCTCGCCGCCGGCGACCCGGGCTGTAGGATGTTGTGTCTATGAGAGGCTCTTGCTGCTGGCCTCCATTGTTTCCAGTCCTGCTCCAGCACGGGGCTTAGCTGCTGCACGAGCCTCTGCAGGCCGCGCTGTCACATTCGACTTGACTGGTTTCCCTGCGTTTCACATCCTGCTTCTCATCCCCTCTCGCATGGAGTTTTCCCAGTATTCCCCATGCAGCTGCGTTTCACCACCGGAAACACAAGGGGACATTCCCACTAAACAATGGTTGTGTAGCCAACGACGGCCAAACTCATCAGCATTAAGTTCAATGTTTGCTTTACTATTGAGCTCTGGACCATAGTTAATGTTCCACATCCAGTGGTGGGAAGTAACAGAGTACATTTACTCAAGTTCTGTACCATTGTGAGGGACTTTTCCTTGAGTATTTCCACATTTTGCTACTTTACACTAACTGAAATACATCTGAGGGTACATCTCAGTACTTTCCACTTCACTACATTTAGATTCAGACTAAAAATACAAAATATACTCAACAAACCACAACAATGATAGATGGAATATAATAAACATTATTCTGAAGTGGGCCACTCTGCATAATGTATACTTTTACTTCTGATACTTACATCATTTGTTGCCGATCATTTTTGTACTTTCCGACGTTTTACTAGTAGTATTTCTACACTGCAGTACTCCTACTCTTATTTCAGTAACAGAGCAGAGTACTTCTTCCTCCACTGACCTCAGCCAACAAGGTGTGTGTGTGTGTGTGTGTGTGTGTGTGTGTGTGTGTGTGTGTGTGTGTGTGTGTGTGTGTGTGTGTGTGTGTGTGTGTGTGTGTGTGTGTGTGTGTGTGTGTGTGTGTGTGTGTGTGTGTGTGTGTGTGTGTGTGTGTGTGTGTGTGTGTGTGTGTGTGTGTGTGTGTGTGTGTGTGTGTGTGTGTGTGTGTGTGTGTGTGTGTGTGTGTGTGTGTGTGTGTGTGTGTGTGTGTGTGTGTGTGTGTGTGTGTGTGTGTGTGTGTGTGTGTGTGTGTGTGTGTGTGTGTGTGTGTGTGTGTGTGTGTGTGTGTGTGTGTGTGTGTGTGTGTGTGATTTGCAGTTCTTAATAGGGAGATGATACGTTTCATAAGTCTTTGCTTGTCTCCTCTTTTCTTGCCACACATGAATTATGTAAATCAAATGGACTCTTGGCCCGGAGTTCCTCAAAATAGAGACCTCAGTCAGAAGGGACTGTTCTCTTGAAGTAGAGATTGAAAGAACGTGGCGCTCTGGTTGACTTGGATTATTGGCGAGTGCAGCTCTGCCTTATTCAAATCCTTTTTTTTCTTATCCGACTATTGCAATTCATTATCGTGACATATTTTTGGCTGCAGGCTGCAATAATAACGCGTGTGTCTATGACTGTGCAAACACACCTGTTCTGTGAGGCTCTGTCATTACAATGCATTTATAGCTTAGTTCCCCTTTGCAGCCCTGTGTCCATGCGTCTTCATTAGGTTCAACATCAGCTGATCTGTGACTCCATTCTTCTTTTCTTTTTTTTTTTTTTTGTCCCAGAATGCCATGCAGATTGTGGGCTTCATGGAGGACGAGGTGCAGTCGGTGCTGGAGCTGGTGGCGGCCGTGTTGAAGCTCGGCAACATCGAGTTCAAGCCGGAGTCGCGCTGTAACGGCTCGGATGAGAGCCGCATTAAAGACAAGAACGGTTTTAATGATTTGGCAGCAGGATGTAGTCGAGAATAACTAATGTTCAGATGCATATCAGACAAGTTGAATAATTGCATTAATTTGATCATTTTATTTTAAATCTGATGATTTATTGCAAATATTTTTGACATTTGAACCTTTTGACCATCATGGCCTCCTGATGTCGGGCCACTGCCCCCTATTGGCTGCTTTGGTCTCTTCCTCAGTCGCCCTCCACCTATTGCATCTTTGTGTTTTAGGATATGTATGTATGTCATGGAGGTAAATATAAATTTCCCTCCATGACAGTGGCCTTCATCTTCGTGCCACTTTTTGTCTTTTTTTTTCATATGAATCACAATGCTTGCATTCATATGCTCCCATTTTCAAAGTTACTTTTTAGTAGTCTATCTCCAACCGCATGATTATTGTGTCATCAGAGCCATAATCATGTAGTCCAAAGTTGTTTTTGTGGTGTTCTAAATCTCTAAAACAAGCTGGATAAACACGTTTTGATTGGCCAGCTTTATGTTTAGCTGTAACATAAAATATAGAGTAATCTTATTTTCATTCTTTTTTTTTTTTTCTTATTGAAGATTTGAAGGAGATGTGCGAGCTACTGGGAATCGAACAGTCGGTGCTGGAAAGAGCGTTCAGCTACCGCACAGTGGAGGCGAAGCTGGAGAAAGTGTCCACTACCCTGAATGTGGCCCAGGTCAGAGCGGAAGTTACAAATCTACCTTGCACCAGTTATGACAATGTGCATTTGTCCTATTTGAATTGAGACACACACACACACACACACACACACACACACACACACACACACACACACACACACACTGGGCTCACTTGCTCCTATGGCTGCCGACTCCCATCCATCTCAATGCAACATGAAAACCTCTCCATCATAGATGAGCCTTATTCCTCCTGGAAATTCAAATGTAGGTCACATTGAAGAGGTCGGCGCGCTCACTCGGACTTCTCATGTGACGACGGCGTTTCAAACGTAGGATAGGAGAGGCGTCAGAGAATCCACCTGACCTCAGAATAATACAATTTAAATTCAATTTATTTTGTACAGCCCAAAATTACAATTTTGCCTCAGAGGGCTTTACAATCTGGACGCATGATGTTGCCCCTCATTTTAGTTTAGCTCAGTTTAGTCTTAATGACTTTTTTTATTCAAAACTGTTGACCTGTTGGGGAAAAAGCCTGTAGGATGTTTTTGTGTTATGCAAAGATGGCGTGAAACTGAATTTGCATTTTCCTCCCCGGTCCATTTACAGGCCTACTATGCCCGAGACGCACTTGCCAAAAATCTCTACAGTCGGCTGTTTAGCTGGCTAGTTACCAGGATCAACGAAAGCATTAAAGTAAGTAAAAACATGTCCTTTTTTGTACTTTGTCAGTATGATTTTTATCGTCTTGTTTTTTGTTCTTCACTATTTTTCCTGCTGCGTTAAACTGGCAGTGCATCCCTTCATAATGTGTTTCTAATATTGACAATATTGTCTCCCCGCAGGCACAAACCAAAGCTCGGCACAAGGTCATGGGTGTGCTTGACATCTATGGCTTTGAGATTTTTGAGGTAAGACAAAAAGGCAGATCAAACGCACTCTCCTTGTTCTAAGCCACCCAAACATTTTATTGCATTCAAAAGGGGTTTAGCCCCGGGCTGTTTTTGGTACCTGCGAGGAGCTTATCAATAAGAACTGAAGGCTGCTAAAAACCACACTCGCATCAGATTACTTCAGCTTTATCGCTCCCAGGGGTGAAATTATTCATTGTGGCATCGTGAGATCAACACTAAAATCCGCATTTCGCAGTAGAAAAATGGCAACATTAAGGAACACAGGAACCGCACAACACATCTCACACACACACACACACGGTCAACAGCGTGACACCGTAAACCGTGTCTTTGATACTTCAGCCACATTGCATAGTACAGCGATAGATGTGGGTTATATGGTTGCATCATGTCACTTACAGAGGGATGCATGTGCATGCAAACACGAGGCAGAGTGCACATATGGAATAAACGTTGTTCATGTGCTTGATGCCTTCAGCCCCACCCCCCCACCCCCATATGTTCATGTCTCATTCATATCCCTGCCTGTTCACCCCACTCACTCTCAAGTCATCCCTCTCCTCTCACTCTCGTGTTGGTCACCAGGATGGCGTAAGTAAACACCTGCACCGGCCGGTTTGCTGTGCCCGTGTGCATGCTGTGATCTAAACCACTTAATTCCGCTCCTCGTTAGAGGAGGTTCGGGGCTCCCGGGGTGCAGCGTAGCCACATGACTGAAGCGACGCAGAAGAAGCCGCGGCCCCGTTTGAATCGTGACTTGACACTCGGTTGCCGGTCTATTAGCGACACCCGGCTGAAACTGATGCAGTGTAACACCGCAGCCCTGCAATAAACGCTACATTCATAAAAGTTGCTGTAAAATGTGGTGCTGATGCCAGTTTATAGTCGTTTTGGAGGCTGCATTATGTTGAATTGTATTGCATTAAACTAAGAAGGGTTTGTAATAAAATAAACTAACATTTATATCAATAATGGTAGACTAAATTCAGTTTTATAACAATGTATTCCTTGCAGGGCTGTTATATTAGACTGCAATAGTTTCCAAGAGTTAAATGCAAAGATTGCTACCAGTTGTCGTGTTCATACGGCAACTAGGAACCGACAGGCCGCTAGCTTAGCTTAGCTTAGCTTAGCATAAAGACTGAAAACAGGGGGCCTGGCTGTGTCTGAAGGTAATAACATCCATCTGCAGCACTGAAGCTCATTTAATATGTTCAAAATAACTGCACCCAGATAAAAAATAGTCTGGCACATGTCGTTCTTACTTTTTTGGGGGTCTTTTTAACATTTGAGCAAATCCAGGCTAGCTAGTTTTACTTGAAATCTGATTTTATGCTCCTAAAATAAGTCTCATAACTGTAGCTTCATATTTACTGTACAGAAATCTATAATGGCATATTCCTTGAACGGATACATATTAGACTGAAGTGGTAATTAATATACAAATTATTTTGAGAAAGGCGTCAATTCACTGTCAGCCTGAGGGCAAATTCCCGATCATGAACGACTGCCATACAATAAAGAGAAAAGTAGAAGAGAGTAGAAATGTCATTTTGGCCCGTCCTCGCCGTAAGCATGTCCTTTCCCCCATCTGTAAATGTTGTTGATTTTAACTTGATTTCCCCTGCTTTTGGGGCAAGTGAATCAACACCTGAGTTACTGTGACCGTTAACTTTAGGCATGGTTTAAAGATGGTGGCTTCCTCAAGCTGCTTTAAAGCGCTTGTCATCAAACGGCTCAGTTTCAGCTGAAATATTTGTCGAATTTCAGTCTGGTGTCTGCTGCCGCTCGGGTGTAGACATGCTGTGAAGTGGGTGTGTGTGTGTGTGTGTGTGTGTGTGTGTGCGTGTGTGTGTGTGTGTGTGTGTGTTTATTAAGGGTGAAGACAGCCTTTAGGTTTCTCAGTAAAAGGAAACGAAGTCTTAACTTCAGTCACTGATCTCCTTGAGGCGACGCGTTTCGTTTCCTGGTCGCTGAGAAACCCTGGCTTTGTCCTTCACTCTCTCGCTGAGACTAAACACGCCGCTCTAACCACTGCTGTGTCCTTAGCAAATGAATGTTAACCTAACCCAGCAGCAAATAGGGCCGTCTGCCAAGAAGCATGACTGACCGTGGTCATAATTGACATCAATAATAATTGGGAAAGACTCCGTCAATGTTTAATGAAGTCTGTGACAATTCACAGGAACTCGTTCTGAAAAAGGTTTCTGGTCTTAAAGTACACCGGCCAGATTGCCTGGTATCAGCTGTTCAATGTCCAGATTGATTACATGTGTTAAGTGATGGTTGTTAAAGTGGAGAGAGAGTGAGTAAGCTGCAGTTTGTTCAGGCCGATTATTGCAGGTATTATCAGATGTACTGCTTTTTAAGTTTTAGAGTCCGTCTCCACAGCTCATTAAATGGCCTTTTAAACTGGATGTAACGTTGCATGGCCTGTTTAAACAGTCAGAAGTCAGTTTGCAGGTTTTGAAAATGTATTTCTCAAATTGACTAAATCGTATCTTTATAGTTGAGCTATAATTCCAGGAACTTTCTTGTGTAAATGTGTTTAAAAGCTCCTGTAAGGTTCCCTTTGGTGTTGGTTACAACCATCCCCCTTTAATAAAAACACGGCAGGAAATTGATGGAAACAGCAAAAGTTGGCAGAGATGTGGCCATGCTTATGGATGTTTGCAGAGAGGAAATAATGCACTTCAAGCTTTGAGAAATAAGAACATGAAGCGTTGGTAGCAGCGGAAACGACAGGAAGCAAGCTCCCCCGTTTAATAGCTTTTGAAATTGAACAGATATGGAAAAGTTCCACTTTTCCCTTTTTTTTTTGCAGTAAAAAAAGAAGCTATTTCAGTGACAACAAGCGAACGGCCACCGCCATTATTCCACATGTCGACCGAGGCCTGAACTGATTGTTGTTTTTTTTTCTGCTGCTGCTGCTCCCTCAGGAAAACAGCTTTGAGCAGTTCATCATCAACTACTGCAACGAGAAGCTGCAGCAGATCTTCATCGAGCTGACGCTGCGGGAGGAGCAGGAGGAGTACATCAGAGAGGTGCGTTGTGTGTGTGTGTGTGTGTGTGTGTGTGTGTGTGTGTGTGTGTGTGTGTGTGTGTGTGTGTGTGTGTGTGTGTGTGTGTGTGTGTGTGTGTGTGTGTGTGTGTGTGTGTGTGTGTGTGTGTGTGTGTGTGTGTGTGTGTGTGTGTGTGTGTGTGTGTGTGTGTGTGTGTGTGTGTGTGTGTGTGTGTGTGTGTGTGTGTGTGTGTGTGTGTGTGTGTGTGTGTGTGTGTGTGTGTGTGTGTGTGTGTGTGTGTGTGTGTGTGTGTGTGTGGGGTATGAGTAAACGCGAGTACACACAGTGGACACATGGATAAATTACCCATCAAGCCCAGCCTGTAGCCCTGCAAACACTCTCTCTCACCTGCAACTGTACATCTATACCCTTCAACATGTCCGCAGCACTCATGTTGTTGAGTCGACGGTTCATCATCGCAGCACGAGTCCAACCCGGTGGCGTCACTCATCTGTTAAACCTCTAAAATCTGTATTCTTGCCCTCGACCCGAAGACATCTCTACTTCATTAACGTCCTCCACCCCGTCTCTGTCGTCCATCACACTCTTTGAGTTTGTTCTCTCCCCCCCGTCTCCCCTCTGTGGAGTTGCGAGGACGGAAGTGATCCCTCACTCCAGCGAGAGTAAACACTCTCCGTTGTGGCCCTTTAAGTTTGCTTTCAGAGCCCTGTGTCTGAGTGCTGCAGTGGTGACCCCCACACCCCTTCCCCACTAACACCAGCACCAATGATATTCCACTCCTGACCTCTAGCCAGCGTGCTGCATGGGAAAATACCACGGGGCTGGAGAAAGGAGGGAGGACCCCATAAGCCACGCCTTATTTGCGCTCCAATATCTGTCACTTTGCTTCCATCAACCGACGCTATGTTTTCAACCCATTACCAGCGATGAATGCGATGTCGGTGATGTGTTGTTTTTTAAGGACAGTGGCCTGTTTTCAAGGGTGCGATGGAGAATGTTTTCCCTTTCGCTCTCCAGAAAGGCTTCCTGCTCTGTCTCAGATGATGGGAAGAGACGGAGCAGAGGAGAAGGCCTGGATTATAACAATCCGGCAAAGACAAATATGGCTATGAAGATGGATGCACCAACATTTAGACTAATTTGATTATTTTTAAAAACGGCACTAAATGTAATGATCAGAGATTGTTTAAATCAGGAATGATAAATGTAACTTTAAAGGCGGCTAGTCCGTTTAGTGTTTCCGGGACATTCGTTCTCATTAGTCCCAAATGCCCCGAGTAAGTGCTCGAGATATTAATGTGTCTAGACTGAGTACAACCTCGCTGCAGAACTATGTAAAACATATGGTTTTGGGAGTGGAGTTGGAGACTTGTTTGAGATTTACACATTGCAAGGTTCTGTGTTCATCCAGCCCATGGAGGGGACTGGATTTTATTTTTATTTTTTTCAATAGGTTCACATTATATGCATCATTTGTCATATAAATTGTCTATGTTGTACATCTGTTGAGTGCCTGTCCTAGAAGGATCCCTCAGTTGCGCTACCTGAGGTTACCTCCATTTCTTTCCCCATGAAAGGTTTTCCCTTATCCACTGAGGGTCCAAGGACAGGGAATGTCATATGCTGTACAGATTGTAATGCCCCCTCAGCCAAATGTGTGACATTGTCTGGATTGTCCCAAACGGAGACCAACTAAATATATGCATGGAAATTGGCGGCACTGAACAACCGTGGTTGTGATTGCCATCAGCTGGGGCTACTTCATCAGCTATGTTTAGCATCACAGCGGCATCAGTTCTGTACTTGTTGAGGGCCGCTGTGAAATCAGTGTTGATGAGGCGACTGGGCTTCAGGTACTTGACCAGGTGCTTCGTGTTGCAGCAGACTCATCAACCACTCAATTCTTTGAGAGTCTGACGGGGAAAAGATGTCTCGTTAGCTCGAGATGGAAAAGTTGACCCTTTTTTATTTCTTTTGTTGCAGGGCATCGAGTGGACCAACATTGAATATTTCAACAACGCTGTTATCTGCGACCTCATTGAGAATGTAAGTCACTCTCCCAGATATTGGAGAAGCAGTTCAGTTCTTCAAGTGTTTTGCAGACAACAAAAAAACAACAGCTAGAGACCAGTGGCGAGGAATCACATGAGTATTGAACACAACCTTTTTTTTCTTCTTCTATTGCCGTGTCCAGCACCAAAGTGGCATCTTGGCCATGTTGGACGAGGAGTGCCTGAGGCCGGGGACGGTCACCGACGAGACCTTCCTGGACAAACTGAACACCATCTGCGCTGAGCACCAGCACTTTGAGAGTCGCCTCAGCAAGAACTCAAAGTTCATCACGGACCACAGCCTGCCGCACAATTGCTTCCGCATTCAGCACTACGCCGGCAAGGTACTGGAGCAATAGTCTGTACAGAACGATAAGGGATTACGAGATGTTTGTTGAGCGATGGCGTCGTAAAGGGAATGCAGATATAGGTGACCATATAATCAGTTTATGCATCTCATCAAACAATGAAATTATTGATGGGAACTCTGTAGTCTTGAAAACTGGAATGTATTACAAAGGAAATATGTTTTGTTCCGTTGTGCTTCCATGATGAGGAGGAAATGTGTTTAGTCACGTCTGTCCTCCCGGCTCTTATCAAGGTGCTGTACCGCGCCGAGGGCTTTGTAGACAAGAACAACGACCTGTTATACCGGGACCTGTCGCAGGCCATGTACAAGGCCAACCACAGCCTCATCAAACAGCTGTTCCCCGAGGGCAACCCAGCCAAAGTCAACCTGAAGAGGCCCCCGACTGCTGGGTTCCAGTTCAAAGCGTCAGTGGGGACGCTGATGAGGAACCTGCAGACCAAGAACCCAAACTACATCCGGTAAAGTCCATTCCTGCCAGTCAACGATGATTGTGAGATTCGCAGTATTGGGCCGTATTGTAACTCTCTCGTTGCCTCCTAGGTGCATCAAGCCCAATGACAAGAAGGCCTCCCACATCTTCACCGACTCCCTGGTCTGCCATCAGGTGCGCTACCTGGGCCTCATGGAGAACGTCCGCGTGAGGAGGGCGGGCTACGCCTTCCGCCAGGCCTACGAGCCGTGCCTGGAGCGCTACAAAATGCTCTGCAAACGGACCTGGCCCCACTGGAGAGGGCCTGCCAGGTAACGCTTGTGTTCATTTCCGAAGCGGCGGCTTAATTGCTTGGGCAGCTGAGGGAGGCAGAGGGACCGGGGTCTTGTCACTGGAAGGTCGCCAAAACAAATCACTCCTGTGGGTCTCTGTGAGAAAATGCGAGTGTGGAAACTGAGGAACGCTCATAGGTATCTTTAACTAAGGCTCTGAGCCTCAGACGGCTCCCGGTGGAGGCACTGTGACCAGCGCTAATAGACTGCAGTTTGAGTGGTCAGCTCCCAGGTGTGAGTGTGTGGAGCTGTGTGAATGTGAAACAGGTCATTGCTGGAAAAGGGCTCAGATGGCTTTCCTGGATAAATAAATGTTCAAAGGAGGGGGGTAATAATCAGCTGAACTGTTTACTAAACACTCTGACACACAGTATATTGAAAGAAATATATGAATCAAGTAGTATTAGATTACACTGTCCTTTTTCAGGGAAAGGTTATTTTACTACGTTTTATATGCTAATGTGTTTGCTTTTCTTGTGACTGAACTTATTAGGTACAGTTCTCACATACACAGTTTCAGGTATTTGCACGCACCACACAATAACTCAGCTTGACGTCCTCTGAGACAGCCACTAGCAACAGTGCTGCCACATACTGCGCCAATTGTTCAGCAGAAATGAACCATTCCCTCTCTGAACCACAACATGTTGAGGCATAGCTTCCTCTATCTGTCTCCTCTGGTCCAAATCAGCCAGACTTGTTTGTTGCATCCTCTGTGCCGGTAAAAGCACTGATTCCTATCTGCTGTACCACACACTGGTATGTTGTTGTTCAGCCATACCTCAGTGCTACGTGCGGTTTCTTTATCCCCCCTCCCTCCACATGTTGTGCTGGATTTGTTTCTCTTTTAATCATTATTTTTCCTCTTTCTCAAACTCTACAACACTGCTGTTTTCTCTTGTGTAAAGAATACAATCTTCCCACTTCTTCTACACAGTTGCTCTTATGTTGTTCATGGCCCCCTCGGATGTCGAGTATGCTTTGGATGACCCATCTGACCCTTCTGACTTCTCCATAGGGAAGGAGTGGAGGTGCTGATGGCCAACGTCCAGGTCCCGGCCGAAGAGTTCTCCTACGGCCGCTCCAAGATCTTCATCAGGAACCCACGATCGGTAGAAAACAGACATTAAGCAGCCCTGCGTCCCTTAAATATGTTTGGTGGCTAATTTTGGCATCTGCTGTGTACTCGGGTAGATCCGGCTGTGACTGTCTAATGGCTGAATGCATCATGCTCAGCTGCCCTGTTTTCTCACAGTAAGATGTTTGTAAAGCAGGGTGAGCTGCTCTCTGAGCCCCCACTTCAGCAATTAGCCTGTAACTACCAGAAGAAAAGAAAAAAAAAGCCACATGGTTTCACTTAGCCCACCCATCTAACATGGGAAATGAGCTTCTTTACTGAGCGCTTGTAGGCTCTCTAACAGCTCAAGCCTGCAGCGTTTGAATGGACTTTCTCTCCACCCGGTGAAAAGACCAACAAAGCTTGGAATAACATGATCTCATTGTGAGAGAATTATCTATTTTTTCTTTTACAATTGACTTTTCTATCTGATCAACTTATCTCCCTCATATCTGCAGCTGTGAAATCACTTCACTGGGTCTAGTTTAGTGGATTGTCATCAGTGTTTCCAGACGATATTTCTTTTGGCTAGCCACGCCTCTATTTTAATGATCATCTTGGTATGGAGGAAATCTAAAACACGGAACAAGATGTGGCTTTAATAGTGACTCCCTCGGCATACATTATGGATTCCACCTAATAAGTTATGCGATTTAAAGATTTTACATTATTTATCCATACTTTACATTACCAGCTATGAGAAAGCAATGAGCAAAGCAGTGGTATGGAAAAAAAGACCACGATATGCTGCCTGCAGATGAACAAACTGCAGCGGCTTACAGCAGGACAATACAATCTTATACTCTCATCCCTGATGTAGATAAGTCCTTTTTTTTTTTTTTTTTTTTGTCTCACCACAAGCCTGAGCAGGAAAAGGTTATCACCCTCCACCCCGCTCCTTTCAGCAGACAGATTGGACTTTGTACTTCATAGAACTTAATCAGTATTTGCTCAGATAAAAAAAAGCATTTCTATTGATCTCACAGAGGGAGACGTTTTCATTTTACAACTACGCCCTTTTATTGCAGAGGTCACAGACACTGTACTTGCCAAAAGGAAATTTGACGTTTGTACCTGCCAATTTCACAACTGGACTTCACAAGTATAGACAAGTGATTTCATGCATGTGCTTCATGCAGCTCTTCTTCTTGGAGGAGAGGAGGAGGCAATGCCTGCAAGACCTGGCCACACTCATTCAGAAGATCTACCGTGGCTGGAAGTGCCGCACCCACTTCCTGCTGCTGAAGAAGAGTCAGATCGTGGTGTCAGCGTGGTACCGCCGATATGCGGTGAGGCTCTTTGGGAAAAAGCAATGCTCCAAATTGTGCACAACGCAAAACTGACCTCAACAGTTTATTCCCCATCTTTTCCCTCTCTATCTCACAGCAACAAAAGAAATACCAGAAGATCAAGGGCGCCACCACTGTGGTGCAGTCCTACACCAGAGGATGGCAGGTGCGCACCTCCCTGTGAATTCCCTCCGTTTTTAGAATAAAGTGTAGCCGGAAATTAAGCAAAAATCATGACGAGGAAAAACTCAAATGTTTGCTTGTTATTATCTCACCAGGCCCGCAAACTCCTGAGAGAGCTGAAATACCAGAAGAGGTGTAAAGAGGCGGTGACCACCATCTCAGCCTTCTGGCACGGCACCCAGGTACTGTCGCTTTAAAGTGCAGACGGACATCAGGAGAGACGTTATTACCACAACGCGGCACCGGGCTGTGTTTGTGACGGGCTCTTTTATATATTTGTTTTATCCATGCAGGAGAAAAAGCTGCTCTCGAAGTCTTAACAGTATTGCATTAAAACTGATTTTTCATCTTATGCAGCGTTCCTGCCTAATTGCCCAACAGTATTACAGAAACCCAGATCTGTTCCTCACCGAAGCTATCCTTGATGTTATTGCTGCCGTTTCCCTTTTTGGTGCCGCTTCGTTTGCTGATCACACAACTGCCACTTCTCTTTTTCTCGCCCCTTCCCCCTCCCCCTCTTCTACTCCTCTTTCACTTTCCTCTCCCCGATTCCTTTTCCCTTCTTGCATCCCCAACCCGTCTTGCCTAACGCCCGCCACGTCCCACCAGGCTCGGATGGAGCTGAGGCGTCTAAAACAAGAAGCGCGGAATAAACGCGCGGTGACAGTAATTTGGGCATACTGGCAGGGAACCAAGGTATTTCCACCCAGCCGCAGTGTGTCTCTGTCCCAGCTGTCTTGTGTCCACCCTGTCACGTCGCATTCCCACAATGCAACCAGCCTGATGGAGTAGCAGCCCCTCTGAATGAACCTCGCTCCCGGTCCTGCCGTTGCCCACCGGCCTCATTACATTGTTGTTTTCCTGTTTTGTAGCTGTGACGAGTAGACTCGCCTTGGCGTGTTTGGTCGTTGTCCATGATTTATTTCCGTCACGGTGATGCAAACCCGGAGCTAGACTTCTACACGTATGACACTCTGCTCTCTAGTCTTGTTCAGCCACGCAGCTGAGATGTCTCTTTTTAATATAGCGGTTTGCTGACATCAAAAATAAATACAAAATTTTTTTTTCTCTCAATATTACGCCACATGTGTTGCTACTTTATAAACCCTCTGTGGATGTGTATTATCAAAGCCACTGTGCACACTTTGTAGTCTGCATGTTAATCAACATCTTATCAGCATTTACTTAACGGCGTTATCGTCGGACATACCCTCGGTTGTTAATAATCAATGTTTTATTTCATGGTCCCTCAACCTGCTGATGACTTGATTCGGATTAGTCATATATATTGTTAAATATTATTCCGTGTCGCAAGCGGACTTTGTTCCGTGTAAACAAAAAGGCACCTTATTGTACAGCCGCATCTTTTATGAAGCTCTAGATAATGAACTGAGGTCATCTTTCCTCTCAGAGCCGCTCGCGGGTCGGCGTTGACCACCCCGTCGTCTCATCCCTTGACATCATTGTTGTCTCTCGTCAATGTCTCGTCATAATCATTTTTATTTATTTTTTCACACCTACTCAGTACCTCCCCTGGGACGGGTATGTTTTGATTGTCACTCAAATTAACCTCCCCCGCAACCTGCCACCGCTTTCCATCAGGCCCGGAGAGAGCTGCGTCAGCTGAAGGAGGAGGCGAGGAATAAACATGCCGTATCGGTCATTTGGGCCGGCTGGCAGGGCACCAAGGTATTTGGGAAGCCTGTTGACTTGTCTTGCCGTGACTTGCTGCCTCCATCGACACCCCCCCACCCCACCCACCCCCACCCAGAAAGAAACTCAACATCCCCATCATTCTGCATAACCCATTCAACATATTTCATCTACAATGTAAAGCGGAGTCATATTCACCGACGCTGAAGTGGTTTTGCTAATCTAAGTAGCTCAAGGTTACATGGGCAACACCATTTTCGGGACGATAACAGTCTAACACACACACACACACCGGAGACCGGCGGGTCGTGTTTTCGGTGTGTTTCCAGCTTCTTCCTCCAAGGTCCATGCCTCACCAGCGCACGCTGCCTGCCCTCCGCATGACTTCTTTCCTCCTCGTGTAGTTAATGCATGTTTACTCTTTGCACCACAGTGCTGTTTGTCTTTGTTAGCGGGAGCTGTTTGGATCCTTTTGAGGTGACCTTTGTTGCCCGTGTTGTAACTTTCTCTTTCCTCTTGTTGCTGTCAAAGTCCCACTAAATAGCACAAAGTCTGTTTCCGTTCCAGAAGCTCCCCCGATAGATGTGTGTTGTATTTGTTTCTGGGGCCTGGAGCAGTAGAGCTGTGTGTGTGTGTGTGTGTGTGTGTGTGTGTGTGTGTGTGTGTGTGTGTGTCCCTCTTCTTCCTCTCATCTTCTCTTGCTTCATTTGTTCCCGCGCTCTCTCTCTCTTCCCGCCCGCCCCCTGACCAGGCTCGCAGGGAGCTGAGGAGACTGAAGGAAGAGGCCCGCCGCAAGAACGCGGTCGCTGTGATTTGGGCCTACTGGCAGGGACTCAAGGTACCGACCAGCCCCACGGCCCCGCCATCACCATGTCTGCCATCTACTCGTCACCCCTCACCCTCTGCATCCTCCTCAACCATCTGCTATTTGCATACTTTTACAGGAAGCCCGTCTCGCCCTGCTGGGATCACATGTTGTCCATAATGGCGTGGTTTCAGGCTCTAGCTTTCGATGCAAAGACCCCAGAGGTTAAGCACATTGGAATATTGGTTATTATTGCATCAACCTTTGTTGCAAATCCCACCTTTGAAACAATAAAACACCACTGCTCTACCACTGCAACATATTGTAGTTCCACAAAGATTATAAGAGCACAAACGGATTTTGATCTCATCTTAAAGGGGTAGTCTGCCTAATTCAAAAGACTAAATGTACCCCGTAAATAAATATTTCCTTTTTATTTGAGGCGCCCAAAGCATTGAAAAGTTGCACAAACCAGGCCCTGGTTACTCAAAACAACACTTTTGAAAGAAAAGATCCGACAAGCTAGTTTAAGGTTAACTTCCCATTATTCATAGTTTTACATACATTAGAGATAATTATTTAGGGACAGCTGCTAATTTCCTCTTTTTCTTCTTTTTTTTGCTAAATATTTAAACCAACAGAGCCTGACTGACATGGCGGAGGCTGTCTCTGTCTTTCTGATCAGTTTTCTTTCTAAATGTCTCCCGCCGTCTGCTTCCTCTGCATCTGTGCAACTAACCCGATATGAAGCAGCATCGCTTTGTGTCCCCAACTGTATTTGTTGTACTCGTTATTCGTTTGTCTTTTAGGTGTGTAACGTGTGTCCCACTTCCTGGTGCTTATCTGTTGCCTGACTCTCTGGTCGTCACACTGGTCATCTTTTTTTTTTTTTTTTTTTGCAGCGTTAATCTTTTCATTGTGTTTGAGCACAATGCACCTGTTCACAACTCCATTTGTGCAATTAAGGTCAGCACGAAGGTCGTGTGTCACAACCGTCAATGACTTTTCAGTCATTAAAATTCCATAATGAGTAGTAATTTCCATTAATTCCAGTTGACATTGTCCGTTGTTTGTGACTAACCAAACGTCTGTTGTAGTGAGCTGTTTGTGCGTCCTGTCATCGTCCTATCAGGCCACTCCTCTTCTGTCCTGCTTCACATCAAACCAATGGAACAGGAAGTGATTGACAATTTGTTTATGTTGTTCCTTTATTGCTGTAAAAGGTCCGCAGAGAGTACAGGAAATTCTTCAGGGCAAATGCAGGCAAGAAGATCTATGACTTCACCATCCAGAGAATTGTAAGTGGGACTTGAATGGTTGCTGCCCGACTAGATAATTGTGTCCCTTTGTATGCGCAAAAGGGTGTTTTGCTTTGTTAATATTTGCTATAATGTTGTTAACCTGCATATTGGTCCAGATGCAAAAGTACTTCCTGGGCCTGAAGAGCACCATACCCTCCATGTCGCCCATCGACAAGAGCTGGCCTGCCCGGCCGTACCGCTTTCTGGACGGAGTCCACACAGAGCTGAGGACGGTCTTCCATCACTGGAGGGTCAGTCACCTTGTTTGTGTCCTTCACCCATGTTTAATTTGTCCTACGTCAAATATTATCTAACACACACCTGGTTGACAGGCCAGTAGTTCAAGGTCTTCAGCTTTAGCCAAGCATTCAACATAACGCAATATAAAACACGCAATATAAAACAAATAGCCAGCCAAGGGCGGTAACGACCAATCAAAAAAAAAAAGAAAGTACAATCAGTGCAGATAATGAGACACCAGGCAATACAAAATATGTAATATTTAATACAGCAACCCTCATTTGAACTGCTGTTTGTGTGTTCAGTGCAAGAAGTACAGGAGCCAATTCACAGAGGAGAAGAAGGCAGTTTACGAGGAGAAGCTGGAGGCCAGCGAGATCTTCAAAGATAAAAAGGCCCTCTACCCGAGCAGGTACCCGACATTCCCCGGCACAGGGCGCTGTTTGTTTTCGTGGTGTACAGTAGGTGTATATAAAAGTAATATCTGAACGCGTCGGACCTGTCGGGCTGCATGTAATAGGCATGTCTTTGTTTCAGCGTGAGCCAGCCCTTCAGGGGAGACTACCTGGAGATCAGCAAGAACCCCAAATATCAGAAACTCAACAGCGCCATGGACGAGAAGGTCCTGCTGGCCGACGTGGTCAACAAGATCAACCGGGCCAACGGCAAGGTGGGAGGGGTCGCACCCGCTGCCGTTTAAGTGTTTAGACTTTAGCTCCACTTTTCCACACAGGCCGGCGTGCAGCGTCAAACTCTTAAGTTGTTTTGATGGGTATTCCACCCCGCTGTGCAGCAATCCCATGTGTTTTGACATCGTAACAGCAAAATACTGTTTGCTGCTTTGTTTGGTTGTTTTAATGGATTGAGTGTTTCCTTGTTGATTTTGTAAGGTGTCCTTGAGTGTTTTGAAAGGCGCCTATAAATAAAATGCATTATTATTATTATTATCATTATTTTGTTCCAACCGACAGCAGACACGTCGGGACATGTGTATTATGTTTCGCGCTCAGCCCTGTCCCAGTTTCGAGATCAGACGGTGGCTTGGAAATTACAGCCGAGAAGACGCGTTGGTTTCGCCCCGAGAGTGACAGTTTCTGCTCTCGTCTGCAGGGCACGGCTCGCATCTTCCTGCTGACTAAAAACAGCGTCGTCCTGGCGGACCAGAAGACCGGCCAGGTGAAGGCCAGCGTCCCCCTGCCCGACCTCACCAGCGTGTCAGTGAGCACACAGAGCGACGGCTTCTTTGCTCTCAAACTCAAAGAGGTGAGCTGTGACGTCTAGATGTGGGGCAGATATGATTGAGTATCGATCTTCTCCAACCAATGCCCAGCTGTCCCTTTTTTTTTTAAAGGCCTGCTGAGACGCAATAGTTGTGACATGGCAATGAGCAATGAGCACTAGTATTGAGATATCTAGAGAAGTTACACCAGAACTTCTTAAGTGAAGTAGATTTGTTTGCCCAAATTAAATTATGCTGTTTAACTGCTGGTAGGTCAAATCAAAGTGTGTTTTTTTTTTAATGCTCCAATTTTGCTTCAGGGGTCGGCCTCAGCCATCAAAGGAGACTTCCTCCTCAGCAGCGAGCACCTGATCGAGATCATCACCAAACTCCACCGCACCGGGGCCACGGCTGCAGACAGCGAGCAGCTCAACATCGACATCTCAGACGAGTAAGAGGCTCGCGTCCAATCGGGTTGCTCTGGTCGGACGATGCGGTTCTTCCTCCGCCCCCCCGGATGATGTTTAATGACGCGCTCTTGTTTCTGTGTGGCAGGTTCCTGGTGCAGTTCAAGCACGACAAGGTGTGCGTGAAATTCATCCAGGGAGCCCCGAAGAACGGCAACAGCGCGTCCTGCAAGCGCAAGAACAACCGCCTGCTGGAGGTGTCGGTGCCCGAAACGGCATAGCGCGGCTCCCTCGCCAGGTTTAGGGACGACCGAACAACGAAACCACCGCCCACTCCGAACCCTCTGGTCACGAGAACCATCACCCCAGTGCCCACCCTGAGCCTCCGAATGAGTGCAGTTATTTGGCTTGTTGTGGTGTTGTTTTATCCCTTCAGTCTCTTCAGTCCGGCTTTACTCTAGCACCACTATAGATGTAACCATGTGCCACTCTTTCTTTTTTTTTTTTTTTTTTTATGGCAAAGAAAACCCTTGTTTGGGGGGATGTGTGCCACAGAGGTTTGGTGAATTATGTCACTGGTGTTTTGTAAAACTGGGGTAAAGAGTTGAAAATGGATGAGAAAAATGTCGCAAGAAACTTCTGTATAGCAGTGGCGATGATGATGATGACTGTTCTGCCTGTGTGTTGAATTATTCGTCAGAGAAAATGTCATTTTAAGAACTTTGTGACGAGCTCCAGCCTCAACTGGCCTTGACTCATCCATATTTCAGCGTCTCTGGCTTTAAGCACATGGCTTAGAATTTGAGATGAACTGGGAACTTTTGGGCTCGGCCTCTCGGATTTAGACTCTCTCAAGAACATAAATACTGCACTTGTTCTCACCTCGGTGTAAACAAAAGAGGATGAGCTGAAAAAGAGTTTGATTGTATGTTTTATTTTCTATATATATAAATATATTTTCTCTGAAACAAAGAGCAGTGGGCCGCTGAGAAGTCAAATATAATTTGCTAGATAGTTTGTAAAACCACTTTTTGTATCCTCCTGTATGTGCCATTGAACCGGTCCCGGGACTTATCACGGTACAAATGCAAACGTAGAAAACCACGCAGTTGCTTGACTCCATTCTTCACAACATCCTTGCCAAAAAATGTTTGAATGAGGGGATCGTATCGACCTGTGGTGGCAATTTCTTGTACGTTTTGACAGCAGTGCACGTGATAGACTTCAATTCCTAACCAAGCGCAGTACAATTCATAATCATTTTTTTAAGCTTTATTTCATTTTCACAGAGTCATTGTGAACTGAATTCATGTCCTTAACTCATGTATGAGTCAGTGGAGACTGTCTTTTTGAGGGACACGATTTAAAGACATTGACAAACGCAATACAGACCTTCTAGTGGAAGGTAAAGGTATCTACCCATCATATCTGCACCAGATCCAAAGGGGTCTCTGGTGCCAAGCAAGCCCTTTGCTATTGATCTTTTCAGTTGTGTGCAATAAAAGAAATGCTTTGTCTGGCAGTCGCCCATTAGCTGTACATATAGGCTCTGTAGGCTGTAGGCATGGACAAAGGCTTTCTGTACTATCCTAATTTTAATTGCTGTGTTCGTGAAAGCTCTGTTCTCGCCACTGCAGCTTGAGTAATTGTAGTGCTCGACCCGCTCTGACCTAATGTTTTTAATTTTCAAGACCAAATATTAAGCGCACACGACCATAGATTCTTGACGTATCTGGAGAAACTGACCAGTCACACGTGTAGAGATTTGGTACACACATTTACGTACGAGCCAAATTGGGTTGTCGAAGAAGTGCTGGAGTGCTATATTTTCAGGTATGCGGACTATAATCTGTATTTGGATGTACTGGTAGTGGGTTTTGTGACGTCGATTGTCAACCAGATGTTTCTCTGGTGACCGTGAGGGAGTAACACAGCCAAATTGGTCTCGTCATGATTTGCAATCCAGGATGTCTTGGTTTGTGCGTTGTTTTTTTTGTGTGTGTAATTTCTTAACGTCACACACACGACACAGGGACTTGAGAAATCAGTTGGCGATGCACAGTTTGAATGTTCTGCTAAGGTGACATCTTCCTCCCCCCTCTTCTCTGTTTTGTATTTGAACAACGGCTAGCGCTGCGAAATGATGTCGTCTGCATTCTTGTGTGCCTAATGTCAACCTGTGCCGATAGACACAACACGGAAATGTTTCAGTAGAACTCTGTGTAACATTTACAAGTAATCTCTTTTTTTAAATTAAATAAAAATCTGTAATAAATGTTGTTCTGGGATTCTGTGACGCATTTTGTTATCCATTTATACCAGCAATGCTACTTTTAACACCTTTAATGACACCCTTAACTTTTGAATTATTACTGAATGAAGGATGCGTAATGTTTCAGAGGCTTTTGGTGAACTCCAGAAGTCAGCCATCGGATTATTGAATTTCACATTCCAACAAAGGCTATTTATTTATCAGCAGCATCAGCAGCGGGTCGGCTGGGACTAAAGCCTTGTGTGTGGGGGGGGGTGACGGCGCCCAGGCCCTGTAGTCAAGCAGCTGTCCAGATGTTTTCCATCACATCTGGAGAGAGCCGTTTTAGGGTTAAATTCCGCGGCTCGGGGAGAGCTGTCGGCAACAGGTCTCCGGGGAGCAGCCCTCCGATTGAGCACAGAGTGGTAAAAATAGCGTACCATTTTGGGCTGCCCGGTACCCGGTTCCCACCACTCTGCAGGCTGGGAAAGGAAGGAGGAGTCCCAGCCTCCCAGTGGATACTCAACCCTCAGTGGGAGCTGGAATTGCACACAACACAATTCCATATCCTGCTAAACCAGCGTGCAAGCAGTGCTGTAGATCTGCATCCACGGGGCAGGAGGTCCTTGTTGCACCAGATGAGTCAAAGAAATTCATGTTTTTTTTTTTTTTTTTAATCCTGTACTAATTCACAACACATGTTTGTCCAATTTGCTCTATTAATCTTCGATTCGATGGATGCTGATTCTGCCACTTCAATCATCCAATTGAGTTGTATTTGTGTTGGATCATAATGGTTTTATAATGACGTATTCTACTGAATGGTGAACGTGTAGCACCCTCTCAGAGGGAAGGTGACTGGAGGGTGTAGCTGCTGAGGAGAAAGTGTAGTCTTTGGTGACATCCCATGGATTTTATACGACATTACAATAATACAGACAGGCAACTGGAGTAGGATGTACAACAGAGAGGTTGTCCTTTATCATGGCTGTTTGCTGGTATGTACAACTTTAATAATTAAAGATAACGCATAAGACAAACAGGTTTGCAACGTATTAGTTTATATGCTTATGACTTTATTCTAGGGTAACATAAACCACAGAAGTTGCAAGTTATTCCAGTTTGTAATTCACTGACTCAACTCACTCTGGAAAATTAACTTTTATATATGTATGTGTATGTATATATATATGTATAGGTATGTATATGTATATATGTATATGTATGTATATGTATATGTGTATATATGTATATGTATGTATATGTATGTATATGTGTATATATGTATATGTATGTATATGTGTATATATGTATATGTATATATATGTATATGTATATATATATATGTATGTATATGTATGTATGTGTATGTATATGTATATACATGTATATATATGTGTATATATATGTATATATATGTATATGTATATATATGTATATATATATGTGTATATACATATATATACATATGTGTATATACATATGTGTATATACATATGTGTATATACATATGTGTATATACATATGTGTATATACATATGTGTATATACATATATATATACATATGTGTATATACATATATATATACATATGTGTATATACATATATATATACATATATGTGTATATACATATATATATACATATATGTGTATATACATATATATATACATATATGTGTATATACATATATATATACATATATGTGTATATACATATGTATATGTATGTATATATGTATATGTATGTATATATATGTGTATGTATGTATGTATGTATATACACACATTATCTAATGTATACAAAGAATACTGATGATAGTTGACCTTAAAGATCTACAGAGAGCATATTTAGCAGATTAAGTCAGTCTGCGATGCTTATTCTAAATAAATGTGATATAAAACAGATATGAGACCTATGAATATAGGATATAAGCATGGCATGTAGGGATCGTTTTGAAATGGCCCCTTATCATTTTGCCAATTATAATACCAAAACATTGTACAAATGTTTTCCTGAATGAAGCAAAATTGTTTCCAAAATAAGTGCTTCATATTTTTTAGAGCTTATCGGCTGCAGCGGACTGTGGTGCTGCTGGAAATAGAGAAGAGAAGAAAAACAGGTCGCTGTGCTGCAGTTATGGACTGCGCTTCACAAAAAGATGTTTGCTGATCAGGTTACTGCACCGGCTACAGCCCATAACAGTATAGACTGGAGAGGGTGGACATTTATAGCTTCTCTCTCTCTCGTAAAGAAAAATAAAAGCATTCATGAATGAAAAGGAAAAAAAGAAAGAATTCACCGTCACTGCTCCTACTCATCTGTGACTATTAAAAAGTAATTGCCTGGGGATAAAAGCTGCCTTTGTGGCGGTGGCAGTAAACGGTGGCCTGCAAGAGGGTGGTTTCTGATGACCTGCTGTTTTTCTGCTACTGTAGCATGCAGCGCGTCTCTTCGGGGGGTTTCTGATTGGGCTCGAGTCTCATTGATATTTTGAATGTCAGCTAGACAATTTTGTAATGACGCCTCTGTTTAAGCCCCAGACCTGCAGGAACACTGTAAGCAGTGCACCCACTAATGGTCCCCATAAGGTGATGGAGTGAAGCTGGTCATATTCTTGCAAAAGAAAATCAATATTCAGATTTTTGCAAACAGCTTGTTCTCTTAATTATGTGTCAAACATTCTATTATTTTACTGACTTCCAGTAAAAAGCTGTCTGATAATTATTTAATTGTCAAAATTGATATCCTAATTCTCAGTTAAATCATTTTAAAGTGTCTCTTACATCTTGTGATGTTTCCCTAATTAATTGTTCAAGCACGTACATGTTTAGCATGTTTTGCTCCTGAAAAAGAGCAGGTCCGCTGGACTCGTGTAGGTACAGCACGGACACTAGGGGCCAGTCAAATTCAGCGTGTGGGGCCACAACAACCTCCCGAGGGAATCACTGACTTTTTAGAGACTGAACGGAGGACATTTCAGGCTCCTTTGTAAGTTGATCAAGACGCTATAAAACTGTTAAGTTCTTGCTTTTGTCAATTGACTTGAGAAGTATTTGATGCTTTGATATCTTCTCAAAGAGTCCATGCATTCACATTACTCATGCATTAGTTTCTCATCTACCAGAGGAGGTCCTTCCAGAAGCAACGGCCCGGTGTTCGGTTACAGAAGGCCTCAAACTGGCCGGACTTCATCGCCTCCCCCCAAAATTCAACAGTGAAAACACAACAACTACAACTATGTTAATTATGACCGCAGTTTGACCTGCAGGGTCACCGAGGAGACCCAAATAACATCAAGCCATGCCATTGTAATGCCCCTGCTTGATAAGCATGGGTTTTTCCAAGTCCTGAATTTACTGCCGTCAAGAGTCAATACGATCAAAGTTCAGTGTGAACTAATGAATCTCTAAATTCAACATCCAGCCCTCTCCTCCTCCCATCTTTCTCCTTCACCCAACCTTTCTTTATTCCTGCCATCAATTTAATGTTGCCTATTATTATAGATGAAATCTTCATGACTAACCTCCTTTCTACATAAAATATTGGGCCATGAGATATTGCCATAATGTGATTTAACTGTTGTAATTTAATAAGCATATTGTGTGCCTCTTGGCGGTACGTCTCCGGGGACATCAGAAGCATTTCTCCGCACTCTGTGAAATGCTTGATTTGTTGTTGTTTTTTTAGCACAAACAACAGCTCCACGATGTCATTTTCAGAAAAGATCGATATACTTTCTCACTGCCTCACACTGTGGAAAAAGTTTTTTTGTTTTTTTTTTGCAAGGCAGATAACACATCCCCCGTTTGCTGGAGGTTAGTTAACCGTATTGACTGCATTGAGCTGTCACTGCACCAAGGCTGATTTCATTATCGAGTGAGGGAGTTTAGGATGTGGATGTCAACACATTGGCCACCGGGCTGCTGATTTACTCTGACATAAATCTATGCTGTGATGTAAATGAAACCACACATCAAAACCAGAAACAGACGGGCTGTCGTTTGGTGGAAATTAATTCAGCGTCCCTTCAATGTGTGATAATAAGGTACTTTTGTGATCTCCTCATCTTCTTATGGAAGCCCATTCCTGCAACTGTGATAGAAAAAATAAGATCCTGTAAGTCCCATAATTATGAGATACTTGAAATTATGGGCTAGTTAAGTCATAATTTTGAGGTAGTATCTCATAATTGTGACTTATCTTAATTATTTTTATCACAATGCGGAAATGGGCTCCATACCTTCTTCTTCTTTGCCTTTTTTTAACGGGTGAAACAGGAGCAGAACTAACATCTTGGTTATTCTTCAAATGGTTGATGAGCATATCATTTTTTGTCTTTATGAACCACAACAATACAGTTTTAACTCATCACCATTTTCGCATCTTTTTTCAATTGTCTTTATTATGAATCTGCACTGTGGGGTGGATGTGGACACATAGATAGAACCAGAGAAGAAGAATACTGTGGTAGAAATAAAGGCAGATGGGGGAGGGACACCCACAGACTGAGACAGACACACATAGTATTACATGACTGCCTCTGGCAGTGTGTCAGGCCGTCTGGAGGGAGGGTCAGGGGCAGGAAAAGGTCTGATTAATGAGTGTTACTGGGTGGTGGAGAGTTTGCGTCCCCACTCACCCTCGTGTCACCAGCGCACTCAATGGCTTCATCAATTTGTAGCCATTATCCCGTCAATAGGCAAGAATGGAGGGAGGAGGAGGGTTAAGAATTGAGAGGAAAAAAGGGGCTTCTGCTGCACCATCTGGGCATAGGTGAACATGGTGAGGCCAGAAGTGATCACTTTAGTAATCTCCTATTATATGTATACAAAAGGGGAAGAGATAGCTGGGAGTTGAACATGGCCAAATGTTTATACTATTCTAATCTATACCATTATTTGACTAGCAAACACATGTGTTACAGTGCTAATTGTACATGCCAACTCAAATTATGTTACACACCTTTTACTTTGTTGCTTGCCAAAAAAAGAAAGTTAGAAAAGAAAGAAAGACAGAACAGTGTCTGTGCACCATGTCCACAACACAAAAATTACACACAAATTATGAACATAATCTTCTTAAAATGCTGCATAATTAAAGTTATAACAATAAATATCCACAAAGCTTTATAACAACAATGACAACACAATATAAAGCATTTTATAATGTAAGTATAATAACAGTAAAGTATAATACAATTTCAGAATTGCTGGTCATTCACAGACATTTTTAGAGTGGCCATTGCTTTAATTAAGGTAAAAAGGTATTTTACTACTTTTATTTGTGTTGTTCTTTTTTTCACTCCTTAAAGAAAATAATGACCACATCTGCCAACAATAAATACTTAACCACCAAAGAGCCCCACTCAAATTGCTCTATCACTCTGTCTTAGTTCGTAGATTGCTTTTTCTTTTTTTTGAAGAAAACAAGTCAACTAAAGTTTGAACAAGTCAAACAATAAATCATCACTATCTTTATGCTCGATTATCATTGTACCAACAAAAGTGGTTGAATGTGTGTGTGTGTCTGCATGTACGTGTGAACACAAGCAGCTGCAGAACTGATATGATAAGCAAATAGCTGCACACACATCATTAGCTGCTCATTTACAGACATTAGGAAGCAGCATAGTCGAGCACAAGCGTGTGAGCGTGTAAATCTGCTCAGCATCCCAGATATGTGAAGTTAGGAAAATGTCCTTTTAACCCGGTCTCACTCATCAAATATCGCTGTTTGGTCAGTGCCCCTCTGCATTGGAGATCAACACATTCAACGCAGGTTTTGTGGCCTACATGCATCGTGTCTTTTCAAAATAAACTTCCCATGCCATTACTAAATAAAAGTTTGACTTTGTGACGCTTTAACATAATCAGCTTTATCCCTTTTTCCGAAAGCCCCAAGGCCACCTATCCTTGTCATGTTAGTTCACAGATTGCTAAAACTTAATTTGCATAATTGAATATATAATGCAACCCTCTTCTGTGTGTAGATCCTTACTTACCTCCGGAGCTGAATTGCCATTTATGTTTTGGCTGAGAGGAGTGTAAAACAGGCTTTTTAGTTAGTCCAGAGCTGCTCACAGTGAGAATGATAATTCTTCATTTAGCAGCTCATATGGCCTGTAATGGCGCTCAACAACTGTTTTTTCATTACCCATCACTGAAACTAATTAAATTGTTCCGACTGCTATTAGACAAGCAACATCTGGGGTTGAGGCACTGAAAAGAAGCGAAGGCACAGTAGAAAGGGGGGATACTGCCAGAAGGTAGGGCAAAACAAGAAGGAGAGAAGGTGTAAAGTCAGAGTGAGGGGGGGTCAATTAGGGAAATGAAATCTCATCTTCAGTGTGGGACAACATACATCAAGCAGTGACAGCCCCGCCTCTCCGCCTGTCAATCCCGTCTCAGTCAGAACGACCAATTACAGCAAAGCTAATCCCTGGTTAACCCCTGGATAGCTTCACTAACACAACCTCCTCCTGTATACAAGGAGCCTGTAAATCACACAGTAGATTTGTGTTTCCTGACTTTTAAACAGCATTATGCTTTTGTCAGAAGAAATTCTTTTCAGGGATTGTTGCTAGAAGTTTCATTCTATCGTGTCAGACAGAAGATTGCTTGTTGTTGACTGATGTTCTTAGCAAACACAGGTATTTCATATTTTGTACCTCTTCAAATGAACAGAAGCTGTCAACATTGAGACCAAAGCACTGAACAAAATACCTTTAAATACAACCATGGACAAAATAAAATATATATATATATATATATATATATATATATGTCATTTTAGAGGACACGTCACCAATGTTGCTTATTGCCTCTTTTATCCAAATTGCCTTAAAGCCATAAATCACTTGGTCATTGCAGTACTCTCTTATATGCAGGCTGTAACATCTACAATGCAATTATTTATAGAAACCTGTAACTCTCATTCTGCTAGTTACAGGATCTCCCTTTAGCCATTTTATGAATTGTCCCAACTTAAAGAATATAGGTAATTATTAATTTGAAATATCCAGGTATTGGAGCAATGAGAGGAGAAGAAGATAAATAAAAAGGGGGAGGGGAGAGGTTGAGAGGTGTCAGGTGAGGTGGTGATAAAGAATGATGTGTTGCCCTTCATCACCTAACCCTAACCCTTACGCACACACAGGCATGCAAATACATGCACACAAGCCCATCTGATTAAACTCCACAAACATGGATCGGTGGGAGTGTTCATTGACCACGAGGCTAATTGAACTGTCTCAAGTCTGACAGGTTGGAGTGTTATGGGGAGAATGATGAGGACTCGTTAAAGAAGCAGGAGTAATAGTCATGCAAAGGATGCATAGGGAGGAGGAAACTGATGGGGATAAGAGTCATCATTCAGTCGGTACTTTGGCCGTTTCTCAATATGCGTACTTCTCTGTACTTGTGTACTCGTGTACTTGTGAAACGTCATCAGTCTCAGCCCAAGTACTGTTCCAATTCAAAGTTCGCATCAAGCCAAGCACGGTGAAAATGCCCGGATGTGGCTCGCTCCGCCCATTTTACCGGGTATGCATCGATGGTGACTTGTGTGTACTTTGGACGGCCAAATATCCCAGAATGCATTTCACTCCAGCAAACGGAAAAAATGTCGGAGGAAGGAACGCACAACCTATATACATTTTCTTTGGGTGTACAAAGTAAACTGTCAAGTCTACCTATAAGTGGGGGGACAGGTTACAAAGAAGAGCAATGGGTAGACAGGTTAACCAAAAGTGTTAAAACAGACATACAAAGCAATAGACACTATTGCGCCACTGGCTCTTTAAATATACGTGCATAAAGAAAGAGGGCCAACGTGATGACGTCATCAAGTACGCTGCCGTTCCAATTCACCGTACTTTTGGAGTCTGGACTTGAAGTCTGGACTTGAAGTCTGGACTCGAAGTCCGGACTCCAAAAGTACACAAGTCCGTACTTGTGTACTTGGGTATTGAGAAAGGCCCTTTGTCACAGTATACATGTCTGAACAAAATTTACATTGGCAATGTTGGTCCGTCGATCCACATCGTTGGTCCAGACTGAAATATCCCAGGAACTGTTTGATAATCAAGATCTCCATCAGATGTATTCTACCGACTTCTAGCCCCAGAAGAAGTTGCATCTTTGTGTTTCAGACTGAAACCGGTACATTTGCTTGTAATAACTTCGATGATATCCTGGGCCAACATGAAGTCAAATGAAATTGTATAGACTAACTCTGGTTAGTCCACAGCAGCCCATCAGCAGCTGAGCTCTCCAGTCTTGCAGGAGTCTTGCTTCATTGCATCGCTGTGTTAAATCATTTTGAATGTGTAACTATTTGCCAAAATGCATTTTGTATTTGCATATTGTAACTGTATTATTTCTAATGTTTGGAGTGGTGATGTAAGAATGCTACTAACTGCTTCCCTTGACTTGACTTGGCACATGCTGATGCTCAGAATATATTAGGGTTGGGAAGTTAGCTTGTGTTGTGTACCACAAAGAAGGAGTCACTCCTTCAGTGAAGATGGGATCAAGTTTGCAACTTTTATTTTGTTTTACTTTCAATAAAATGATATAGGGTTTATATTGTATACACATAAGAAAACGGGGTTCAACCTTCCTACGGAGAAGAACCATTGTGTACACAGAGTTTAAAGTAGTTTTTCAGCCATCATGTATTTGCGTTAAGGGAAGAGCATATTTGGATAACGAGTATTTTGGGAACCTGACCCTGCGGAGCAGTCTGGGTGTCCCACAGAGCAACAGATGTTTAACTACTCTGCATCCAGCACTCGGCCTCCCCGTCACTGCCCCTGTCTTTGAGTGTTAACCAGCTCTACGTGTGTCTGTCTCCTCCTCTCATTCACAGCCCTCTGTTTAGCACTAATTGGCTATGTGCCTCCTCTCCTCTCCCCCTCCACTTCTACCCTGAAGCCTCATCTCATTGTACTGTCGTCTCACTGTTTACCGGGCTAAGTAATAATCATCCAATCTCAGCTCTCCTCCTCCCCTCCCTCCTGTTCTCCTCCTCCTCCGCTCCTCCCTCCTGTCCTCCTCATTATGGCGCGGTCTCGGTTGTGACGGCCGTCATTAATCAACTCGTCTTGAACGACGTTGAACCTTGCAACCCTGAACGCCCACCGCTGCCCGACCAGGAAATGTTCTATTCCCCTTCGGTCCATTAGGCCAATCAGAGCAAAACTGGGGCATGACAATGGAAAGAACAATAGCAACCAAACGCAGATATGAGACTAGAACCCACAATAGGGCACAGACAGCAGGAGAACAACAGGCTTTATTAGACTCTAGAAGTTGGAGATTTTCTTCTTGCCTTAATATCTCCAGGGATACATAGTCATATTTGACTATAATAACACAGTGGCCATATCAATATGTGTCACTTACGTCTGCCAATGAGGGCCATTTTAGTCACTATCATGGTTAAATACCAAGTTTGGAATATTCTGAATGATTTGGGGGAAAATTGTTCTCTCAATAAAGGAGTTGATTCCAATTAAGTTCCTGGCAGCAGCGAGAGCTGAGTAGTTGGTGTGAGCAGTAATGGCCACTGCAGTTATGTGAATTATTAAAACAAACTCCTGTGAAGCTATCAAACTGTTTTGAATTAGCCTCTCCCGTGCACCACCATGCAAGAAAAGGCGTAACCTTCTTGCTAAGGAGGCCTGACAGAGTCGCCCACTGGGTTAACCTCGCTCACATTTGTGTATGAATGGAAGCAACATGAATGGTGTTTTACAGCTGAGGGCAGAGAGGAGCTTTGAGTGGCGGCTCTGTGGCTCTCAGACCTGCTCTTGTCTGTTTTGACTCTGTGGTTTGCATTGTTGCTCTTGTCTATCTGGTGTGTGTGTGTGTGTGTGTGTGTGTGTGTGTGTGTGTGTGTGTGTGTGTGTGTGTGTGTGTGTGTGTGTGTGTGTACAAATGTTTTTGTGTGTTCGTGTTCTTTCATCTTTAGAAAAAATAATAAATTGAAGACCTATAGTGCAGCCTGTGAGATCAAATATTGGAAGAAAAAAAATGTTGGTTGACATTTAAGATTATTTTTAATTCATTTAGGGTGACTGACCCTAACAGCATTCAAAAGCACTTCAGAATTTTGGATAGTTTTGAGTACAGGACTGGCCAACCAAAACTAAAATACTCAATGCCCTCGATGCACAATGAGTGTAAAAAAGAAAGCAAAGAAAAAGAGAGAAATAGGCCTAAACATAACCCAAACATATGTCCTTCATTTGGGGCCCGAGCTGCAGTATGTAGCTGTAGTGTGGTTGGATAATCTACAAGGGGCCGTCACGCTAAAACCTGGATGATGAGATAACCACAGCTAGCCTTAGCTATGTGGCCACAGCTTGGGGATTTAGTTTATTATTATAAATAACTACTGGAAGTGGGTCGCTAAATCAAGATGAGGAATAAAAACCGAGCTGGACTTCTGCTAAAGCTTTTAACTTTGTTTAAGCCGACTTTAAATCAGATATTCAAATGTATTAGATTGTAAATTAACATATTAAATCAATGTATTCAATAGTTTTTTTTTTTAATATGAACACACGTGGACAGACAGAGAGCTGAAAACATTTTTGGACTGCAAATAACCACAAACGACCCTGATTCATGACCTCTGGTTTAATAAATGCTGCTATTGATGAAGGAATGTCATTAATTAAACACATTTCCATTCTAATCAAACAAGACATAGGATGACCTCACACATGCGATTGTTCCATCTGCAGAGTATATTACTGTTCAAAGTATCAGGCTATGAATGCAATCTATTTTAGATAAATAGATAAAATGATACGAGTAGGCTACAAAGACTCTTTTGTTAAGGGTTATTAACATGGCAATTTTAATGACCATAAATCACAATTCCAATCTTTTACCACACATATTACCTCTCAGTGTTAACATTTTCAAAGCAATGTTTTAATATCTGCTGAACCTTATCTATGATGTGATATTTGTGCTAGGATGACAATATATTGTCACCAGTTGAGGTGGCCAGCCAGCCACGCCCACCTCGTTTGACTCACTCCGTTCACCTGCACACACAGCGGGTTCCAGTTGTCCATAATCAGACCAGTATTTAACCACCACTCTCACTCGCCTTCTCTGCCAGATTGTTTTGATGTTCTTACTCAACCTTCCAGCGTACCTCCCTGACTGCCCGGAGCCGATCTTGCCTGTCCCCGACTACCCGACTCGCCTAATCCTCGCTGTTCCCGAGCTACGATCTGACGTCCCGGTGCCGACCTTTGCCTGTCCTTCACAATCCGTATTTGTCATTGTACAAGCTTTGTTGTCTGTGATTCTACGCCCCAGTAAAGTTAACATTCCAGATCTCTGCTGCTCGTGTCCTTCGTTCTGCATCTGGGTTCGACACTCACCCGTGATAGATATGTTGGACAAACATTATTAAATAGTGAGATATGCTCTCCCATATCTAACGTAGAACAGATCACAGAGTATTAATTATTTTACAGCTGGCTTTTACAACCTGGAACTTCACACATTACGGTGACCTGTCTGACCATCAAGGGCATGGAAACAAATGACCTCATCGCTGAAACATAACGCATCTATTTTGCCATAAATAATGTCATGTAATATGATAAAAAAATATATATTTTAATGAATGGCCTGGTGTATTGATGTGTTTTTTTATATAGACTTTGTAGATAAAACATGACTTTCACCGCATACTGACATACAGATATTTTTGTTGATTTCATATTCTCACAGATTTAAACAATTGATTATGTCAACAGCAGCATTGCTTCTGACTCTATGGGGTCTACCTGTGCTCTACCTGTGTGAATGGCTCTATCAGATTCTTAGTAATGATTGATGATGGAAAATGTTAATTATTAACCTGACTTTAAACAGGAAACGTCAAAGCCTCTTCACATGAATGTGTTATGAGTCAAATAAAGAACAAAGCGTTACCACTTGCTCATTAAACTAAGTCTTATCTTCAACTGCAGTTGTAATTAACAAATTAAAATCCTTTCGATTTGCAACTCATAGAACATTGATTTCTGGTTTAAAGTAACGTCTGAAAACATATGATAATAATACTCAGACAATCGTCATACAATACAAACACATGCCTGCACCCACACATGCATCTATCCGTCTTTAAGTGTATATGTTGTGTAGCTCAGCAGCTGTCGGTGTGTTTGTCTTTGAAGTGAGAGCAGTTTGTTTTCCCAGGCCTCCGACTGTCTCTTATCTGTCCAGTAAAAACCAGCAGGAAATCCCCACTGGTTGAACTGTGGCAGCTCCATGCAGATTGGAAACAGAATGAGTCCATCTTCAAGTATTACCTTGAGGTATATCGTTTCAGATCAGGTAGTCCGCTGTAGGCTGACAACAAGATGTATTTTGCAAAATTGTATGCATAATATAAAATATTGTAATGTACAGTTTCACTCCTTCGCGAATCGCCACCTTAACGCGGTGAAGGAGTTTGAGTGGCTCAATGATCCTGGGAGCTATGTTGTCCGGGGCATCTGCCCCTGGTAGGGTCTCCCAAGGCAAACAGGTCTCGGGGGAGAGCCCAGACTAAGAGCGGTTCAAAAAAACCTCGATGATAAGCAGCCCAAAGACTGTAGCTACCTCGCCCGGACCAGGGAAACCGGGGCACCCTCCCGGAGCCAGACCCGGGAGGCGAGCTCGTCGGCGAGCGTCTGGTGGCCGGGCTTTCGCCCATGGGGCCCGGTCGGGCTCAGCCCGAAGAAACATCATGGTGCAGCCACCCTGTGGACCCACCACCCGCAGGGACAGACATCGGGGTCGGGTGCTATGTAGACCGGGCGGCGGGCCGGGCAGGGGGCCTGGGCGAGCCGATCGCCGGCGACATAGACTAGCTCTAGGGACGTGGAACGTCACCTCGCTAGCGGGGAAGGAGCCGGAGCTGGTGAGGGAGGTGGAGCGGTACCAGCTAGATATAGTTGGGCTCACCTCCACGCACAGCGCTGGCTCTGGAACCAAACTCCTGGAGAAGGGTTGGACTTTGTTCTTTTCTGGAGTCGCCCAGGGTGTGAGGCGCCGGGCGGGAGTGGGGATACTCACGAGTCCCCGGCTGAGCGCCGCCGTGTTGGAGTTTTCCCCGGAGAACGAGAGGGTCGCCTCCCTGCGCCTACGGGTTGCGGGGAGTAAGGCTCTGACTGTTGTTTGTGCTTATGCACCAAACAGCATTTCGGAGTATCCGGCCTTCTTGGAGTTGGTGGGAGGGGTCCTGGAAAGGGCGCCGCCTGCCGACTCCATAGTTCTCCTGGGAGACTTCAACGCTCACGTGGGCGACGACAGAGAAACCTGGCGGGGAGTGATTGGGAGGAACGGCTTGCCTGATCTGAACCCGAGTGGTGTTTCGTTGTTGGACTTCTGTGCTAGCCACAGTTTGTCCATAACAAACACCATGTTTGAACATAAGGTGGCTCATAAGTGTACCTGGTACCAGAGCACCTTAGGCCGGAGATCAATGATCGACTTCGTAATCGTATCATCTGATCTGCGGCCGTATGTTTTGGACACTCGGGTGAAGAGAGGAGCAGAGCTGTCAACTGATCACCACCTGGTGGTGAGTTGGATCAGATGGCGGGGGAGTCGGCCAGAAAGACCTGGCAAGCCCAAACGTGTAGTGAGGGTGAACTGGGAACGTCTGGCGGAGGATCCTGTCCGGGAGGTCTTCAACTCCCACCTCCGGAAGGACTTCTCACACATCCCGAGGGAGGTTGGGGACATGGAATCCGAGTGGATCATGTTCAAAGCCTCTATTGTGGACGCGGCCGCTAGGAGCTGTGGTCGGAAGGTCATCGGTGCCTGTCGTGGCGGCAACCCGAGAACCCGGTGGTGGACACCGGGGGTGAGGGAAGCCGTCAAGCTGAAGAAGGAGGCCTTTCGGGCTTGGTTGGCCCAGGGGTCTCCTGAAGCAGCTGACAGGTACAGACAGGCCAGAAGGACTGCAGCTGCGGTGGTCACGGATGCTAAAACTCGGGCATGGGAGGAGTTCGGGGAGGCCATGGAGAAGGACTTTCGGTTGGCCTCAAGGAGGTTCTGGCAAACCATCCGACGACTCAGGAAGGGAAAGCAGGGCCTTCCCCAGGCTGTTATCAGCGGGGGAGGGTTGCTGCTGACCCAGACAGAGGATATCGTCGGGCGGTGGAAGGAGCACTTTGAGGAACTCCTAAACCCGGTCAACATGTCCCCTGAACAGGGGGCAGCGCCTGAAGACTTGGGGTTGGATGAACCCATATCCCTGGCAGAGGCCACTAAGGTAGTCAAAAAGCTCCTTGGTGGCAAGGCGCCGGGGGTGGATGAAATCCGCCCTGAGATGCTGAAGGCGCTGGACTTTGTTGGGCTGTCTTGGCTGACACGCCTCTTCAATGTCGCATGGGGGTCGGGCACAGTGCCCATGGACTGGCAGACCGGGGTGGTGGTTCCCATCTTCAAGAAGGGGGACCGGAGAGTGTGCTCGAATTATCGGGGTATCACACTACTCAGCCTCCCGGGAAAAGCTTATGCCAGGGTGCTGGAACGGAGGCTCCGACCGTTTGTCGAACCTCGGATTCAAGAAGAACAGTGCGGGTTTCGTCCTGGTCGTGGAACAGTGGACCAGCTCTTTACCCTTGCAAGGATACTGGAGGGGTCCTGGGAGTTTGCCCAACCAGTCTACATGTGCTTTGTGGACTTGGAGAAGGCTTTCGACCGGGTCCCTCGGGGCTTTTTGTGGGGGGTGCTGCGGGAGTATGGTGTGCCGGACCCGTTGCAACGGGCCATCCGGTCTCTGTACGCCTGCAGTAGGAGCTGTGTTCGTATCCTCGGCAGTAAGTCAGATACGTTCCCGGTGGGTGTTGGCCTCCGCCAGGGCTGCCCTTTATCACCGGTCCTGTTCGTGACTTTCATGGACAGGATATCTAGGCGCAGCCGTGGGGCGGAGAATGTCAGGTTCGGGGATCTCAGGATAGCCTCTCTGCTGTTTGCAGATGATGTGGTCCTGTTTGCCTCCTCGGACCATGACCTCCAGCATTCACTGGGGCGTTTTGCAGCCGAGTGTGAAGCGGCGGGGATGAGAGTCAGCACCACGAAATCTGAGGCCATGGTGCTCTGCCGGAAACCAGTGGATTGCTCCCTCCGGGTGGGGACAGAGTGCCTACCACAAGCGAAGGAGTTCAAGTATCTCGGGGTCTTGTTCACGAGTGAGGGTAAAATGGAGCGGGAGATCGACAGGCGTATCGGTGCGGCTGCAGCAGTAAAACAGGCGTTGCACCGGGCCGTCTTGGTGAAGAAGGAGCTGAGCCGAAAGGCAAAGCTCTCAATTTACTGGTCGGTCTACGTCCCAACCCTCACCTATGGTCACGAGCTTTGGATCGTGTCCGAAAGAACGAGGTCGCGGATACAAGCGGCCGAAATGAGTTTCCTCCGTAGAGTGGCCGGGCTCAGCCTTAGAGATAGGGTAAGGAGCTCGGACATCAGGAGGGAGCTTGAAGTCGAGCCGCTACTCCTTCGTGTCGAAAGGAGTCAGCTGAGGTGGTTCGGGCATCTAATTAGGATGCCTCCAGGACGCCTCCCTTTAGAGGTTTTCCAGGCACGTCCATCTGGTAGGAGGCCCCGGGGAAGACCCAGGACACGCTGGAGGGATTATATCTCCCAGCTGGCCTGGGAACGCCTCGGGATCCCCCAGAATGGGCTGGTAGATGTTGCGGGTGAGAGAGAAGTCTGGGTCAGCCTGCTTGACCTGCTGCCTCCGCGACCCGACCCCGGATAAGCGGTGGAAAATGGATGGATGGATGGATGGTACAGTTTCATCCAGTTATGGACTAATAGCTCATCACCTTACGACCTGCGGCCCTTGCTGCATGTCTCCCTCTCTTTTCCTCTTTTCCTGTCATTCTCCAGCTGCTCCGATAAACACAATACAAGATAATATTAAATAATTAAAGGGCTACCTATATGCACATGTCTTACTCAGAATCCTTACACATAACGTGTGTTGTGATGGAGTCAGTGCCAGACAGCTGCTCCGGGACTTTGTCTCACCTGTCCGTGCTTTGTGTGCGACTCTGGTCGGCTGGGAGAGAAAATGAGTTTACCCTGTTGTCAGTTTACTGCCCTTTATCTGCTCCATGGTGTGGCGATGACCGATCATCATAGCAGCAACCGCTGATAAGAACCGTTGGTTACTGTCAACCTTAGCGGGCCATAAACTGTAATGAAGACTTAGTTGTAAAAAGATGAATTTCGTCATGCAGCGAGATTACAGTAATCAAATGCAATATAGTTTTCAAGTGTGTGTGAAGTTACACCTCAATCACACCTGAGAGATGGGAGGATATTTGAGGTCAAACTGCCAGAAAGATAGAAAGTCACACACTTATTTGTATCTATTATAACTGTGAATGCTTAAGAATTAATTACACATACATAATTATTATTATTGAATAGTGTTTGTATATAACGTGCAGGAGTCCAATGGCTGCAATTAACCCTTTAATATGAGGAGCATACCCGGCCCTTGTAGGGCTCTGGCCAATCACGACGCAGCAGACTTTATAGCGCTATTGTGCGCGAGTAATGTCTCATCTGGCTGCGGGAGGGAGCGAAGTGTGTGTTTTTTACGCAGACGCTTAAGAGGAGTAGGTCCGAAACGAGACTTCTCTTAGAGAAAAAGTAGTGAGATTAAAGCAGTTTCTGACATCTTAGCGCGCTTAGAAATTAGAGACACTTCACTTGAAAAGTGTTTTGAATCCACAGAATGACCACCACCATGGAGAAATCTCAAAACTTTCGTATTGACGCGCTACTGGCGCACGACGTGGAGCAGAGGACGGCCAGTGATGCTGCGCCCCCGGGCTTGTGTTACAGCAGAAGCCCCGGCGGCAGTCCGGTGTCGAGCCGCGGCTCAGAGACGCCCTCCCCTCATCCCAACCCAACCAGCTCCTCTGCAGCCCTGCTAGGAGTCCCGTCCAAATCACAGCTCTTCAGCTTGTCCCAGTCGGGCTTCACTGCTTTGCACCAAGGGGGGTTCCTCGGAATGCACCCGGGCTCCACGTATCCTCTGGCGGCCCTCGGAGGCCAGCACCCCGCCTTCATGTACCCCGGTTTTACGCAGCTGGTCCAGCCATACCCGGAGCAGCTGAAGGGGGCCATGGGGACGCACCCGCTGGAGCCCTGGATCAGAGCCGGGATGATGATACCCAGACTCGGAGACTATGGAGGTGAGCGAACCTCCCTGTTTCCTGAACTTTATCATTCTTACTTCCTGTAACTTAACATGCTTTATGTGTATCCAGAGGTTAAACAAGCCCTTCAAAATAATCTACGACTACTACTACTACTAATAATAATAATAATAATAATAATAATAAATTATAATAATAATAATATGTTTAAACGTACATTATTATATTTCATTCATGAAATTAAATACAAGCATGCAACGTTATACACTACTAATAAAATACAATATTTATGTAATTGTAAATATTTTATCATCATAATCATTTTTTACATGTATAATATATATATAATCATTATATAATAATAATAATGATAATAATAATAATAATTATAATCCTTTATATGCTAATTTCGTACACCTCTTTTTTTAATGCTGGACACAACTACTCCAGTTTAGACCTAATTAAAATGAAATCGATCTTACATTTCCCTTTATTTCAAACGGTATTTAACTTAAGCAGTTGCTGTGTGTTTTGTAAATTTGTGTTGTAATGGGAAGGTCAACAGCCAATATATTAATATTTTTAGAGCCTATCACCTGTGTTTTGGTATTGGTTTTGAAAGGCCTGTGACATTGAGATGCTGCCTCTTAACAACAATGTACATCATAAAAAAATGCAATATTTATAGTATAAAGGTAACACCTGAAATAGATGTACTTAATCAATTGATAACTTTTACAGTGTTTTCATTAAGTTAATGGTCTCCTGTGGTGTTTTATTACCCCTCCAAAGCAATATCCTCTCACCACGACCTCACATCATGGCAATAAATGTTAACGAACAGAGAAAACACGGTATACAAGCAGGAAGACAGATGGGCTGGAAAAACTGGAAGATTTTGGGAGGATTCGTTTGGAGATTTGTTTTATAATATCCGTCAATTAAATGCTTTTTTTTTCAGATTTTCACTTTGAGGCTTCTGTAGGCCTCTTTTTAAGATAGGCCATTATCCATAATAGTAGTAAGGGGATGCAAATGACAGAATAACCTAACTCTCTGGCTCTCTCTGTTTTCCCTGTTCAGTCCCGGCCCACGCAGGTTTGTTGGGGAAGTGCCGGAGGCCCAGGACAGCTTTCACCAGCCAGCAGCTGCTGGAATTAGAAAACCAGTTCAAGCTCAACAAGTACCTGTCCAGGCCTAAACGCTTTGAGGTGGCCACTTCACTCATGCTGACTGAGACTCAGGTGAGAGACAGCCTGCAGGATGGTACATATTTCCTTTATCCACATCCTTCAAAGTCACTGTCAAGTTGTACAGTACCTTACCTTCATCATCTTAAGAAAGGGCTGTGGCGCCCTGCTTTTTCAACATTTTTCCAATCCCCATGCAACAAATCCCTTCAAGAAGAAGGAGAACACATTTCCGCACCCTGAACCCCACACAACTAAATATGTTTACACGGTTTAACTGTCATGATTCCTGTTGTATTTCCCCAGGTTAAGATCTGGTTCCAGAACAGACGTATGAAGTGGAAGAGAAGTCGCAAAGCCAAGGACCAAGCAATGCCACTGACTGACACAGAAAGAGCTGGAAGGGATATTCACTGCACCAAGCCTCAGAGTGATTCACACAGCTCGAGCCTGGAGGATGAAGAGGAGATAGAAGGGGATGAGGAGGATGAAAAAGAGGAGATAGAAGTGCTGAGGGCGGGCTCTTTAGGCTCTGTAGGCTTCATGAGGCATGCTGGAGGAGAAACGGGGAACTACAGTTCTTACTCTGAGGAGGAACTGGAAGAGGAAACAAGAACAAGAAGTGGGGTTTTTGCATAGTTATAAAGTTCAGCATGCTTTTATTGTACGTTGTTTTATGTGTATTACTCTTGAGGAAATCAGGTGCACAGACATGGTGGCATGCAGAGGATCATTCATCTGAGTTATGACTTCAGACTCAACCAATAATTCTGAATTATGATGGGCATTTTTTGTGCATGATTTACTTGTGATTTAAACAGTACAAACATACTAAAAGCTTATGTTCCTGTTCTGTCATTTGAAATGAACTAATTTATCTTTGAATGTGCATGTACTTAAACTGTATACATGGGGGTGATGATAGCACTTTCATGCTAGTGGATGAAGACACAGAAAGAATATCTGGGAGATTCGTATTGTGAAGAGTGTCAGTGTTACATTGGTGTCAGGTCTGTTACAAATGTTGGCAAATATTTCACCATTATATACATTTTTCCATATTTGTAACAAGACAAATAATGGATATACCCAATTCAAGTTTTGGGGTCTAGGTTTGGCTATTTGATCATGAAATGTTGTTGTATAATATTCAACCTTTTGTTTTGTATTATCTTTTTGAAACTGCAAGTTATATTTTGTCAATGCCACACACACACACACACACAAAGAAATTGCTGCAGGTTGTCCGTGTATTTTGTAAACTGCTCTCATATGAAGTGTGTTATGTTGTCAATATATAATTTAACGTTATATAATTTAATATATTTTACTCTCAAAGCAAAAAACTCTAGGGTTTTTGTGGAAATGAATAGTTTGAAAAATAAAGTTGTATTCATATGTGTTGAGTCAATCAAGAGAGTCAATGACAATCAATGTGATTTACCATTAAAGGGACGGTTCATATTTCTAACACAGGGAAGCAATGCAACCCTTTCTGGCTGGAGGGTGATTATTTAATAACTTATTAATAACTCTTAATACCTCACAACGAGTCAAATTATTCTATGTCCGAAATGTACACACTCCCAAGTATTTATAAAAAACTATGTATACCAGTTCGCGATATGAAAATGTCCCTCCGCTACTCCCGTAGTTACTATGGTGATTTCAAACAATTACTTGTTGCAGAGGTAAAACCGTGGCCGAGAAACTTTTGATTGTTGTTATCGGTGTTTTCACACCTGGATAGGAATGAACAGCTTGGTTGTTTGACGTCTGAAAGAAGGTAAAGACATGTTAGTGTGTTTAAAGTATGAATAATGTTAATGTGTGCAGCTGTCAGCCGTATATCCCCGTGTTAGCTAGCTTAACTACTAGCGTCGGGACTGTGAGGACAAGTTAGTTAGGTTAATCTCAAGGTTTATTCTAAAGCACTCTTAGCGTGGTCCTCGATGTAACGCCAGCTATGTTCTGGCAGTAATAAATGTGACAAAACTGTAATAAATGTGACAACTCTGCGAAAGTACACATCCTCAAAACCACAGGAAAACGCCCCTCTGGAGTTCATATGTTGTCTTGTTGAGCTAACGCTGGATGCTTTCTGCCTTTCTCCAGCCATGTTCGCTGAGGCTCGGGGTCCTGAACCCTTGGCTTCAGGAGCACCATGGATGCCCTCCACCCCCGGGAAAGACAAAGTAACGAAAGTATGAATTGAAACAGATTGGTGGCAATACTAATGAATAACGTGTGGTCTGCTTTTCATTTGTAACAGATATTTTTACTGAACTTGTGTGTTTAAATTTGATCAGTTTTGTCGCTCCCTGTATAAGCAAAATGGCCCATGAGTCTACCTATATCTATAATTTAATTACACCACTCAGTGCATGTGTAGATTGTGGCCTTTTCTGCAATATAGCTATCAGTGTGGCTGTTCAAGCTTGGCAATAAACATTAAATACTAAATGTTCAATTTACAATGTCTTTAGGGCATCTTCTGAAGTTTCTTGAAAAGTAATTTGCATCCATAACTTTTCCATAAGTCACATCTTCTGCAACGCCCCGCTCTGCAGGATCCAGGGATTCGCCAGAGGCAGCGGGGTGGAAAGAATCAGCGACAAGCGTCCAGCCAAAGAAGCTGTCTCTTAGGGTTGGAATTGCAGCCAGAGCTGGTCTGGGAGGACTGGGACCTGGGGAGAGAGTTCACCAAGACATTGGTGTTAAAGAATATCTATCACAAGCTGCAGAAGCTACATGTCAGGTCTTACAAACTCACATGGTCATACTTATGCGAACACATGTATAAGCTATGTATTCACACAATATCCTATCTTTGACCCCTCACAGGCCTCCAGTGTCCACGTTTTTCACCACCTTCATTCCTCAAATAATATTTCTCAGTCCGGGGACTTCTTTCTCCATGCCAATCTGCTTTAGACCACTCCAGAGGGTAACACATTGCAATCTTGTACACGATTGCATCTTTTAATATATCTTACCAGTTTTTAATGGTATTGTGGCCCAATGTGGGCTGAATTTACATTTCTAGACAAATAAGTTTCCAGTCTTACCATTAGAAAAGGTCCGATACTGTAATAACCAGAGTGGATGGTTGAGGGCGATGGGACAATTACAAAATGATAACTTTGAACATTCTTGACTGTTATTATCTCTTTTTTTTAAATGAATGATTATCATCCATATAAAAGAGAAGTAACATGATCTATCTTTTTGTCTGTGTGTCTCTGTCTGACTTCTCGGGACAGTGTGAGTATGAAGACAGCATTGAGTTTCAGGGTAAAGATGGCAGCTTCCAGGTTTGTCTCCGTGCCACTGTTCCCTGCCATGCCCTGGAGGTGCCTGACATCGTGCTGCTACCACTCTGTGCTGTTCAAAACTCCTCCAACACTAATTTCCTGTTCAGAAATGTCAGGTACGTATGCGTGTGTTTTAGACTAATGCGGGGAAGTAAGAGGGATGAATAACCTGGGAGGAAAGAAGCAGAATGCTTCATATTATTATTTTGTACTTTATGTTCTTATTGGTGTGATTGTGCTTTGCAGAAAGTAGTGAAACAAATCATGTCAAACTCTTTCCCATTCCACTCCACTTCCCTCTTGTTAATCAATCCCTCTCTCCTTTTTCTGTGTCTTCCCTATTGTCCTGCACACTCTTCTTCCCACAGTAAACTCCAGACACGCTTCCAGTGGAAGTGCACAGCACCGTTCCAGCTAAGCCCTGAGCAAGGCCTGTTGAAGCCGGGTCAGGAGTGTCACATCACTGTGGTCTTTCGACCACAAGAGGCGCTGGTGTACCAGCAACACGCCAACTGCACTTTTGGAGAAGAGGGGGATGAGGAAGAGAGCTGCTGCAGTGTGCTGCTGCAGGGTCTAGGTACTGTTACTAGCACTAACAGAGGAGACGGGACAAAAAGAGAACAATAATCCTCTGATTTCTTTTAAGATACACGGTAGTATATGTGGTCATATGGGAGGAGCTGATGGTTAAATAGGAACCAATACTCTCCCACTTTCCTCTTGTCTTGTCTCTGACTTCCTTCTCAGCCAAATACCCATGTCTTCAGCTGAGAAATCGAGGCACCAAGGATGAAAAAGAGCAGTGTGGTCCAGAGCTGCACTTTGGCTCCGTGGCTGTCGGACAAAGTTTGAAGAAACACTTTGACATCTTTAACCCCTCCCCTGTAAGTAGCACACAGGTACACAAATGCAAACGTACACTCTCAATCACCTTCCCTATCATCCCCATTTTTGCCGCTCTCCTCCAGGTAACTGCGTCATTCTCCCTTTCACAACGGTCCAGTGGGGTCCATTTGTTGGGGTCAGAGTTTGGCTGTGATGTGACCAGAGGTAAGGTGGCACCTGGAGCATCACTACGGGTTTCAGTCACCTACACTCCTGCTGTGGTGGATAGTGTCTCTGTGGAGTACTTATCTCTAAAATGTACAGGGGCATTAAATAAAACTCTACTCAAGCTCATTGGAAACTGTGTAGGTAAGGGACACATATTAAGGAACACACACATGAAGAAAGAAAGGGAATCTACAGCTGGATACATACATACACACTTATTCTTTTTGTAACTAGGTCCCAAAGTGTCCTTGTCCTCCTCTGTGCTGGACTTTGACTGCATAGAAGAAGGAGGAGCCGTCATACAGACAGTGGAGCTGGTTAATTCTGCGCCTGTTGAGGCTTTCTACCAATGGGACCTTGATTGTACTGGAAACAGTGTGTTCAGCATCCATCCAGCAAGTGGCACCGTGTGCCCACACAGCCATACCACGCTCAAGGCTGTCTACATGCCCACGCAGCCTATTGCACATCACAGGAGAGTGACATGCATCATACTGCACAAGGTAGGAGCCAATATGCAGATCCATACATACACACACACGCACCAACATCTGCAATATTATTCTATCTACCTACTTGCTCTTTCCTGTAGGACCCCATATTCCTTGACCTGATAGGTACCTGTCACTCAGAGCTCCGGCAACCAGTGATACTGAAACCTGAGCACTTGGCCCTTTACAAGCCTCACTTGGACCGCAGACAGGACCCGCCAGACACTCTCCCTGCCATGCAGCAAGGAAACAAAGTACACTTGGACCCAGGGGGAGTGCTCTGCCCGGTGGAGGAGGTAACGTGCCAAAGGGAGATGAAACGTGCAGATTTGTCTTGATTTTAAATAATTCATAAGAAAATATGAAATCACTTACAGTATGAACACTATAGGTCACCAGTAAAGGGCACAGTATATGTTTGGTATTTTCTCTCTCACTCTTTCTCTGTGTCCTTTTCTAGAAGTCACACCAGGAGCCAGACAAGAGAACTCCCATGGAGGAATATTATCAGTCCTGCTTGGGTTGCATGGATCCCCTCTCTGGCGGTTCTGTGTCCTCCCCACATGTATCTGTGGTGCCCAGTGAGCTACTGTTTAATCACAAAATATCTCCATCCATTTCTTCTCAGCCTGTCTCCATCACTAACCACACCAGGGGGGCACTCAGGTATCAGTTCTTGCACTAGATTGTGGCTTCTCACTCTGGCACTTGTTTGTGAATGAAACCTGACTAGAATACCTGTTTTATTGCTTTTCTTGATCTGGTTTCTGTTGCATGTGATTCTGCTCCAGCCTGGTGTGGACTGCTGCCCAACACTCTCCGTTCACTGTCTCTCCCTCATCATGTGACCTGGCTCCTCTAAAATCCACTTCATTCAGAGTGACCTATGACCCCAAGCAGCTCAATACTCTGCACGGAGCGCAACTTGAATGCTTTGCATACTATAAGGTAACGCTGTTCGATAATCTATAGATGAAATTCCATCACATCAAGTGATTGTGCCTTTCTCTTTCTGAATAAATATCTGAAAAAAATCATTCAAATCTGTCACCTGACTGTTGAAAGGTCAACTACAAAAGAATCACAGTATAATGCAACACATTTGGCTGTGACTATTCTCTTTCTTCCCTGGATGCTGCAGGACAATCATCGCATAGAGGGCCGACAGCCGTGTCCACCCTGGTGTGTGACGGTCAGAGTCACAGGCCATTCCTTTCAGTCAGGCAAACAGCATTTCATCCCATGTTGCTCCCTGCAGCCTCCTCAAGTGGTGAGATACGAGCCAGAGAAATAACTCAAATGTTACATATCTGTCCTTTTCTTTTGGAGTCTCTCATTTGTCTGTAGTTTTCTCTCGGTAAAGAATTATGATATTATTGCTAATTTTCCCAGAGAGAAAAAAAGACAAAGGCCTTGTCAAACTGAACGTTTTCTTTGAAACCCGTATAAAGGGCATCGTAACACAGCCATGCACTAAGATACAATACTCTGCTAACCGTAATCCTTTGTTCTTTGAAGGTGTTTCCAGCCCTGAGTGTTCTTTCCTATCGGACAGTGCTCCTCCAGAATTGTGGGGACCTGCCCCTCACTTTCTGTCTGGACCACAGCTCAAACCCTGCATTGGCAGAATCTGTGTCCGTAGTGCCGGGCTGTGGTCTGATCCAGCCTGGGAAACACCAAATCCTCACCCTCAGAACAACACCCACAGAAGACAGCCCCAAACAGGGATTCAGTTTACACCTTCAGCTCAATGCAACTAAACAAACAAAGGTACCATACCCACTACACGGGAACACAGAGGACCAAAGCTGGAGGACTCACCACACTTTGCTTGCAGGCTATTTCATCTGTGCATCTGTTTCTGTGTCCTTTAGGAACTGACAGTTGTCAGTGTGGTGGAGAAGCTGTGTGTGTCTCTGGAAGGAGACAACAGTTTATATTTCCAGCCAACAGCTGTGGGCTTTCGGACGCAGCGCTCCCACCGCATCAGGAACCTCAGCCGCCTCCCTCTCCGGTCGGTTGACATGATTGTTATTCCAGTGCTGTATTTTTCAGTGTATTGTTTGTAGCCTGGACTTATCCATGCATCATTAATCTTGTCTACAGCTGGCTTTCTGTGATTGTCCTTTATGATAGATTCCAATGGAGCGTTGCAGAGCCAGACCAGGGGCTTATCTTTGTTGAACCAGATGCTGGCGAACTGCATCCCAATGAGAGCTCAGTGAGAGACTGAGAGAATCGTTTTTATTAAAGCAGAGACTGTGCTTTCAATGAAATGTCTTAGCAACTAACTTTATTTACCTTTTTTTGTACAATTGTTTGTGACTGGTTGGCATTACAGGTCCAGATATGGTCCTTCAGCCCACTGGAAGAAAAAACATACACACTCAAACCTACGCTGACCTTCTGGCCGATCCGGACTCCTGGATGTAACGAGTCACACCTCACCCTTGAAGTGGTGGGGTTGGGCTCTAAAGGATTCATAGAGGTGGGACTGTCATTGTGTGTCATTGTATGTGTGTGTATGTATATATGGATGTATATGTGTATAGACTTGAGCTGTATGTGAATTTTCAAGCAGTGGATGCATCTTTGTTCCCCCCCCCCCAGGCAGAGAAAGCAGTTCTGGATGTGGGAGAGATTCTGGTTGGAAGCTGTCGGGCCATTCAGGTTCCTCTGGTGAACAACAGCCCCTGTTCTGTCTGCTTTTGTCTCTCTGTGCAGCAGATACTTCTGGATGAGGATCTTACGTACGACCCTGGGACTGAACCGAAAGGTATTGTCTTTTGTGTGGTCCTTGCTGTCTTTTGCTTACTGTATTTACATGATTGATCAACTCTCAGCAGAGGTTTGATTTTAGCGTGTCCAATTGTCAGTAAGGCAAACGAAGAGTGATTTTATGGTTTGACTGTCCGTCAAACAATTGCAACTTACCATTACTGTGACCAATCAACTGTAAATAAAAAAATGAAAAGTAACTCTGACTTTGTCAATGCAAAGTCAGTTCCAGTGCTGTGACCTCACCTGCTCTGACTTAACTTAAAAGTACGGCCAAATAAAGATGGACAATGGAGTGTAAACAAGATGGACTGCTGACCACAACATATACAGATGTAGTTGCTCCAGTGTTGTAGACTAGCATTGTCCTGTCTGGCCCTTCAGCCCTACAGATGGACTGTGAGAGGGGAACCATCGCCTCACGCTCCACAATGCGGTTCAGATTCACTGTCAGACCACACAGACGAGCCCAGTACCTGTGGACCATCAGCTACCAGATGCTGAATGCCAGTGGTAGATGGAAAACACAAACACTACACACCGTAATCTATTCTGCTGGTTTTCTATTACTTTTTACTTAATGCTCCCTTTCTGTATATGTCTGTCTCTCTCCCCAGGATTTGTGTCATCCCCTCCCCAAGCAGTGTGCGAGGTGCGAGCTGAAGGCGTGTTCCCCACCCTGCAGGTGGTTGATGTGTGCGGTGGTGGCAGTGTGGGCAGACTCAGCAAGGTGCACCTGTGGAAGCTCTTCTCACTGGACAGCCTTAATGAGCACATCCTGTCCAACCCGTCCCCTGCAGAACTCACTTACAGAACCCCTAACAGGCACAGGTGAGGGGAAGAATGTATTAATTCTCAGTTAAATATGATATAACTTTTTTTTCTTTTTTATAAATAGACCAAGATAGATTATTTAATGAGAGTTGTTAAGATGTTGATTATTTGATTGTTTTTTTTATTTCAAAAGACAATGGAATAATACTTGAATATTATATTTTGTCTTTATGTCTTCTCTTCCTGCATCTAATCTGAGCAGTTCTCCTCCAGTCATCTCCAAAGCCATGTTGGATTTCAACTTCAGTGGCACTCCCCTGAATTCAGAGCCCTCAATTTTTATGTTGATGTTTCACAACCCGGGCTCCATCCCTGTAGACTGGTGAGAAAAAAGCAGAATGTAGAGAATAACAGCCAATTTAAGATCAAGATAACTGCATTCAGCCTTTTATTTATGTTTGTCACACATTGCTCAATGTATGTACAGCATACAGGGCAGTGTCCTCTTCTATGGATTGTGAAGTAGAGAGGAATTTTAATGGACTTTTTTCTACTTATCTTTGATTTATTGATTGTTTGCCTGCTCTTCGATTTCAGGGCTTTCTTGTTTCCAGCGGACCAGCAGATAGACTTGGAGTTCTGGGCAGAGACTGGAGAGTTCAGCAGCACTGAACTGTACCAGATGAAGGTCAGGCATGTCTTTTCTTTATTGAAAAAACAGGAATTCATTTTAGATTTGATTACGTGATTAAACGTGACTAAATTAAAAAAAATAACCTCTCTGAAAACCATACTGACACTAACCTCACATATCTTCATATCATTGACAGGTTCAAGGAAATCATCTGTTCAGCATTTCACCCCATTCTGGCACTTTGCTCCCTGGCCAGCAGAGGGCAGTACACTTCACCTACAGGTCAGATATTATTGCAAGGAATGAATCACAGAATAATACACAAGACACTAATTCAATGTTTTAAAAACACTTGCTAATATAGGCAAGGAGGAGAGCAGATAATACTAATAATATGATCCCAAAATAATCTAAACTTTGTCCTTCACAGCCATGACTTCGTCGGGACGGATCGACTTCCTGTCATGCTCAAACTTTCTTATGGGAGAGAGATATCGGTGAGGCAGAACTCCATATACATTTTCATGATCCTCATTTATTCTTATTCTCACAATACAACAATACAATAACAATATAATGGTAGTATCTAATTTCAAATTAAACCTTTTTTTCAGTTCAATGGTTCTATTCCTGTTTGTCTCTTGACCTAATATCACCTAACATGTGACTAGGTCTGGTGAACTGATATTTGATGTTAACTTCACATGCGTGTGATGTGGTTTTGTGTGCAGCTGAACTTTCAGGGCTTGACGGTGGAGAAAGACAGGCCCCATCTCCACCTTGCCTCCAACCGACATGTCTTCACCTCTGTCACTATTGGGGACTGTACTCCGCCGAAGCAGGTGTGCTAGATTTCTCCAACATGAAGCTTATTAGAAGTGGCCTATTCATAGTGAGCTGAAATATATCACATTCTTATTGATGGCATAATATTTCATATATTCATATTCAGTGAAACTTGCACAGATTTCTGGATTCCATCAGAAATATCAACATAGATGTGATCCACAAAGCAGCAACTGACCCATACAATGAGATTAAAAATCCTTTTTTGTTTTGTAAAATACAGTTTCCATAATAACTGTCTTTGGAAATCCATTGTTGTGCATCGTTTGACCGGCATGTGTTCCTCCCTGTTAAAAACACTTAAGCTTCCCTGAAAGGCTAGACAACACCCATGTGACTTGGCGTTTGTTTTTCCTGCAGGTGTATGAACTACACAATTGCGGTGCAGTGCCAGTCCGTTATGAGGTGGACACGGCTGTGTTGTCACAGCTACAGGTGGACAACTTTAACCATCCAGTGCTGGTCTGCCTCAATCCAGAGGGAGAGGTCCTACCTGGGAAGACGGCCATGCTGGAATGGATCTTCTCTCCATTGGAGGCTAAAGTGTACCATGTGAGGATTGAGCCATACTGCCCTCAAAGCTTTTATACAGCTGATTTGGGCAGTATGTATTGTAGGCACCATGATTCTTGTACACATTTTCTCTGCAGCATTGTAATTGTAATGTAAATGAAGCTGGCACAGACAGATACAGAATTGAATGAGTTTTTATTGATTTATTTATTCAAAAATAATGACACATACAAATAGCATTTCTACCATTAGCAGAGTACCCCAGTGTCCAATCCCTGTGATTTTGAGTCTGTCTTTGTGCATCACCAGATGGGTATTCCTATCCATGTCCAGGATGGAGACTCCACGCTGGTGAGGTTTGAAGGATGCGGGTTTGATTCTCCGACACTGGGCACCACAAACTGCAGCGATACTAAGGCATCTGACCCCTGTGTCAAGAGAGTGCCCTTCCCGGGACAGGTGGGAGCAGTTCTTGTCTCTCCAAATATTGTTTTAACTTTAATTAAATCTGCTTAATACCAGCAGTCTATTCCTAATAAGTCTTCTGGATTTTGTGTGTGTGTGTGTGTGTGTGTGTGTGTGTGTGTGTGTGTGTGTGTGTGTGTGTGTGTGTGTGTGTGTGTGTGTGTGTGTGTGTGTGTGTGTGTGTGTGTGTGTGTGTGTGTGTGTGTGTGTGTGTGTGTGTGTGTGTGTGTGTGTGTGTGTGTGTGTGTGTGTGTGTGTGTGTGTGTGTGTGTGTGTGTGTAGGTGGTATTTCTGTCGGAGGACAGTGTCTCTCTTGGCAACATCCCTGTCTGCTCACGATCTTCAAGACTCCTCTTCCTAACCAATGTGTCCCACACAGACTCCTCTGTCCACTATAAATGGGACAAGCAAAGCTACCAGCAGGTACCGAACGCTGCACATGTAGCCTGAGAATAACATCTTATGTCTGTGTGTAAATGTCACTGTTTTGAAGAAGATACAAGCAGATCCTCCCGCGATGTGTCGGACCGTCTGTCATATACAGCGCAAATGTACTGAGGTTGTACATCGGGGGTTCTCACATATTTGTATGTGTGTTTTGCGTTGCGTCAGGTGGTGGAGATCCATCCAGAACAAGGAGTTCTGTGTCCAGGGGAGTGTGCCCTTTGTGTCCTTACTTTCACCTCTACTGACTACCCCACATGTTATCAGCTAGATGTCATCTGCCAGGTACCACAGCAGCGCTAGTTTAGATCCTTTTTTTTTTTTTTAAATGGCATTTTTTTTTTATTCTGCTTTGGCAGGCAATTGTTTGAAGATAATCTTTTCTACAAAGTACGGATGATACACAGTGTTCTCTCCTCCCCTTTCCAGGTTATCCAGGAAGCCGCACTGAATCGGTATCGTGATGCTTCGCACCGTTGGGAGGAAGAGAAAAAGAGACAGCGAGATGAATTCACTATCAAAGATATCAATCTTACAGAAAGTCAAAGAGTTCTGATAGATAAGGTCCTTCCTCAAGTTCAAATTGATATTTCTCGACAGCAATGAAACAGCCTTCTTCGCCATATTCATCCTTTGTCTTGTTACAGGAACCTGTAGCAGCTCCTGTGAGAAAAGGGCCACCACTCAGCAAATACAAGGTGGTCTTCATTTGCTCTGAATATAAGGCCTTTCTTGTGAAACAAATATGAACGTTATCAAATTAAATTATAGACATGCAGCAAAACAAAGGCCCGACTTCATTTCAATGACTCCTCTCTCTCTCTCCCCTCCAGACTCTTCCTCCCATCTGTGCCAGTGGTAGCTGTGAACCAGTGGGCATGATATGCACCAAGATGACAAGAGCTGAGCGTCGGGCCCAGCGAGAGACGGCAAAATCACAGAGGTGCCCAAAACCCCCCCAACCTGCTCTGCTGCACCTGGGGGTTACAGCACACTCTCACGGGCTTCTGGAGTACCTTCCACACCTCGCTGACCAGTCCACTGAGCACTTTAGGTAAAGGATATGAAGTGTAGTAATCACAGGCACAAAGACAGACTGAGCTTTGATGAAAACCGCAGAAACATTTACATGTGTGCTGTCCTACTAAGATGCTTCCTGTCAGTCAAGCCCCAGCAACTTATTGTAAGTCACTTTGGATAAAAGCGTCAGCTAAATGAAATGTAACCTGAAACATCTTCTTTAAGCACTTCCTCTCCAGCTGGGCTGCCCTCAACGACACATGGCGCTGAGAGAGACCTCACCATGCATGCACTCACCTCTTTGCTCAGGTAACACTTATACAGACTTGGATTCAGACATCCACCCTGACACATGCACCGGAGTGAACTTGCAGGAAAATGGTGTATTTGTGTGTGTATTAATGTGTCTCTCTCCTTTTCCAGGGGCATACTAGATGATCCAGCCTTCACCCATTCATTGATTACTTTGCCATTCAAGCTCATCATTTACCAGCCACAAGAAACCTCTCACTGCCCCACATTTCCTCCTCACATTACACCCAAACCTCAGGTTCTGTGGAGCGGGACAGTGGAACAGCACAGCTCAGTGGACAGTGAGGGAACTGCGGGGCGTCTGAGGAACCAGCTCCCAACACAAAACACACAACACACTGAGCATGCGCCTGCAGACATGAGTGAGGATGTTTTGCTGAACACCCTCCAGAACCTGATGATGGAAGCAGTCAGAGGAGAGCTTGTCCTCACAGCGCACCCCCGCACTGTTATCCTGCCACCTGTGTTTACCAGGTGAAGACAGACGCACACGTTCAGTTGCACTGGTGGTGTAACCTCCCTCCTCTTTTAATCAGAAATAAAATGTCTAACATATTGTGTGTTCCATCAGAATTAGGAATATGTCCAAAGCCGTGGCGGATGAGGGAGGAATCATGAAGAATAAACCGGAACCAACAGGGACTTAAGTCTCACATCCACCAAACGTCCCTCTACCTGTTTTCATTCAAATGTAATTTAGTGTGCATGAGAAACTTCACTGGCAATGATATAAAATGTTCCCACTGGTGACTTGGCCATGATATATTGTGAACTAAATTTTGTTTCGAGTTAGATGACATGTGGATCTAGAATTTTACTGCTTGTTCCACACAACCATTTACAGAACATTCAGATTTTAATTTGAACATATCAGGTTTTGTCCCGTTAATGTTCTTTTCAACCGTAGGCTTCCATTGCATTTTTGTTTTACACTGTGTTGCAATATTAGACTGGGATGAAATTACTAGCAATAGCAGTCGATACCAATAATGTAAGGCTCAAAGAGCGAGGAGGGATCTCAGAGGAGCCGTGATCGAGGCGCACGAGAGCGGTCTTCCAGGAAGTGTTTTAACGTCCGACACGCCCCCTCAGTGTTTATCAGCTGTTTGAATGGACGCTGCAGCCGATAGGACTGATCGCTGGAGTTTCATACCAGAGTGAAGACGAATCACAGATCTCAAGTTATATATTCGATTTGTTTTCTGATTCACCATCTGGTTAAAGCATTGCGATTAGCTTCTATACAACACAAGGTTAAACTAAACGGTAACACACAGAGAATACATCATGGAAGATATGTACATGCTACATGCAGAAGTACTTAAAGACTTAGATCTTTAGAGGCTACCAGACAGTAAGTGTAAAAAGTAGCTGCAGCATGTCTTCTGAACAAACTACGGTAAGAGAGGAGGGATAAACAAAGATGCAATTGCATTCTGCACCACTTGGCGTCTCGAGTGCAACAAATGTGGGGCAGAACAAGCGTATATATCATCTATATATTCCTGACAATATTATATTATTATTATGACCCTTTTCCAGTCACATAACAATTGTTTCTTCTCAATCGGTTAAAAAACAACACAGTTTTGATCACTTGAGAGTTCCTTGCAAGTACCAAACAAGGTACTGAAACCCTAAACCCTAGTTGTACCAACCAGGGGCGTCGTTAGGCCTGTTTTAGGGGGGCTGAAGCCCCCCTAAAATGTTCTTCAGCCCCCCCAAATAATTATTGGGATTTTTAATTTTGAATTTGTAAAAAAAAATGATTTTTTTAAAATTAAACTATTGTTTTACAGATGTTTGTTCACCCGTGTGAACAAACGTGTTATTTATAACTCTAACATGCTACATATGTGAGTGCGTTTCTGGTTTGTATGTTTTCTCCCCCTTCAAATTACAATCCAATAGCCTCTCATCATACTTAACAATAAAAGCCCGGGCACTAGGACCTTGGGGAGTCTGCATCGCTGCTGCGCTGGCTTTCTCACTCTGCCAAGTAACGTCTCTCATCAAGACAGCAGGATTACAGCCGAGGAGTTTAGCTCATAGTAAATGATGCACGGAGTGACATTGTAAGTACAGGTAGTTACAGAATGTGGCTATCTGTAGTTGTTAATGATTGTTACCTGCTTAAATTTAGGTTTACTTGAGGCAAATGAAAGGGAATATTGTAATGAGCTATGTTAACATTAAGCTAGCTAGCTAGCTATTTTGTTAGAAAATGTCTCCAATGAGCAAGAGTGTGAACGAGCAAATTTGAAATGTAAGAAATAACTATCGACAGCTCTCTATTCTTTGCATTAATATATATCTCTAGTATTTTAAAACAATAATGTCAGTGCCTATATAATGTTGTTGTTTATAATCAGTTAATGCTAGTGAAAACTAAATGTCATAGTGTCCCTCATAACGCTATTGTACCGGTATATCATCCAATTCATTGACCAGATGGATATAAGAAGATTCTTTAGCAGAGGTGACAGCTCCGCCCAGTCAGATGAGAGAGAGAAGCAGGAGAATGACAGGGCTGAAGCAGCCGGTGTGATGGAGGTTAGTGGTCTACAGGTCTAGAAGGAAACGAGTGGAGTTTTTTAATTTTCTTCTACTGTGGTAGAAATGTATAGGCATTTGTTGTCAGGCCCAGGCTACTCCAAGGGATAGCCTAAACTAGATTATTTCATGAAATTGTCATGTCATACAATTGGCTTCAGGATTTCGATCAATTAATGTTTCAATGTTTGAACTTTTCTTAAAGGTTCATGCAGAAGGAGAGGCTGAGGCAGAAAAGGGAAGCTGTTCAAGTCAGAGACAGGAAGAGACAGACCAAGCAGCTGCATCAACAACTAATGATTTAGGTGAAAAAGACACAGGGCCCAGACAGGTTAAGCTGAAGAGCTACCCACAGGACAGCTTTGGTGCTCAGAGCAGGTCATTTCACCACAGCTGGTTTGAGAAGCACAGTTGGTTGGAATATTCAGTCAACCATAATGCAGCTTTCTGCTTTGCATGTAGATTTTTTGGCAAAAACATCAAACATGATGCTTTGGTCAGTAGTGGTTGCAAGAACTGGAAGAAAGCATTGTTTATCTTTGGCAGGCACGAGATGGCACAAACACATAGGGACAGTGTTGTTGCATGGCAAAGCTACCAGGCAACTAGCCAACAGGGAAACGTTGCACAGATGATAGCATCTGCACATGCAAGTGAGATACTAGAGAGAAGGGAGTATCTCAGGCGAATTGTTGCAGTCACCTCCATGTTAGGGCGACAGGGACTCCCTTTTCGTGGCAGTGATGAAGGCCAAGACAGCACAAACAGAGGCCACTTTCTTGCTTGCATGGAACCTTTGAAGGAGTTTGATCCTTTCCTTCAAAAATATAACCCTCCCTCAAATGCTACCTATAGCTCGCCAACATCTCAGAATGAGATGATTGAGTGTTGTGCTCAAGAAGTTACCAGTGTCATTGTATCTGAGATACAATGACAGAGGCAAAACAGAGGCTGGATGTCCACCCCAAGATATGTTAGCTGTGCACAACCTCCTAGATTCAGACATGTTTCCCTCTCTGAAGGCAATCATTCAAGTTGCCTTAACAGTGCCTGTGAGCAGCTGCTCTTGTGAAAGATCCTTTAGTGCACTGCGTCGGCTGCACTCCTGGCTGCGGAAAACAATGGGGCAGAAAAGGCTTCACAGTCTTGCAGCCATGTCAATAGAAAGTGACATACTAGGTGGACTGAGTCACAACAGACTGATAGACCGATTTGCCACACTTAAAAACAGAAGGCATTCTTTGACGCTTCCTCCCACTAAATATAGTCATTAACCTGTGCTTCCAAACCACCCCCGTCCCTGTCAATGTCCCGATGACCTCACTTCCTCAGAACGGGAATGGAATGCACTAAACATTCATGTTTTATCAATGGTATGACTATGGCCATGGAAACATGATTACATTTTCTAAAATCTCCTGTGCATTGGATTCTATTTTTGAAATAATTTGAATGTATTTTTGTGTATTGTGTATCTTATTCCCTTCTGCTCATAATAAAACAAATAAACAACTCAGAAGTTGACACTGGCAGGTCCATTCTCCATCCATTGTGTGTGGTCCCTTTAAGAATTAGGATTTGGGAGTGACGCGGATATGAAAACTAGTATATCCGTCTTTCCTTTACAAGTAGGAAAATGATTTCTCTCTATTTGAGAAAAGTTCTCAAATTTGTGTTGTCAAATTTCACAATGACCCTGAAATTCTGTCCCTTCTGTTATCTTATACTGAATGAATGCAAGCAAAGATACAGAGAAAAATCACACTCTTTCTGATTGAACCAATCTATGAACTGTCTGAAACAATGGATATCCGCAGCCCCAAATGAGCCCAAAAAAAGTTTGCGCGCGCAAACATTCAGCATCCTTAGGGGCTAAGCCCCCCCCTTTCTTTCAATCCTAGAAACGCCCCTGGTACCAACCAAGTTTCAAAACCAAAATCTGCTCGTTATTTGAGTTCGGTTCAGGTCTATGTACCATAAAACAAACAAACAAAACGTACACAGACCCAATAGATTAGCGCCTTCACAATACAACTATACATCTATGTGTTTTGTGTGGCTGATAAATGTTGACAACTTTGACCATAACCTGAGAGAAAAAAGACACGTGTGACAGTTTATTGAAGAGAAGGAAATCTACTCAAACTGAGAATGGAGCCAGTCCTCTCTCCGACCATGGACACTTCACCGATGACAATCATTTGTGGACAGACGAGTGTTGTGATTTGGAACAGCTCTCGTAAGCCAAAACATTGATGATGTAAACCATGCGAGAAGATCAAGTGCAGACGGAGAAGAATTGAGATACAGCAATACAAGTCAAATACAGGAATGTAATCACGATCCAATGCCACCACTAATTCTGAAGGTTTCCTCTTTGAGTATTTACCTTGTGCTTGACATACAGAATTATAAAATACCAGAGATTGTCTTTCTTTGCTAATCTAGAAGTGTGCAGACGTCATTGGATTAGATAGAAAGGTGCCGAACCTTGAATCTGTCAAAATACAAGTCAGAGTTATTAATAACATTCAGTTTTACCTGACTTAAGGAGTATCCACAAGGGGTTGTTGGGGTGTGGACGTGGTGGTTTACAGGGGAACCCATTATCGATTGTGTCCAGAAGAAGGCTAGGTGGGAGTCTGTTTCTTGCTATATCCCCTCACACCTGCCTCACCCTGATCCAGGGGCAGTGAATGCATCGCTGCACCTGCTGAGGTAAAGAGTGGAGGTAATATACTTCACGTTAAAGCTCCTATTGGCACAAACTGAGAATGCAGACTGTGATAGAAGAGAAGCAGGTTCACTGAACCACTAAGTCCTGAAGAGTTGGAACAATGGCTGTAACTTCTCCTCCTCTGTTCCACACTGCCAACAGACATTTTATAAAAGGATTGCTTTCCATCATTTTTTATACAAAAGCCTGCTGCTGATGTGACGTCCTCATCATGTGAGCGTATTGCAGTGGGCAGGTTTTAGTTCCTCGTTTGACCGAATGAAAACATCATATTGGGTTCTGCATATTTTATTTGTATGATTTGTTAAACTACATGTGTGTGTCTTTGCCTGCTCTTTTCTGTCCACCTCTCTCTACCTTTCCATTGACATTTAAAACTACCCGTCTGTCGTTCTGGCTACTCACCTGTATCTACAGCCTCTTCGTCTAACTGTCTGCCTCTCTAAACACCTGTCTCTCTGGCTGCTTGATTTAAAGGCCACATGAATGACCGGCTCCCTCACTGACAGCTTAGATTCAGATATAAAATAAATAAACGGCATCTATTAAAATAATTGACACATCCAGTTGATCAGAAATACCAATGTGGTCTCTATTGCCACCTTATTCTGCATTTTAAATAAAGCTTTAAGTCCTGTCAAATCTCTGAAACAAGTAAAACACGTCTATCATCCATTCAAACCTCCACTAGCAGCCAGCGTGCATTGCCATATAAAGACAAAACCTCTTTCATTCCTGTTTCTGAAGGGTTGCATGTCACTTCCTTCCTCGTAGGTTTGAATAGAGGCGTCGTCGCCCTGCTCTCGGTGGCGACTCAGCCTGTCAAGCAGTGAGCCGCACAGCAGCCAGACGAGCCAACTGAGGAAGAGAGAGATTTACGACCCTCCAGGCCCAGAGATCACCAGCCTCCTCGCCTCATCTCTCAGGTAACTAAACACGAGATCTGGTCCACACAGGTGTTTCCTGAAGGCATCACTGTGAGATGAGACAGTATTGTATTCTGTATGTCTTTGTTAAAGAGGGAAAGCAGAAAAGAACGAGAGGGTTTGCAATCATATTTTGTTTCTATTTTATCTACATTTTCATAATCCAAACCCCTGGCTGTTCTTCACTGCAGACCAGGTTTGCGCTCACAAGTTGTCCCACTTCATAAACGAACACAAAGCAAGAACTAAAAACGTAAAACCTGGATATTTTTACAACTTGCACAGCTGAAATGATCAGAGCAGTTAAGGCCGAGTGAGGCCTTCGGGGGGGGGGAGGAAGGAGAAGTTAAACCACAGCAGCGAGCTGAAAGGAAGTTTGCGGTTAGCGTCACTTCAACTGCTACAAAATCCGTCCAGAGACAACGACATCAGCTCAGGGCCGTGTGCTTCTTTCGTCTTTTATACTTTGACGTTGTGAATGAAGTTAGTGAAACTCCAGTGCGTGTGAGGCGTGCTAATGTTAGGCTCACGGATAAACGCTGCTCAGAGACATCCTGTTTTATTGTCTGGAAATTGATTTATAAAGTCTGAAGTGCCTCACTTCTGTGATCCGTCAGTCACAGATCAGGTACATTTAGTCGAGTACTGCCGTGGAGATTTTTAAACTGTGGTATTGCAGAGTCGTGAATTAAATTGATTTAAAACCTTTTATTGATTCGATTGACACATTACCGCACTCAGTTGAATACCCACGTTGCCTGTATACTTGTCCCCCAGTAATTCAATGTGCGAGAGAGTTGGTTGATTCCCAGTAAATCAGAGGTGTAATAATAAAATAACTAACAGTTATTTTCCTTTTTTCAATCAATTACCATGGCTCTAATCGGCCCCAGTAAACAGCCGTGTTCAGCACGCTGCAGCTGGCAGAAACAAGAGTGGCACCTGAGTGGATGCTCGGGCGGGAGAGAGAGAGAGAGAGAGAGAGAGAGAGAGAGAGAGAGAGAGAGAGAGAGAGAGAGAGAGAGAGAGAGAGAGAGAGAGAGAGAGAGAGAGAGAGAGAGAGAGAGAGAGAGAGAGAGCACAGAGAAAACACAAACATGTAACAATCAATCACTAAGTGTTGAAAATGCACAACTAAAACATGTCCATCAAAATGTCCCCGAGCCCAAGTCGTCCTCTTGAACCCAAATATATTCAGATAAAAAAACAACATTTGAGAAGCTGGATCCAACAACCATTCGGTATTTTTTGCTTAATTTATAAAACAATTATCAGTTATTATCTGGAGTTAATGAAGTCAGTTGACTAATTGGTTATACTGGTTCTGTTGTTTTAGAACTAGGCGGCGGCACTGGGATTCAAACCGAAACTAAAGTAGCCAATTAAAACAATAGAAACAATGATGATAGTTAAGATAATGCAATGGCTGCAAAGCAGGTGAAACCAGACGAGTCAGACGAGTATCTCCAGTTTTCACCTTTTTAAATGTCAGACTGAGAGTCCGAGTTATTTCACTTCAAACAAAGCTGATGAGAAGTGACCGTTTTAAACTTAATTTTAGCTGCTGAGTTTCATTTCTGCTTCTTCAGGACAGAATAGTGCATTTAAACGTCAGAAAAGTAACAAATGTTCCTCAAAACAACATTTTAAGAAGAGACTTTATGTCTTCTCTTACTTTAAGGCTTAAACTGAGCTTTTAAATGTCCTAATAATGAATGCAAGAGCAGAAGTAACATTCAGGGTCACGTGTGACGGATGAAAATAAACTTGTTTTGCCACTAAACAATTCTCAATTCATGTCAATCAACTTTAATATGAAAAGTTGCAGGGTGATTTTACTTTATTTGGACTTGAAATTTCTTCCCCAAAGTCAAAGATTAAAGATATTGTGTCACAAAGATTGCAGGTAATCAATCTTGTTATTTAACATTTTCCTTACAACAGAGATACTTTCAGTCAATCTGACAGAAACCAATCAGGATGCAGCAGCAGGAGGGAAGGTGTATTTTAATATTGTTTATTTCACATTAATATAACATGATAAATAATAGATGCCTCAATCCGACTGATTTCGGGAGATTTTGAAGGAAGTAGTTTCAACATGTCGGAAATGTATTTAGAACCGTGATTTAGATTTCATCTAAAAGCCAAAAAAAACAACAGGAAACGAGTGACTTCTGATGAAACAACTTCGTCAGAACGCTGATGAGAGAGTTCACACTTCACTTTAGACGCAACATGAACGTGTTGGATTTGGATTTAGATGCAAGCAGAGAAACCTGTTGAGGGCGGCTCACCTCGGCATCCCTGGTCCAGTTTAATTAAATTCAGTTACATTTAGAGCTGCAACGATTTGTCAGTCAACAGAAACATATACTGATTGTTTAGATCATTTTTCAAGCAGAAATACCCTAAACTATCTGTTTTTAGATTCTCAGTTGGGATGATTTGCCGTCTCTCCCATGTGATAATAAACTGAACATCTCTGAGTTTAAGAAAAACAATCTTTATACAATTGTGCATTTTAGTATAATCTCACATTCTGTAGACTAAACAAATAATAAGTTGATTGATAAAATAGTCAGGAGACTAACTGATAATACAAATAAGTCAATTCAGTTTAATTTAAAATTAATTTGATCAACTTTTATGATCCCCAACAGTGGGGGGAGGGGAGGAGGGTGGGCAATTAAAAAGTGTGTAGCAGAGCATCACAATAAATTAGCACAGACAAAACAACCTAATAAATGTAATACATATTTGAGGATAACAGTACCAGCTAAAGGTGGGAGATGTTCACTGTGCTCTGAGCAATGACCCATTTTCTTTTCTGCTTTTTAAATTCAGAATTTATTCTGAAGACTTTTTCTTGGATTATTTTTTTCTTTTTGTGACATTCATTAGATTATCCCCTTTGATACCGTCCTACAGATTAATGGGCCGATATATGATCTTATCGAAGCGGTTCAGATAATGGATGGATGGATGATCTTATCGTAGCTGCATACATGTTAGCCAGCAAAAAGAAACTCCAGCACGGAAACGTCAAAGACATGTTTGAAACTCATTGTTTTCCACGGATTGTTAATATTAAAATGTTAGATAGCAAGCGTCTTTAAAACAGACTGAAGACGTTTTATCGGCCCATTGGCCTGAACATTTCACTCTTGTGTGTTTTTCTTAGAATTTTTTTATTTCAGTCACATTTAAGATTCTGGGACAAAATGAGTTTAATAAAACAGTTAAAGCTGCAGTTTTGCTTTTATACTTTTGTGGCAGAGAAGGAAGTGACACATGTCACGTATGGCGACTCCACTCTCTTCTCATTGGCTCACAGACCTTGAGGTCTCAGGTCATGAGGTCCGGACCCTCTTTGAAGTGTTAAGTGCAGGAAAAATGATGTGGACTGCAGTTATTTTCCACTTTGGCTGCTTGATGCTGTTTGAGTCTGATCGGGTTCATTTACGATAGGATTCAGGTTTAATTGTCTACTTTGGAAGGTGATAGATCAGGTAAAAACCTTTTTATATGACATCTCTTAGAAATTATGTTTATATACTAATGATTTTATTTACAAATACATTTTGCAAGAAATAGTTTATTATTGATAAAGCAGAGACCGGGTAGTTTTTTGTAGGATTATGCAAGAAAAGCACTTGAGTTAAGGTCGACCTTAGGGAAAGATTGTAGTTTTGTTTAAATATTTATATTTTATTGATTAAAAAAGAGACGCGGTTACCTCACATGGACATAAAATACTTTCGGTTCCCATTTTAACGAGCGGAACAGATCTCTCAGTGCATCATGATATATAGTATTATTTTCCTCTTGTCATATGTCACCATCAGGTTGCTTTTTTTTTCTTTTCTGAAGCAGGAAGTTGAATCACTCGCCTTTAAGATTGAAGTCTTTGTGGTTTAAAGCGTTAAACCAACTCCATATGACACTCTTTAAACGTCCTCCTCGGTCACATTTATCATCGCCAAAAAGGATCTATAGACACACACACACACACACACACACACACACACACACACACTAAAGTGAATCACCACAGGCTAAAATAAAATGCCCTGTATGTCATGTGATTACCTACTTCTCAGAATTGCTTCACTCTTCCTCATATGCAGCTTTTTCCTTTCTTGAGACACAAAGTTGATGTTTACGGTTACAGAACTATTGCTGCAGTTCATTTAAAACACATAATCATGTGGAGATCCCGTATTAGTAAAGAGACACGGAAAGTGTTCCCCTTTGGTTTCCCCTTCAGTAGCTTTAAAGCAATTCTTTGCTTCCTCGTGGAGATGAAAAGATGGATACCACGTATGACCCTACAGCCGGTTAGCTTAGCTTAGCATAAAGAGAGCTAGCATGGCTCTGTCTAAAGGTAACTAAATCCACCTACCACCCCCAAAGCCCAATGATCAGCATTTTATATCTTGTTTGTTTGAGGGAGAGCTGCATTGTGGGTAAGGAAAAAGAAAACCATCTAAAGCAATGCCCCAACTACTACAGTATTAAATGTGAGAACATGATTTATTTTGTGTCAGTATGTAAAATGCAGCATGCCAAAAATACCAGGAGGCCCAACTGCTGTCGTCACCTTTCCCAGCAAACCTTTCTGGTTACTCTGACCCACAATCCAGCGGATATGTGAGCAAGAGTGTGAAGGTGCAATGTTATGAGGAAATAGTAGAATGTCCAAATGTAATGCATAGAGTACGAACTAAAAGTAAAACAAGAATCCGCTTTGGAATGATGGGTTTTTCTCTGGTTCTGGTGGCATCACTTTCATTTCCACCGAGAGTCTGGCGGTGTGGCACAAAAGGGGTGTAACACCGAGAGTACAGATTACCTGTGGGGCCAGCAGATCTCATTACAAACGGCAGAAGCAAACAAAGAAACACTTCTCTGTAAGGCAGGATGTTCAGCCGAAGCAGGAAGTTTGAGGCTGGCAGAAGTGAGAACTATGAGCAGTTTTCATCACAACGTTAGGAGACATCAAGTTCCTCCTTTTTCTGCACAGCTTCACACGCATGCCAATCCTGTCGGGCGCTGACTTTTAATTTGAGGATGTTGGTCTTTTTGTTCTGCATCAGTTTCAGGTTCTCAACATGACCACCCCACAGCCGATCTCTCCTGAGGAACTGGAGGAACTTAGAGAAGCTTTCGGCAAGATTGGTAAGCGGTTACTCTCACCTCCTCTTTTGATGCAACCAGCAGAGGACTGGTGCTTCAGAAATATACAAATCATGCTAAACTTTGGGCATTATGGGTGTGATTTTCAACCACTCAGTTGTAACTTACATTTTGAAATTTTCCTTTTTAAAGATGTGAAGTTATCTCCTTTTAGCGTATATAAATCCCAACCAGTCTCATAGTTCAAAGCTCATTATAGTAATAAAAGTTAAATAAGACATATTCTGAAACTTTTTCTACAACTAGAAGGGGAAATTGAGACTGAAGGAAATATGTGTAAAATAATCTTGGTCATTAAAAAAAGCGTAACCATGTTTAAAAGCGTGCCCACTGCGCATTTAGCAAAGGTCAACATACGCGGTATTAAAGTTTGTCTGTTTCCTGTGTTCGACCTCTGCCCTTTCCCTTCTTCTCCAGATGTGGACAACAATGGATTCATCAGCAAGGCTGAGCTCACCGAGCTCTTCAGGGCCGCTAACCTGGCGCTGCCGGGCTACAGGATCAGAGAGATCGTCCAGGAGATGACGCATACGTCCGACCAGCTCACCTTCGATGAATTTACTCAGGTGAGGCCCAACAAACAGGGGTCTGGAGGTGGTTTCCTCCAAATGAGTTTTATTATTACAAACGCTCGGAAAGAAATCTGACCCTGTCAATAAAAAGTCTGCTGTAGAACAGAACGTCTCCTTTCTGCACATTTTCACTTTATTTTCTATTTTGCACCTTTTGCCCTCTGCTGTCAAAACCTTGAACCTCTTCCCTTTACTAAACTGTCTTTGGTGTGAATTCATCATGAATCTTTGTAATTGTGCGTCGACCGTCAGGTTGTCCACGGGCTGAAGAGCACGGCGGTGGCAAAGACCTTCAGGAAGGCGATCAATAAAAAGGAGGGAATCTGTAACGTGGCAGGAACCTCAGAGCAGTCCGGCACTCAGCACTCATACTCAGGTCGGTGATCAGTGACGCACACACACACACACACACACACACAGAAATCATTGTATTTGTATTCACATTCAACATGTATTTACTCCTGTGTCAGGGCTTTGTAGGAGCACCTAGTTTTTGTGAAGTTTATTTGGGCTGCTCCCTGTGACCCGGTTCTTCTCTCTCTGCAGAGGAGGAGAAAGTGGCCTTTGTAAACTGGATCAATAAAGCTCTGGAGAAGGATGCCGACTGTAAACACATTCTGCCGATGGATCCCAACAGCGACGACCTGTTCACCGGTATGGGAGACGGGATCGTTCTCTGGTACGTTCTGTTTATAAAGATCCAATTTATTTTAGGGATTTCTCAACATTTTTTTCCATTCAGAGTGATACAACTGTAATGTCTATAAGTTGCATAATGACGCTGGAGCCAGCAGCCACATAAATACTGACAAAATGTGGGAAACAGCTAGCCATGCTTTGTCTAAATGTTACACAATCCACCTACCAATCCTACTAATTGATATGTTATATCTTTTTTTTCTAATCTAGCATACAAATGTAAAAACAACAAAATAGGTGCTGGCAGGTTAATTTCAATCCCTTTGTGCAGAGCTATAGTTGTTCCCCCTGTTTCCAATCTTTGTGCTAAGCAGAATTTACCCTCTGCTGAAAGTAGCTTCATGTTCAAACATAAGACATAAACATAACATGAGTGGTCTAAACGTCTAACTCTCAGCAAACCAGCAAAGTGTGTCAGTCCCAAAACGTCAAACTGTTCGTTTAAAGCATGTTTAGGGATGTGCGTTATTCTATGAATGTGTCGTTAAGATGTTTCAATGTTCTCGCTCGGCAGTAAGATGATCAACCTGTCGGTCCCCGACACCATCGACGAGCGAACCATCAACAAGAAGAAGCTCACGCCTTTCACCATCCAGGTGAGTCAGGATTCAGTTGGGTCCCCCTGTGTGTGTTTCCCGCTCTGCTCTGTGAGGCTTCACATTGTGCGTCGTGCCGTTCGGCCCAATAGGAGAACCTGAACTTGGCTCTGAACTCGTCGTCGGCCATCGGCTGCCACGTGGTGAACATCGGAGCTGAGGACCTGAAGGAGGGCAGGCAGCACCTGGTCCTGGGTCTGCTGTGGCAGGTCATCAAGATCGGGCTGTTCGCCGACATCGAGCTCAGCAGGAATGAAGGTGTGTGTGTGTGTGTGTGTGTGTGTGTGTTCATCTTTATTCCACTTTGAACGGCAACACTAAATACCACCTCAAAAATGACCACAGAGTTTAAAGGAATAGTTAGGTGTTTTGTCAGATACACTCATTTGCCTTCTTGCTGAGAGTTGGATGTTCAGACTGATGCCGCTCTCGTGTCGGTGAAGTTAGCTTAGCTTAGCACAAAGACTGGAAACGGGGGGAAACAGCTAGCCGGGCTCTGTCAGCTCTGTCTGATGAACACGTCATATGTTGTGTGCAGCTCTGATCGCTCTGCTGCGGGATGGAGAAAGTCTGGAGGATCTGATGAAACTTTCCCCGGAGGAGCTGCTGCTGCGCTGGGCCAACTATCACCTGGAGGAGGCTGGCTGCGGCAAGATCAATAACTTCAGCTCCGACATCAAGGTTATTACATTTTTACAATGGATTTGTTTCTGAATAAATCTGTTTAAAATATTTTTAAAAATCTCAAGTGTCAGATGGCTACCTGTAAATACTTAAATGTCTGATACGGTGGAGGTTTGTCTCTGAAAAACAGCTGCTTCAAAATCTTTTTTCTGATCAATCTACTAAACTGCATGAAAACTTATTAACTTCAATAAAATACTAAACGTATGAATATTATTGAGACAACCCAGATTAAATATGTGAATTAAAATTCTGTTAAAAGCAAAATCCCTTCAGTCTGCAGCGGTTTTCACTCCCAAACTGTTTGTGTGTTTCAGGACTCCAAGGCGTACTACAACCTCCTGAACCAGGTGGCACCCAAAGGAGACGAGGAGGGAATCCCCCCCATCGCCATCGACATGTCAGGACTCAGGGTGAGAGACTCCGGCATCGTGTGGGAATCATTCAATAGCTGTTTATTAGCTAAGATTTGGCAGTTTTAACTTTAAAGGAAGAGTTTTGGGAAAAGAGGTTTGACCTCCGGAGTCTAATTGATGATCTCATCAGTTCAGGTGTGAAACCTTCAGGTATTGTTACTCTATATGTCACCTGGAAATAGAGAGGGATTTGGGGTTATCTAAAACTGACTCGGTCCTCTAGAGACTAACTCTTAGTGTATGAATATCAATTCATGTTGAAACTGTCAACTATTTACATCATTAATGAATCTGCAGATGGTTTTCTATCATTACTTTCAGTTCTCTGGTATAAATGTCAGAAACTAGTTTCTGGGTTTCTTTACACTTAAAGCTCAAGGTGATGCCTTCAAATCACTTGTTTTAATAGCCAGCAGTCTAATAATAAGAATGTAACACCCCAATATATACAACAATATAATATAGTAATAATACACTTTATATTCTTAGCATATGTTACAAAGTTACAAACCTAAAGATATTAATTTTACTTTCACAAAAAACGAAGAGAAACAACAACATGCTCACATTTGAGAAGCAGGAAAAGTGACTTAAACAATTTATTTAATTTAATAGTTAATTAAGTATCGACTAATCAACTCTAAATATAATATAAACATCATTTGTTAGATTACAAACCCATAAATTCTTCTGTATAATATTTTCTGGTTATGAACCAGGATTAAAATATGAAAGGTGGGATGTGGCAAATACAATGAGACAATTAAGGAGAATGCAACAATGTAACGGAACAAAATTCCCCAACAATAATAATTGTAAAGCAAATAGGAAATAAAACGATGCAACATTTCTGTAAAGCTTTGAGAACAGATTAAAAAGGTAAACGTGGTCGTCCACCTCTGCAGGAGAAGGAGGACCTGCAGCGAGCCGAGTGCTTGCTGGATCAGGCTGACCGGCTCGGATGCAGGCAGTTCGTCATGCCAACAGACGTCGTCCGCGGCAACCCCAAATTGAACTTGGCCTTCGTTGCCAATCTGTTCAACAAGTACCCGGCTCTGAAGAAACCGGAGAACCAGGACATCGACTGGAGCTCCATCGAGGGTGAGTTCATCCTCAGAGAGGTGTGAGACACTGATCTCTCTCTCTCTCTCTCTCTCTCTCTCTCTCTCTCTCTCTCTCTCTCTCTCCTCTGACCTTTGTTCATGCAAACCCTTTTTATTTATGGAAGGCAACAAATTTTAATTTCCGGCTATTTATTTAATACAACATAATTAATACTATATCTTTAACACAAAATAATAAATACTATTTCTTTAATACAAAATAATAAATACTATTTCTTTAACACAAAATAATAAATACTATTTCTTTAATACAAAATAATTAATACTATGTCTTTAATACAAAATACTATTTCTTTAATACAAAATAATAAATACTATTTATTTAATACAAAATAATGAATACTATGTCTTTAATACAAAATAATAAATACTATTTCTTTAATACAAAATAATAAATACTATTTATTTTATACAAAATAATTAATACTATTTATTTAATACAAAATAATTAATACTATGTCTTTAATAAAAATACTATTTCTTTAATACAAAATAATAAATACTATTTATTTAATACAAAATAATGAATACTATGTCTTTAATACAAAATAATAAATACTATTTCTTTAATACAAAATAATAAATACTATTTATTTTATACAAAATAATTAATACTATTTATTTAATACAAAATAATTAATACTATTTATTTTATACAAAATAATTAATATTTAATACAATTACTCTCGTCACAGCATTCTTTGTCACAAAGTCAAGTCTGAAAAATCTACAGAGAAGTCCTGCTATAAACAAAATATATTATTAAATAATTCAGAATGATTTATTAACAGTTTTGTGATATCATTAACATCCATCTGGGTCTCTTCCCATTATTATTAAAGAAAAGTCATGAATGTTTCTTGTTCTGTTTCCACCTGGCATTAACAGTTACACGGCTTTTATGTTGACACAGTTTTGGTTTTATTTGTTCTTAATCCCCACCTAACGCAAAAAAAACACATACTATTTTATTATTTCAGGATCATAGTTGAAAATCATGTAATAAATGTTATTTTGTATATTTTGTTGGCAGCTAAACTTGTTAAGAGTATGAAAGGCAGTGGAACACAACCTCTCGACTTAATTCTAATATTTTGGTGATATCAGCTCCACGTTACGCTGAACTTTAGTAATTCATTACTTTTTTAATTGGAGCACTGATGTTGTTCTTTCAGGTGAAACCAGGGAGGAGCGAACCTTCAGGAACTGGATGAACTCCCTGGGGGTCAACCCCCGTGTCAACCACCTCTACATGTAGGAACCCTCTTCTTCTCTGGCCACTGAAGTGGTTTCACAATTCCTGCCTTTAAAAATAATAATTATATGACGCTGGCCCTCCAGTGAAATGAATGTAATGTTTGTTACAGAGACATCGACGACGCCCTGGTGATCTTCCAGTTGTACGAGAAGATCAAGGTGCCAGTGGACTGGGACAAAGTCAACAAGCCCCCCTACTCTAAACTGGGCAGCAACATGAAGAAGGTACGACACTCCAGAGACTTTAAAGACTGAGAAAAAGCTCAGCACATACGTGCTGCTGCAAGCAGGTGTAGAGGTTCATCATCTTGTCGTGCGTTTGCACGTCAACGTTAGTAATCAGCAATTAAAAGTACAAATGAGGCGGATGGCAATGTTATTGCTTTTTAGCCATATAGTGACACATTTGGGACACTGGGTTTCAGCCTCTGGGACTGAGCATATCAAAAAATATAAGAAAAAATAAAAAGGTAAATATAACTTAATTGAGTCATGTTTATAACACTATTACACAATACATATAAAAATACTCCTATTTTAAATATCTCAATATTTAAATAAAAAGTGTTCGTTGATATATTTAAGATAATACAAATTAACTTTTAATTGAATTTTTCAAAAAATACATTTTCTTTCTTTTCTTTCTGTGTACTATCATAAATCAATATACCACTAACACAAATATGGCCTTATTATCTATCTTCACAAGGTTTTTCTGTATATTAGAGCTTTTTTAATTTTTCAAAAATAGACCTTATGAATGAGGAGATAATCAGGATTTAATATGAGATAAAAATATTGATGCTTTATCCCACATCCATACTAATCATAGAAAGCCATTTAAGCTGTAAGTGTGTATATAAATACTATATGAAAACCAAAACCAAAATATAATTCGTTCATCTGTTCCAGCTGGAGAACTGTAACTATGCAGTGGAGTTGGGGAAGAAGGAGGCCAAGTTCTCTCTGGTGGGAATCGCAGGTCAGGACCTGAACGCAGGGAATCGAACCCTCACCCTCGCTCTGCTCTGGCAGCTCATGAGGAGGTAATATCTTCACGTCTTACAAAGACTTTGAACACATTTAATTCAGTTTCCTCGTCTATAGAAGTATTTCTGAAGGTTGTTTCTATTAACCCTGGACAGGTGAAGCTTTTATTTTGAAACCAGGGGTTGTTGTTGTGGTCTCTCATGCGGTCCGTCTCCTCAGATACACCCTGAACATCCTGGAGGACCTGGGCGACGGTCAGAAGGTGACGGATGACACCATCGTGACCTGGGTCAACGACTTGCTCACTCAGGCGGGGAAACACAAAATCTCCAGCTTCAAGGTAACAGAAGCACGAAGCTGCACATCCGCTCACTTTGTGTGGAGTTTTACATTGAAAACCGAACCTGAATTAAAAAAAGAAACATTGCCATTTAAACAAAGCTTTTTCTTTTTTAATTGCAATTTGTTATGACATTCAATAATAGTATGACATTTATGGCATTTACATATTTTTTTTTCTTGATATTTCTTTGACATATTTTAATGTGATATTTTGTATGACATACTATACTAAGACATATTTAATGAAGCTTTTTAATGACATAACATTCTACAATATGACATAACCAGCGCAAAATCCTGTTTGGTTGACAAAAAAAGATGTAATACACAGCGCTGTGCCATCAGTGTCTGATTTAATATACAATATATAAAATTCAGTTTATGAACATACACTTATATTGTATTGAATGTGTGTGTGTGTGTGTGTGTGTGTGTGTGTGTGTGTGTGTGTGTGTGTGTGTGTGTGTGTGTGTGTGTGTGTGTGTGTGTGTGTGTGTAGGATGTAACTATCAGCAGCAGTATGCCGGTTCTGGACTTGATCGACGCCATCCAGCCCGGATCGATCAGATACGACCTGCTGAAGACAGAAGATCTAACCGAAGAGGAGAAACTCAACAATGCAAAGTATTGACACACTTTTTTTTTTTTTTTTAAACTAATTATGTCACATAATTTCCCTCTTCTGTCATTTTAAAGACAGAAACAAATCTCATCATCGCGCTCTCTCCTCGTGTCGACAGGTACGCCATCTCCATGGCCAGGAAGATCGGCGCCCGGGTGTACGCGCTGCCCGAGGACCTGGTGGAGGTCAACCCCAAGATGGTGATGACGGTGTTTGCCTGCCTCATGGCACGCGGCCTGAAGAGAGCGTAACCCCTCAAACAGATTGGACACACAGGGTACAGATCATTACGATAGGTCAGATAATAAAGAAACAATGGGAAGTTTATTTTTGGTACAACCACTGCAGTCTACTCCTTTTACACGTGAGAAAAGTCCAGGCTTTAAACTCAAACCGAACTTCAATGAGTTTGATTCTAGAAAAAAGTAATCTGATTGTTTTACTCTTTGTTGCAATAGTGGGTTTGTCTGCAGCAGGATTTGTTGTCTGCAGAGCAGCAACATTCCCCGTCACAGGTTTCCTGTTGCTTTGTGCGGTGCATGACGAGGCTTACCTGCTCCAAATCAAGAACTTTACGCCAAATAAACAGATTTTTGCATTAAGACCTGTGTCGTTATTGTATGAGAGCTTGTCCCGCAAAAAGAGTCGCTCGTCGCTCTCTGAAGATCTTGCCTTTGCTGACCTCCAGTGGTTCGACTTCTCACCTGGCTGTAGTGATGTCACAGGTGTACTCCAGCACCCTGTGACATCACTGCTGGGTGCAACCAGGAACATGTCTGTTCATTTTTAAAGAAACATTTTTTTATTTTCAATTCCTCCGTATGTTTGGTACATAGCTGACATTGAACAGCTTGACAATTTGGGAAATATTCTAATATGCAGAAGAGTCAATAAAAATATGTCCAAAAAAAGTAATAAACATGTCATAAAAAGTTATTCAAAAAGATCATGTCACAGAAAATGTCAGATAGTATGTCAAAGTCATTAAGGTATGTCATGAAAAGTAATAAAAATGTTATAGAATGTCATCATTCATTAAAAGAAAACTCAGTACGTCATTAAAAACCAGTAAATATGGCATAGCATAGTATATCATGACTTGGGAACATGTTCCCAGCATTCTACCTGAATGTGATGCTCATATATAAATATATATTCATGTCATCAATATTTACCTGATAAATAAAATCAATGAAAGAACAAAAAAATACCACAAGATTGAATTAAACACTGTTTAATTTGAGGAAGAAAAAAAAGAATTGCAAGATTTCCAAAGGAAAGGGAGCCCTGGTAAAAAAAAAAATGAAATGATGAACTGAGTTGATCCATGTTTTTTTTTTTGTTTTTGTTTTTAAACTTCTGGAAAAGAGAACGGGGGAAATGGTGACAGAGTTCAGAGGCAGAACTGGATTTTAAAGTCACTACATATTTACAATATGAACTCATTTGAGCCGGCTGCGCTAGTTTCTGCTCCCGTGACGGATGAAGACATGAAGGATGTCCCTTTGATGTACGTGGCCCTATTTTAGTAACTCGGGCCACTTCTACTGTCTGTGCAGTGTCTCTGTGAGGGTGGTTTATTTGGCGGGTTTGGCCTCGGCGGGGTTCTCTCCGGTGTCGAGGGTCTTGAGGAGGCGGAACAGGCCGGCGGCCTCTCGGATGCGGCTGAACTCGATGCAAAAGGCCTGAACCTCGATGAAGAGGTCCTGGACGTTGATGATCTTGTTTCGGATCAGCGACTGGAGGAAGACGCAGACCAGGCGGACCAGGCGGTTCTGGAAGACGACGTCATTTAAGTTAAAACAACTCTCTGTTTAACAACCATTAAAACAGCTGCAAACTAACGCTCACCATTATAACCGTCACGAAGGAGGAATTATTTTATTTATGCAATATTTAATTGGAGCTAGGAGGACCAGATACTGGGCCGGAACAGTTCGGTTGTTATTCTGTTTTAATCATTTGGCGTGGTGAGTATCTATATCTTGTATGAAATTATTATCATCATCAATGAACAAACAATGAATGTACAGGAGTAAAATGACTAGTTAAAATGAATGCAGTGACACACTAACGTCCCCTTGATGTCAGCAGAGCTCAAACACTCGATTTGTTTTTGACATTTTGGCGCCTCGAGAGACACGTTCACTGAATTTCTTTCAACTAATTCTGTTTTTGTGAAACCGAACATCTAATGAAACACAGCATCTTAACTATTATTATTATTATTATTATTATGAGTACAGTGTGGTGCTTTACCTGCATGTACTTGTCTTTGATTTGCTCACAGGTGGAGATGCAGTTGGAGATGTAGAGGTGGATGAACTCTGGAGGTAAGTCCACAGCTGTGGTCAACCTGAGGAAGCACGAGCAGCGAGTTAGAAAAATAAAAATAAAAATAAAAAACCATGTAGGAAGAAATGGCACCTTTAAAAAGAGAGTTAGACAAACTGGGAAAAGCGGCTGCATGCGTGCACCACATTACACGCAACATCGTGGCTTCCAACTCCCCCGGCCTCAGCCGCCCGTTTTGAGATTTAGAGATAAATCATGGCTTCAACCCGTTTGTGCGTCAGTTGTTTCAACCTCGTCATTTAGGGAGAGAATTCTAAAATCAGCATCCCTGAAACCAATATTGTACTTTTGTTACTTTTCAGATGGCAGTTCTTCATCCCCTGTCTGCGAAGTGATTCACACGAGTCTCCAGATGTGTGATTTTATGTTTGTGACGAACTGAATGATGAAGAGTTTCTTTGCGTGCTGATGAAATTCTCCCGCTTCTTAAAATAAATTTAAAAAATCCTTGAGGATTAGCTGGAAATTGCAGGGAAAAAAAAAAAAAGGCTGGTCGTTTGAACATTTGATGATGATCAAGAATGTGATTCGTTGCTGTAGATTAAATTACCCAACAGCATATAAAAGGATTTAAAATTAGAAACACAGGATATTTTACTGCACAATCACTACTTTTACCTTCCAAACAATGCTGCTTATATTTGCTCACTTTTTACTGAAGTAAGAGTTTGAATGCAGGACTTTTATTTTTAGTGGATTATTCCCACATAGGGATATTAGTACTTGAGAAAACTTGGCACACGGTACAGACAGCAGCGGCCTCACCTGTTGACGACCTCCATGGAGTGCAGCGACATGTCCATGTTCACCAGCACGGAGAAATACTCTGTGATCTGGCTGCTCTGCATCAGCTTCAGCAGCATCTCGATGGCCACCAGCGGGTTGTTCTCCACCAGGTCGGGGAGCTTCGCCGGGGACAGGCCGATGTGATAAACCAACTTTGGATCCTTCTCCAACTCGGCCAGCAGCTGGAGAGAGAGAGAGAGAGCGATGAAGAAACCCAATACTGAAAGCATCAAATAACAGGTATTTAATATGTATTAAACCCAGGTCCATCTTCTTCCTCTGGGTCGTAGTGCTCCACCAGTGAGCCACTCCGTTGCTCCTCCATTTCCATGAACACAATCTGTAGTTTATTTAGACACAATCCCTTCACACACTGTCCTGCTGCCACAAACACTCACTAGAGAGTGTGAATTAATCCGCCACTGAAAATAGTTCCCAACAAAAGCCCTTTCCTCCTGTTTGCTTGATAAAACGCACAGTGACCGAGTAAAACTATACATGTGTTTTTAAAGCGGTTCCTCTTCAGTAGCAACCAATGGGCTTTAAGTAAACAATCATGTGACCGACGCAGCGCGATGCGATGCTCACCTGTGACTGCTGCTGGGCCGACAGCGGGCTCTTGAAGGCCTTGGACATGATGCGTTTGATCTCCACGCCGGTGCTGTTCTTCACACACATGGAGCGATCCCATTGGACGCTGTGGTCCGGCTCGGTGGGGTTCAGCCACGCCAGCTCGTCCTCGCACGCGTGCAGAGGAGGCGGCGGCCGGATGAACTCGGGGCGAAAGTGACCTGAGGACAGAGACGGGTGCTTTAAGAGAACAGACGATGCGTTCAATGACCACAAGTTACCAGCAGCCAGATCCTACTGAATCATAACATTTATTTTGGTTGCAGATGGAAAGTTTTTTTGTTTTTTTTAACTACTTGCCAGTTTTGTAACCATGGCAACATTTGCACCAGATATGAAGGTGTCCTCATATTCACAGAGTCAGCACCATGAGTCAGGATGTGAACAGCAAAGAATTATAATCATCAGACACCACAATGGAATAGGAGAAGATCTTTTAGGAACACTTCCAACATTTACCTCCGTTTGATTATTTGATTCCCTGCTGAGAAATTTAGAAATGTGCCAAAACTAAAAACATTCATAAATTAAAATTAGAAGTTGACAGAAGGGATGAGGGCTCTGGACTCTACAGCAGTTTCTGTTTGGTGGTTTCTCACTTGTTATGTAACCGGAGCACTCGGCTCTGAAACCACTTTACTTGACAAATGTGTTTTTGTGTTGTGGAGATTAATATGAACTTTAAAATGAAATGTAGAGCCGTTTGAGTTTAAAGACCTGAATTTAAGATGTGTCCCATTGTCTACAACCAGCTGCTCTGTTAGCACAAAGTGTATACGATTGGAGAGAAAACTACATTATAACATGCAACAAATTAAAAGCTTTCCTTTTATACCTGTGTGAATAAATAATCAGTGCCTTACCATTCACTGTCTGATACAAGGATCTAAGTTAAGTTCCCGGTTCCTTCTGTCGAAAAACACAGTTTTGTTCTGTACGGCCAAGTCTTGAATTTAAAACAATATGAGCATCAAGACCACTTACTCTCCAGTGGGGGGCGGGGCCCTGTGACCAGTGACTCGATGATCTGATTGGCCACGGAGCTGTCGAATCCTGAGTTCGATGAGTCTGGGTCCGGGTCGTTCAGGATGCTGGGGAAGCTGGCTTTACTCTGAGTGGGCAGCTCTGACTGACGCTCTGCACAACAAAAGACACACAGCACTTCAATTCCAGCCTTGAAACACGAGCGCCGGTGGTTTCTTCAGCAGATGAACATTTGTGTGCACTGACCTGCCAACGCTAGCTGCAGCCCACTGATGTCGATGGACTGGGGCATGTTGCCGACGTCCATGCAGGACACTTGTCTGGGCGTCTTTTTGAAGAGATCTCTGGGCGGCGCCAACATCAGCTGAGACAGGAAGAACTTCTCTGGCTGGGTGATGGGAGGCAGGAAGCCTGGAGAGATCACGGGACACGGAGCAAACGTGTGACTGACGCGCGATCAAAGTAGTGTGCTAGCTACGGTTTATGTCCATTGACTAATCAATAACTCGACTACTTGTTTCAGTTTCAAACTATGGACTTTCATTTGAAAATAGATATTCTGATGCATTAATGAAGTCATCGCTTTAATATTGCAGACAGCAACGTTTGAGCTCATTTGAATTATTTCCTATTTATCTGGTAGCTTGTGAATTTATACACTGCGATAAAAAAAGTTCTTATCTTCATAAAACTTGTATATTTTAAATTGTCAAGAAACGTAGTGGAGTAAAAAAAAGTGCAATATTTGACTTAAAAATGTAATGTTAGTTAAGTAGATGCATAAAGTAGCAGAACATGGAAGTCCTAAAATGATTTACAAGTACCTCAAAAATGTAAATAAGTAAATGTACTTGGTTTCACTACTGTAGTGTGCAGTGTGGGCTTGGTTCAGTGAATGAAATCCTACTATTTCATCTAATATGTACCCACTAACTCCTTTATATTATACTTTCCTTCAATGCACATCTTTTCATTATTAAAATACACTTGCCCCTTTGACTTTATATAACATACTTATTTTTGAAGTACTGTTATCTGTTTGTTTGTTTACCATATTGTTTGTTATGCCTCGATAATAGCATGTATATTGTTTTATTCTCAGTCTGTGTTTATTGTTATGCACCCGCACCTCGTCAAATTACATACAAGAGTATGGAATTATTATTATTATTTATGGGAATAAACTATTCTGATTCAGGTAATTAATCTGTCTCTTGAATGCAATCTGTCTTTGGCACACAGGACAACAACACAGTTTTGAGTAATACAAGTGTTGTGCATTACACAGACACACACACACACACACACACACACACGCAGACCTACCGGAGAGCACCTTCTCCTGCTCCTCCCCGGCGGGTGAGGGGTTCAGCAGGTGTGCAAACACGGCGGCGAACGGGTTGGCGGCCAGCGGCTCGGTGCGGTACATCTCCCACAGCAGGTAGAGGGCGGTGAGCCGCTGCGGGGAGCTGGGCAGCAGGTCCGGCTGCTGGAGGAGCATGACCAGCACCGAGCCCACCCTGAAGTGCTCCGCCTTCCCGAAGTAATGGTGGAAGTGGGTTGAGAGGCTCTCGAAGGTGTTGGTGCATGCCTCCTCCGATATGATGCTCAGCAGGTTGGACAGCTCCTTCGGGGCGAGGGTCATGGTCTCCTCGCCTCGGTGACTTCAGCAAAGCTCGTCGGGGAGATCGGCGTCGTATAAACTGTATATCGCTGTTTAATACGGTCGCTCTGTCATCACCTGCGAGAAGTCACTCCATGTTTGTGGGCGGAAAAAAACAAAACGCACCAAAAGTCATCGCACGCTGAGCAACGAGTTAGCTTAGCATACCGACGCTAACTGGTGAAATCCGGTAGAGTCATGGTACAAAACTGAAGAGTCCGTCCGGTTAAAAAAAAAAAAGCCCATCATCGATTTGATCGGTAGCTACATACCAGTACACACAACACATGGAAACACCGACCGAGGGGGGAGTATTCCGGTCTGCTGCGGTGTGGGGAGAACTGTTAAACACGGCACTGCTGCTTAGCCGTTTAAATTCAGATTTGACCCTCCGGGAGCGTTGCATTGTGGGTAGCGTCGTTTGTGATCCAGGGTTTCACTTCCCGCACAAATCGGACCGCGGTGATCGAAAGAAAACCTCACGTTGACACTTTAGGGCAGCGCGTGGCATTAAAACCAGTTTAATTGTGATATATATGAAGAAGTAACCTCCAAACTAACGCGTTTAAAGACAAAACTGACCAGAAATTAACACTAAACATGACCGCTCACAACCCTCTTTACCCATAAGCCCTTGCGATGTACTTCCGGGGTTTACGCTGGAGTAACAGTCAAAGTTGTAACTCCTTAAAATAGTTCTCAGTCAATTTTTAGCTGGCGCCATTATAATAATCAGTGGTGGGTAATGACTAAGTTAATTTACTTACTACTGTACCTAAACTAAGTAAAATGTTTAGATACTTGTACTTTACTTGAGTATTTCCGTTTTTTACTTTCTACTTCTACCTACATCGCACAGGAAAATATTGTAGGTGCAATTTTATAGCACATTCATCTGATAACTTATCGAATACAATTACTGTTTAGTTTAATTAATGATGAGGGATTTGAATTTATTTAGAGATATGAATAAGCTGTTTTGTTTTAATTATTAAAGCATTTAAGTTAATGCATTTTTTGCTGATAAAACAAAATAAGTACATGTTCTAAACACGTCTTACAGTCTGTTACCAATCATGCATCTTCCATTATGTTTCTATAGATTAGAAAATGTAACAGTTATACAAACAGATGTCTAGAGCTGACAATCAATCTAATTCTTCTTCAATTTTGATATTACTTTTCATTTGTTTTACAACTGGTGTGAGGATGATGCAACTCAAACCATTTATATGAACATTTACTGAAACGTCAGCTTTTTCAACGTGACAAATAATGTGTCTGCCACTGTGCAGATATAGATTTACAATGTTTTAAATAAACTTACATAAAACATTTGTCTCAGACGCTCAGAGTTTCTCCTGATGTTTAACTGAACCTTAAAGGTCTCCCGTGGAGCTTTTGACCACTGAGATTTATTTATTTTTTATGAATGAGTGGATTCCTGTTTTGTGGCTCTCCTGCATGACGGTGACCCGATAAACATTCCTGCTGTAGTTTAATCCACTGATATACAGGTTGCGTTGTCAGGTCATGCAGCAATGTTGTGCACTTCCTGTGAGGCATCTGTATGTAAGGTGATCTGAAACAGTAACACAGACCAAGCTGTTGAAACATTTACTTTGTAATTTCCCCTTCCCCCCCCCTCCTTTCTTACAAAAGAGCGATGTGCTTTCAGTCGAGGATCAGTTTGGAAAGCAGAACGTTTCTCTGGACGTTCTACCAGGAACATGCAGACAGATCTGAAGAGAGATCAATCACAGCTCATCGATGAGCTCTCAGGTCAAAGTGGATATGAGAACGGTCCAGAAAATCTTTACACTCATTACATTTAGCTGAAGCTTTTATCCAAAGCGACTTACATGATATACAGTAGACACAGCAACGGTGAGCAATTAGGGTTTAAGTGTCTTGCTCAAGGACACAACGACGCAGACTGCTGGAGCCGGGGATCGAACCACCGACCTTCTGATTGAAAGACCGACTTGCTAACCACTGCGCCACAGTCGCCCCCACTCAAGATCAACACTTTTTAAACGGCTCTTTGCTGATAAGAAACAGAGCAGATGAAAGGTTTTCGGTTTGTTAGACTTTAATGTAATTGTGCACAAACTTTTCAAATTGGAATCAGACTCAGAACGGAGCTCTAATAATGAAGTCAAAGGTTAAACGTCTGCAGGACGACAAATGAAGCAGAGTCCTGGTAAACATCAGCCTGAGAGAAGCTGTCTGTCAGATCATCTCATTTCACAGTCCACTCTGTTTTAAAGGTTTACTGCAGGCAAAAATAAAAATCAGAGAATGCCAACATGTTCAGCGTCACAAGTTTGATCCAGAACTCATGAATCGATGTCCGAATGAAACGGGCGTCAGATCAATCTGAACGGAGAAACAACCAAGGTCCTCCTTCTGGAAATAACAGCTCCTAAATGTACATATTTCTCCGATCAACATGACAAATATGAACTGCTCCCAGAATCCTTTGCGGCTCAAATTATGTCTAAATGACAAAAATACCTTCTTCCTTTTTTAAAATTTTGTTTCCCAAACAGAAAGCACGAATGTGATGGTGAGACTGAACGGTGACATGAAAACATTTACAGTTCAGTCTGATTATCAGTCGTTTGACGACCCCCTTTTGTTGAATTTGCATCATGAACTCATTCAGCTTTAAAAACATGAACTAGAGAAGCATTTCTTGAATAAAATGTGTGCATTGACGATGAACGGCATTGTTTTTTTTAACTTTATAATCACAAGAATACTGACTGAATGTATCAGCTGAGTCACAATATACATCCATATACTTTAATGCACTATAAATATGCAAATATATCTAAATAACCATGTCATCATTATGACCTGAAGTTGATCAATGTGCAATAAAGAGCCTTGTGGAATTTGTATTGCCTTTAGTACTGAATATTTTTTGCTGTGATATAAAAACAAAGTTAATCAAATGTAACAATGTATCAATTAAATCAGCCATCTACAAAGAAATGTGCATCATTTGGGATATATTTTGTCTTTGTAGCAACAAAACTGTAAGCTATTGAGCAATAATTAGGTTTTTCAGGAATAGAAAATCCAGGAAACTATGCATGTTCTTCCTGTAATTCTCAGAACACTAAAAGGTTAAATTATGAAATGCACTATGGCTGCTTAGTGTTTCTGCTTTATGTCACATAATGGATTCACAATGTGGCTGTTTTGGGTTTCTTCTGTGACTTAAGATCAACACCGTCCCCAGAGCATCAGGAGGTAACATGTTCAACACATTTTCAGACTGAACGCACACCGACGCCATCTTCAGGAGAATAAGACGCAGCTGAGAAGATTCGTCTTCCTCTCAGGGATCGGCACTCTGGTTTTTGTGCCTCTTAAATAACACCGTACAACAAGGAGACACTGTTTCAGGTCCAGTCACTTTAGTCCACAAGGGAAGGTTTGGTTCATACTGCACACACACACACACACACACACACACAGCTGGATATATGGCACAACATATCCACCTTCAATCTGAGAGTCAGTCTGGAGTCCAAACACACGGGACGTCTTTTTAAAGGGCTATTACAACCAAACATTACTGAACAAAAACATCACAACCTCCAGCTGATGAAACTGAGACCCTAAAGCAAGAAGGTGAAAAAAAAAAAAACACACACAAAGAAAATGAATATGAAACCATTTTTGAATAAAAATGTCAGTTATGTATATATTTATATATCAGGCATGCAGGCAAACACACTGTAAACTTCAACACTGGCAACAGGTCCACAATCTCCACCAGGCGGTTGGTTCAGGTCCACTTCACCACTCGGCCAAAGGCTGAGGCAGCAAAAACCACGAGGAATGAAAAGGCTCAGAAGTCAGACTTCAAATACGTGTGAATCCATATTAAATATGTTCTGGTGTGGATCGGTATGAACCGATCAGCGCTTCAGTGGGAGCCCAGAGGAAAACGCCAACCTCGTCTGATCCTCGTAATTCAGATCGAAATGAATGAAAGCAATGATAGGTTATCTTTTGTTTGGCTACACGTAAATGATTCCTATATTTTATGCTAGTTCCTACTTTAAAGTTTAATGAATCTATCTTTTCTAAATACCAGTATTTTAGGGATATTAGTGTAGAGCTTAAATAACCCAAAACTCCACTGGCTTCCTTTAATATAATGTTTTGTGCTTGTGTTTCATTTATCTTTCAAAGTAAAAGGTTTAGATTGTCAAGTTTGAGTTAGGTTCTTATAAATTATAGTGAAAACTACAACAATAAGAACCAGGTTGGGCAAAAAAACTTGAATTGTGTTTTACTACTAAATCTTCACAATAACAAAATTAAACGTCTTCCTCTACACTGACCACCAGATGAATTTAAAGTCTTTAAAGTGGCAAAACGCTTCATCACCTCTAAACTAAACACACAGAGGCTCAAGTTACAGACGTCACATCGGAGACGGATGTGTGACGTTAAGGAAGCTGTTGATGATGATGATGATTTATGGCACAAATCTTACTGAAAACTGTCACAGCCGGATGACTTCCATTCATTCACACAGCTTCACTGAGTTTGAGTGTTATTGTTCTTTCTGCGACTGAAGTTTCATTAGTGTTACGCTTTGTGACACTAAGTGCTTCGTTTCATTTCTAGTTCCCTCCCCAGAGTTCTCCATATCCTTTTTTTTTTGTTACTTCAATGACAGATGAGATGGAGGTAAGGCTCTTGAGAGAGTAAAATGTTGAGATATCTGTTAAGGCAAAAGTCAAAGGGAAGTAAAATATAAATAAATCCTCCTCATGCGCCGGAGGGAAAGTTCTCGGGGGAAACTGAGAAGATAAAATGTGTTTACTTCTAAAGTTAAAAGTAGAATAAAAGATTTTTCACTTTGATGATTTTCTGGCCAGTTCAGAATGATCTCCTGCTCCAAGATTATTAATAAATCCAGACCCTGAAATCACTTCAGTCCATAAACAACCGAAACATTCGGGCAGGTTCTAGACTTTGAATTTGATCTGATTGATATAAGCTTCACTTATATGCAAACTCCTGCAATCATATTACATTTGGATTAAGTTACCGCGAACACAACATTTCCTGCTACTGCTTCACATTGAAAGAGTGACTTTCATTGAGAAGCAGTCGCAGGAAACAATGTATTTGTCACTAAACCAGACGGAGATAATGAGCCGGTCTGTAAAAGTGCTTCAGAGGAAGGAAGACGGGGAAGAAAATACAAAAAAAAGGAGAAAGATAATCTCTGAATTTAGTTTACAGCGCTAAAGTGTTGTGTTTTTTTGCATAGCTTCCTTTCATTCTCTGGAATCAGACCCAACATATGTAATAGATTTCTTCTCGTTTCCCACAAGGTAATATTAAAGATAATCTAAATGTTTCACTTAAGGGGAAAGACTGTGAATGTCCTCTGATGGGGGTTGGGGTATCGGAGGGCAAAACCTTCCCTTTAAACACATTGTTCTCTTTTGATCACAAGAAAAATAACCATGGCCTGAAAAATAACAAGATTTGTTTTCCTGTAAACATTAAATCGTCATTTCAAGATTGAAAAAAAAAAGTGCTGAAGTTGAGGTGAGAAAAATAATGATTTCCATTTCAGGAGAAGGAATGTTTTCAAGATACAAGAAGACTTGTTTACATGTCTTACTTTAAAAGTCTCTTTGAACACAATTTATAGAGTTACCACATCTGGTAGCCAGACTATATTCTGGTATTTTCAGAATTGGACCGTACACCTCCAAATTTTGTTGCTAAGGATTAAGATAATTATTTAGTGATTTCAAGAAAACAAACTTGTTCTGTGGACATTTACACACATTTCTTGTGATCAAAAGAAACTTCTCTGACCTTCTGTAAAGGAAAAGGAACGTTGGATCCTTCACACCAAACACATCTGGAGTGAAACTCACACCAAATAACAACATTAAGATGCCTGAAAAGCTGCTCAGTTCTCCAACAAGAGACCTTATTAATACTTAGTAATACATAAACTGAACCAGCATTAAGAAACCCCTAAATACAAGGCCTATTGGGTCGAGAGAGACAGATGTAGCTCAGAAAGCAGAACAAAACAAAGTCTTAACTGATGCTCAAACTCACTTACTGCTTCTGATTCTGTCCAATAAACTAAAGTCACAATAAAATATTAGTGAAACTACAATTTTTGTTCACATGCTCTGATTTGCTTGCGATTGATTGGTGTGAGTATCAAGGAAAAACAAAAATTGGAGCAGAGCCAACTTTTCCCTTCTAGTTCAGATCCAAGAAGCTGAACTGGAGTGAGACAACGTGTCTGGAGACTGAACAAGGAAACCAAAACACTCCTTGTTCTCAGTCGGCGTAGTGCATGATGGACTCCACGTAGTTTCCGGGGAAGAGGCCGGTGGTCGCGTTCATCACGCCTTCATACCACCCGTCCTCGTTCTTCTTGATGACGTAGATGATCGCTCCTTCCTGGAACGACAACTCGTCCTCCTTGTCGGCCGCGTAGTCGTAGATGGCCACCACTAGAGGGCGACAAACACACCACTATGTTGGTAACAATAATCAATATGCTTTTTGATTTTTTTTGCCTTTATTCAATAGTGAAAGGAGAGATATAGACAGGAAATGCAGCGATTAAGAAGAGGCCAAAGTTGAACCAGGGAAAAGGAATAGTCCATATGGTCTAAGAAAAAGGTTTTCTATTGAACGGGTTAAAGAGAGTGGAGAGCCTGAGTAAAGTATTGATGATTATGTCTATCCCACAATGCAACACACAACTACATGTAAGCTGGTTGTGTAAAGTGTACCTTTTTCATGGTAGCTTCCGGGGGCCCATGATGGGTCTTCCTCAGCGTACGGGTCGCAGTACTCCACCACCGCTGAATCCTCCTCTTCGTGTCCGTCCTCCAATGGCTGAGGAGAAAGAAGGGGCTCCTCGGGCCACGATTGGCTCTCAGCAGCTGGGTGAGGGGGAGGTGGGACGTCTGAGACTAAGGAGGTGAGAAAGTACATTAACAGCATTAACATAGATCTTGCTTAACAATAGATATAATAAAATAAAGCATAAAGGAAACGTGATGAAAACATATTGGACGCATAGAGACACAAATATCAAAAAAGCCAGACATAGCTGTACGTTATTCACAAGCAATAATGTAAGCACACATCTCTATGATGCACGATTGAAGGAACCTGACTACTTACTGGACTCCTGAACTCGAGCAACGAAACCCATCAGAGGAAGCTGAGGACTGAACTGGAGGAGAGAGGGGGGTGGAGGGGAGGCTGCCAACACACACATATCAAAGACAATTTACACATTGAGCTTTTTAATAAACAAATAATTGGCTTTTTCTGAAATATATTTTCTACAAATTCTGTCTGATTTCAAAAATATTTAAAGGACCAGTTCACGCGCCACCTGTAACAAGTCTGAACAAAACCAGTATGAGCTTCCTCAGACTGGTGTGTGTCACAGGCCATACCTGGGCTCTGGTTGTAGTAGGGACCACCGTTGACCTGGTTCTCTGTTGCGATTGGCTGACCAGTCACAGAGGGGGGGCGGCGGTATGGCAGCGACCCCCCCATCTGTTGAGCCGGCTGTCGGGGCTGAGGCCGGTTCATACTGAAGAACTGAGGGACGATGGGCCCTGAGACCCAACGGGGACGAGGTTAGACAGAGTGCAGAGGTTTGGTGAATTCAGTTAAGGACTGGGAACTGATATATTTAAAGATAAAATAATTAAACGCTCTTTGAAAACTCAACAATTTGATAAATTGTGGCCGGTGCTCACCACTCCAACTGCTAACACTTCAAATAAAACACCTGCACAACTTTCATCTTTTACTGTAATTGTCTTGTTTAAAAACTGAATTAATTAGTTTTAACTCTGGACCAATATCAGGCCTCAAGGAGATTAAAAAATATATATACATATAAAAGAACACGTTCCACAAAAACTGTATTATTTAAGCTGTGTTACTGCAATGCTACAGTGTTAAAGCAGCCTATATTTGACAGCGAACCCAAAACCACCCACACATGACGGATGAACAAGCAGCCGAATGAATCAAGTGGTGACAGAATAAGTTTTAAGGAACAACTGCGTGTTGTGTATTCAGTTCATAGCCTGAAAATGAGATGAGCAGCAGAGGATATGAAATGTTGATTAAAAATGTATCTGACACACTGAAATAACAGCTGCAGCCCACCGACTCGGCACACTTTCTTAGTTGCTCCCAATACTGGATGTCAGAATTATTCAAAATAAACTAAATTAAACTATTGTTCTCATATGAATTAAAGTTTTTCATGACGTGAGCTAAGAGATCGAGGAGCGACAAAATGTTTGATTAGAAAATATTTGTTAGCTTTAGAGATTTGCCGACCTAGAACTGGAAAGTGAAATTGATTAATCAATTGCAAAAGAAAAAAAATCAATTAATCATATCAGTCATTATTTTTAAGCAAATATGCCAAATATTATTTAATGGAATGATTTGTATTTCCTTAAAATTAAATATCTTCAGATTTTGGACATTTGAAGACAGCTTTCTCCTTCTTTTAAAAAGGCATTGTTTAAAAAACTAATTGATTAATAGAGAACATAATCAGCGGAGTAGTCAGTTATTAAAAATAAAACACAAGTTTCAGCCTCAATCCTAAAAAGAACATCACATCAGCCACACTCGTGTAAATACACACTCAATACAACTTCCCCCTTTCATCTCTACAATGTAATGAAAACACAACAGAGAAAACACGGGATTCGTGTTGGAGAATGGAGGAAGGTAGAAAGCAGGCGATGGAGGTGGCGGTGTCATTGGAGAAACTCACCTTCGGTAGGTGAGGAGGAGGAAGAGGAGGAGAGTGGAGGAGGAGGGGTGGGAGGAAGGGGAGGAGACAGCTCTTCAGGAAAAACAACGGATTGGACATCGGACGTGCTGGGGTCGGGGTTAGAGGCCGGAGAAGTGTTGGCGGGTGCGTTTGATTGTGGGCTTGGTTGAGGAGGTGAGTCGTTGTGTTGCGAAGATGAGTTTGGTAATAAGGGTGCGTTGGGTTGTGTTAAGGTTGTGGTGGAGGAAGAAGACGAGAAGGAGGAAGGAGTTGGGGAGGGGGAGGGGGAGGAGTTAGGAGCAGTGGAGGAAGAGCTAGCAGGTCCAGTAGTCGGAGAAACTTCAAAGAAGAAGAGAGGACGGAATGAAGGAAAAGAGGGAGATAAGCAGGAAGGGAGTGAGAACCACAGCTGGAAATATCTCAAGTAGCGGTTTATACAAGAAGATATTCAGACATCAGGTCCCAAACATAAGCTGTTTATGTTAAAATTAATATTGATTTCAGTTTCAAACAATCCAACTAAAAGACAACAAAACAAAACAGGAAAAGAGGTCTACAAAATGAAAGGTAAGAAAGCAAAGATGTTGGGTGTAGATGTGTGTGTGTAACTTTGAGTGTGTGTGTTACCTGGGAAGGTTGAGGGCGGGGAAGGCGTCGGCACAGCGATGGGAATGCCCACGCTGCCGCTGCCACTGTTCTCCCTGCTGCTGCTGCGACTGCTGCTGCTGGGATGGCTGCCCCCACTGCTACCACTGCACACACACACACACACACACACACACACACACACACAAACAAACAAACAGGATTAAAAAAATGATTTGTCTCTCGCTTTTGCATATCATACATGTTTTCCCAGAAATTAGGTCCCATGCAGGACTCTCTATTGAGATTTAGTAACAACATTTGATTGTTGATTGTTGTTGTTTGTCTAATGTATGCATCATCCACCAATAAATATTCCTCGTTTGTGTAACATACCTGGTAAATAAATGGTTCTGATCTGATTCTGAACATGAATGTTGCTGAACATTAAACCAATTTGACTTTCATGACAAGTTGACTCATTTAATAAAGAAACACACGCAGAGAAAAAAGGTTAAGAAAAGAAGCAAAGAGGATGTTAGAAGCAGAAAGACAAACTGATAATGATATTAACAAAAGACAACACAGAAGAACAGACAGACAGGAGGTCCGCTGCCTGTAGAGAAACATCAGGACCAAAGCAGAGCGATGGCAGCAGCGAGTGACGTCAACGTCAGCACAGAAGCGACGAGAAGCTGATCGGCTGGAGGCTCCAGATCAGGACGGAGATTAGATAGAAAAATATTATTTTTCCCCTCCAGAGCACCAACAAGCCCTCACAGTCACATAAACGGAAGAGCAACTGAGAAAATAAAACTGAAAATGAATCTACGAATGAGAAGAAAATCAGTTAGTTGATGCTGTGAGGGTGAAAGCAGAAAGTTGCTCCTCTGTGGTCACTCAGCAGTGATGCTGCGACAGTGACGTCACTGCTGGAGGGATCAGTACAAGGGATCAGTACAAAGTAAGATCTAGTGGATTCAAAGTTAATAGAAAATACTATGAGTGAATAAGGCTTTTCTTTTTTTTTTAAATTGAAAAATAAATGTTTTTTGCTGACAGTAGTACTGGACCATCAATATGTCGTCAATTCCTGAGTATTTTTCCTCCTAAATTAAAGATGTTTTTAATCATTAATGATCAACTAGCCAGGGTTCACTGCAGTACCCATGTACCGCCTCCCTGAGCATCACTGCTGAATAGAACCACAGAGGAAACACTGGACAGCAGCAGAGTTTGCGATGAAGTTAAGCAACAAAGTCAGAAGAAAGGTGAGAAGAGTTTTGAAAACCACGACAGCAAATCGCTCTGGTTATTATTTTTCTGCAATGTCACTTAAAATGTTCTGAGATGCTTGAGAGCAAAGGTCCAAATATTATTATCGTGACCACGTTTACCATCTGTATGTGGAATATGAAGTGACAGATGGCATCTGGTTAGCTTAGCTTAGCATAAAGACTACCGCTTTCCACCTGCGTACAATCTTTATGCTTCATAGTTAATGCAGAGACATGAGAGTGGTACATAACACTCATTAAACATTCCTTTAATAGTAAAGTATTACAATTTATTAACCTGTCTTTCCTGGTGTAAACCAAATCCTGAGCTTTAGTCTTTGGAGCCGTTTTCTTCTTGGGAATTTCATGCATTGTGAATTAAATTAGCCTCAAACAAATCAAAAATATGCCTCTCTTTTTTAGCATTTGTAATTTCATTATCTTAAACACATATATCGGTCTAGACTGGAATGAAGCATGTTTGTGCAACTTCATAGACCTCGTATTGCATTAAAGAGTCTGGAATCAAAACTAGACGTACAGTTGTGTTGAACATCTGCTTTTTTGTGAATTAACTACATATCGAGCAGGGAAATAGAAAAAGCATTAGAGTAGAGGGGAAAGCTCATTGTAGCAGCCGTGTTCACACGCCGACCCGGCTACCTGTATGTTCGGGGTCGATGGTTGAGGGTGGCGGTGCGGGCCGGACTGGGAAGCTGTCCGACGGCCATATTGTTTCTGGTGGGACTGGAGACATAATCGTTGGGCACCACTGGGGGGCGCACTGGCTCCAGTGTCCTGTAGGGGGAGTTCTTCCTGTACATGTCAGGGATGAGGGTGGAGACCGGGTTAATGGGGGAGATATTTATAATGACAAGGTCCAGCACCATTGTTGCGTAACACTTGAGAGCCTGGAACAAAACAATGCAATTTCATGTTAAACCAAAATGTGAGCTGAGGTTTGTTTTATACAACTTGCCCAAATTAACGGGACATTAAAATCAGAAACATAAACCATTACAAAGTCTCCACCTTTACCAGCTTTTTTTTAGATTCTTACCATAAGATTGAATCCAACAAGTTAAATCAGCCTATTTAATAATGGGTAAGAAGCCACAGGAGGGCGCTGTAACTCTAACACGCTTTGGCACCAACGAGTAGACAGTGTATTAACTGTCAGTCATAATTAAATAAAACATTACATTACAAAGTCAAGGATTTCAAGGTAACAGGGTAACACAACATCATGCTTCATATGTAAATAAAAATGATTTCTACATTAAGTATCGGCTGGGGTTTTGCCTCCTTGCTGTCAGAGAAGTGGAGAAATTGGTTAAGGTCATGTTTAAAAGGTCAGGATGTATTTTTAGAGAATTATGACTCCTCCAGCATCACAAACTGTAGAGAATAAGGACAACTGAGCATCATCACAGAAACTAGACTGAAGACACACAGGAGTAAGTTTGATTTGAATTTCTCCCAAAATAAAAACACAAATAATGTCAGTTACTGCAGTAGGAAGAAGCACAAGCACGGTTATAACTCTGCAATATGACCAGTTACACCTACTAGAGGAAATCAAACATTTGTGTGGCACAATGTGCATACAGCTGATAATAAATAATAAAAAACGTTGTGTTAAATTATAAAACAAGTGTGCAATACAAACACAAGAATTATATAAGAACGGACAGTTATAAAATGTCAAAATGACGTTTTAGTGTATTTCTGGTGTGCATGTGTGTGAAGACAGAAGGACTTGAGCTGTTGATGGCAGCGGGATGCCGGCTCACTGCTGAGGCACTTGGCTTCTTAACGGCAGCTTCAGTTCCAACTAAATGGTGAGATGTTTACTCTTTCCAACAAACTCAAACACTTTCTCTTCTTACCCTATAACACTTTTTTATTCCTGTGTTGCTTTCAATTAAATACTTTGACAGTTTCAGCAGCATAACGCTCCTGCCACCTATTTAAGGTTTATGGTAGAGAAACAGCCGGTGGATCAGCAGGTTACGCTCAGGGAACAGGAAGGAACACAGCAACAGGAGGGCTTAGGAGGCGCTAACCAGCTGGCTACCTGGCTTCACACTCAAATGGTACGTGATGAATGCCTGGCAATCACACGCCTGGTAAGTATATCAAAAAGAGGTGCTGGCAGGTGGTGATTTTGCCAAGCTGTATGGCTATCTGTATATTGGTATTTACTGCTATTGCACTTCTGGTTGGATGCTGAACTGCATTTCGTTGCTCTGTACTTGTACATGTGTAACGACAATAAAGTTGAATCTAATCTAATCTAATCTAATATTTGAGACCCCAAAACCGATCTTCCACCCTCCACTATATTGAATAGTTTTGCTTATTTAATAGCAAGTGAAAAGATTGAGAGAGCAAGCAAAATGGAGATAAAGACAAGAGAGAAGGAGGAAGAGATACAGCTGGGTGACCTAGATGTTTGAGAGCACAACAAGCTTTCACAACGCATGACGTTCCTCCTCTTCCTCTGAGCACCACGTTTCAGTGTGTGTGTGTGTGTGTGTGTGTGTGTGTGTGTGTGTGTGTGTGTGTGTGTGTGTGTGATGTCATCCCCCTCTGCCGGGTCTAATCTGTAATAAACTCGCCACAGGAACCCCTGTCCTCCAGAAACAAACACAAACTGCAGCACACCACTTGTTTCGAACGTCAACTCAAAGAACATCTGTGGTTCTGTGAAGGAGGATTTGTGTCTGCGTGATCTTCTATTCGCTTTTAAAATAAAGACACTTAATACAAAACGCCACATTATTCAGACGTCTTTCACACATTCAGACAAATATGAACACACCAGAGAATCAGAATCACTTGGAAATGCTGAACCAAGAACATAGAGGAAACATAAGACTATAGATGAGTAAATGTAAGAGAAAGAGCGAGTGGCAATGTGTGTGAATGGCTACATGTGTGTGAGTGTGTGCGTTAGGCTGGGTACATACCCTAAGATGCTCATGCCTGCCCTTGGAGGGCTAGGCGGTTTCTGGGTGGGGGGGTTGGACCGGGACAGGCCCCCTCCTAGCTTCATGTTCTGCTGGCCATTCACCTGCAGAAAATACATTTGAACTTGATCATAATGATATAGAAATACTTTTGCATGGTCAATATCTAATGTAAAAATACAAATAATAGCCCTGTTCAACCAAAACGTTCCAGGGACTATAGAACAAGGGAGAACTAAACTAAAAGAATCGTGAAGAGCAGATTGACCCTTCACTTCTGTGCTAGCTTGTGTAGCATACAAGTGCTAACGCTAGTTAACGATGTGCTAAAGTATTCTGCTGATGTTAGCGCCACCATTTTTACGAAGAAACTTAACGTTTTAGAAACATATATCTCCTTCCAACCTCTCAGAGTTGAGAAAATCACTATTACATAACGTTCCACCATGACAAGCTTGAAATCCACAAAGCCAGCCTGAAAATGAAGAAAATCTGAAACGATTGCACGAGAGTCTGTGGAGCGGAGTTAGTTGTTGGACTAAACCAAAGGCCGAAGCTGCGCTATGATTGGACAGACTACGTTCAGGGGCATCAATTAGACCAATCACTGTTGATTAAAGAAAAACAACAGTGATAATTGAGGCACTTTTTTAACTCATGAGGAAACAGATTCTGTTGTTTTTTTGTATATAACTCGTATGTTACAAAATAATGAAAAGTTCAAATCCTGAGGAGGAAAAGCTGAGTGTTTGATGGTTATTTTATGTTCTCACACAAAAACATTATAAGGCAGCAGTACCTAGTAACATTTACCTAGCAACCAACTGGATCAATCATTCCCTGTGTTGCCATTACTGGAATGTCTTCATGTATCTTCAATATGGCTTCTTTTCCTCCCTCAGTTACACACAATATCTATTGTCTTGGTATTATGTAAAGACGTGTTGTGCATCCTTACCTTGAACCTCAACAACCACTAATGCATCAATGAAAGCAATCAGAACAGGAGGAAGAAGAGGGGAGAAACGTTGACTCGAGGTTAGTCGGTGCAACAGCATCATGCAAACATGAAAACACGAGGCAGAAATAACATCCCAGAAAGAGATTAAGATGAAGCACAGGCAGACAGAAAGAGATTAAGATGAAGCACAGGCAGACAGAAAGAGATACTGACTACATTTCTGTCGTCTGCCGTCTCTTTGTGCCACACCTGTTAAACGTGCCACACCTACTGAAAATATCTCTTCTGGTGATGTTTAAAAGATCCACAATCACCTCTGATGTGTAGACTTGGTGCCTGTATCTAAACTATATATGTAACTATTTACAAAACACTAAAAACTTCTCGAATTATTATTTTCATCATCATTATTTTCGTTATCATTCCCACCTTGACTCCATGTCCTATGTCATCGAGCACGTTGTAGTCGATGGGCTTCCTGATGTAGCGCACTGGTCTCTCTGGATTGGCCGGTGCAACTATTTTATGTGAGCGGGCCGTGTTCTTATTGGTGGTCAAGATGCCAATCTCCCGCCTCGCCACCTTCTCCTTGTGGATGTCAACGGTCTGAAAAAGAAAGGAGGGCTAAGTTAGGTTCCTGGCTTCCATAAAATACACAGAGAAAAATATAATATAATAAATATTAATTTACAGCCAAGCTAGCAGCTCTGTGAGGCTGTACTTTGAGCTAAATACTGACTGACTGCTAACATGCTAACAGCTGTGTAACGGCTACCAAGTTGGTTTAGCATTAGCATTTAGCAGCTTACATTAGCTAATTAGCGGTAAACACAAAGTACAGCTCAAGCTGATGGGAAACATGATTATGTTTGCAGGTATTTGGTTATAAATCAAAGTATTGGGCAAATTAAAATGTCAGAGGATGACCGAAATTATTACAAGTCATCCTAACGGGAACGTGCATGTCTGACCATCGTTTCTTAACAATCCATCCATTAGCTGCTGGTTCATTCCAGAAACAAAAATGTCTACCACATGGCGCTACTAGAGGAAAAGTCAGCGGACCATCAAACTCAGTGGAGTTTATCCTCTGGAGAACATGAATGGCTGCACAAAATGTTATGACAATCCATCCAATAGCAGTGACACACTCACTGTCACTGCTATTTATTGAGTCATAAAGGAGGTTTAATATAACAATGATAATCTTAAGTATTATAACTTTAACATAAACATGGTTTTATCTTTATAAGATTATATTTAAGACGCTCAAACTGCATCCAAACAGTAAATTTCATTGAGCTTTAAGATGTTTTTAAACAGTAACATTTGCAGGCAAGAATCTACGGACACATCAATGATGACATTTTGGTACTAATGCTTTCTGAATGCTTTCTGTGTGTGGATGTGTTTTATAACTGCTCCTATCGTCTATAAAAAAGTCTATGAAATTTCCGGAGCCCAAACATTCCCTGTAATGACATGCCAACAGTCAAACACTCCTAACACTCTCAGAGAGAGAGAGAGAGAGAGAGAGAGAGAGAGAGAGAGAGAGAGAGAGAGAGAGAGAGAGAGAGAGAGCGGGAGAGAATCCTCCCATTTCACACAGGTTCTGTGCTCTCACACTGCAGATATTTCTTGGTGTTATGCAGGTATTTAATATGTATGGAAACCTGTTTTTTTTAAGTGTTAATTGCATTTTCAGTGGTGCATTATGAAGAAATTTATTGCAAGATTAAGGGTGGGTAAAACAAATATTCCTGTAAGAATTCAGATTGTATGTCAATTCACTTTAAGATTTAATCTCTTTGCTACTGATGGACAGTAATTCTACACAATGGTCAATACATATTCTAAATTCAAATCTATATTTAAATTGATAAAAACCACAGCCAATCGAATATGAAAATTAATATTAATGTGAAAGAAAGTAAAAAGTACTAGAACCAGCATTAGTTACATTTTATTCGTATTGTTTGTTTAACTTGAACTTGAGTCAGTAAGAATTGAGAAATACGAAAAGCTTTTTAGTAAAAAAAAGAGGTTTAGTCTGAATAAATGCTCCTTTTGCCTTTGTGTGTTTACATGATATCACTTTTCTTCGTTATCTTCCCTAACACCCTGTTAGTTCAATGTGTATGTGTCTCCTGATTGTTGATTCCCTTCACCTGTCCTCAGTCACGCCCCTGCTTCCTGTGTGTCTCCTGATTGTTCATGCTCAACACCTGTGTTTCCCCTCTCATATATACACTCCCCTGCTTTCCCTTGTCCCTTTCCAGATTGTGGTTGTATGCCCTTGCATGTTACAGCCGAGCGATCCAGCATTTTGTCCTAGTTGCTGTAGTTGTATTCCTAGTTGTATCTGCTGGTCTTTAATCCCAGATTCCCTGCCCGCCCTTTTTTTGTATCTGTTTTTTGTGCACTGAAGTAAAGGACCCTTTAGATTTTTCCTCAACGTGCCTCCTGTCTTTTACCTCTGCACCTTAGTCTTTGCCCCGCCACACCCGGTCGTGACATCTTCAAATATAAAACCTCTATAATCATGTCAGAATTTGTTAGCGCACGGCAGACTGGACTGAATCCTGACATGATCACCCAATGCTACTGAATTGAGAATGGATTCCAAACCTGGAAATGTTTTGAATTGAGACTTTTAATCGAACCCTCTTGACCCCAACAATCAAAATGGAATCGATTTGTGAGACACGGAAAGATTCATACCTCTATTTAAGATACATATACGCAAACGCATGGTTTTCGTTCATAAGTGAGAACTGAAACACCATCATACCATTGTTGGCTGACTTCTGCAGGATGAAAAGCAAAATGGATTACATAAGCCCATCTCCCTTTTTAGTCTTCGAGAGGGAGCCTCATGGAACCAACCGTTCGCCTACATAACAGATGTGACTGTCTCACCGAACTGAAAGCAGTAATTATGACGTGTAATCACAGTCCTGGTTTAACATAACAGAGAAGCATCTCATTATTGCTGCATGCAGAGTTTATTCTCATTATACTGAATATTCAGAGGACTGAGGAAGAGAATGGATCTTCTGCACCACTGATAACTACAGTTGTATTCCTTTTTAAGTACTTTCTACTATGTATAAGCATTTCAATATTTAATTTATGAAAACTCTTCTTTTCCTACAGTTGTTAAATAATGAACACTGAGTGCAATGAGCAACGTGCACTTGTATGGATGATGTGTGAGTTTTTCTCGGAATATGAATGCAGTGTTTTTGAAGTATACTAACGCCAAAAGCTTAGAGAGAGCGAGAGAGAGCAAAATTAAATCGTTTGTCGTCGACATACAGTGTGGTGAGCTGTGTGGGTGCAGAGTGTTGTGTAAGCCTGATTAGACAACCAGCGACGCTTCACACCTACAGATGGTTTTATTTGTCTGACCAGCTGACAAACGAAGAAGAAGTCTTGTTTTTCCCTTTGTCTTCCTAGACAGGATCCTTCAACGCGCTGAAGTAAACTGCATAATTTGTGCAGCAACCTGATACTTTAGATGTCCATTTAAATGTACACCATTAGCTGTGTGTTCACATGCAAACTAGTGTCCTGGTTTGGAGTCCTATCCTCGTTTTAATTATCTTCTTTTTCATATCACATTGAGAAGCCTGCTTATCCATCCGTCTGTCGACATGATGATAAAAGCCTCTAAGTGTTAAAATTGTATGTGTCAAAGCAAAAGTGTTTTTGACTCCACATTCATATGACAATTTGCAAATGCCGTGATTTTCATTTTAACTTGCATAAGGAACTGCTCCTGACATTTTAAGCCAGTGACTTGATCTCACAAGCTATAAAGTGACCAGAAAATTTATAGTTTATTGGCACTAATAAAAATAATTTAGTTCATAACCCCAATGAAAAACATACATACATCAAACTCTTATGTGGGCAGAATGCAGAGTGGGAAAACTACAAATACATATTTCTGCACTTTTGGCTGTTAATTTACCTCTGCCATATATTACTGTTGCATGCTTTGGGATTTTGTAAGTGCAATATCCTCCTGAGAATGAATTCTGGGCTACATTTGGCATGAAGCAGTGAAGAGAGCAGCATCCACAGAGCGGAGAACATAAGTGAGACTGCATGCATACACGATTACATATTGTGTGCTTTCACCCATGAGTACTAACAGACCTACACTGTGTCCATGCTAATGATTCATGCATGCCGACAGATTTCAGTTTTAAAAAGCAAGTTGTTTATCAAAAACACAATATTCTTCAGCATCCGGGTTAGGTCATCAAAGCGATGTGGGTTGTCGAAACTAAAAATGTGATTTATTATTTGTCTAATCTGTCGTGTTGCTGGTGGGGGGAAATCCAGATTTTCAATTTACCATGAAGAAGAGAAACAGATATTTAGCCTGGTGACTATGATTTTTAGAATTTCTCTAACTTTAATTAAAAAAAAAAGCCAAGTGGTTTAGAGAGGTCGCTGTGCAGTATGCCCAAATGAGAATTTGGGAATAAAAATGAATATGAACCAAACTGAGGGCACAGGGTCATCTTGTGTTTCCACCAGACCTGTGAAATGTGGTTGATGGAGCTTTCCATGCGGCGGAGCTGCGAGGCCTGGATGTCCAGCATCTGCAGCACGTTGTTGGCCAGCGTGTTGATGAGGTAGGCGACGCTGGCCAGCGACTGGGTGGTGTAGCTCTTCGTCTCCTCCAGCGCTCGCTCCTTGTCTGCTGACTGCAGGAAGAGAGGGAGACAGATTCAGGACAGGAGTCGCACCGCATTTTTATTCTCACAGACGCAGAAGAAAACAGCAGAGGCAGATAATAAATACACGGGATGAAAGACACGCATGACCAAAATCCAGACCCAATGTGCTACTTTTTTTTTTTTGGAAGATTAATGTTGTCTTTTTGTTTTTCCTCCCAACATTGGATATCGGAGGTTATCCATGACCCCCCGGGAACAGCTCAACATGACGGCTGAGACGTTATGTTTTCTCCAGCAAAATGACAGGTGTCATGTCCTATCAAATTACACATCAAGTGCCTCTAGAATACCATGGACCAAATGTCACAAAGTTATCGGATAACGCAACACCTGCAATTCATTTTCTAGGAAAAATAGATTAATTTGGCTGCTGCTTTTGATTTACATTTCTTTTTTATTTTATCTTTATTTTGTATAGCATTTCTTGGATGCTTCATTACATCATTTCCTTCTTGTTGTCTAATTACTTTTTATTTTCTTTCTTTTTCTGTCTTTCTTAATCACTTCTATTTTTATAGAAGTAAAAGGAAATATAAGGAATTAGGGCTGCAGAGTATTTTCTCGATTAATCCATAATTGCTTGTTCTATAAAATGATACGTCCATTAGTGCAGCCTTATATTTTGCCTTTCAGTAAAACTAACTACAAGATATATACATATAAAAAGGATATCAACAAAAGAGACATGCACATTAACTCACTAACCCCAATTACTCCACTTTAATGTCCTAATCAAGATGACAGCATGATAACGTGTATGACTAAAGGAAATAAAATGAGTGTGTGTGTGTGTGTGTGTGTGTGTTGTTCGTGTGTGTTGTTCGTGTGTGTATGTGCAACATGTATACTGTACGAGTACATAATACAGCAGGGACGGTATAAAAAGACACACTGATATATGTGTGCACTGAAGCGTGATGTAGGTCAGGTCTAACTCATTCATGCCCGAGGTTGACAAGAAACACATCGACACCAATGTGTGTCTGTCTCTCAACACACACACACTCTCACACACTCTTACACTCACACACTCTTACACTCACACTTTCACATTCACACATACTCACAGTCAGACCTAACTGTGTGAATAACTTTATTTAATTATATAATGGGCCAGAAGATGCTTTGTTTATTTCTGAAATGGTGTTCATAGCACTAAAATCTAATTCACATCAGCACTTCAGTCACAGTCAGTGTAATGTGACGTATTTCTGAGTGAAACTGAATAAGTTGAGTACAGTCACAAGACCCATTTGATCACTCAAGAGTATATTCAATTACATTTTCAATGTGTAGAGCCCAAGATCACAAATTTCCCTCAGAGGACTTTGCAATCTGCACAACATGAGACATCCTATGTCCTTGGACAGCCTTACATCAGATAAGGGAAAACTAGTACTAGTATACTGTAAGTATATCTACAAAGTGATGTCGAGGACTGTTGGCATCCGCCCACTGCTCCCTTACCCACGTTGTTGGATCAGGAGGACGAGGGGACATGACTAAATTAGGCTAGAGCTTGAACACTCATGAAAATATAAACAAAGATCCTAACAGTCTGAGGGTGCAACAGTTCAAAAACAAAGACCCGAAAACGCAACACAAACGTCCACGCTCGCATGTCCCAATTCCATCTTCTCTCACTATTTTTACACTGTGGTATTACTACTAAATATCTGAATATTTCACCACTGCCCTTCTCTAAAGTGGAGATGTATTTTTAAAGAGGTCCGTGTCAGATATTGTGGGCCTCCACACACACAGGTACTGTACCTGAACTAACCATAACTCTTTTCAGTCCAGTCTTCCTTCCCGGTTTAATATCTCTTTCCATTCCACTACTCCCTCTCTTTAACACATCATCCTCATTACATCTCTTATTTTCTCTCTCCCTTCCCCATCAGCCATCTGATGTCCTATTAGCGGTGACCTAGTTGGAGGGCTGCCTCTCTGGCCTGAGGACAGCGCAGAGCATCAGACACACAGACACAAATTTAATGTTGTTGTTTTTTCTCCATTCCAGCTAAATGTATGAGGTTCATGTACATGACTAAGATCAGATTTACATAGAATTGTATGCACGCTCTGATTCCTCTGACCTCTTTTTTTTGGCCTAACAGTCACATTCCTGCTGTTAATTTGTTCTGAATAAGGCTCCGGGGGTGAAACATTATTACGCTATACGTGGGTATTTAGAAATCCAGACGTTATGATTTTCAATACCGTCATAAACAGAAACTCTGTGCGTCCTTTATTGATTGATATATTTATTATAGTGCACAGCAGACCTCACCAGAGCTTAGTCTCCCTACGGTGTAACAGGCAGCTGAGGTTTTGGGGTTGGTATTCTTCATTCATTTGGTTAAGGTGATTTGTTTGGCAAATAAATGCAAAGATTCCTGATTAAAGTGAGGGGGGTTAGCACCAAAGTTAGCTGCACTTTCTGTACAAGATCTTAAATTGAGCTGGCTTTTATGGTCTACTAGCTATTTTCAATTTAGTGAAGAGCCACTTCTGAGTTTTGCTCAGCACTGAATTAAAGGGAAATTATCAAACCACAACATCAACAGGGAAAGAGCTTAAAACTGCCTCAAGGTGTGGAGGCAAAATATACTGTCATATGTTAAGCAATTATCATAAATTTACAAATAATCAGAAGGAAAACCTCTTCTAAGCTAAATAATGATTTAACATTAGAGTCCAATTGTATTTGTAAATACACATTTAGCTGTTTAGACTACTATTTGGTCAACATTGTAATTACCAATAAGGAGAAATGTAATAGTTTAGTTAAGTTTTATTTTATCAAATCATCTACTCAGATGCTGAAAAACAACACAAACATTTCTGGCAAATTCTAAAACGCGTTTAGCGGAGGTCAACCAGGTGACACAGGCAGAAGCACTCCGCTTAAAGTGCTTCTTATGTGGCGCGTTCACCTGCTGGTGAGAAGCTCTGACCCCAACGCTGTTGATGGACACAAACATGGATGGAAATTCAAGGTTCACTTACTCAGATATTCCCACAGCAGAGGCATACGGCTGAAAGCTTTAGGATTAGCTAACCTTTAGTTTAGATATGAGTTTTCAAGATAGAAATGTACCTCAACGCTCAAAACAAACATGGACGTTTTGATACTATGTTTTTGAATGTAAAACTGGCTAAAGGAAACTGAGGCTTGCAAATGCATATTGGTAGCTGAGGTACATCCAGACCTCTGTGTGTGTGTGTGTGTGTGTGTGTGTGTGTGTGTGTGTGTGTGTGTGTGTGTGTAATCTAAATCTGCAAATTACAGCCATTACCATCACACAGCCTCTACTTACAGACCATGCATGGCAGTGTGTGACAGAGGGGAATCTGTGTGTGTCATAGTAAGATACACCTCATTACTCTAGAGCTATTCTCTGTGTCTCTGAACCAGATCCATCCAAGTCCCCAATGCTGAAGCACTCATCTAAAACACACACAGTTTTTACCTAACACGGACAGGTCCCTTATGTGCTACAGAAGGTGTTTAAACTGCTGATCTAGAAGAAACAAACTACATTTTATCACATAATTGCTACGTAATATAACAGCTAACTCATTTAAATGAAAGGCTTAAGTAGAGACTGAGCTGTAAATCTTACATGTGTCCCGACCCAAGAAGAGGAAACACGGAGACCAGTTTCAACACTAGGGCTGAGCAAGACTCATTCAATTTGCCATAAACCAATATGATGAGTGTCATTAACTTGATGGAAGTTATGTTTGTGTTTGGTTCATAAATGTCATCTGAAGCCTTTAATGCACCCAATAGAATAATGACTCTAAATGAATTAATTTAACTCATAATTGAATTATTTCAGACAGGCTGTCAACTAGTCAAGTACATTTTTATTTCTATAGCTCAGTATCACAAACCTGCCCCAAGTGGCCTTAAAATCTGTACAGCATACGACACCCTCTTTTCTTAAAACATTTAAAATAAAGAAAAACTACCCCACAGAAAAAGAATAGAAGAAACCCTTGAAGAGCAAACATAAACCAAAGTAAGAACATTAATAAATAGTTTATCTCTCACTGTGATGAAATGTGAAACAATCATGTGATCTGCTCAGGTCTAAAACTGCCAAGCTTCTGAGAACAAACCCGTCTTTCCAAACGCCCCCGCAGGAGCTGTTCCTGGCACCAACACCGAAGGTGGAGGCTGATACTCCTTCAAATGGAAAGCCAATCGCCATGGTTTCCAAGCTAAAAACACACACGTGCACGCTTTGCATGCACACACGCACACACAGTGTCTGTCCAGCCTCCTGCAGTGGTACCATGTGTTTTCAATGAACAGCAGCAGGTCAAGTTACATTATGACTACCTCTGCTGACACCTAACTAGTACCAGCTGTGGAGGACCCAAAACAGAGGGGAGGGACATTTTTAGAAAAGAAATGGTGATTAGGCTGATGGATGCAGAGTTGTATCTTGATTTCAGTTCCCTCAGCTCAACATCATGGCAGTGTAAATTGCATGTTTGCTATATATCTCTATCTCTATCACAGCTTACAAACCTACGAGCTGTGGCTGGTGTTTCTTTGGACAACCTGGGTTCTTGCAATAAGTTAATAACATGTTTTCCTTCTGGACAATGTCAGGTACATTTTCACAATGTAAACATCAGATACCTTAGTACTACGGTTCTATTATTGATATGAACAATATCATTAATAGTATAACGAGGAGCAGCTGCCTAACATTACAAATAATCTAGACATATTTAATCCTGAGTGTCTGATAGCCCAAGAGGGGGCCACACAGGGCTTAACAGGGGTTAACACTGAATCCAAATATTTAGCCCATAAAACAAGATCAAAAGCTCAACTGCTGGATTATGTAATAGCTCACATCATCTGCTGGCAGTGGGAATGTAGGCCATCCAGTGGGCACCGAGTTAGCCCTGTTAGGCCCCATTTGGGCATGTAGTATGAACAGGCTAATGAACTAGAAAATAGTATTTTTATTCAGAAAGATGTGCTGTGATGCTGAGAGGAGAAGGCTATTTACTCACAGAGAGAAAGGAGTGTTTGGAGTTATTTCAGAGAAAGAAAAGAAAGGAAACATGAAAGGGCAAAAGGAAGGAAGGAACAGTTAAAGAGGGCAAGGATGGAAGAAACTTTAATGAGGAAAGTTTGACATTTGGGGAGACAGGAAGAAGAAATATGGTAAAGAAAACAAACAAAGGGTGCAATGAGGAGAGAGAAAAGGAAAGAGAAAATGGGGAGACCGCTTTCCCTAATTATCATGTATTAATTTTAGCCTTTTGAAAAGGCAGACTGTTAATGCAGCTTGTCTTCTTGATTGACTGCAGCAGGAATATGATGAATATGAAATCTGGCAATGAACAGGTGTTAATTTAAAGCCAACTGAGGAGGAACAGTTGTCCATAACAGTCTTTGCTGCCCACGCACACACTGCATTTAGTTTCCACGAGCAGACGTCACACACACACACACACACACACACACCTGAAATGATAGTCAATGAACAGAAAATGAACGTGCAACTAATTCAATTAATAAAGTCATTTCTCTAGCAAAATTACAAAAATATTATTTAGATTGCTGCTTTTTCTTTGTCCAACAAGATAATAAACTGAATATCTTTGGGTTTTGAACTGTTGGTTAGAGAAAATAATCAACTTTAAAACCTCAACAATAAATTGATAAATCCAGAAAACGATCAGCAACTTGGTTGCTGTGGAATTTGTGGCTGTTATTTACAAATCTGGTGACCATTTGAAGGCAATGTTTAGGTGGTAAACATAGACTTTGCAGTACATGTTTGTTTATTTGAGTATTTATTTGGATCTTCATTAGCATTTACCTGGGAAAAGCAACTCCTCAATTGGCAGAGAATTAATCTACAACAACTTTATGTTAATATAATAGAACAACATTGATCACAATAAGTATGTGCAGCAAAATCCCTAGAACTGGTAAAAGAAGATAATGTTCTCACTGAAATCAAGTATTTAAGTAATAATTACCACAATACCATGCTAATTGGTGTGAGAGTGTGGTCTAAGAATGTGGTTAAGTTTGAACTGGGCCATATTACCCACGCCAGACTCCCTTTGAAACATCTCCGTGGGATCAATCCCTGCTTGTCTGCATTTGTCACACACCTTGTAGAAGATGTATCAAAAATGTTAAAATAAACACAAATCGCTCTTTCATTCGGCATGCATGGAATAAACCAATTAAAATAAAATCACGTAAAACATCTACTTTGATAACGGAATAACCTAATTACGTATCACGTTCCAACAGTCACGTTTCAGAGTAGCTATAACCAGTGAAAAAAGTTGAATTTCCATAAAAGAAGAGGTGTTTGTCGGAATATTTTGAAGCCGAATTTACTTTGAAGTTCAAGCTGTTCAGCCGTACAAGAGGTCATTATATAAATTGAATCCGGCGTGACTTTTATCTTTCATATAAAACATAACGGTCACATAACGGAGCCTGGCGCTGTCATTCCATCACTCCACTCATCAAACCGCCCACTCCCTGCGAACATTTCCCCGATTTGTCATTTTTAACTTGCCGTATACATCTTCTGTTTAAACACTAGCTTGTACCTGAACATAGTTGCTTTCGCAGTACTCCGCTACTCTTTCCAGATTGGTATAACTGTCCAGTAAAGCTCTTCGTCCCGCAGGAATTTCCTCCTCCAGCAGCATTTGTAGCTCCGCCATCTTTGCATGGTTTTACTACTAACGGCTGCGGCGCGCGCTGACTGGATGTATCCCGCTGCCTTCAAGGAATGTGGGCGATATCACAACTATAATACGACATAACGAGAAAAACGGGAATTTTTTTTATTTTGTCTGAGATGTCAATGGAAGAGGAGTATGCCGATCAACACATTTCATAAATTTTGGCAGTATATAAGAAAGATTTGTTCAATTCCTTATGAAAACAGCTAATTATGTCTCCAAGTCTCAAATTATTACGCATCTACAACTCCATCAGTTTCATGAAACGTTCATGTGAACTTCGTAAAAAAAATATTGCAGAATGTAAATGATAGGACTACTCCATTGACAAGCTTGACAATTGCCAGTGGTGGAAGTAGTATTTTAAAAACGTTTATACGTAAAAGGTCGGCTAAATGGACTGCATTTAGGCAGAGGCTGCCATGCAAGATGCTGACCCTCTCATCAGGAGTGGTTAGGGGTTCAGTGTCTTGCCCAAGGATACTTTGACACTCACTGGAGGAGCCAGGGATAAAACCATTTATCCAGTTAAAGTTGATATCAAACTGTGTAAATGTAGTGCAGTAAAAAGTACAATATAAAGCAGGTTCAGGAATTTATCCCTTGCCTTATTGCAGACATTTCATTGTTTAGCAGGCCACCACGCTTCATTGTAGATTTTTACAAACTGTGGTGTATAATTAAATCCCCTTCATTCTACAATTTAACTTATTTTAGGCTCATGATGTTGACCGACTGTGATTCAATAAAATATTAAGATAATTCTCCTCACTTGTTTCTTAGAGCAGCGGCACCATCCTGTGGTCAAACAATGTAACAACAAAAACAACCACCAAACAGGTGATACTGTACATATACTGTATTTATTTATTTACAAAAAACACTCAGCAAAACAAAGTGCTAGATAACATTTTGTACAAAAACATACATTAAATTAACAATATAACTGATTTCGAGTCAGACAGACTTTCAGACAGGAAGGTCCAGATTCTCGTCTCCTCTCGGGAATCCCTCCACTTCCATTGTCATCAAAAACTCTGCAAAGAAGAAAAAAACATCACCTTACTATGAACCATATAATACAATATACAAAAATACACAAAGTGTATTATTATATAAATGGGCATACATGTGCAAGAAGTCTGGGCGTTATAACATAAATATTTCATTTATTCATATTATAATCCAGTATGACAGAAATGGTTTGCACAACCTGCACTGCTGCGTCTCTGGAATAAAATATCTTTCTTTATTTATTTTTTTCTTACATACTGGCCTCCCTTCATTGATCATCATCCTGACCCTGATGAAGCCTTGGTCTATCAATAAAGTCGCTCTTTACACTTTTAAGGGTTGCTTCCGCCTTATTAAACATGACTTAATGTATCACGATAACGTGAGCGATGCTATAATCGCACAGATATTCACACATTTATTCTACAGAATGAACCAGAGCGGGGTTTCCTTCTCTCATATTAATCTGTCTTTTAACACCTCTAGTTTGAATGCGTGTCAGCCATCATCCATATATTGAATCTGCATCGAGTCAGTTGAACACATGTCTGTCTCCAAAGATTTCCCCTGACAGTGATGTGCAGCACAATAGCTCCACCTACCTTCTGTGTAGTCGATGTCTGGCCGGGTGGAGACGACAGCCCAGGCCAGGCCCACCAACAGCGCCACCACCAGGTTCACCACGATCCACGGCCGCAGGATCTGCTGCTCTGAACCTGGCGGCCTGGAGGAGGTGAGAGTAAATACAATACAGTAATTGCAATACAGTAGACTATAGTACAACGTGGTTCAGTACAAAGCAATACCGCTCAGTACAATACAGTGGAACACAATACACTGTCTCACCACAGAGTCTCGTTGGCCGTGGGATAGAGGTTGATGCGATCGCTGGTCATTTGTTGACTGAGAGACAGGATCAGGGCTATGAAATATACTGAACACAAAGACAGGAGATGTAACACACCCTCATCATCTTCTTCTTCTTCATCCACATCATCTTTGTCTTGTCTCACTTACAGAAAGAAGCCAGAGCAGCAGGGTCCAGAGTGAGGAAGCCTCTCAGTGCCATGGTGGCTTTGGCCAGGTTCACCCTGCAGGGGAGACCATAAAGCTGTTAGTCTTCACTTTACTTCAGTGTTTCATTTTATGCAACTTTATACTTCAAAAAATTCTCCTACGTCTTCGACTAAATACATGTTTCATCACAAAGCTGAAAAAGTTTTTCTGATGCATGGTTCTCATACAAACATAATGATTTTATAGAATATGATGCATTTAGATAAAACAAAGTAGTTTAAATCAGCAAAACTTGAAAAATGTAGAGCAGTGAACTGAAACATACGCTGTAATATATAAAATCATACATCATATATAAAAGTAAAACACTGATGGGGAACATTTTACAGCACAATGATTTTACTTTTTGAGAGTTAAATGTTGCTATAACACATGTTTTTACTGAAGTGACTGACAAATGTTTACTTGAAAAGGATTATTTACAGTAGTGTATCAGAGACTTGGTGTCACACTGTTGTATTGTAGAAAAAAACAACAGACACACACTCAGAACGCCACAGACCTGTCGAATGCCGACACGGTGCTGATGGCCAGCAGCAGGTACAGCAGGGACTGAGCCGGGTAGGCCAGTGGGTGGTACTGCTGCAGCAGGTTGGGCAGCATGGTCATCTGCTCACCCGCCAGCACATACACAACAATGATGTTCCACACCGCGTAACCGGCCAGGAAGCCGTGAGAGAACAGACCGACCACCCTGCAGAGGGAGAATACACACACACACCCCACAGGAAAACATGTGAGAGAGGAGTTATCTAATAGTATATGTGTGTGTGTGTTTGTGAGTGAGTGCAGACTTGAAGCCACTGTGGACCCTCATAGCGACATCTCTGGTGGTCCAGATCTGTCTGGGGTCCATGTAGTCATCCATCTCCAAGTGTCGGAGCTGCTCAACTCGCTCTGCTTGGAAACGCCCTACACACACAAACACACACAAACACAGTAAATAAATGTCCAAATGTGGATACATGCGTGGGTCCCTGATTGAGTGAGTGTGCACCTATGTGTCCGTCCGTGGCTAATCTCACATTCTGCTGCAGAAACTGTGCAATATTTTGGCCTTGCCAGTTATGGCTGCATGCTAAAGGACCTCCGGGGGTTTCGGTGGGTCGCACTTTCTCAAACACTGTATTGTTCATTGTTGTCTCGACAGGAGGTTATCAAATTGACTGTTGCATTCACTGAATCACACAATACGGCAGGTTGTTGCAGACACACCTGACGGAGATCGGCCCTCTAATGTTTTCATCTTTCACACTCACTGTTTCTCTCCACAAAGACTTTGCCGACCGGCTGGCTGTGTCCGTGTGGGGCGGAGAACAGGGAATGCTGGGGGATCGGGGACTGGCCGCCTGTGATGATGTCGTCGTCCTCGGCTCCCAGATCACCGCCGTAGTGCTCCGGCGCCTTCGCCTTCCTGCCACGAGATTTAAGAAAGAGGGGGAAGTGGGGAAAGTGGGTTGGATTGATTGTGGTTCATGAGTTCCTCTCAGGATGACTTGTAATAACTTTGATCATCCGTTCAACATTCTCATTAAACTCACTTCTTCCTTCTCGTCTTTCTGGTGACGGCAACAGTCATTTCCTCTTCGTCCATGTCGGGCTCGGCCGTGTTGCCGTTTGGCACGTCGGCATTCTCTGCTTCCAGATCTGAACAAAACAAAACGTGACATGAAACATGAGCTTTATCTTCAATACAAAGAAATAGTTATCTATTTTGATTAAACAATGTATCTTTTTGAAAGTCAGCATTACATTTAATGCCTTTCTGAAGAATATATATATTTGTTTTTTACTTTTCCTTTTTTTTTTATTTTGACATGTTCATAAGGAAGAACATAATTTGTATTGTCTCCATGATGTGTTTAAAAGTCTGGTTCATCCACAAAATATAACTGAAATAGGGAAAACTACTAAATGAATGAAATGTGGGCATAATGATCCTCTTATTTTAATGGAACAGACAACAAAGGTGGAGGTGCTGGTGTGGGACTGAAACTTAGCCCCTCCCCCCAGCTCTTCTTACACAACTACATGTTAATCACAGGTTCTTAAAACGAGGTGTCGTGAATAACACTTGGTGCATTGTTTCTACCGATAGTAGGCGTCCTCTTCTTTTTCTTCTTCTTCTGTGGTGCTAGATCCTGCGGCTCTGGAGTCAACGGGTCTCTGCTGACAGAGTGGCTCCTATTGGTCACTTCCTCCATCTCCCCCTCCAGACCAACTGTAGTGGAACAACATATAGTAAAACAGAAGAGAGGAGAATGGCGTGGAGCTGCAGGCGTCACCTCTCACCTTCTCCCTGCTCCTCTCCATCGATGACTTCCTTCTTCGGCTTCTTCTTCTTGCTCCGGGCGGTCGGCATGGCTTTCTCTGTGATAGGATCAACGGTTCAAGATGTCATGAATAATATCAATTACCCCAGCCCTTTCAGCATGTAACATCCCTTTATTTAGTTGTCTGATGTGTATCTAGGTCAGTTAATTAACGTTTAACGAGGATCTTGAGGTGGCTGGATGGTGACGCCTGTTTGAGATAATTGGATTATCATGAGCTTTGAGGACAGCTGGTGGAACGAGGCTCCAGGAAACACGCTGTGGACCGCACTCTGCAGCATGTCAGCGGCCTACATGCTTAAATTATGATTTCCACGTTCCTGTATGGCTTCACATACAAACATAGACGCCTTAAGCATGTTGATTATCAGTGAAGCCAACGTAATCTGCATTTCGGTTTTAAACTGCAGTTTTTTTTTAGTTCTTGTTCACATTCACCTGAAACATTACAATACTAAAGCTTAGTTAATCCCAAATTTGGTTAATTGAGGAAACCAAAGATACAAACATGTTCACATACCATATGTGACTTATTTTTCCAGGTGAGCGTGAACGCTTTTCTATTTTTTTTTATTGTGACTCAGCAAAAGAGACAATAAGCTCATTTCTGAAAATGTCACAAGTATTTTTTTTAAGTGTCATTTCATCGGTCACTGCCTTGAAAAGTACAGACATGTCAGTCCACGTGGTTGTGGTTTACCGGCCGTAGCTGGTTCATCAGCTGCCTTACAAAGTACTTACTGTTGCAAACAGAGTGCACTACCTCGTCACAACATGGCACCTCGAACTTTGACCCGCTTACTCATATAACGGCTGCCTAAAGCGTTGAGGGTCATAAAGCACGCTGGCTTGTATACTGCAAAATGGGGCCGGATGCAGTTGGACATCCAGGTATTTTGGACAAACTTTATTTTGCATACTATGTATTTATTGAGACATACTAAATCGTACGTTTCCTGTTTTTAACCACATTTGTATTGTTGTAACCATACACACAAACATTTATGCACCTGCGTAGTATCTCATGACGACGCTGCTCCATGATCACATTTCGATTTTTGTGTTGATTATTGAATGTTGTGCATCTCAGGTTTTACATTAAATGTCCATATTTATTTATATTTTAGCACTAAATGTACATAAACTGTCCATAGTGCCAGGAGCATCAAACAATAGGGAACAGTTTTTTAGAAATTATTAAACATCTTTTCCCAGTTTTATACTCTATAAACACTGTTTATCTTTAGAAACAGAATAATAATCACCACAATCAATGAAAAATACATATAACATGAATGGTAAGATGCTGCACAATAAAAGACTGAATATGTTGTCCTAGATAAATTAATAAATATCAATCACATTAAGGCTAGTTTAAATTTGCTGGATTATAAATTCACTTTGGTCCGATGCTTTTGGATAATGACCTTAATAAAGTCTTTCAAATTGTACACCTTGTTTCTATCAAAAATAACAATCTCCATATCAAGCACAACTTCTAATCGGGTATTTAACGTTGCATTTCAGTGAATCAATCGGAGCTCACCTGTGCAGCTGACTTGGTCTGCGGCTCTGCAGAAACAGACAACCACCGCCTCCCCCTTCTGTCTCCGATCTTATCAAGCCGAGGGAAAATGTCTTTGGGTGACCTCCGTCTCCTGCTCGTTAAATCCCAAAAGGTGGATTAAAGATGGCTGGTTCACTTTAAAACACCTTTTAAACTTGGATGGGTAAATCCAAAGCGAGGAGGCGAAGGGAAGCAGAAAGGCCAGCGAGCTGTCAGACTCGTCCTGGGTTTAGAGTGGCAGGTGATCATGAGCTGAGCCGCGGCAGCCTCAGGGAGCTTTGTGGTTGGTTGATCAGCCATGGTGATGTCACCTGCTGGTAGTGCTCCAAAGTAGCCATGGATGCTAATAATCCCTCCCTCTGCTCTCCTGCCAATCTTTTCATCAACAGAGCCAATCTTTTACTCACAAATGGGCTGAATTATGAGTCAGATTTTTTTATTTTTTTTCATTGATTATGTTTTAGATGTTTACCTGCAAATGAATGCCAGGACTGCAATGTGAGGAACAAGCCATGAAGATTTTATTTACTCATATTTGTCGAAAGGTTTTTGGTTGTGGCAAAGAAAAGGTATAGCTACCAAGTGAGAATTTATTATCATATTTAGACACAACAAAAATACAGTTTCTAGCACACACAAAGCGTATAAATAATCACCAACATCTGCAAAAAGCTAAATAATGAAAATGTTAGCCTCTAGAGCCAGTGTTTGATTTTTCAGTTCTGAGCCAGAAACATGGAGGTATATTTATCTCCATTGAGAGTTGCTTACCTGCATGCTTCTGGTCCTCAGCCTTGGGACAGAATCTTGGCCCTGTTCGGCGAGGCTAATTTACAGATGAAGAACTTGGAGTCTTGGTCTAAGGTTCAAAAGAAATGTAGATAATTAGCATTTGCAGAGTGCACGAAAAAACAATACATGACAATGCTCAAAAAAAGAGCTTTAACTTCACATTACCCGACAGCAGTTATGAAAATGGACAGGATTTTTGCATGAACTCAGTCATCAGAATCCGTGCCGTTAACAAGGGAGGGATTCATTCCAACTATTTTCATTGGAGGAATGGATTCTGGTCCATCTATAGAATATTATATAAATATTAGGTATAACAGCAAAAAAGAAATGCTTACTTATAGTATTTTTATTTTAAATAGTGGTCGGGGTCTTTAGTCATTTCAGATGCAGAGGGTACCAGGCCTATATTTATTCCATTTGAAGAATGTTTGGTCATATTATGTAATGAAGCTCTATTCTTATCTGATATGCTGCCCTAAGTTATAGTCTTATTAAAGCATTATGTCGTCAAGAAAAACACTGAATACTTCATATATTTGTTTCAAACTGAAAGCTGTTAACAGTTTCAGTGGAAAGAATCCCTTTATGTCCTTGTTAGGTGTTCAGTGACTTGCACTCATGTTACTTAATAAAATGTAGCTACTGCAATCATGTATTAGACATCAGCACAAAAAAGGACAATTCATTAAAATGAGTAATCCAAACATTTGTGGTTGAAAATTGCACGATTATATTGTAAAATGTATTAAATTAAAGTGACAGAAATGTTCATTGGACATCGGGTACCAGGAGTTTATTTTTTGTTTTAAAAATAGCAAAATATTACACAGAATGGGTAATATTAAATAGGATACTGTAATAACAAAAGTTCAGACTGGAATTTTATGCATAAATGAGCAAACATAATAATAATAATAATAATAATAATAAAAATCTGCACTCACGGGGGACAGACCCAAATGCAAATAGACACGGGAAACAGAAGTAAAATAAAGAAAGTAATGTCCAAAACAACAACATGCATGCCAGAGGGGTACAAAAGTAGTCACTAAAAATTCAAGAAACCAGAACGAGGAAAACACAAAAGAGGATCAGGTCGAGCAGACATGTGCACGAGGTACACAGCCCAAAACAGAGGAGGAGCAAGTGATGAGACACAGGTGGATTCAATCAGGGGCGGGGCATATAATTACAAAGGGCGGGAAAACATACAAAGTCAGGAAGTGAAGCGACCACAAGAAGCAGGGAACGTCGAAATAAAAAAAATTAAAAAAAGCTAAACTAAAACATTACATTACATGTCATTTAGCTGACGCTTTTATCCAAAGCGACTTACAATAATAAAACCAAGAATGTGGCAGACCCCCCCCAATCAAGAGAGGGGTGAGGGCAGGAAACCCCAGACTCACAGCAGGGGGCTGCAGCCCGGCACGGCCTGGAACCGGGCTTTACTGGGCATGGCATGGCCTGGAAGCTGCCTGGAACCGTGGATTTGCTGGGGCCCGGCACGACGACGGCTGCTGCCTGGAACCGTGGATTTGTTGGGGCCCGGCACGACTGCTGCTGCCTGGAACCGTGGATTTGCTGGGGACCGGCACGACGGCTGCTGCTGCTGCCTGGAACCGTGGATTTGTTGGGGCCCGGCACGACTGCTGCTGCCTGGAACCGTGGATTTGCTGGGGACCGGCACGACGGCTGCTGCTGCCTGGAACCGTGGATTTGTTGGGGCCCGGCACGACTGCTGCTGCCTGGAACCGTGGATTTGTTGGGGCCCGGCACGACTGCTGCTGCCTGGAACCGTGGATTTGCTGGGGACCGGCACGACGGCTGCTGCTGCCTGGAACCGTGGATTTGCACGGCCCAGCGGCTGCTGCTTCTGGAAGCAGGCGACTGGGGAACAGTGGCCTGGAGGCTAGTCATCCGGGTTGCGGACTGGGAGCTAGGACGCAGGCAGATGGCTGCAGGACTGGAGGCGAGCTGGCTGAGAGGCATTCTGGTAATCGGGGGCGTTTAGAAATTCTTTACCCAGTTAGATGGCAGGTAAAGAACTCACCAGCCATGACATTGATGACGCCTCTCTAGGTGTCAACCTCAGAGAAGCCACTTCACTCTCCATTCTTGGAGCCCTCTTCTACCCATACCTGCAGAGGAGGGAATAACAGTTTGTAAATCTCCTCCTGAAATAAACTATCTGCTATATAAGTATGGGCAAATAGACAAGTGAGGAAAAGAAGGATAACAAACAGTGATGTAATGAAGGAATCAGGGACAGAATTAAAAAAGGCGGGAAAACACACAAAGGCAGGAAGTGAAGTGAACACAGGAAACAAGAGGCAGGGAACTTCAAAATAAAAACAGGAAACAAACTAAATCAAACCCAAGATTGCAAAAGAAGCAGCAGCAACTATACATGATCAATAATATTTCACCAACTCAATCAACAAACCTGTTTCCTCCAAGGCCAGTCAGTTGCACCATAGTCATAAGTTATCTCTTCTCCGACATTTATGTCCTTCAGAGCAAAGAGGACGAGGTGTGGCTTGCCGTCTGTGATGACCTTCTTCATCTTGCAGTTTGGATGGTGCTGGTCGTCATTGACGAGTCTTCCAAGACTGGCATCTTCTCGAGCTGCATCAACACTTCAAAATGATAATAAATCACAGATAAAGCGTCATAATCAAAGGATTGATTGCATTACTTTGAAAAAGATTTGTATACATGAATTTCAGAATAACGTATGAAACAAGCTATATTACGGATGCTTATAGTTACCAACTCAGTGAGTGTTTTAACTGAATTAATATAATGTATTTATTATTTGGGATATGAAAACAAATGCAATTGTAAATCTCCTTACCACCATGCTCGTTCTCGCAAGTAGAAATCAAACATGAAGACTGTACATCTGGCGTGATATATCGACCTCCTCCTCTGAGATTCTTCAGAGTTTATCAACTCCCCTCGATACTCCACCACAAAGTCTCCTTTTTGGAACTGAGCCTTGGCAAACACACCTCGACCTAGTACACACAAATACAATTAACATGATATGGTCATGTGGGTGCAAGAACACAATGCACAACTTTATTCTATGCAATTTTACGTTTGTTTTCTTTACCGAGCACCTGAGCACTAATACAAAATATTACATTAAAAAACACATACCTTTAAAAGAGTTGATGTATTTTACTTCAAGCTCTGCAGTCTTGTCGATGGCCTTCACAGCATGTTCTATCGCATCCCATAGAGGTTGTCTCCTTGCAGCCATTGATAACGCTATGATCAGACAATGTAGCGTTAATGTAACCAGATATTATTGTATATGCTTAGAAAGTATACTTTAAACAGACACATTTAAACCACTGTGGAGCAACATGCTTCTGGTGGTTTAATGCAAGTTGTGTGCATCAGAACAATAATAAGTGGTCAATCTAGCAAAAAGTAAAATCCACTTACTGACTAATTCACACTCATACAGTAGATAAGAAATGATGGGGTCGCTCTCGCACGTGCTCATTTCAATTTAAATGTCCACTTTCCACCATTAACTTTAAGCACAAAACTCGCCAAACAGCCTCGTTATTTAACAGTTAAATCCTCCATTGAGTCATATTCTTCAGTAGTTTTGCGTTTAACGGAGTTCGCGTTATGAAACTATTTTAACTTTTTAACAGTGAGCGTTGTTCGCTAACGAGACCTAGCTAGCGCAACACATCTCTCCCTCGAGAGCACAATAAGCGAGCATGTTGCTTTATAGCTAAAAAAAAAAAAGAGAGAATTGTGCAAGAATGTATAACGTGCAAAAAAGTATCGTGAAAATTCACGTGTATTTTACCTTGCTGGTGTTACGGTAGCTGGCGTTTCCCCGTTATCGCCTCCGTGTGTTGAGTCAAGGAGCGCTTGTTTTGCTGTGTTAGCGCGTCCCTGTATTCAATTTTTATACGGTTTTACCTGGAGGACTTCTAACTCAGCCCACCAGGCTCGTCACTGTGTTTGTCTCCTGGCATTTTTCCGTTTCCCACAACTATGCATTGTTATTTACAAATACGTATTAAAACATTTTCTTAATATAGATTACCAAGATTTTCCTGAAAACATGTATTTTATGATTTTTATTTATTTTTATATCTGCAGTTTGGTTTTCTGTGAAGTAAAATACTTCTTAGCCGCGCTAGCTAGCAGCTAATCTGTGTAGATAAAAAAAAAAAAAAAAAAAAGCTTGTATCTAGATTAGCATACACAACTAATACAGTAATAATATAGTAAAATGGAGCGGGAGATCGACAGGCGTATCGGTGCGGCTGCAGCAGTAAAGCAGGCGTTGCACCGGGCCGTCTTGGTGAAGAAGGAGCTGAGCCGAAAGGCAAAGCTCTCAATTTACTGGTCGGTCTACGTCCCAACCCTCACCTATGGTCACGAGCTTTGGATCGTGTCCGAAAGAACGAGGTCGCGGATACAAGCGGCCGAAATGAGTTTCCTCCGTAGAGTGGCCGGGCTCAGCCTTAGAGATAGGGTAAGGAGCTCGGACATCAGGAGGGAGCTGGAAGTCGAGCCGCTACTCCTTCGTGTCGAAAGGAGTCAGCTGAGGTGGTTCGGGCATCTAATTAGGATGCCTCCAGGACGCCTCCCTTTAGAGGTTTTCCAGGCACGTCCATCTGGTAGGAGGCCCCGGGGAAGACCCAGGACACGCTGGAGGGATTATATCTCCCAGCTGGCCTGGGAACGCCTCGGGATCCCCCAGAATGAGCTGGTAGATGTTGCGGGTGAGAGAGAAGTCTGGGTCAGCCTGCTTGACCTGCTGCCTCCGCGACCCGACCCCGGATAAGCGGTGGAAAATGGATGGATGGATGGATGGAACTAATACGTTTGGGTCTTATAAAATCTATATTTTATGTGGGCTTGTTCTTATTGTGGATATTGTTACTGTTACTGTACTGCAACAAAACAAGGTTTACTCTTGCTTTAAAACACAAAGGGCAAGTCTGACCCCATCCCCCATGACCCCACTCACCAGTTCCAGACCACCAGGTCTCCCTCCCACAGCTCAGCAGGGGCCCATACATCCCAATGACCCATCACAGTCCTCCACCTCCCCCACCATCACCTCTTTTATTCTGAAGAGAGAGAAATTAACATGTCGTTTAAAAGTCAGAAAGCAGCCAGCCTAGACTCTTTCTCACCCTCCACCCTGAAGCATTCTGCTGATCAGCAGTTTCCGGTGTTTGCAGACTTTTTCAACACTTCCCTGTAGACATGTCACGTACCAGCCTGCTTCAAGGCCTCCATCATCATCCCCATCCCCCCAAAAAAACAAGGATCACGGGAATAAACGACTACAGGCCCGTCGCCCTGAACTCTGTGGAGTCTTTTGAGCTCCTTGTCCTGCCTCAAAACCCTTATCAACCCACTCCTGGACCCCCTGCAGTTTGCCTACAGAGCCAATGGGTCAACATGGCCCTTCACTTCATCCTCCAGCATCTGGACTCCTCAGGAGCCTGCACGAGGACCTCATTTGTAGACTTCCGGGGGGTTGATCAGTGTCTTCAATAATTAAAAAACCTTTGTCGGCCATGACTCCATCTCCAGGAAAAAGAAGCAGCGTTAGACTGGATCTTTGGGTTATTTCTTGTGGTGATGGTTTGACTCGAAACAAAATCAGGAACATGATTTATCATGACATATCCATCTAATGCAGATTAGCATGTGCACAATAGATCAGAAATCAGTGGTGGGCAGTAACTATGTACATTTTCTCAAGTGCTGCACATAAGAACAATGTTGAGCTACATGTGCTTTGAGTATTTCCATTACCAGAATGAACCTCACTGCCTTTGTCTATGAAAAAGGACATATTCCTTTATGCTGTTTATTGATTTATTACCTTAATAATAGCTTTGAGCGTTAGCAGCTAAGGCATCAAGGCCTTAATCTCAATCAAATTGTCTGCTGCACATGCGCATTAGCCAAGTGGGACTTCAGGTGAAAAGTGTGTTGAGGCTGTACCATCATCCGCCACTCGAGGTCGCTATTGAGCTACTTTTAAGCACAAACCTTTGTCTGTAATCAATTGAATTCCAATTTTGTTCACTTAAACTTCAATCAAGTTTATCAATCACCCACATCAACAGATACAATAAATGGGAGTATAAAAACACAAATTGGTGGAGTAAGTACATTTAAGTCAACATTTTTAGGAGTATTTTTATTATATTTTACCTTCTCAAGTACATTCAAGAGGGAAATATTGTATTATTTATGGCACTGCTTTTATCTGAGTTTTTATATATGCACTCTCTTTATATTTTTTGATTGTTGTTATTTCACCTTTATAAAGATCATGTAGTCACACTATGTCCTGTCTTATCCGCTCACCATGGCCTGTTATCTGTTATGTTGTGTTGCACTGCCCACCGCTTGCTGCAGGTTGTATAGATGACAGTAAATCTGAATGATGCAGTGAGAAGACACTAATCCTTCGGTTAAATCGGCTGAGCTACAGCTGTCCCGCAGAGGATTAACCTGAGAACACAGAGAGAGAGAAACTCACCCACATGATTGTATCTTGATCTTTAATTATATTTAACACCTACTGCATGCATGTACGTGTCCACTTTTATTCTAAATAAAACAAATGTTGTGCTTTTTATCTGTGATCATTAAGTCTTTTCAGAAAGTTCTGACTGAAAAGTTGCCAGCATCGAGGTTCAGAGATCAATACTGTTTGAGTTAAGTGTGAAGTGCTTCCTCTCATTTAACGGGAGCTTCACAGTGAGTTTCAGCTCTTTATTCATTGTTCACTCTCACCGTTCTCATAGCGCCGTCTTCAGAGAAGAAGCAGTAAAAACCCGCTGTTTCACTAAACCGGCTCATCAGCAAACGGCAGACAGACACCAGTAGAGACGAGTATTGAGCGGTTATAAGAGACAGATATTTCCCTCAGGAGCTGGTGGAGACCCAAAATAGAGCTAACTCAACACAAAAGCCACTCAAAATGATTGATCATGCTGATCCGTGAGTGTTGGATGTGTAAATAAAGAGCTTGTTTGCTTACAAGTTCAAAAACGGTAAAGATGAAAAAGTATTAAAAACATTAACTTATTTATTGTCTCACAACCCCTCGTGTAACATGTGCTCTAGTGCATCTTTTACCAGAAGACATGAGGTAACGTGTTCTTCGTGTCCTTCATTCTTTGAGTATTATTCAAGCTAGCACTGACCGAGCCTGCTATCCTGCCAACATTGAGAATGAATACAAAGAGAATGTCATTCAGTTAGCGAGTAAACATGCTTCACATCGTAATTCTTCCCTGAGAAATATTTGCAATAACTACAATTATAGAGACAATTTGAGAGTTTTGGTGCCAACTCCTCTCCATGTTATAACATCTTTCTTCTCATTTGTCTTCATTTTATTTTATAATCCCTTATTAGTCCCACAGTGGGGAAATTTATTCTCTGCATTTTAACCCATCCTTAGTATTAAGGAGCAGTGGGCAGCCCTCGTGAAGCGCCCGGGGAGCAACTAAGGGTTAAGTGTCTTGCTCAAGGACACAAGGACACAGACTGCCGGAGCCGGGGATCGAACCACCGACCTTCTGATTGAAAGACCGACCCCCTAACCACTGAGCCACAGTCGCCCCATATATCCAGGTCTTTTCTCTCCTCCCCAGTTCTTCACATTTCCATCAGCATTGTCCCCTTTTATCCAAGACGTCTCCACCTTGTCTTTTCTTATTCTCACTCCTAGTTGTTCTGCCTCCACATCTCCTTTATTCCTCCGTCCGGCTCCAGCTGACAGGTATCCACTGTGGTTCGTCCTGCGCCTCCTGGATGATGGAGCAGAGCTGCATGCAGGCGTGCTGCAGGTCGTCGTTCACCAGCATGCTGTCGAAAAACTGTTTGTACTTGGCCTCCATCAGCCGGGACGCCTCCTCCAGCTCCACAAAGTCATCCTCCTGCAGGAAACAAGAGGGCACTGCTTTCTTTCTGCACTTGGTGCTGTCACGAGTAATATTTGTGCTGTCGTGCTTTAACATGGTCTGAGATCTTACTGTGAACGCTCTGTTGACGGAGTAGTTGGTGAGGATTCGGGCGTCTCGCCGCGTTTGTCTCAGTCGGTCTGGACTGGGAGGTTTGATGAAGATCACGTAAGGCTTCAGTTTCCCCGTCCTCAGCGGCTGGATGCTCTGACGACAAAACCAACATATCTGGGATTAACGTGTTTTAATCCACCGCTAATAATAGTCCTCAACAAATGCACTATTTCCTCCTGTTTGCTTGATAAAAACTGCAGTGACCAGCTTTAGAAAATGACTGAGACTTGTTTTGAAAATGTATGTCTTCAATAGGAACTTTGAAAATTTAATCCAATAATCAAACTATCAATGCGTGAACGGAATAAGTGGATCCATGCTATCAACGACGCTCTTCTTAATAAAACTCACATGTGGTTCAACATCGAGGATGCACATCCGTCCTCGTTTGAGCACCTCGTCAATAGCATCCGTGCTGGTCCCATACAGGTGGCCCTTCTGCTCCCCATACTCCACAAACCTGAACAAACACACGACAGAGGTACACATATAGATCACAGTACAGTTAGAAAAGATAGAAATTAATAATAATAATCGAGGAATTGAAAAATAATCACAGCATATCCTAATACTAATTCAGAAAGATCAAATGTGCACAGTTAAATACAGAAATCATGTTAAAAGCAAAGAACATTTCGGAGAAGCCCACCTGTGGTTACAAACCATGTACTCAAACAGCTCTTTGGTGACAAAGTGGTACTCTCTTCCTGTCTGCTCCCCTGCTCTGATTGGACGAGTGGTGTCTGGAGGAGCAGGACGACAGCCAATCAAACCAGTGCGTTACGACTTACTTCATGTAGAACTCAAGATTATGAACCAGTAAATCCTTATCGAACCTCACGAGGACCATTGACCCCATGACCCCTCTTTTGGTTTGTTCCATTTCTTGTTTTGTCTCTCTGCTTCGTGTCTATTGCTGACTTAAGTAAATTAAAGTCAAAAGTCTTGGTTCTGATTGGTTAAAACAACTTGTTGCAATTCTCCAAGAGGCGAGTTGTCAGTTCAACTAACAGACTTTGTGTTTTGGATGAAGAAATATTGTATCAACAAACAGATGACTTCTGACATGATGCCATTTTGTGATAAAAATATAATAAAACATCAACACATTGTGATCTGTGACCATGATGATTATAACAATACTTTGGTTTAATACATTTATTAACATAGCTGCTAACATGACTGAAGACCTAGTTTTGTTGTTATCATTTATGTGTAAACTAAAACATAATTTTTGTGCTAAAACAATCTAGAAATGTTTCTTTGATTAGTATATTTTATCTTCTTTTCTTTAATTCCATATTTTTTACACATCACATACTATTCCATGTGAATATTGTGAATGATGCACAATATGAAAACACATTTTAATGTCTTTTCTATCATCGTAGGTTCCCTCCTGTTGCCATGTCACACACAATGCAAAACAGTAAACTTATATTTGTGGAGACACTTTTATGAATATATTGGATTTGTGGAGCCACATACGAGGTACGGGTCCCTGGAAGGTTGACGGGTTCAGTTTGATGAGTCTTTTCCGCAGTTCATTCACTCCAACTCTTGTAGCACCTGGACATGGGTACATATATTGTATGTGCAGTAAATATAGTAGAGACATTTCAAATGAAAGGGGAACTTATTGTGAGAGAAAATAGTCAGGAATCTTTAAACTATCATTTTAACCTGTCTCACCTATGAGGATGATGAGGCGGTGGTTCTCCTGCGGGGGGCGCTGGTACAAAGCCACCTCCTCGTAGGGGGTGGACAGGGCACTGGTGTTGGGTGAGCAGGAGGTGCAGGACTGTCGTCTCCTCCTGAAGGACGTTCTCCTCCAGAGACGGAAACTCTGCCGGAAACCAGCTGGTGAACACAATTCATTCATTTTCACCTTTATATTATTATTACCATGCATTCTTTATGTATTATTATTATTACCATGCATTCTTTATGTATTATTATTATTACCATGCATTCTTTATGTATTAAACTGCTGAGAAACTCTCCCAGAGATTAAGTGGAGGACTTTATACATCTATACTATAGTGTGTGTGTGTGTGTGTGTGTGTGTGTGTGTGTGTGTGTGTGTGTGTGTGTGTGTGTGTGTTAAAGTTTTAGTTGCTACGAGTGGATGTTATAGGAAATTAATAAAATAAGTAATCAGCAAATATTAATATAAAAAAAAAAAATGTTGCAACTTGTCAGATATGTTCATTAAAAATGGTTCAGTCACAACAAATGTGATCCAAACTAATTTATATATTTTCGTTAAATTAATTGTTTTATTTGCCTAGGTGCAAAAAGCATAATCATGGATTCACTCCCTCTGGTACTCCTTTGTGCTTATCAGTGTATAAACTGACAAACAAACACAATAAATAATTGTGTCTCACCCAGGTAGATTCCATCAGTGATATCAGAGTCTGCCTTATCTGAAAGAAGAAATGATAAACACTCTTCACTCACTTCAACTGTTAACACAGACAATTCTACTGCAATGCCTAAATAAACACCTACCAAAGTAGATTTCCTCCATCTCTGTTTACATCAGGAAAACAGAAGATGTTGATTAATGTCAATCAATACACAACATCATGCATCATGTATTCATCCCAGTGTTTACCTGTTATGGTGGGCTTGTCATCATAATGTATTTGATCATTCTCTGGAACATATAAAAGAAAAGGTTTGGTGTAATGAACAGGAAGAGTTAATGTTCCTCAGACTCAATAAAAAAGGCCCCGTCACTGTTTCTGAGTTTAAATCACAAAGAAACGTGCTTACTTCCACTTGATCTGCGTCTTTATTGTTGCCACACATGAATATGTCACCTCACCTGAGACAAGCTTGTTGGTAATGTGTGTATGCGTTGTGCTTTTCTTGTAAATTTGAATTTGATAGCTTTATAGCATCGTATCGTATGTGGCGCTGAAACAAAACTTAAAGGGAATAAAACTTAATAATAATAATTAGAATATGAATAAAGAGTACTTCACATTCTTTAGTCTTTAAATTATCAGCCAAAGAGATGAAAATATATTAAAGCAAAGACAAGTTCAACCACAGCTACTATAAACTATAACAAACTACACGTCACATTATTGCTCTGCATGGCATGAACATACTGTACATTGTGGTGTGTGTGAGGTGTACAAATGCTAATGGTCAACCCCCAACATATTAAGATTACAAATTAAGTGAGTACAGCTCGGACCAAATTATGTAAAAAACTAAAAACAAAAAACGGATTAATAAATATAAACCAAGCTTCATCACTTGCACAGCTCTTTGCCTCACCATTCACACGTCACACAAACAGATACTAAACTATTGGATCAAATGTTTAAATGAAAAAGAAACAATGACTGAACAATAAGCTGTCTCACCCACCGTTATCCTCCTGATTCACTGAGGACAGACAAGAGAAACGTTGTGAAAAGTCTTTTTAGTCACATTCACCACATGTCAAGAGAGATAATCATATTAATATTCATGATAGTAGTAATAACGACGAGTGCTTACAGGGTCTGATGCAGGTATGAACCTGTAATGGCTGACACCACCACTGTTCCCTTTGTTTGCTGCAGAGAGAGATGGTGGTGATACATTTGAGTTGCAGCTACAAAAGACTTGTTTTTCATAATGGAAGACAATATTCAGCTGCTACATATTATTGGCTCTAACTAAAGCTGCAGCGATTCATCGAGTCATTGATCCATTGATTAGTCAATTGAAATTCCTTCAACGATGATGTTGAATACATAAACAAACATGCTCAGATGTAGATGTTTTCTCTGTTTTTTGTTTTAGGAATGGCAGAATGTATACATATTTACCGTAACACTTTAATTCAAACGCTAATAATAATATCTGTATTAATTTCTTTATGATCATAGTGTTAACATTTCCTAGACAGACGCAAATGACTTAAATATGAAAGTACATGAAAATGGTACTAAAGTAAATTACTTGAGTAACATCCCTGCTGTTGTTATTTTGTGTTTGTATTCATTGTTTTTCTTTTAATTTCTTCCTACATTTATATAAGTAGTTTTTTTTTATTGTTTTATTCAACTCAAAGTTAGAATATTAAAATATTAGGTCACATATTTTCTGGGTGTGTTGTATGGAGGGAGTTACAGCTGCATTTAACTTCATGTTAACGTCAAAGCTGAACCTTGAAAAGCATATTCCAGAAATCGTACAGTTTGTATCTGTGGCAAGGTTCGTCATAGCCGTGGGTTTTCCGGAGCTCCTCACACAGAGACGACACCAAGATCGCACGTTTTCGGGCTCTTTTATTAGGCATCCTTGTACACGTATATTCACATTCACATGCCTAGCTCTCCTAGCTCTCCCCTGTCTGCGTGGCTCTGGGAGCTTTTGTAGCTCCCTTCCCCGCCCACGCAATCCCACGATCATGTGGACCAGCTGTGCCGCCTTACGCGCTGCACAGCTGATCCCCATGATCGCCTCTCTCTCTCCCTGCTGCAGGTGCGCTAACCACGCCCCTCACCCCACAGTATCGCGTATGGTATTTCTAGTAAATTTGTTACAAGATGCTAACACATTAGCATGGCCCTTAATTACATTACATTACATTTCATTTAGCTGACGCTTTTATCCAAAGTGACTTACATGATATACAGTAGACCGTAGACACAGCAACGGTGAGCAATGAGGGTTAAGTGTCTTGCTCAAGGACACAACGACACAGACTGCCGGAGCCGGGGATCGAACCACCGACCTTCTGATTGAAAGACCGACTTGCTAACCACTGAGCCACAGTTGTGAATGATGAAACTCATGCACGGAGCACATTCAGGCTGTGAGGCGTCACCTCTTCAGCATGCTGGCCGAGGGAATCAAACCAGCGCAGGACGCCGAGCAGGGCAGCTTCCTGGCCTGCCACCAGCGCCCGTCCGACTGGTCGACCACCTCCAGCAGGTCTCCTCGGCTGAACGGCATCCCCGCATCAGGACAGGGGATGGAGGAGTCCTGCAAGGGGGAGTAGTCCACCAACGCCCTCATGTACACCTGGCGGACACGGAGAGACTGATTCAAGGAATTCTCCCGGATTTAAACATCCTCTCTTGTCAGTTTAGATGTTTAGGAGTTGTTAGCGGTCCCATCAAAGAGACATTACCCCTCCAAGCGTCTCTTCATTTCAATAAAATCAGATATAAGTCACGGCAGATGTCTTACTGCACAACCAGGACTTGTACTCCATGAAGCTGATACTACTTATGTACTCTTATTTAAGTAGGAGGTTTACTTTTAGTCAAGGTTTTGTTTGCTGGATGTTTCTTACCGACTTCTGTGTGCTGCTGCTCTGAGCTTTATCAGGAATGACCTTGAACAGGATGGTTCCCTGGGAATTGATCTGCAAATACAACAAATACTAGTGCATATAACTGATCAATTGTTTTAATAATCAAATGATGATCACAAGCATGAGCATCTGCTGTCACAAAACCCAAGAGGAGCCATTCCTTCTATTTTCTAATTTATTTACTTTTTTAACACTGTGCATTAATAGTTTTGCGCCACAAACAATTTAAATGAATAATATCTTTACATATGTCATCTCTGGCCTTTATTTTGTAATATTGATGAGTTTTATTTCCCCCCTCAGGTGTCCTACCAGTATCTGGATGACCTGTTCTGGCTCCATTCCCACCACAGGGTTTCCGTTTACCTCCACTAACAAATCACCGGGATGGAGGAGTCCTGGGTAAGATACACATTAAACCAAGATATTTCACATTCTGACCATGTGTAATACATTATTATGTCTCTGGTATTGTATGTTAATTAATTGAGTTTTATCTCACTGCTGCGGTCGGCCAGGCCTCCATGAATCACCCTGGCGATGTAGATCTCTCCCGTTTCCTCGTCCCTCCTAATCGTGGCCCCCTGACATACACAGTTATTCCAAATTGAGCAACCATTAGTGGCTACAGAAGCAGTAACTGACAGCTCTGTATCCACAGAGAGGAGCACATCGGAGAAGGATACAAACGGAGGAGGGGATGAGCTGATGGAAGGAAATAAGTTGGTTAAATAAAGTTTTTGGTTTATGCCAATTCAATTGCAACTACTGTCCCGTTGACTTGTGCATTAAACCTCTCAATATTTTGATGGGCCTGGACTTCCTTCATCTAATTAAAGCTAAATTAAGATGATAAAGGCGAAGACTAACACATGGTCGGACAAGAGCGACTGCAATGAATACAACAGAGACGATGATGTCACAGGTTTAAGAATAGCTGGATGGATTAGGAGATTAGGAGGTAATTATTTTGTACCTTCAAATATTTAGCTTTTCCCCACTTCCAGCGATAAATATAAATCCGGAGATGAAAAAAGTTTGTTCGACTCAGTCGAACTTTGTCCATTAACTAAATGTTGGCATCCAAATTCTGATGGAGATTTACATTGAAAAGTAGAGATATCTTATTGAGTTTCAGAGTCTATTTTCAACACCACAGGAGACATAGAGAGAAGGCGGCTTCTTTTCGGCCCTATTTCTTCTTCTTCTTCTTGGTTGTCAAGCACCCTGAGCTGTGGCAGTCTTGTTGCTCCTCCAGAGCGGCGTCATTGCTGAGCCTCGCCTGTCCGTTACTACCACTACCACCCGCCCTGTGGGTGACCCCGAAGGTCACCACCATCCTCTTGGAGCCTCCGTTCATTCGTTTCGGACACCTCGATGTTGTGAAGCCGTCTGCACAGGAACTGACAGACGTGGATGAAGACGAGGAGGTGCTAGAAGATGAAGAGGAGGACGGGAGGTGTCGTGGGTAAGGTGTGGGAGGTTTGCGGACCTTTTTTGGAGACATTGAGGAGACCCTTGGAGGGGGTGGGGGAGGAGTGCGCCGTTTGGGCCTGCAGGGGGCTAACACCTCTGTGTGTTTGCTGGCCACAATGAGCCCTTGGAGCTTGTCGACCACCTCCGCCAGCAGGTTGAGCGCCTGGGCGTTCTCTTCCACACTGTCAGTGATCATCTCTGTGGCCGCCACCATCTTCTGGCCAAGATGGCGGACGTCTTGGGTGCCGTGCTCAATGCTCGTGGCCACTGTCTGGACGGTGGACCTGAGTTCTTCCATGCTGCACTGTTTGGTGAGCTCACGTTGTTGACTGCGTTTTGGTTGCTCCTGCTCGTTTCGTGTCTGCTGTGGTTGCTTCTGGCGTCCATTGTGATGAGAAGCAGTAGAGTAGTGGGTCACTGACGGACGACTCGGAGGCTCTTCTTGGAGTTTGTCATGAGATCCAGTTTGACACATGTGTTTCCTGCCAGGGGTTGGGAGAGTGCTAACCCCCTGCTGCCGAGTGGAGCGATGGGGTGCAGGACTAGAAGGTGCGGTGTGGGCTCTGAGTGGGTTCTTCCCAGTGCAAGAGGGGCTCCTGCCGGGTGTAGGGATGTTCCTCGAGTGTCCCCCTGTTGCCCCCTTTTTGTAAAAGATGGGGGAGTTAGGAAAGCTCAGACTGTAAACTGGGACTGGAGGAGGAGGGTAGGCGTAGTCATCACTGCTCCCTCCCGTAGAGGCATCTTCTCCCTCCTTGTGTTTGTGTTTCTCTAAAAATGGACCTCCATGTTGGGAGGCGGATGAAGGCAAGAAAGAAAGCGACAAAAGAAATGTGAAATACACATTATAGTTAAAAAGGAGCCAAATGACGGTAAGATGAAAAAGACCGATGATGACTTGATGACGATTGACAAACGGTGAGGATCATAAGTATGTTTGTGAGTTGAGCGCTACATAATGGATGAACCAATAGATGAACTGGTGGTCGCCTTTCAACACATGTTCTGGATGAACCGAAGGAATGTGCAAATGCAGAATGAATGAAGGGATGAACCGAGTGATGGTATTAGTGAAAACTTTGGGCCCGTATTTAACAAGCATCATGAGAGGAAATCAGGTGAAATCATGGTGATATTTAGGAGTCCTAAGCTGTTGGAAGCTGCCAGGAGAGCTTATGAGCTTATTAAAATATACTTTTCAACAACAATTTAACAATGTTTGGATGAGCCTTGTGCAGGATGCAAAAGAGAGAATGCTCTCCACAACCACACAGACGTCAAATGTTTGCATATGAAACCTATAATATTTTCCTATGCACAATAGCCGACACATAATAAGTAAGTATTGTACATACGTTTCTAGTCCTCTTTTAACTCTGTGTGATTCCTGATAAATACGCCCCATGCTGGATGAATTGTCTATTAACTGTTCCTAATATGGTGATCTTCGCCTTGAAGATGAAAATGGACGGATGCTTGATGATTGCATTGATTGACAGTCCTCCTCCTCTTACCAGTGCAGGAGGCGGGGCTAAAGACAGTAGGAGCTGATTGGTGGAGCCCCTTCTTCCAAAGCTCTGCGGTTTGTGGACGCAAACAGCAGCTTCCGGTTGACTCGTACCGGGGGAGAAAAGGACGTGACTGTCCTCCCCTGGGGAGGGGCAAAGGCCTGGCTTCACTTTCAGTGCCTCTAAGCTCCTCCCCCGACCACGCCCTTCTTGCAGGGACGAGACGATCCAACGTGAGGCGTCGGAGGCTGCTCCAACGACTACGAATCCCTCGTACTCCGTCTCCTACACTTGCTCTGCGCTCTTCTTGGTTCTAAAAATATTGAAAGATCTTTTCTCATAGCTTGAAATTGAACTAATTACCTGTGAGGCAGTTACAGATCAATGACTATCAACCCTCAGACACATTACTGTAAAAACTGATTCTTGATTCAGAATGTGGTCGGTGTGATCAGCTATTCAAGAAGTTGTGTACGGGTGTCACGATTCTGATTTAAAATTGAAAATCAATCGAAATTATTTTTGCTTTTGTTGTTTTAACAGTTTGTTTCCAATTGACTGGGGAAATACGTTATTGTTATTACATTCACATTCATTCTTTAAACTTTATTCTTATGATAATACTTTTGGCAAGAGCTTCAATGCAGGACTTGTAAAAGATAATTTCTACACTGGTGCTAATTTTAGCTCAGTAAAAGTTCTGAATAATTCTCAAGTTTTAAATAAATGTAGTTCAGTAACAGTACAGTATTTTCCTGAGATTTAGTGTAGTAGAAGTATAAAGGAGCAGAAAACAAAGTACAGTAAATGTACCTCAAAGTTCTTGAGTACTTATTTACCTTCCAACACTAATATCTAATAGTATATGCATATGCATTTATATGCATATACTATGCATATATGCATTTATTTGTTTTACAAGCAGATTCTATGAAACTAGAGTAAAAAACTACATTTGGAAATAGAAGAAAAGCTCACGTCTCACCAGCGGCTGGTTGTTCTTCACCAGACACACGATCCTCATGGCCTCCTCGCCCTCGGGCATCTCATCAGGCAGAGGCGGTAAAACGGGTCCATAGTCCGACTGGGCTACACTGTCGTGAGACGATAGGAGCGCCTGGGAGACAGGCAGCATGTGTTATAACCGAGCACCGGGTTCTGCAAGAGCGTCTACATGAGTGATACACACCTGGATGTGTGGTGAGCTGAGGAGGCTGTAGAGCTCTCTGGCTTCAGCTGAGGGACGGTGGACCTTCTGTATTGTGGCCATGATCTGATGGACAGAGAGACAGACAGACGGTCAGACAGGAATACAGATGCTAACTCTCCAGACGACATCATATCAGATGCAATCTGGAAGGCCTCTTCTGAAATTAATGCAATTAAGAGGAAGAGCTCAAACTTTGGATGGATGGATGGTATGAACAAGGACATGTTCCGGCTAATGTCAAGGCAGTGCTGATTTCTTTTCAGTAATTATAATAATAATAATAATAATAATTAGTACTGTTGTTATTATTATTACCATTATTATACATTCATAATCTCTGAAGATACATTTGCAGCATTGCCTTCTTTCGGTTAAAACATGGACATGCTAATGCTAGTGTGTAGAAGATACATACTTATACTTAGGTGTGTGTGTGTGTGAATGCGTGTGCGTGCATGAACCTCATGTGAGAGTCCTGACGCATAAGGCAGAAGGGGTGTGGGTGTGGACCTCTCGAACTGCAACAGGCACTCATGAATCTAGAGCAATGCAAACAGGAAATGAGGTCATTGTTTGACACGTCCATGGTGTGTCTGCTTAAGTGTTGTGTTTGTTGCGTCGTGTCGCACCTTCAGCAGAGCGTGCAGCCACGGTGCACTCAGCAGTTCATGCAGAACTTCGGCACCAAAAATGTTTCTGCTGACCGCGACGCTGACGTCCTCTAACACACTGGACAGCATTTCACTGACATCTGCACACACGCACGCACGCACACACGCACGCACGCCATAAATATAATATACATTGTAAGTGCTATATTAAGTATTGTAAAATATACATTGTAAGTGCTATATTAAGTATTGTAAAATACTGACAAGGAGCATTTACTGCACAATTAATAATTTTCATGCTTCAAGCCCCTTTTGGTGATAGTACTCACTGTACATACCTTAACTTTGTTATGGTGTTGAATACTTCTATTTGAAGTAGAGTATTTTCACAGTGTGGTAAGAGTACTGATACTTAAGTAAAATATCAGAATACTTCTTCCACCACTGGATATGCCATGCATAATTTCAGATGAACAGCATGGCACTACTCAGCTAAGGAGAGAAATGCATGTATATAAATGTATGAATATCAAATATGATAATCGACAAAGACAAAATAAACAAAAACACTGAAGCCTCAACATGTTGAGTAAGATGCATTACACCAGTCAGCAACGGATAATTGTGTTTGAACATTTGTAATATCGTGGCAGATGCTTGGGGTAAAGGGTGAAAAACAGACGTGTTTGGGCCAGACAGGATTAACTGACACTGAGGAGCCCCGACCCCGCGGAGAGACACTAATACCATCGGAATTAGGTTTTACACTAGGATCAAATTGAAGCTAAACCCATCCCTGAATTTAGACTCAAGTTCAGGATTAAGACTGAATTCAGACAATAAACAACGAATGCAATCAATGAAGTCCAGATATAATGTGTGTGTATTTCTCACCGTCCTCCATTGCTTGTCTCATAGTGGTTGTCCAGACTCACTGCAAAAAAAAGGGTTTTACTGGGAAAAAAAGGGGGGAAAAACAACTTTGAATATAAATACTCTGATCTAATGCAACGGGGTTATTACTTAAATTCATCATTACAAACAAATGACAGCATCGGCCGTTAGCTAGCCAACGGGACAGGCTCACGTGCACGCTTGTCAACAAAGCACAGAGAAGCGCTTGAGGTAATAGAAGTGAGCACCTCTGAAATAATCCTGTTAATAAAAACCTTTTTTAATTTTTTTTTTTACTCTGTTTTTAACCCTGTTGATGTATGCTGGCTTGAGAGGTTATTAGTTGTTTTAGTGTCTTTCTACATGTGGAAGCTGAAAAGTGGCTTTTCTTGCTTCTTTTTTTTGACCCATTACATGTGATTAAATGTGATTAAATATGATTGTCCTTGTGTTTGGTATGACTGAATTACAAGCCCACTAATGTTACTCAGAAAGACCAGTATTATCATTTGTATTTCCAATGTCATAACACAACCGATGAGCTCTGTGATATTCCTTTGCAAGTGTTAATTATTTGTAAATTCTGTCAAAAGACAAACACTAAATGACCTAAATGTTTTGTATACAGCTTGTGTTATTTTGGTACTTCCTCTGACAGCAGCAGGTTTCTAAATGTGGACTAATTTGATGTTACGTCTCCTCTTTAGCTTAATTGGCGCAGCTTCCGTTTCCACTTACGCTGCAAAAGCTTTCATTAACTAGATCCCAAAGTCATCAAAAGTCGCAGCCTCACGGAGCCTCTTGAGACATCGTTATGTAAAGCCCTGGACACTCCCACTGGCTTTAAACACTACAAACTCAAACCCGGTTCAATATAGGAGTGTAATTTAACAAGTTGTCTGACACTGACTTTTGCCTAAATTAGGACGTTTTAATTATTTTGATAAAAAGTAATTTAGGAAGCACTGACAATGAGCCTATTTCAAAACTCCAGCAATACTTAATATATAGTAATAATATAGAGAAACAACTTCATTGTTTTAGCCCAACACATTTCGGCTTGTGGTCTTCAACCAGCCTGCACAGGTTTTTATTAATTTGTTGGCTGTTTAAGGATAACTAACTATGGCTGGTGACTTAATCTTGAGTTATTTCATGACCACATAAATGTTTCTCCAACTAAACAGTTCATGTTTTTCTCCCTCACATTACCTTGTCAACTGTGACTAAATGCTACACTATTCATAAGTATTTGTTGCTATAGTTAAATCAGCACTGTGACATTAAACAGAGCGCAACAGCTACTGAACTGAGCGACAAATTCAGTCTTGAATTCCTGCAAACTATTGAAGTTCTCCATTTTGTTTCAGTTAGCTCTGCCAGTGATTTCAACCTGCCATCAAAGAAAAGAAAAGCTCATTTTACAGGTGAAACAATTGGATATAAAGTAAATGGAACCACTCTGGATATAATCTTAAATTTATTGAAAATTATATTCCGTCCTTGAAGGTACAGAAATTTAAAGGAGTTGAACTCACCAGCTGCTGTGGTGTTTACATTGTAATTATATATATATATTATACTGCTTTTGATTATATAAGCAGTGTCCAGTTATTTAAATTTAGCAATGTTTGTGGCACCTGCCACGATGTTTCAAGCACTTTTTAATTTGAGCTTTAACGTAATAGTCTTGAGTTTTATTATAATTTTCTTTCTACGATTATTAGATGGTTTGCCATAATATTGTTTATGGATATAAATTGTACACAGAGGATTTCAATGTGTCCAATACTTCAGTTTATGACCAAATAACTAAACTAATGACATTCCAATAAGCCTTTAGCTTGTGTTTGTGTTTACTGCTAATAAACAAATGTGAGCGTGATAAACTAAGATGGTAAACATGGAAAGCATTAAATCTGCTAAACATTTTCATGTTAGCATGTTGATGCTTTAGCCTCCCAGAGCTGCTAGCACGACGACAGCGGCTAGCAGGAAGTAGAACTCCTGGTCAGGGAGCTCAGTCCTCAACTCTCAAACACATCCAATCAAAGCTGTGAAATGAGACCAACTCACCACCTCCTCTTCCTCCGGTCCGGTGATGTTTCAGGGTGTGAACTGTGAGCTGAATTGAATCAGCAGTGTGAGCGTGTCAGCAGCGGCCAGTGGGGACTGACATGGATGCGATTTTACTACCAAACCAAAACAGACATTAATCCTTTCTAACCCGACTTAATCCACCAACCTCTCTCTCGCTCTCTCTCTTTCTACCCCTCTTCTCTCCTTGTCTTTGCTTCCTCCGGTTATATTAAAAATCGTATTCTTTCCCTTCCTCTCCTCCTGTCACTCACTCCATCTGTTTATTTGGTGTGCTCTTCACTCTTTCATTGTGTAACTCCCTCTTTCTACCATTAACTCGCTCTTTCACTCACTTTAAGTAGTTCTACAACAGAGCACAAAGCTCCTTAACTCTTTGCTGCTTTTAGCACACACACACACACACAAACACACACACACACACACACACAAACATGCACACACACACACGGCAGGTCAGACATGCTCAGGCAGCAGCAGGCAACACAGTGTTAAGAGGGCAATAACACTAGTTATGATGCATTAAAGCAGGCTGCAACATCTGGGTCTTCAAGAGGCCAGCCGTTATCAACTGTGTGTGTGTGTGTGTGTTAGGGGTTATCACAGAGTAATGTCACTGGGTCACCTCCTCAGGGATTAACACTGATCCTGTGAGAGACGCCACAGAAACAAGCAGACGTAAGAAAACATGACCGCCAAAAAAGGAGCCATGTTCTTTTAAGCTTCTCCCCCCAAAAATATCAAACCTCTGCGGGAACATTTCCTCCCAGAGTGTACAAATAGCTCTCTTAGATGTTGTAAAATATATAAAATATGAGTGTTACAAATTTCCATGCCTGGACATTTGTAACACTTCATCTCGCAACTATAATATTATTATATTATATTATAAAAGGGAGATTTATTTTCCTAGTAAAAATAAATATTCCTGAGTTTAAGGGTTGTTCTTGATTTAAGTGTAATTCCTATTTATAATATTTTATTTTGTGCAGGTTTGCATCATCTCGATTATCTATAAAAACGATTATTTATAAAAACATTTGAATTTATATACAATTTATATTCCTTAATCAAAGAGATTAGAACATTTCAAATTAACAGGTGGAGTCCGGATCCGAACAGAAATATAATTTAAATGAAACCTGGAACAAAACTACAAAGCGACACAAACCTAAATGTTGATACTATACTAGTTTTTTTAGTAGAATTATACTGTGGGGCAGATTTTTTTAGTGTATAGGTTTATTTGGCATAAGTAGTATTTTAAGTCAGGTTTTGTATATCTCAAGATGCTCAATTATTTATATTTCATAAAGGACTGAATTCTCTGATTGATTGCAAATCATCTGAGGCTCAATATCAACAAGACCAAAGAACTACCAGAATAATTGGGGGCCCCTATCATCCAGGGAGAGGAAGTGGAAAGAATGGACTAAAACAAACACTGACGCGCTCTTTAGGAAGGGACTAAGCATCGTGTTCGTCCTGAGGAGACTCAAACTGCTGATGGCCTTTTACCAGTCACTCTTCACTTTTCCCTGTGGGCTGGGGTTTAACACACTGGTTAGGAAGGCCGGCTCTGTGGTTGGGCTGGAATTGGACAGTCTGGAGTCAGTTGGCAGAGAGGAGGATAAAGAACAAGATCAAGGCCAGCCATCCTGCAGTTAACCCCTCTCAGCCACCGGATCAACCCACGCAGATGTGAAACCGAGCCTTTGCCCACTGCCATCACACTGAACAATAACAGTGGAGACTGCAGGTCAGGGTAATCAAGTATAACTAGATTTAACTCTAGCACCCTGACCACCAAAGACTGACATCCCTCTGACCAGCCAGCTTCAGATACCTGATATGTACAGGTGTTCAGATTTCACTGACTAGTGACTAGGCAAGGAGTGCAATGTCTCTTCCGTGTTTTGAGGTATCTTAACACCTGCATACATCTGCGCTTGACTTCAACTTCCAACTTTGAAAACCTCTACTCTAAATGAAACAACACAACATGTTTCTTAGTTGTGCTCCAGAACCACACACGTTTTCTGATCTGGCACCGCTATGGGCAGGAGAAACTGCGTTAAGGCAGGTAAAAGGACGTCTGTTAACCGCGTCACAACAAAATAGCATAATTAATTTCATCTCTCAAAAGATGTCTGGAAAAAACACACGAGCTACAGAGGAATACAAACTGATGCAAACAGATAAAACCAGGTTGATAAGATAGCAATGCGATCATCCGGGATAAAACAGGAAGGGGGCCTTTATTGCAGGTAAGAAGGAGAACAAGGAAGCAAACGTCAAGTGGTACTATTTAAGATTTGGTTTGGTTTAAACACAAACACAACTTGGTGAGCGAAACATTGGGGTTTGTGTTAAAAATAGTACCTTTTGGCAAAAGATAAACTAAATAAAAAGCTGACACCAAAAGCACTGACCTCACCATTGTGTTGTTTCGGATCGCAGAGGTTCCCTGAGGCCTGCACACTGGGACTACTGGGCCATAATTAGATGTTTACAGACTGGCTGTAGTCAGGCCGCTCCCATGAGGCCTGGGCTGTTGTTGGCCCACTAATGACCCCCGATACAGTATCCTTACATCAGCTGTGTGTTTGTGAGATTGCATCATACTAATTGGAGTAGGCACACACACACACCAACATAAACACACACTACATTCATAACTGTTTGTAAAAGTTACTTTGTTACCATAGTAGACATACTCTTCTGAGAATAGATACAAACACCATTAAAGGTTTTTAATCAGCTGTCAATGTTTAACCTTTCCTTCAGTAACGGGTATTTTAACAGAGATTTAAAAAAAAAAAAAAAAAAAAAAAAAAGAATAAATCAGAAACCAAAATGTAATATTTATATTTCAAAAAGGTCTGGCCCCAAGAGAAGAAGAAGAAAAAAGATTAAAACTTCCATCTGGTCGATGTCTCCATAATTGAGAGTACTGTTGAAACTTATATTTTGCATGACTTTATTGGTTTGCCTGTTAATAAATCCGTGATTGGTACCCTATGAGTCCGCGATTCCTAAAACATGGATGGAATTCTTGGGTTGTGGCTTCCAGGGAAATGCCCACAAGAACAACAGGCTATTCTCTGGCCCTCATGCTTCACATGGTCCATTTCAGCATACTGCTAACCAAGTTGGGGATCATGATAACTTGGATAGAAAGCATTGAGTTTTGCCTCTTTTGCTCTCCACACAGACTAATTGCATTCCACTGCGCGAACATGATTAGTAAATACTAGGGATGCACCGATACCGATATCGGGTATCGGGCCGATACTGCGTTAAAATACTCGTATTTGTTTTCAATTGCCGATACCAAGAACCGATACCACTCAACAGTATTTCACTACAACAAACTGGTCGCTCTTTGTGGAGAAGCAACCCGTGGCTCCAGAGCCGCATGCGGCTCTTTCGTTGCTCTCTTGCGGCAAGGTGTGTAGAGTAATGGTGCGTTCACACCGAACGCGACGCAAATTTTTCGCGCGACCAGATTACATGTAAAGTCTATGCACAGACGCGTGTGGTTGTGTAGCGGTTTTGTACTCTCTCCTTGGCGTTGTGTAGTTTTTTCTTTTCACGAAGCACACTCGGAAGTGGATTGGTTTAAACCAGCCGTTTATTGAAATCAGACAGCTCCCGTAGCCGTACTGGCAAAACAACAAATACACACAGAAATTAGTTTCCTCATGGCCAACTTGTAGAACCAGCTCCGGCACTAACAAAACAAACAAAAACCCACTATTAAACACAACCTATAATAATAATTGATATGAACAAATATACATCTATTTAGCTAAAACAACGGAGCTTAACACAGAACAACTTACCACGGAGGCAACGTGCTGTGGACTGGGCTGAGTATACGGGTTGCACCACTTAAGTCTGCAGGGGGCCCTGCAGAGGGCGCTAATATCACACAGCACGCTAGTCTCCGTAAGTAAATGATAATAATAGTAAATAATAGACAGTGATGGCAAGTGGAATCATCAACTCCGTTACAATTGCGACAGACGCAAATTTAAGCCGGGCGGCATGTTAGACACGAGAGTTGAAATTTTCCATATTTAATATATCTATAATTGAGAAGCTCTGCGCGTCATCACTGCCGTCCTGCTGGTTTGAATCAAACGGCTGCTGGTCCACCTGAAGTAGCGCTGGCAGCGGCCTCATTCAGACGCTGTTGTGCGGCTACGGATGATATTATGAACCCGGACACGGGGGCGTTTGATGGTCCGACATTAGAGGGACTTCCACAAGAAGTTTAAAGCTTGGGATAGCCTTCTGTTAATTTTGTACTATAGGCTTGACATAATCTGCAGAGGATAAAATAAAATCTGCCTCCAAATTAATTGCACTTTCATGGAGACCAAATCTAAGAAGTATCGGTATCGGTACTCGGTATCGGCAAGTACACAAATAAAAATACTCGTACCGGTTTGTAAAAAAGTGGTATCGCTGCATCCCTAGTAAATACCAAACTGACTACAAACTAAATAAACTAAATTGTGTCCAGTTGCCTGCAGATTCTACATATGAATGCAAAACTGGTTTCTAGACATTACTAGCACACCATCAGAACTCTTTTCTTGTGGAGTGGAGATTACTGCTTAGTTGTTGTGGACTACTAAAGCTGATAGTTTGAGTTGGACAAAAAGAGCATTAAACTACCGTAGTACCTGTTACAACCAAGCTAACGGCTACTGTATGTTCACCAGACATAGACTGCTGAAGTTAGTCATCTCATGGGACACTGAGCATGTGCTGTGCAGTGCTAGCTGAAAGACTGGTAAGCTCTGCCAACCTCATAGTGGACAATGGAAGAGCCAAAGGAGGTTGACCGTACCCGTCTATGTATGTACACTGCAACACTTCAGGCAACAGGTATAAGTTACCTGAACTGCTGCTCATGAGAAGAAGGTTGCGTAACTTTCTACCACATGCTCTGCCACTATGGAAAATGGTTCCTATGTCAGGAACAACATGTTGCAAATATCACCTCTCATCCAACTTGTTCTCACTCACAACTTGTCAATACCACCGGTTGGTCAGTGCCCCTCTGCATTGGAAATCGACGCACGGAGGCCCACTTTAGCGGCTCTATGCAACGCACTTTTCCTCCAATGTAAACCCTACCAAGGCATTCGTGGATGGTAAGAGTATGTAACATAGTGAAGTGCGTGAGAGAGTCTGCTTCAGGCATGGGGGACGAACAAACACAGGGCTTTCTTCCGGGAAACCGGTGTTTGTGTCTCTTGTGACGTCACTTTGATATTTTGTCACTTGAGTAGTTTCATTGGAGTTGTTAGTCAGCTTAGTCACGGAAGTCCTAGCTAGTCACGTGACCAGTCTGTCACTCGGCAATGACTTGACTTGCTAGTAAGTCAAGTTATCAACTACGCTAAATACGGGGTATCTAGTGCGTTTTGAAAAAGAGTTGCAGGATATAGTCGAATTCCACAAACATTAGAGTTCCTGACAACCCTTTGAAAGCATAATGGTCATCCAGCGGCAGCAGGATGCTCGGCATTCAATTAACCGCAAAGCAAAGTTCATGAAAATTTATCCAAAAGGCATCAACATGTTTGCTTAATTCTTTGTGTGGTAGTGTGGACTACAACTAAGGCTGAACGATTTTGGAAAATAATCTAATTGCGATTTTTTCCCCCCAATATTGCGATTGCGATTTAATATGCGATTTAATTTATTTATCCTTTTCCCCAACAAAACATAATGAATGATTTAAATATGACCAACACAATAGTATATACATTTAGTGTGAAATGTTCTTTCCCATAGGCTGGGTCTATTTGTTAGAATTAAATTCAAACATGTATGACTTGAAATAAATGACATTTTTATTGAACTGCTCATTACAGAAACATCTGTGGCTTTGCCACTGTGCATTTAAATAATTTAAACAAAGGCATGCACTTTGTAAACACTGTGTGCAAAAGGTACAGTCTTAAGAAAAAAATAATTTTAAATTGTATGTATCTTACTGCTCCCAAGTCAGTAACATTTCACACAACTGAAACAAGGAATTTGCTTTGAAAATATTTTGTAAAATCAAAGTAAATAAAGTTATAAATAAAAAATGAGAAATGCACTTTTAATTTAGACAAACTATTTTTTATAAACGATTTGAATATTATAATATAAAATAGATGAGCCTCACTTATCTCAAGTACACAACAATAACACACCACACAGACTAAAGTTCACTACGAGTATGGCACTGCCAGCCATACTTATCCAACAGTTCTGTTCTCAGTGGCTCACAGGTTTTTTGCTAAGAAAACCAGAATATTGACTTTTTCTGGCTTCAAGGATGAGCGAGTGCAAGTCACAATATTTCCTCCTGTGCTAAAAAGACGCTCTGAGGGAGCGCTTGTAGCAGGTACACAAAGATACTTGCGTGCCATGGTGCACAACTGTGGGTAGCTGATCTTGTGCACCCTCCACCAAGCCAATGGATCATCTTCTCCATCAATGGTAGGAGTCATCAGGTAATTGTTTATCTCTGCCTCTGCGACATCTTCAAGATTTACAGGCAAAGAAGGAGAGGCTGAACTGGTCTTGAAAAAACTGCCAAGAGACCTCTTCGCCTTTTCCCCCAAGGACTGTGCACTTTGAGGCATCTGAACAGTTTCAGTACGAGACCTCTTCTCCTATTAGATGAAAACAACAGCCATTAGTTTTCCAGTTAGATTTTACAGAAAATTTTTGTTTTTGTGAAATACATAATTATTTACCCAATGATATGTACGTTGTGCCAAGTCTACTATCTCTGTCTTCAGACGAGTCTTGATAGCAGGGATGTTGTCTGTACTGATGTACTGTATTTTGAACCTAGGGTCCAGGAAACAGGCAACATCCAAAAGCTCCTGGATGTTTGGGTCTCCATATTTGTTATTGAGGTATGCTAGGACTTTGGTTTTTATTGATTTAGTCAGGTCAGTGTCCTCAGCATCTTCAGCCAGGACTGATGTGGCAAAAAGGTGGAGAACTGGCTTGAGGTAGGAGATGCTTACATACTCCTCTCCAGAAAGAGCATCAGTAAACTCCAGTAGAGGATGCAGTGCCTTGTGAATCGACTCCAACACGTCAATATCCTGCCAGGTTGGGATAAGGGAGCGTGCATATCGATCTCCAGACAATACCTGAGAAATGGCTTTGGCCTGTTCAAGCACTCTGGCAATCATCATTTCTTTAGAACCCCATCTTGTTGGGCACTCCGTTATGAGGTTGTGCTCAGGGAGTTTGAGCTCTCTCTGTGCCTCCGTCAGGGCTGCTTTCTTCTTCCAACTGTGGGAAAAGTGCCCCACCAGCTTCCTGCACGGTGCTGTTGCCCTTGACACTCTGTCATCTTTGAGTGCATTTTCTAAAAGAAATAAAAAGTAGTGTATTACACACAATTTGAGTTTTGATACAAGGCTCTCACTATTACACACTCAAATTAGCTGTAATTCTGAAATACACACATCCACAACACATTCTCTCTCTCTCTCTCAATTCAAAGGGTCTTTATTTGCATGTCAATTCTCTCTCTCTCTCTCTCTCTCTCTCTCTCTCTCTAAAAACATGTAAAAAAACAAAAACAAGAAAAGAAAAAAAATGCAGGTGGGCATTCCACCACAGACATATGATATAAGCAAGTAAAATTAATTTACATATTAGAAAAGGAGTGGAAGTATGAATTTATTTAATCCCATCCGATTTATATAATATCATTTATATATATATTTGTATATTCAGCTTTACTAATCGACGCATCTCGCACTCGCGCACGCACACACACACACACACACACACACACACACACACACGATAACTTACCAATGGCAAGATGTAATCTGTGGCCAAAACATTGGAGCCTCGTCCATTCATTAAGCCGCGCAGCAAGCACTATATTCGACGCGTTGTCCGTCGTGATGCAGACGTGATTCTCCTCGTGGAGATCCCAGCTGACAAGCCCTTCTCTCAGGCCGGCTGCAATATTTTCCCCTGTGTGATCGTCTGGGAAGTAGGTAGTTTGTAGGCAGCGAGCTCGGAGGTTGAAATCTTCATCAATAAAATGGACTGTAAGACTGGTACGGCTCAGCTGTGCGGCTTGACCACATATCAGTAGTGCTAGCAAAAAACTCCACCGTTTTAAGTTCCGCGGCGACTTTCTCTTTGCACTTTTTGTACAGCTCCGGTATGGCAGTCTGACTGAAGTATGTGCGGGAGGGTATACTGTAACGTTTATCAAGCGTATGTATTAATGCCATGAACCCAGGCTTGGTCACCGTGCTGAGAGGCATCATATCTTTGGCTATGAACTCGGTTATTGTCCGAGTGATTTCTCCGTGCCGTTTTGAATTACGTTCATACGGAGTGACACTTTCGAACATTTCTGTCAGTGATCCCTGTCTTGAGGTATTTGGCTTGTCTCGCGCACTGGTGCTCGGCATTTTGGTCATACAACTGTCATGCATTGATTTGTGGTATTTTTTTAAGTGCTGAAACAGGTTTGTAGTGTTACCCCGTGAAGTAGCAATCGGAGCACGGCATGCTCTGCACAACACCTGACGCTGCTCAGCATCTTCTTTTTTAAAACCAAAATAGTTCCACACCACCGACGTGCTGTTCCTCTTCGATATTAAAGTATCAGCTGTGTCAGTTTCTGACTGTTCCGTCGAGCAAGAGGCCATTGCGCTGGACAGCATGAAAAGTCGCGTCACGTGACCACCTCAAATCGCGCACGTTGCGATTAGAAAATCGCGTTCAGTCAAATCGCGATATTATCGCGAATGCAATTAATCGTTCAGCCCTAACTACAACAACTGATAACTTGAGTGGAAAATATTGCGTAATGCTTCAGTAACAGAGGTCAAACAATTTAATGAGATCCTTGGTGGATGAAGTGATCTAATAAAAACTTTGTACAGCCTGAACTTTGGAGACAAACTCCAAGTGCCTTTCAGGGTGAGGTTTGATGTTTGTATTATCATGAATGTTTGATTATACATTTTGGCTGTTTATCACTGAACATTTACATCATGGATGAGGTAAATGCAACATATATAACTCTTGATGGGCATGTAGAAGTTAGCAAATACAGATATGTTTATTTTTTTATTATATTCATATTATATAGTCTAATTATAATCAGTAATTCTACTATTGTGTACCTTATCTGGATACACAAAAACCTCCATGAGCCTATGTACATTTTCATTGCAGCCTTGTTACTGAACTCCATTGTTTTCAGCACTGCTATATATCCAAAGCTACTAGTTGACGTTTTATCTGAAAAACAGGTGATATCTTATTCCGCCTGTCTCTTTCAGTTTTATTTATTTTACTCAATAGGCAGTTCAGAGTTCTTACTGTTGTCGGTCATGGCCTATGACAGGTATGTGTCGATATGTAAACCTCTACAATACCCAACCATTATGAGAAAAAACACTGTGAGCATTTGCCTGTTTTTTGCTTGGCTTCTGCCTGCTTGTCACGTTGCACTCCCAACAATTCTGAGTGCTAAAACAAAACTGTGTAACTTATTTTTAAAAGGAATATTTTGCAACAATGCAATTTACGAACTTCAATGTGAAAGATCAAGAATAATCAATATATTCGGCATTTTTACTTTATTAGATCTTACAATTCTTCCTATACTATTCATCACTTTTACATATACAAAAATACTTATAATAACCTATCAAAGTTGTAAAGAAGTAAGGAAGAAAGCTGCAGAGACCTGTTTACCCCACCTTTTGGTTTTAATCAGTTTCTCCTGTTTGTGTGCATATGATGTCAGTGTAGCTCGAGTGGAATCCAATTATCCCAAAACTGCACGCTTAATAATGATGTTGCAAATAGTTTTGTATCATCCTTTGTTTAATCCACTCATATATGGGCTCAAAATGAAAGAGATTTCCAAACACCTCAAAAGGTTGTTCTGTCCAGCCAAAAATGATTTGATGTACTAACACAGGTACAGGCATTTCTTCTGATATGGTCATGCAGAGATGGGAATTCTTGAAAGGTATTTAATGTACTTATTTCATAACAAAACGTAAAGAGTCTCTTTACTGTTTGATATTACAAAGAGTGTCTTGAGCTTGAACAATGTGATGGCTAATTTCTGAAGTTATTTAAAAAACATTTCATTCTACATAATCAAGTTATCACAGCTGGCACATTTTATTTTACTATTGTGAATGTAATTAGCAAACCTGAAATCTGTATACAAGTAATGACATCCATATTTGTATCTTTGGCCCTAGGTGTATTGATCAAGTTAAATATTGAAATTCAATAATGTAAAATGTATTAATGCAGATGGCTAATGTGTTGAGAGTACGATGAAATTGTGCACATGCCTGTGTTCCGGACAAGTTTCTCTCATGTTATTGCACCACACAGATTGTCATTTGTCTAACACTTCAAACTGAGTTATTTTGAGTATCAATGATAATTGCTGTTTAGAGAAGTAACAGCAGTTTTGTGTGCACATATATTCTAAATATAAATTATCTTTCATATCAAGCTCTGACTTTAGATGTGCAACAAAACAGGGGAAGAAAGTGTGTGTAGGTACAGAACACGTGTGTGTGGGGGGTCAATGCTCTGGCATATTTTCTTCTTTTTTTTTTCATGTCAGAAGTGCCATATTGAAGAGCCTGGCATGTTGGTTTGCATGAATTATGTTTTTTTTTTTTTAAATGTACGACGAGTGTACTGGCAGACGTTGATGCAAATTCAGGAGTCGACACAAGAGGAAATCGAGATGCACTTTATCTGCATAGAATGGCTGCTGCTATGGGGCCCATTTATACCTTCTTGTTTGTGTACATATGCACCTTTGGGCTCAACAAAATAGGACTTAAAATGGTAAGATATTGACTCAACTAAATGTGATTTAACATGTTGATCATTTCTGAGAAGAGGGCTTGTTGACCCACTCCGGAATGTCTCCATGGTGGTGGAGCCTTGAGATCCCGAGAGGTGTGTTGTTTGTGTGACTACAACATATGCAGGACATATATTTGTACTATCATATGAGAAACATTAAAACAAAAAGAACCTATAAGAAAGAACAATGCTGCTGTTGCGCGCACACACACACACACACACACACACACACACACACACACACACACACACACACACACACACACACACACACACACACACACACACACACACACACACACACACACACACACACACACACACACACACACACACACACACACACACACACACACACACACACACACGACAGTTGGAGCTCCAACAGGTCATCGTAGACTGAAGCTGTGTCAGTCAGGGACACCTGTGGGGCGACTGTGGCTCAGTGGTTAGTCTTTCAACCAGAGGACCGGGGTTCAAACCCCGCCTCAGCCAGTCCATGTCGTTGTGTCCCTGAGCAAGACACTTACCCCCAGTTGCTCCCCGGGCGCTTCACGAGGCTGCCCACTGCTCCTTAAAGGATGGGTCAAATGCAGAGGATACATTTCCCCACTGTGGGACTAAGTGTGGGACTAATAAAGGGGTTTCTTCTTTCTTTCTTCTTCTTCTAGCTGTTCAAAGAGAATCTGGTTCAATTAAAAGACAAGAGCAAACAGACAAGTTTTTAATCTGGATTTAAAGAAGCTGAGGGTCTCAGCAGACCTGCAACTTTCAGGGACCTTGTTCCAGATATGTGCGGAAAAAGCTGAATGCTGCTTCTCCATGTTTAGTTCTGACTTTTGGAACAGAAAGTAGACCCATCCCAGACGACGTGAGGGGTATTAATTCACACAGGAGGAATACAGAGTGCATGAACCAGACCCTCGATTTACTGGACATCACAACAAGGGCAATAAGAATGGATTGGTAACCCGCAGGATGCCCGTAACACGCACATCAGGATGGTTCATAAGGTAGCAGCAGATCACAAATGTATTTAGGCCATAAACCATTCAGGTCTTTATAAACCAGCAGCAGGATTTTAAAGTCAATTCTTTATTTGACAGGAAGCCAGTGCAAAGACCTCAGAAATGGAGTTATGAGATCCACTTTCCTGGTCTTAGTGAGGACTCAAGCTGCAGCGTTCTAAATCAGCTGCAGCTTTCTAATTGACTTTTTACAGAGACCTGTGAACACACCGTTACAGTGGTCAAGTCTACTGAAGATAAATGCATGGACAAGTTTCTCCAAATTCTGTTGAGAATTTCCGGCTATTCCGGTTGAGGTCTGAATCCATAACTACACCTAGATTTATGGCTTGGTTTGTGGTTTTTAACATCAGTGATTGCAGCTTAGTGCTCACTTTCAATCGTTCGTCCTTGGTACCAAAAACAATTACTTCTGTTTTATCTATATTTAATTGAAGAAAATTCTGGCAAATCCAGTTTTAGCATTTAGCCAGCCCTTGTATGGGATTATAGTCCCCTGGTGCTATAGTTATGTAGATTTGTGTGGCGTCTGCATAATTATGATAACACACTTTGTTGTTTTTCATAATCTGAGCCAGTGGAAGCATGTAGATGTTGAACAGAAGAGGCTCCAGTATTGAACCTTGTTGAACACCACATGTCATCCTAGTCAGCTCTAATGTGTAATTAGCTACCAACACAAAGTATTGTTGGTCCTTTATGTAGGTTTCAAACCAGTTAAGTGCTGCGCCAGAGATTCCTACCCAGACTTTCAGTCTGTCTAGTAGTATGTCATGGTTGACTGTGTCGAATGCAGCATTGTTACGCCCGGCCTAGGGGAGCCTGAGCGCAAAACATATCAACGAGTCTCTCCTTCTCCCCACCTCCCAAATTAGGACCAATTCTGCATCTGTTTATCATTTACAATTGTTAATTATTTTGAACACGTGTCATAAGGTCTCTTCAGGGTGAGCCTGGCCTAAAACAACAAACAAAACAATCGGTGCAAGTCGCCTAACTTCCCTAGACCACAAAAAGGAACAAAACAGAAGAACAGGTATCTTACCTATCTCCCTACCCAAAAACAGGAGAAAACATGGTTAAACAAAAAGGGCTTCTCACACCTTCCACTTCCGACAGCCTTGCTAAACCCACGACCCAAGAATCTGTGATGTGCACATGGCCAGGTTGGAAGCTAGAGAGACAGGAGAGGAAAACGGCTTCTTTTCTTCTTCTTTTCTAGTGCTTATGGCGGATTACTACTTTTGTATTATACCGCCACCAACTGTACAGGATTGTATACCATGAACTTCATGAAACTGTCATAGAGTCTAGGCTTGAGTTAATTCAAAAAAAAAAAAAAAAAAAAAAAAAATATAAGATAAATATTTTATATTCTTTTTCCTAAACCAGTACTATGAAGAAAAATAAATAAAGCTTCCAGTCTTTCCCTTACCATACCCTGTTCTTCTAGAATACCACGTATTGCATTCTCTCCTTCCATTTCCTGCCATTGTATTCTATTATCATTATACTTCTTACACACAAAAAGCACATGCTCTTCTTTGTCTTGGCAGTCTATGCATAAGCCATTGCTAGAACCTATTATTTGTAAGGTATCATTCAATCCTGTGTGACCTAATCTCAGTCTGGTATATACCACTTCTTCCCGTCTAAATAAACTCAATAAAGTAACCCTTTTCCCGGTCACAATCTTCTGTACTTTATGATAGTGTCCAGCATTAACCTCAGCCTCCCATTCATTTTGCCATCTTTGCATATTTTCAGACTTAATCAGAGATTTAGCTTCACCCTTCCCCAGTGGAACATTAATTCCTATACATTTGTTTTTCAGCATCTTTTTCGCAATTTTATCGGCCTCTTCGTTTCCTTTAATACCGATATGAGCTGGAACCCAATGTTAAGTTCTAATAGATTAGTGAGCTTGAAATTGCCTGTACATGTGTAATAAAGGATTGTTTAAGTGTACATTACAATGCATAAGAAGGATATGATAAATAATGAAGGGCATTATGAAGGATATGTAATTGTATGTATTGAGAAAGTCACTGTATGTCATATTGTTTAATGTTTAGGTGTGAATGGGTTTTTAGATAATGATTCAATAGGAGTTAGGAATGTGGGACTGTTTCTCAAAGAAGAATGGTTCCTTTATGTGTTCCTGGGGGAAGGTGAAGTGAGGCACAGACATTGGGAGACCGGAAGGACGCGCGCATGGATACTTTGAAGATGGACTACTCCTTTGTCTCTAGAGGATGAAGAGCCTCCGCCTTCTCCAAAAGCAAATGGACCTATGGATAATCGGGAAGGGAAGGGGACTAACCAATGGGAGGGCCTTAAGCTCCGTGACTGAAAAGTATTTAAACTAACACGCGGCAATTGTACGCCCTCTTCTCCTGGATGTAAAGGCGGCAGCTAACTGGTTACAGTCTGTGAATTTACAGAACGGAGGACGGCCTCGAATCGAGTAATGTATAACTGTTTTGTCATCATCTTTTATTAAATCTTTTAATTATATAAATTTGAATATCTGAGCATTTCTCCCACGGACTGACCGGGATAACGAGCTGAATCTTTCAGTTGGTGACGCCCGACGTGATCCCGGTGCTGTTTCGTGTGGAGATAGTGATTTTAGACGGACAAGCCTGCGGCACATCGGCTCGTCTCTGCTCACATGAGGCCTCACTAAAAAGGTAATGACAAGGACCTGTTAATAACGAACCTTGTTTAGGTAGAACTAGGACATTTAGATGTGAGCAGAGGAAGGCTGGTCTGACGCAGTGATACATTGTTACCGTGATAACTATTAAATAAAGTAAATATATCATTAAGATAGAAGAGGTGATAATCAGTGTACATAGCGTACGTTGTATGGATGCTTGCACGTGCATGAGTGGAAGCTTTATGTTGAATGAGAGATTTTATGTGTTTGTGAAGCTCACAGAGGTTTCTTTCACCTGAAGAGGTGTGAATGTGTTCGCAGCGATGAGTAACTACTTGGTTTCTTTATGATAAATACATAAACTGACGGGGCTTTGAGGTTGGTCGCAATCGTTATATACGCGACAGGTTTAAAAAAAAAAAATTGTAACTGTATTTTAACCAGTTTTGCACGGGTTACTAACAGAACTAAAGTCCCACTGTGGCCTGAGATATCGCCTTGTATCTCCAGTAAGGTTGGGGATTGGCATGCGCGAGGAGTTACGTTTAGTAAGTCGACGGACCCTAGATTGTCTCTGAGCTCCGAGAACCAATACTTAGGTTACTGTTAGAGCTGCATATCAAATATTTAATCTGGAAAGGACGACGGGTGTTTCTGAATAAGTTGGTGCAGCAGACAGAGTAGAGTGGTTGCATCAGAGGGCAACGTATGGTATGCCTCGGAAGAGATTCACCGCAAGATAACTAAATTTAATCGGGAAAGGTAGGATTGCATGAGTTCTGGCCAAGACGAGATGCTATCACAAAAATAACGAATTGGAAAAAACAAATCAGTAAGAAACGTATCAGTTGAAAGTGTATTTGTTGTAAAAAATAAGAAGAGGGAGAGAAAGCGCTGTATCTGTTGTACAGGGTGATTGCCTGTTGTATGTTTTGAGTGTAAAAGGTATTGAAAACTGCCATTTTATAGTTTAAATTGTAAGTAAGAAACGTAGGCCTCAAAGGAAAGTTTGAACAAAGGGTCGTAAAAGAGGGTCATAAAAGATAGATAAGATCAGGCACGTGAGACAGACAGGAAGAGGAAGTGTGTATCCAAAGATAGGATATAGCGCCTCTGGTGGTTGGAGGACTAATACCCCAGCGGGCAGGTAGAGTACTACATGGTAAAATAAATTAGCACCATCGTGTGGTAAAGCTAGGGTACTACAGCGGTTAGACTACTGAGGTTAGATAGGGTACTACAATAATAGAACTGACAGTTAATTAGTTTCACACAGTTGACACACACTTAGTCTCACATGACAATAGTGATAGCAGAGATAGAGGAGATAGATAAAACATTTTACACATTAATGATAGTTATATTAATAACATTTTGGTAATTTAATAATTTTAAATTTTTTTAACAGAATTGTAGTTTTTATAAATACATCGTACCTATCCAATAGCTATTCGATTCAAGTGTGATTGTTTTTGGATCGTGATCCAATTGCTGTATGGGTGTTGAATTGCAGTGTGAATATTTTTGTGTTTGAATGCAATTGCAGTGTGGTTGATTTCGGATTGTGTATTCAATCGCAGTGTTTGGATTTAAATTGTTTGTTGAATTGCAGTGTTTGAGTTTTAAATTGTTTCTTTAATTGCAGTGTGGGTTTTTCTCAACCAGCTCAATAACTGTGAAATTTTTCCCCTAACCAATTGTATTTTTCCCATTTGCACCACATTTGCACGTTAGACACATATTGTTTATTTTAATTTCTACATTTACATTTCCTTATATAAGCCAAAGTCAGTACCTGATTCTCTCAGGATGTCAGAGCAAAATCAAACGGAGACTCCACTGTCATGGGTTGATGCAGCCTGTGATGCTGCCCTAAACATGACAATCCCAGAAGAACAACGAAAAGCCGACAGGAGGCTGAGGAAGCACATCCAGGAGTGGTATGCTGAGGGTTTACTAGATGTAACAACCCAGGAGGGGCCCACCAAGGAACAAAGGATAGCACTGATGAAAGTGCTCAAGCTGAGAAGCAGCGCTGCAAAGAAAGCACAGCATGGCTTGTATGCAGCAGGAGTACTGATTGACGCAGAGTCAACCTGGAACACACCCATACTCCCAGTTCCCAAATCCGGTGACAGAGGCTGGAGGATGGTACATGACCTCAGGGTCATAAACCAAGCAACAGTTCCCCAGAACATACAAGTACCAAATCCATATACAGCAGTGGCAGGATTGTCACCAAAACAACAGTACTTTACTGTCATTGACTTGGCAAATGCTTTCTTTTGCCTGCCCCTTGATGAGGAGAGTAGAGACGTGTTCGCTTTCACATTTGAAGGCAAACAATATACCTACTCCAGACTGCCTCAAGGCTACAGGGACAGTCCAGGACTGTTCAACGCAGCACTGAAGCAAGACCTAAAAGACCTCATCATGCCTAAAGACACAATCCTGATCCAGTATGTTGATGATCTACTGCTGGCTGCACCAACTGCTGAAACCTGCCTCAAAGTAACCAAAGAATTGTTGACCCTGCTGGCAAAAGCTGGCTACAAAGTGACACGATCCAAGACACAAATTGCAAGAAGAACGGTGTCTTTCCTGGGAAGGCTAATTTCAGGAGATTCCTGTTCTCTGTCTGCAGGGCAGAGATCTGCTATCCTGAGTGCTGCAAAACCAAAATCAGTACAAGACATGTTGTCATTCCTTGGCCTCACTGGCTACAGCCGACATTATGTTCCTGACTATACGACTCTCACACAACCACTCAGAGACATGTTGACTGAAGCAGGGAATAGAAACATGAGAGCCATGCTCACATGGACCCCTGATGCGGAGGAAGCCTTCATAAGAACAAAACAAGAACTTGGTCAAGCATCCAAGCTCTCTGCACCTGATTATGCCAAACCCTTCCATCTGGATGTTTCTGAATCAAATGGGATGATATCCGCAGTATTGTTTCAGAAAAAGGAGGGAGGAAGGAGACCATTGATGTACTACAGCTCAAAACTGGACCACATTGAAAAGGGCCAAACAGGTTGTACAAGACACTTGGCGGCCCTGAAGAGAGCAATTGAAAAGACCGCTCATGTGGTAATGTGTCATGAGCTCAAAGTCAACACAGAACATGGTGTTCTCGCCTACTTAACCTCAAGTGCATTCACCATGACTGCTGCAAGACAGGATAAGATTTCAAGAGTTTTGCAACAGCCACACATCAGGTTTTCATATGAGTCCATCAATATGGCTGATGGATTACATGTGAATCTTCAAGAGCCCCATAACTGTGAAGAGATTGCAAGAACAGATCTCAAAGTCAGGGCTGATCTGGAGACAGAACCTCTGGACAATCCTGAGCTGACGCTGTTTACAGATGGAAGCTGTCACAGAGGTGAAGAAGGAAACGTTGCTGCCTATTCAGTGGTACAACAAGAAGGAAAGAAGCACATAACCATTGCAGCTGAGATTATTCAACAGCCAGCATCAGCGCAACTCGCAGAGGTAGTGGCACTCACAATCGCACTGGAATATGCCCAAGGAAAGTCTGTGAACATTTATACAGACTCAGCTTATGCACATGGAGCTGTGCATGTCGATGGGCCCCAGTGGTTGAGAAGAGGATTCCTGACTACAGCAAATTCACCTGTAAAACACAAAGATCAATTAGAACGACTATTGAGAGCCATTTTGCTACCACACAAAGTAGCAGTGATGAAGTGTAGAGGACATCAGAACGATCAGTCGTTAGTGGCAAAAGGGAACGAAGCAGCCGACCTTGCGGCAAAGAAGGTAGCAGGCTATGTAAAGCAAATGATAGCCATAGCCACCCCAGAACTCCCTAAACTTGGGATGGAAGACATCAAGCTCATGCAAGAAGCAGCAGGAGCATATGAAAAGAATCAGTGGATACACAGAGGAGCCACGAAGAAGGAAGGCCTCTGGAGATCACATGATGGACGCTTAGTGGCACCTGCAGCATTATGTCAAGGACTAATCAAGCAGGCACATGGCCCATCACACGTGAACCCCAAAAGGACAGAAGAAGAAGTCTCCATCCTATGGTGGCATCCATATATGAAAGAGATGGTAGGACTCTACCACCACGAATGTCCAACCTGCAATGACTTTGGCATGAGAAGACCATATAAAAGTCCCCAAGGAGAGTTCCCAGTGCCAGATGCCCCTTTCAAGGAAATATGCATAGACTACACAGACATGGGTGCAGAAAACAGAAAGAGAGGGTACAGATATCTACTCGTGATGATCGACAGATATACCCGATGGATTGAAGCGATTCCCTGCAGAAAAGAAGACGCAAAGACAGTTGTAAAATGGCTGAAGAATGAGCTGATTCCAAGATATGGTGTCCCGAGAAGGATAAGGTCTGACAATGGCACACATTTTGCAAACAAACACTTACAAGAAGTAGAAAGATACTTAGGTATCACACACGCACACGGAGCAGTCTATCACCCACAGTCACAGGGGATAGTCGAGAGAGCTAATCGAACAATTAAATCTAAGATAGCTAAAATATGCCATGGTACCAAGTTGACCTGGCTAGATGCGCTTCCTTTGGCATTAATGTCAATGAGATCCTCAAAAGCGGGGAAAACCTTTCTTTCTCCCCATGAGCTATTGACAGGAAGACCGATGCCCAGCCCAGGAAGAGAGTTGGGAGAGAGTCCTGTGTTAGACATATTCCAGGTAGAAGAAACAGAATATTTCGGGAAGTTGTCTGACCAGATCAAAGTTCTCTCTCGACAGGTTGCAAGAGCTCAGAAAGTGCCAGCTGATGGGAACGTGCCATCAGTAGGTCCAGGTGATTGGGTCAGATTAAAGGTGCACAGGCGGAAGTGGACTGAACCTAGGTGGATTGGGCCATTTGAAGTCGTTGCAAAGACTTCATATGCTCTCCAGGTAAGAGGACACAATAAGATCAAGTGGCATCATCTAACCCATTGTTTGCCTGCAGATCCACCTGCCAAAGCAGCAGAACCAACAGCTGAAGGTGTGACTGAGCCGGAAGGAGATTCTGAGTAGAAATGGAAGACTCAGAGAAATGCAGAATCAGTAAGAAAAGAGAATTCACAGCTACACAATACTGCTTAGGGGCAGTATTCTTATTAAGCGTAATAGCGCTTCCCTTCATTTGGTGGGAGGTACAGGAGCAAAGAAAAGTTAAAAGTACATTTGGAACTCAGGATGCTATGTTCACTATAGACATAGAGAGGGTTCGTAGACTGGATCAATTACATTTATTATAATCAGCAAAGATTTGTCAATTACAGCAGGGATGCAATTAAAGGCATCACAGAGCAGTTGGACAAAACGTCCCTTATGACCTACCAAAATAGAATGGCTCTGGACATGTTGCTTGCTGAGAAGGGTGGGGTATGTAAAATGTTTGGGTTAATGTGTTGCACGTTTATTCCAAATAATACCGCCCCAGATGGTTCAGTGTCCAGGGCATTAGCAGGACTTACCTCACTTAGCAAAGAATTGGCTGAGAACTCCGGAGTGGAGAATGAGTTCACAGGATTCATGGAAAAGTGGTTTGGTAAGTATAAATCGTTTATCATCTCAGAAATTACTGCAGTAGGTATTATGGTAGTGATTTTGATACTCTGTGGATGTTGTTGTATCCCATGCCTGAGAACTTTAATAACCCATTTGATTTCTGTAGCCCTGACCAGAGAGGACCAACAGTTGATGCTGCCGTTAATGTTTCCAGAAGTACAAGTGGATGAGGAAAACATGGATGGAGAGTTGCTCTGTTCAGCCTCACCGCCGGAGTATTATGACATGGCGGAAGTATAATGAGAGCCAGTCCGGAGGCCTCCCTGTATGTTCTAACTTTCCTTCACAGCTACATTCACCACCCCATCATCAACCTCCACCATGCTTCTGTTGAAAGAAGAAGACCGCAACATCAGACCAGAGACTCCAAGTGTCACATCGGAGCGCTGACGGGAAGAAGAGCGCTGCAACCCAGGGTGACGGGTAGTATGAAAGAGTATCATACAATTTTAATAAAATAACAATACTCAGTTGTCAAACTAAATGATAGGATGCAGTGTTTAGACCTGTTTTTCTGATCTTTTTCGAGATAACTGGAGAATGGAGTCTGCTGGAGAATGAAGAAGAAATGGAGTCAGATCAAGGAGATGAGGAGTTGAAGCAAGCAGTTGGAGTTGATGGAGCCAGTGTGATGCGGAGAGGAACAGGATGTAACAGGGCTTACACAACACGCACACAGAGAGACACCCACCAACACACATAAGAACATATAGTGACACACAGACGCACACAGATAAGCAGACATAGACATTACAGTTCCAGATTTTAAGATTTTTACCTGTGTGATGAATAGAACCACACTGATACATATTATATTTGTGACAGAATATATTACACTGTCAAGAGAGGGAGAGAAGTTTTTTCACTGTTGATGTTTTTCACTGTTGATGAATGTATGAAATGTATTATGATGTTTGCACTGTGGATGAGAATAAAGAGTTATTACGTTTGTGTTGATACTATGAAATAGCATCAAGAGAGGGAATTGTTAAGTTCTAATAGATTAGTGAGCTTGAAATTGCCTGTACATGTGTAATAAAGGATTGTTTAAGTGTACATTACAATGCATAAGAAGGATATGATAAATAATGAAGGGCATTATGAAGGATATGTAATTGTATGTATTGAGAAAGTCACTGTATGTCATATTGTTTAATGTTTAGGTGTGAATGGGTTTTTAGATAATGATTCAATAGGAGTTAGGAATGTGGGACTGTTTCTCAAAGAAGAATGGTTCCTTTATGTGTTCCTGGGGGAAGGTGAAGTGAGGCACAGACATTGGGAGACCGGAAGGACGCGCGCATGGATACTTTGAAGATGGACTACTCCTTTGTCTCTAGAGGATGAAGAGCCTCCGCCTTCTCCAAAAGCAAATGGACCTATGGATAATCGGGAAGGGAAGGGGACTAACCAATGGGAGGGCCTTAAGCTCCGTGACTGAAAAGTATTTAAACTAACACGCGGCAATTGTACGCCCTCTTCTCCTGGATGTAAAGGCGGCAGCTAACTGGTTACAGTCTGTGAATTTACAGAACGGAGGACGGCCTCGAATCGAGTAATGTATAACTGTTTTGTCATCATCTTTTATTAAATCTTTTAATTATATAAATTTGAATATCTGAGCATTTCTCCCACGGACTGACCGGGATAACGAGCTGAATCTTTCACCAACAAAACTGAATACTGATTCCAAGATTCCTAAATTGCAAAAGTAACTGTTTAATTTCTGTAATCAAATCTTCTCTTTCTGAATGACCTGTATCTAGACTATGAATAGCTGCCATGGAGTCTGTACAGATCACAGCTCTCATTGGCTTAACCTCTTCAATCCACCTTAAAGCTGTTATTATCCCAGTCATCTCAATAGAATATACAGAGAGAAAATTATTTAACCTATAGCCATCTCTTTTATTAAATTCCGGAATAAACAACCCAATCCCACAATGACCATTTTGTGGATCTTTTGAACCGTCAGTATAGATTTTAACACATCCATAGAATGTCGATTTTATATAACCCTGGCAGTATGCTGCAACACTTTGACCATTTGGACACTCTCTCTTTCCTTCCAATAGTTCACTGTTAACCTCTGGTGATGGAAGAATCCATGGGGGTATGGCACTCAGAACCAATGATGGACTAAATTTCAGATCTTTAATTCTACACTGTTCTGCTATACTGTTGATGACCCACCCAAACCCTTGTGATTTTGTTTGATATTCCCAGCAAACATTAAGTACTGAACTTGCTGGATTATTACTACTTCCCAGCAATCTAACCCAGTATGTCAAAGACAATTTAATATACCTCAAACTAAGAGGAGATTCCTCCGATTCTACTAGTAGGGCACACGTAGGAGTTGTTTTTATAGCTCCTAAAGCAAGTCTTATAGCTTTGAATTGAATCCTCTCAATTTTCCTTAAAGAAGTTTTGCATGCTGAGCTATACACTATACATCCATAGTCTATAGTAGATCTTATTAATGCTTTATATATATACATCAAAGACTGTTTATCTGCTCCCCAACACTGTCCAGTTATCATCCTCATTAGATTTAAAACCTTTTTACATTTTGTTTCAATATGTTCTATATGATGTTTCCATGTAAGACGTTCATCCAACCACATCCCCAAATATTTAAATTTCTTCATTCTTTCAATTGCTTGTTTGTATAACATAACTGTATACCTGTCTGAGACCTTCTTTCTGGTAAAGAACATAATCTTTGTTTTAGGTATGGAAAATTTAAATCCCCAATCATTACCCCATTGTTCTATTGCTTGTATATCCCTCTGCACAACTCTTGTTATGTATGATATATTGCGTCCCCGTTTCCATATTACAGCATCATCTGCATACAGCAGCCCTTCATTCCTTTCCCCTAATTTTTCAAATATGTCATTTACCATAATATTGAATAATATGGGACTAATAACACTTCCTTGAGGGATTCCGCTGTCAATCATAAACTCTTCACTTATGCCTTTACCAACTCTGACCCTAATTGTACGTTGCGACAGAAAGTCTAATATATAATTATACATTCTCCCACTGATTCCCATTATATCTAATTTAATTAATAGTCCCTCTCTCCACATAGTGTCATACGCTTTTTCAATATCTAAAAACACTGCCACCATGACCTCTTTCATAACTAGAGTCTTCTCAATTTCATTGCTGAGCTTGACTAAAGCATCAGTAGTTGATTTACCTTTTCGGAACCCTGTCTGACACTTTTTTAAAGGACATTTATATTCAAGATAATAATTCAAACGCGCCACTACTATTTTTTCCATTATTTTTCCTAAATGGGATGTCAAAGCAATGGGTCTATAATTTTCTGGATTACTTGAATCCTTTCCTGGTTTAGGAAATGGAAGAATGATTGCAGCTTTCCATACTTTTGGTATTTTGCCCTCATTCCAGATCTTGTTAAATAGTTCAAGAATTTTTTCCAACATTTTATCAGGCAGATTTCTAATCATTGCATAGCATATATCATCACATCCTGGAGAAGAGTATCCTGTATTACTTAATGCCATTTTAAGTTCTGGTAAACTAAATTCAACATCTAGAATAGACATATTTCCCTCTCTAGTATTAAGAATGTCTTTGTTAGCATTCAGTATATCTTCCTTTCTTTTCTTTACACACTCATCCAAATGGTTACCTCTATGAATCTCTGCAAATATACCTCCAAGTAAATTAGCTTTGTCCATATCCGATATTGCTGTTTTTTGTCCATCCATTAGGACAGGAACATATGGGGGTTTATATTTACCTATCATCCTTTTAACCATCATCCACATCCTGTTCAGCGTTGTTTCTCTTCCAATTGTCGAACAAAATTGTCTCCATGATTCTTTTTTAGCTTCTTTGATAACTTTCCTAGCCATCGCCTTTTTCCTTTGATATTCCATAAGTGTATCCATATTAAGCGTTTTGCGCAATATTTTAAAAGCTCTATTTCTTTCCTTAACTACTTCTGTACATTTATTATTCCACCATGGGACTGCAGTTTTCCTTCTTTGGCTCATATTGTTAGGGATACTCTGGTTAGCTGCTGCAATGATAACCATACTCAACCTTTGATTTATGTCATCAATACTTTGTTCTATTTCTTCAGGCATGTCATTTAATCCATCTATACACAATTTAGAAAATGTCTTCCAATTTGCCTTCTTAAAACACCATCTATGATGGGAATAGAATTCTTCCCTCTTAACCTCAATATCTACACTACATAGTATTGGAAAATGATCACTTCCAATACTTGTGCTCTGATCTACTGCCCAGTCACACCTGCTGGCTATTGTTCTATCAACTAACGTGAGATCAATACATGATGTCTTATTTTTGCGAATATCTATCCTTGTCCCTTTTCCATCATTCAAACATACTAACATCCTATCATTTATCATTTCTTCTATTACTTCTCCATTCAGATCTGTATGTCTACTTCCCCATAAACTATTATTAGCATTAAAATCCCCACACCATATTTCCCTACGACTTCTTTTAACTATACTTCTCAACACATCATTTGTTATTGCATTACATGGGTTGTAATAATTTATAACGGTAAATTTACCTTTATCACCATTAAAGATTTCAACAACCACATTTTCATGTTCAGTTGCTATATTAATGTGTCTGAATGCTATCCCTTCTTTAATAAATGTAATGCAACCTCCCCCTCTATCTTTACCTCTATCAAATCTTATACTATGATATCCCTTTAATACAAACTCTAGATGCGGTTTTAACCATGTTTCTTGGATGCATATAACATGTGGTTGATTTGTCATTTCTTTAACATACCTCTTAAATTCCTGTCCATTCGCTATCAGACTCCGCGCATTCCACTGGAGAATGAACAACATTATTAACGTTTTAACCACTTTGCGACCCTCCATACCTCTGATTTAGTATTTCATGAATATCGTCTGCCTTCGTTATTAACCCCAAAATATCATTAGCCGCTTCCACAACTGACTTGATTTTGTCACTTTTTTTAACATGCAGCATAGTAACATTAACCACTGAACATATGAAAGCAATAAAGTCATTTTTCTTTATCAAAAGCGTCTCGTCTGAAATTCTCTTCTCACATTCACAGCAGGTTGGAACAGGAGGCCTGAGTGTCTTGTTCTGTTGATCAATATTCCCTATCGGAATCCTATTACTCTCTCTGAGTGGGTTTGTCCTATTATTATCCGTATTCCTTTGCTCAGGTAAACAGATAGGCGCTGATTTTTCTTCTTTTCTTTTATTTTTCCCAATGTAGTTGCTTGCCTCAGCATACGAAACTTTATGGATTATCTTATATTTCTGAACTTCCTTAGCTTCCTTTTGCTTCACACATCCTCCGTAAGCAGCACTGTGTCGACCTCCACAATTGCAGCACTTTAGCTCTGTATTTTCCCCACATTGCCCATACTCATGCTCACTTCCACACTTAGCACATCTGATTTTTCCTCGACATTGAGCAGCTACATGTCCGAATCTCTGACATTTAAAACATCTCAATGGCTGTGGAATGTACTCTCTTACTGGATAGCACATGTAGCCCATTTGAACTTTCAAAGGCATGGCATTCTTAAACCATAGCAATATAGACATGCTTTCTTTTTTCTCTTTTCCTTTAGTCAATCGTTTTGCATCAACAAGCTCTCCCCCTTTCAGACTACCTTTAATTTCTTCAACAGACACTGAAATTGGAATTCCAGTTATAACTCCTCTCTGTTTTGACATTATTCCCGGAATGTGCGACGTAATTTTGACCTTATTCAATGTGTCTTTCTTTAAGATCATCTCCCTTTGTTCCTCAGACGCTGCAACAATCATTATTCTCCCATTTCCCATGAATCTTGCATGCTTAATTTTCCCAATTTCTTCCTCAATTGCTTTAGTGATATGGATCGGGTGTAAATGTGGCCCTCCCTGTTGCTCAAATACAACAACCACTTTCCATATTTCTTTGATTGCCTGCTGTACTTTATTCTTAGTTCCATCTCTTTCAGGCCTACTTTTCTTTTTAATGGCGTCCGTAGCATCAGATCCACTCTCCGATCTTACTCTACTCTTTTTTTTTGTCCTCACTGTTTCCCATGCCATCTCATTACTATCCAAACTATCGCTATCCGAAACATGGCCATCCGACTCGTCTGACATGGTTCAGGTTACATTCACAGTACAGTTAGTTTTATTTAGTGCTGTCAATGACTATCACAGAGCGACTACAAACAATTTCAATTCAAACCGTTCAGCTGCGCTTCCGCCCGCGAGTTTCCTCCCTCCCCCTCACGAACTAGGTTGCTGCTGTTGCTCCAACTGTTGCGGTCTCCAACCACTTTCACCCGGTCTTCCTTCTGGAGGATCTGTCTCTGCGCAGTCCGTTTCCACGTCGGAAAACGGCTTCCACAGGTTCTCTCTTAAATAGCCATCCAATCACCTGAAATTAACAGAAAAGCATGGCAAAACAACAGAACAGCACCCCCTCAGGAAGGGAGGCGAACAGCAACAAGGCACACTGCCCTCCCATGCACTCTGGGCCATAACAAGCATTGACATCCAGTAATACTAAGACTGAAGTTCTGCCACTGTCTGTGTTTAAGTGGATGTCGTTGAAAACCTTAACAAGAACAATTTCACTATTTATTTCACCACGCATGTGTAGTACTTTAATCTAAGTGAATAAGGCTCTGATTGAATTAGTTATTGTCCTACTAGTGAAATGCTCGATCAAAACATGCCTGTCTAGAAAAGCCGAATCCTTGGCCTTGGCTGCTGCTTGCTGCTTTCTCAAAACATCTAAACATGGTGCACTCGGGTTTCGGAGAAATACATCTTCCATTTTGTCACACACCCATTACACGGCTGCTCTCGGTCTAAAACTAGTGAAATTGGCTGACGGTGTGGTCCACTGGCAAAACACTCCAGGTGCAAACTTTACTGTTCTGCAAGGTCGGTGACCTGAGCCTGGGGTGCACAACTAAAAAGGCCCCAAACAGATATAGCTTAATTATGACGTTTAGATATAATGCTTGATGGGAAATACCCTACAAACACCACAAGTGCTCCAACAAAGCGGTTAATGCAAAATACAGTTTGACACTTGTTGTGATTGGATGTTTTTTCATGGGGCATAGAAAACATGTATGACTTCAGGCCTCAAGTTGTTTACGTAGCTCATTCTTTGGAGAGTTTAATGAGATCCATAGAGAATGAAGTAGTCTGATAAAAACATCCCACCGACTCAAACTTATCACTTTCCTGTCGATGTGTCTGCCGGATCACGCCAGTGCATATTCAGGTCAGGTACTGAAGACTGAATACGACAATCTAGTGCTGGTTGCATGAGCTCCTTGATTTTATTTTATCATAAAGATTGATATGTCATTCATGGATAATGAATTGAATGTGACTTATATCACTTTTGATGGGCATGTGCAAGTGCACACATATAGATATCTTTATTTTCTGATCATGTTTACTGTGTATATTTTAATAATTAGCAGTAATTTAACTATTGTGTACATCATAGTGATTAACAAATCCCTCCATGAGCCAATGTACATTTTCATTGCAGCTTTGTTAATCAACTCTGTTCTTTTCAGCACTGCTATCTATCCAAAGCTTTTGATTGACTTTTTATCAGAAAAACAGATCATATCTTATCCAGCCTGTCTCTCACAGTGGTTTACTTATTATTCTCTTGTCTCTTCAGATTTCTTCCTGTTGTCAGCCATGGCCTATGATAGATATGTGTCTATATGTAACCCTCTGCAATATCCAACCATCATGAGAAAATCAGTTGTTAATATTTTGCTGATATCTGCTTGGATTCTTCCCGTTTGTCAGGATTCTGTTTCGATAATATTGAGTGCCAAAATGAAAATCTGTAACTTTCATTTGAAAGGAATACTTTGCAACAGCACAGTTCACACACTTCACTGTGTGCGTTCAACAATGCTGAATATTTATGGCTTGTTTATTTTTGTGAATGCTGTACTTCTCCCTGTGCTCTTAATACTTTTTACATACACCAGGATACTTGTAATATCCTATCGATGTCGAGGAGCCAGGAGAAAAGCTGCACAGACTTGTTTACCCCACCTGCTGGTTCTCATCAGCTTTTCCTGTTTAGTTGCATATGATGTACTTCTTGTTCGACTGGAACTTGATTTTCCTAAAACTTTACGTTTGATAATGTCTTTACTAGTAGTAATATATCAACCTCTTTTTAATCCAATCATTTATGGACTAAAAATGAGAGGAATTTATATCCACCTTAAGAGACTGTTCTGCAAAACGGTCTAATGTATTCACACTGATGACTGAGCAATTCACTGCAATTTAAAAAAAATACAAAGCAAATAACCACAAGTTAATATTACATTTTCTATTTTTATTTTAGTTATTGGAAATGACTTGACTATTGTCTTCAAGTGGATTGCTAAAGTGTATAATTGCCCTCAAATAAGCATAAGATTAGAAGAGAGATCAGGCTATCCAGTGTTTTAGCAGCACATTCCAGAAATAAATACGGATAAGAGAAATAAAAAGAAGTATCATGATATAGTATGTGATGCAGTGAGGTGTGATCGGGCAGTAGTTGTTATGAGGGAGGTGGTTGTGATCAAATAAATGCATGTCAATATTTTAAATGAACAGCCTTGAAAGAAAAATCATGTGCATGTTTATAATTTGGCAGTGTATGTAAGTCAAATTGTAGTTCTGTGCACTGAGAGACAAAGTTTTCTTTTTTTCCAATTATGTTTTAGTAAAAATGAACAATTAAACCAACTGCTGTTTCTGTGAAATTGTTATGTCATCATTATTACTCCATTGAGACAGCTGCCTTCCAGGGAAACAGCCATTTCAGAGCAACATGTTCAAGGAAAAGCAAGGCATGTTTATTTGTATAGCACATTTCAACAACAAGGCGATTCGAAGTGCTTCACATAAAACCATTAAAAGCATGAAAAGATAATGCAGAATTAAACAAGATTTTAAAACAATTAAGAACATTCATTAAAACATTAAAAATCAGTTAAAAAGCAACAAATACATAATTGAATAAAAGTTTCAGTGCAGTTTAGGAAATAAAATGCAGTAGTGAGATGCAGAATCTTGTTTAATTAAAGGCAACAGCAAACAGAAAGGTCTTCAGTCTGGATTTAAAGAAGCTGAGGGTCTCAGCAGACCTGCAGCTTTCAGGGACCTTGTTCCAGATATGTGGAGCAGAAAAGCTGAACGCTTCTGTGGGGCAGGGGCGTGGTTAAGCGCGGCTGCAGAGGGGGAGAGCGAAGGGCGGCTCTGGGAACAGGTGCGGGCAATCGGCAGGAGCGAGCCGCACCTGCAATGAATGTGTGTGTGAGTGCGTGTGGGAGGGTATTTAAACCCTGCAGTGACGGCAGCCGGGGAGGGCAGAGAACGGGAAAGAGAAACAGTGTGCTAAATAAAAGCTTGGAAAACTATCACCGCTGACTGTAATCTGTGGGCGTCGTGGCGGAAAGAATCCCGGGGACACCCAACCTTGCTACAGCTTCTTCTCCGTGTTTAGTTCTGACTCTTGGAACAGAAAGTAGACCCGTCCCAGCCCTAAGGGGTCGGGATGGTGCATAAGGTAGCAGCAGATCACAAATGTATTTAGGCCCTAAACCGTTCAGTGATTTATAAACCAGCAGAGCAGGATTTTAAAGTCAATTCTTTGTCGTATAGGAAGCCAGTGCAAAGACCTCAGAACTGGAGTGATGTGATCCACTCTCCTGGGGCCTCATTTATAAACGTTGCGTACGCACAAAAGAAGGCGTACGCCGCTCTCTACGCAATAATTGGTATTTATAAAAAGCAAACTTGACGGAAAAATGTGCGGTCCTTCACGCAAGCTCGGACCCATGCGTACGCACAAAAACGGGTGAAATGAGAACCGTCGGCAAATGCAAGAAACACGCAAACGTGTGTGAAAGTGTGTAAAACTAGACTGTTGTGTAAAAGAAATGCCAATACTGCCTCTCATAAATAACACGAACACCCGTTTGATCGATCTGCAGTGTAAAACAAACAGAAATGCAAATTAACACATTTTCAAAAAGAAAAGTGAAATATGTTCTGCAACATATGTTATGCAATTCATCCTCAAAACACAGCTGTTGCTTGTCAGATGCAATCAAATGGACGGTAATAAAATACCGTGAATAAACTGTAATTGTGTAGCCTACATACATGTGACTTGACTGCATTCATTTGACTTATTCCACTTAGCCGTGTCATCTGGCGCGTCAGTGTCCCCCTCCGTCTCAGTCACCACTCCACTCAATAGCGATTCCCCAATCATTGCCGGCAGTCTCTCATCAAGAGGGGACAGCTCCGGTGTCCCCTTTCCCCACCCGTGGCAGACACACTTTGGCGATGGCGCGCTAAATGCTTTTTTGCATCCACTTTGATGTCAGACCATTTTTTCTTTATTTCGGCCACGGTCCGAGGTTGTGAGGCTGCAGCGTTCACGGCCTCTGCAACCTTTTGCCACTCAAGTGCCTTTTTGGTATTAGTAATGCCCATACTGTGCCCTCCAAAAAGCATTTTACTTCTCCTTTCCACCTCGCCAATGATTATTTCGACTTCACACTGAGTGAAGTTACGTTTCTTCGTTTTCCTCTCAGTGTTTGCCATGATTTCGCAATCGATGAATATTAATTTGTGGGCGTTCCACAGACTATATATGGGCAACTATGGGCGTGACATGAAGCCGCAAAAGCTGCGCTGCATTTAGAATTGATTGTGATTTATTAAGGGAAAACTGCGTAGGACGTGCGTGCGCACGGTTTTATAAGTCCGAATATTTCTGTGCGTACGCACGTCCTATGTTTCATCCGTACGCCACTGCTGGCGCAAATCCTACGCAAGGTTTTATAAATGAGGCCCCTGGTCTTAGTGAGGACTCGAGCTGCAGCGTTCTGAATCAGCCGCAGCTTTCTGATTGACTTTACAGAGACCTGTGAACACACCGTTACAGTAGTCAAGTCTACTGAAGATAAATGACATGTGAACACACCGTTACAGTAGTCAAGTCTAATGAAGATAAATGACCTGTAAACACACCGTTACAGTAGTCAAGTCTAACGAAGATAAATGACCTGTGAACACACCATTACAGTAGTCAAGTCTAATGAAGGTAAATGACCTGTGAACACACCGTTACAGTAGTCAAGTCTACTGAAGATAAATGCATGGACAAGTTCCTCCAAATCCTGTTGAGACATAAGTCCTCTAACCCTTGATATATTCTTCAGGTGATAGTAGGCTGACTTTGTAATTATCTTGATATGGCTGTTCAGGTTGAGGTCTGAATCCATAACTACACCTAGATTTATGGCTTGGTTTGTGGTTTTTAACATCAGTGATTGCAGCTTAGCGCTCAATTTCAATCGTTCGTCCTTGCGACCAAAAACAATTACTTCTGTTTTATCTATATTTAATTGAAGAAAATTCTGGCAAATCCAGTTTTAGCATTTAGCCAGCCCTTGTATGGGATTATAGTCCCCTGGTGCTATAGTTATGTAGATTTGTGTGGCGTCTGCATAATTATGATAACACACTTGGTTGTTTTTCATAATCTGAGCCAGTGGAAGCATGTCGATGTTGAACAGAAGAGGCCCCAGTATTGAACTTGGGGAACACCACGTCATCCTAGTCAGCTCTGATGTGTAATTAGCTACCGACACAAAGTATTGTTGGTCCTTAAAGTAGGATTCAAACCAGTTAAGTGCTGCGCCAGAGATTCCTACCCAGACTTTCAGTCTGTCTAGTAGTATGTCATGGTGGACTGTGTTGAATGCAGCACTGAGATCCAGTAATACTAAGACTGAAGTTCTGCCACTGTCTGTGTTTAAGTGGATGTCGTTGAAAACCTTAACAAGAACAATGTTAGTACTGTGGTGCTAAGAATCTTCACTATGTATTTCACCATGCATGTGTAATAAATATACTTTTTAATCTAAGTGAATTAGGCTCTGATTGAATTAGTTATTGTCCTACTAGTGAAATGCTCATTTTAAACATGCCTGTCTAGAACAAGCCGAATCCTTGGCCTTGGCTGCTGCTTGCTGCTTTCTCAAAACAACTGAACATGGTGCTTCCTCGGGTTTCGGAGAAATATATCTGCCATTTTGTCACACACCCATTACACGGCTGCTCTCGGTCTAAAACTAGTGAAATTGGCTGACGGTGTGGTCCACTGGCAAAACACTCCAGGTGCAAACTTTACTGTTCTGCAAGGTCGGTGACCTGAGCCTGGGGTGCACAACTAAAAAGGCCCCAAACAGATATAGCTTAATTATGACGTTTAGATATAATGCTTGATGGGAAATACCCTACAAACACCACAAGTGCTCCAACAAAGCGGTTAATGCAAAATACAGTTTGACACTTGTTGTGATTGGATGTTTTTTCATGGGGCATAGAAAACATGTATGACTTCAGGCCTCAAGTTGTTTACGTAGCTCATTCTTTGGAGAGTTTAATGAGATCCATAGAGAATGAAGTAGTCTGATAAAAACATCCCACCGACTCAAACTTATCACTTTCCTGTCGGTGTGTCTGCCGGATCACGCCAGTGCATATTCAGGTCAGATACTGAAGACTGAATACGACAATCTAGTGCTGGTTGCATGAGCTCCTTGATTTTATTTTATCATAAAGATTGATATGTCATTCATGGATAATGAATTGAATGTGACTTATATCACTTTTGATGGGCATGTGCAAGTGCACACATATAGATATCTTTATTTTCTGATCATGTTTACTGTGTATATTTTAATAATTAGCAGTAATTTAACTATTGTGTACATCATAGTGATTAACAAATCCCTCCATGAGCCAATGTACATTTTCATTGCAGCTTTGTTAATCAACTCTGTTCTTTTCAGCACTGCTATCTATCCAAAGCTTTTGATTGACTTTTTATCAGAAAAACAGATCATATCTTATCCAGCCTGTCTCTCACAGTGGTTTACTTATTACTCTCTTCTCAGTTCAGATTTCTTACTGTTGTCGGTCATGGCCTATGATAGATATGTGTCTATATGTAACCCTCTGCAATATCAATCCATCATGAGAAAAACAGTTGTTAATATTTTGCTGATATCTGCTTGGATGCTTCCCGCTTGTCTGGATTCTGTCGCGATAATATTGAGTGCCAAAATGAAAATCTGTAACTTTCATTTGAAAGGAATACTTTGCAACAGCACAATTCACACACTTCACTGTGTGCGTTCAACAATGCTGAATATTTATGGCTTGGTTGTTTTAGTGAGTACTGAACTTCTTCCTCTGCTCCTTATACTTTTTACATACACCAGGATACTTGTAATATCCTATCGATGTCGAGGAGTCAGGAGAAAAGCTGCACAGACTTGTTTACCCCACCTGCTGGTTCTCATCAGCTTTTCCTGTTTAGTTACATATGATGTACTTCTTGTTCGACTGGAAGTTGATTTTCCTAAAACTTTACGTTTGATAATGTCTTTACAAGTAGTAATATATCAACCTCTTTTTAATCCAATCATTTATGGACTAAAAATGAGAGGAATTTATGTACACCTTAAGAGGCTGTTCTGCAAAAAGGTCTAATGTATGCTCACACTGATGAATGAGCAATTCACTGCAATTCTTTTTAAACCAAAAGATAATGTTTAAGTCGAACAGTTAACCACAACTTAATATTACATTTTCTAGTTTGATTTTAGTTATCGGAGATGACATATTGTTTTCAAGTGGATTGCTAAAGTTTATAATTGCCCTGCAATAAGCATAAGATTAGAAGAGATGAGGCTATTCAGTGTTTTAGCAGCACATTACAGAAATAAATACAAATAAGAGAAATAAAAAGAAGTATCATGATATAGTATGTGGTGCAGTGAGGTGTGATCAGGCAGTGGTTGTTATGAGGAGGGAGGGGGACGTGATCAATTTAATGCATGTCAATATTTTAAATGAACAACCTTGAAAGAAAGATCATGTGCATGTTTATAATTTGGCAGTGTATGTAAGTCAAATTGTAATTCTGTGCCCTGAGAGACAAAGTTTTTTTTATTTATTATTTTTTAGTAAAAATGAACAATTAAACCAACTGCTGTTTCTGTGAAATTGTTATGTCATCATTATTACTCCATTGAGACAGCTGCCTTCCAGGGAAACAGCCATTTCAGAGCAACATGTTCAGTGTGGATGAGAAAATAAAACGAGTACAAGTTATGGGTGGCGACCACCAATACCAGTAGCTCTTTGTATGGTGTCTTTAGGGATCCATATGAAACAGCACAAGCAAACAGCATTTCACATGTGATCAGGAGTTTAGTGAATTGGAGGCCCCAGGTAAAAGATCAGTGTGAGACCCTTCACCATTTTACTTAATGCAATCCAAACTATTTGGAGGCAGCTCTTTTCAGTTAAGAAAGTTCAAAACATGCCTGTTCAGAGTGATCCGAATCCTTGGCATGTGGTGCTGCATTCTCAAAACAATTGAACATAGTGCTTCCTCGGGTTTCGGAGAAATATATCTGCCATTTTGTCACACACCCATTACACGGCTGCTCTCGGTCTAAAACGAGGTGAAATTGGCTGACGGTGTGGTCCACTGGCAAAACACACCAGGGGCAAACTGTACTGTTCTGCAAGGTCGGTGACCTGAGCCTGGGGTGCACAACTAAAAAGGCCCCAAACAGCTATAGATTAATTATGACGTTTAGATATAATGCTTGATGGGAAATTCACTAGAAACACCACAAGTGCTCCAACAAAACGGTTAATGCAAAATACAGTTTGACACTTGTAATTAGATGTTTTTTCATGGGGCATAGAAAACATGTATGACTTCAGGCCTCAAGTTGTTTACGTAGCTCATTCTTTGGAGAATAATGAGATCCATAGAGGATGAAGTAGTCTGATAAAAACAACCCAGCGACTCAAACTTATCACTTTCCTGTCGATGTGTCTGCCGGATCACGCCAGTGCATATCCAGGTCAGGTACTGAAGACTGAATACGACACTCTAGTGCTGGTTGCATGAGCTCCTTGATTTTATTTTATCATACAATTTGATGTCATTCATGGATAATGGATTGAATGTGACTTATATCACTTTTGGTGGGCATGTGGAAGTGCACAATTATAGATATCTTTATTTTCTGATCATGTTTACTGTGTATATTTTAATAATTAGCAGTAATATAACTATTGTGTACATCATAGTGATTCACAAATCCCTCCATGAGCCAATGTACATTTTCATTGCAGCTTTGTTAATCAACTCTGTTCTTTTCAGCACTGCTATCTATCCAAAGCTTTTGATTGACTTTTTATCAGAAAAACAGATCATATCTTATCCAGCCTGTCTCTCACAGTGGTTTACTTATTATTCTCTTCTCAGTTCAGATTTCTTACTGTTGTCGGTCATGGCCTATGATAGATATGTGTCTATATGTAATCCTCTGCAATATCAATCCATCATGAGAAAAACAATTGTTAATATTTTGCTGATATCTGCTTGGATTCTTCCCGCTTCTCAGGTTTCAGTCGGGATAATATTGAGTGCCAAAAAGAAAATCTGTAACTTTTATTTGAAAGGAATAGTTTGCAACAGCACAGTTCACACACTTCACTGTGTGCGTTCAACAACGCTGAATATTTATGGCTTGGTTGTTTTTGTGAGTTCTGCACTTCTCCCTCTGCTCTTCATACTTTTTACATACACCAGGATACTTGTAATATCCTATAGATGTCAAGGAGTCAGGAGAAAAGCTGCACAGACTTGTTTACCCCACCTGCTGGTTCTCATCAGCTTTTCCTGTTTAGCTGCATATGATGTACTTCTTGTTCGACTGGAATTTGATTTTCCTAAAACTTTACGTTTGATAATGTCTTTACTAGTAGTAATATATCAACCTCTTTTTAATCCAATCATTTATGGACTAAAAATGAGAGGAATTTATGTACACCTTAAGAGGCTGTTCTGCAAAACGGTCTAATGTATTCACACTGATGAATGAGCAATTCACTGCAATTCTTTAAAAACCCAAAGATAATATTTAAGTCGAACAGATAACCACAAGTTAATATTACATTTTCTAGTTAGATTTTAGTAATCAAAGATGACATGACTGTTGTCTTCAAGTGGATTGCTAAAGTTTATAATTGCCCTCAAATAAGCATACGATTAGAAGAGATGAGGCTATTCAGTGTTTTAGCAGCATATTACAGAAATAAATACGGATAAGAGAAATAAAAAGAAGTATCATGATATAGTATGTGGTGCAGTGAGGTGTGATCGGGCAGTGGTTGTTATGAGGAGGGAGGGGGAAGGGTATCATTTTAAATCTTAAAGATGAATGATTAAACTGTTGTGTCTGTAAAGTGTTCATTTCATCATTATTACTCCATCTGGAGTAAATAATCTAATTTAGAATAAAGTCTCATTTTTATATCAATGCTTGATTTAAAAAGTGCTGAATTTTAATGAGATGAAAATGTTATTTTTAACTGTTTCTAATTGATAATTGTAGGCTGGAATATTTGTTAAAAGGCTGTATCATATGTTCACTATTGTCTTGCTTGTGGGTAATTTCATAATAACATTATGATTAAAGCTTATACTTTCAGATTTGTTTATGACTTTATAGTACAGTGTATGTACAGCTTTGCAAAAATACTATGCTTTGACACATGACTATATAGACATGGTGAATAAGTTACAGTTGAAATGCATTCATAATAAAACAAATATTCTGATCCAAACTACATGTACGATGCTCTGATTGGGGGCCAGCTACTTGAACTGGTGGAGAAGTGCTGAGGTAAAGGCAAGAACAAAATAGGAAGAAAAGAGTGATTCCTTTTCATCTCAACATTTATCCAATATGTATCCAAACAGGATGTGGACCATCCCTTCACATGAAAACTAGAGAAGGTAGGGTTCAATCAACTAGAGATATATTTGAGAACAGTTGCAGTTTTATTTTCATCAAGCTGAGATCCCTCTGTATTACCACAGTGCTCTCTGGGGATTTGACAACGTAGGTACTAACAGTCTAATTAAGGATAGCAGTGAGAGTTTATCCACATCTGTGGAATATTTACCAGCTATCCAAAGTTCTGCATAAGGAAGCTATAAGTGTTGTTTCATCAGGTTAGGGCATGGTGCCTCGGTTTTTAATATGACACCTGACCTCTGTAAAGTTTCTCTTGAAGAACTGTGCTGCAGAGGGTATAACCAATCCAAACAACCTAACCCTTACAAGTAATGAAGAGGTTTATGGTTCCCAAATGCACTGCTGTACTAGCGCCACACGGTGCCAGCCAACACAAGACAATAACTGATGAATTCAGTCTCTTTCAGTCAGTGTTCTTGCAGCTAGCCATAGCTAGCATAACAATAATATGTAGGAATGTGCCAACAAACTATGGAACACTCGTGCCACTGATGGGCTGGCCTCCCAGCACCATCATATTAATGTTCTTTATCATTTTGTGTTGTGTCTATTTCCCTTTTCTGTTGAGAAGATAACTGAGACTTCTGCTAGCTTTGAGGCACTGCTTATAAATGCTTTGTAAAGCATAGATAGTCTTCACTTTAGATTAGGTCACAGAACATACTTAACTAATACTTAACTAATGAGTAGTAACTACCTGAATTAATAATGAATTGCAGCTTTTTTTGTAATTTACTAACACTTTACAAATTATCTTATTCATCTATAAGTCCTTAATACTTAATTTACAAATGGGGAATCCATCATTTATAAAGTATGAAACCCAAGCTTATTAATCAAGAATGAAACATTTGTGTTTATGAATTGCATACTAATGAGTTACTAATGAGTGTTCATGTTGGAATAATGCTTTATAAATGATTAATTTAGTGTCTATTAATGCTTTACTAATACTAAATAGTGTGTACTTAATATAAAGTGATACACATGATTTTCCCTATATTAATGAGAATTTGTTGTTAACAAGTTCTGTTTCAGTAGTCGGCTGCAGAAAATTATACATTACTTTATGTGGGATATCACAGATCTCAGTTGATGGTTAGATACAGTCATACGGTTTGTACTTTAATTGCTGTGGACAGCTCTTTGCTAACTTTCCAAATCCAATATAAGTCTATTCTTATCATAGCTCATTATCCACATACATGAGATTTCTGATGGCATTTTAATGGCAAATGACACTTGATTGAAAGTTGAGAGCCAGCATTCAAATATATCCAAATAAAATATTAAAATATGCACATATAATGTACTTTTCTACTTGACATAATTTGATGAAATCTTCTTTTATTTCACAAATATCTCCAACCCACTGCATCATTCCAGGTCATAGACTCTAGCTTATTGTTATTTATCTCTATTTGGAGAAGTCATATCATTTCTCATGCAGTCAGACATTTCCTTAGAAAATGTAATTGCAGGTCACAGGTAGCGTCCTATTCTCTTCTCTCCCTGAAGAAATGCTCTCCAGCTCAGGTACAACTGATGCTATTGCAGCACCTACGCTAACCTTCATTTCCCTCCGCACTGTTCTTTCTTGTCTGTGGCAGAGAAAACTGTGGGGAATTATTTCTTGGCCTTGAGTTGTTTTCAGATGCATACAAAATGACCAAAACATTTTTAATGCATTGCAATCTTATTTGACGCATCTCACCGTTCTGTCCCATCACGTAAATGTGACGTTTGCAACATATTGTCCACCAGTAATGGATTCAGACAGAATTTAGTAAAATTACATATTTCAACAGTCTGCCGGTATTTTTTAAAAGCTAATAATAAATAGCCGAATGCAGACACAATAATTATTTTTATCACTGATTCATTCCTGTCTAAAAAACTGTTTATCATCCAGTGTTGGCAGGTTTATCATGAGAGGGCTTCTACAATTACTGAAACATCCCTGACTGGCATTTTCAGTTTTCCTCATTTGCTTTGGCTCAATTTTTGAATGATAATAATTTTTCCCCCAAAAGAATATGTCCAAATCGTTGGACGGTTAGTTTTGGCACATATGAAAAAGTAAGTAAAATTGTCTACAATATGCACAATAACCACTTGCACGTGTCTTCCTTCTCACTGAAATTGTCATACTTTTCCATTTCATTCAACCATTTCACCAATGCTTTATTTCAAATTAAAATTTTAAAATTACCTACCATGACACATTATACTGTATACATATATCCATATATGGGAGAGAGGGTATGTCATCAACATATTGTAACAAGGCAGAACCAGTTGGTAAGTGTAAATCAGCCAGATTATCTCTCATGGCACTTTGAAATACGCATGGGCTTTCTGAATATCTCAGGGGACACCGGGTCCAGGTATAGCCTCTTCCTGTAAATGAGAAGGCAAACCAAAACTGACTTTCCTTGTGCGCTCTCTTTTCCAGAGATAAGGGCCAGTCCTCCATATCTCATTCATCTTCTGGAGAATCAATAAAATACATATGGCCACAGAAAAAAAGTTCACAATTTGACTTGGTCCAAGTGAAACACAAAATTGACTTGAGCTATTTGAGAGCAATATTTGTGAGTTGTACATTGAAGGTGTAAATGATACATGTTTTACTCAATAACTCTGAAACTGATACTCTGAGTGTTCACTATATTTTTAGCACAAGAGCGCCCCATATGGGGCGGTCGAGGGTTCAGCCTCTTGAGACTAGGCATATCAGAAGAAAAAAAAAACTACAAAGTCAGATCCTGACCCAACAAGTCAATATAAGTAATTTGTGTCATGTTTACAACACTATTACACAATACAAATTAACATAAACCATAAATTATGACTCAAAGTTACCTCCAAAATGCATCCCTTGTTTTCGAAAAATGTTAATTAAAAAAGTTAGGAACTAGCTAGAATGCTATGCTCAGCGGTTTTGGAATCCGAAGAACCGACAGAATTCATTCCACTCTCACACAAAGCATTGCAAAGATATGCACATGTAAGTCATTTGTGTCCAGCAAAAATTATGAAAATGTACTTACTTTTGGCTGAAATATGGATAATCCCTTAGTGTTTGAATGCAAACTGTAGGTCTGACCCGGCTGCAGACAGCTGCAGTGAAGCGAGTTGCATTTAAGGACCGTAGGATGAGCTGTGGTGCTTTCGAAACTTTCTGAATTTCCACACTTCTCAACATGTCCGCACTAGAATAATTATTAAAAGTACTTACCTTTACTCAATCAACTCCAATCTTTGCACATATACTCATATGGTATTGAGCTATTTTGTACAATAAATACTGTCTTTAAAATATATTTTTTCTGTGTACTATCATAAACCAATATACCACTATACCACTAACACATGTACAGTGCCTTGTGAAAGTATTCGGCCCCCTTGAACTTTGCGACCTTTTGCCACATTTCAGGCTTCAAACATAAAGATATAAAACTCTATTTTTTTGTGAAGAATCAACAACAAGTGGGACACAATCATGAAGTGGAACGACATTTATTGGATATTTAAAACTATATTAACAAATCAAAAACTGGAAAATTGGGCGTGCAAAATTATTCAGCCCCCTTAAGTTAATACTTTGTAGCGCCACCTTTAGCTGCGATTACAGCTGTAAGTCGCTTGGGGTATGTCTCTATCAGTTTTGCACATCGAGAGACTGACATTTTTGCCCATTCCTCCTTGCAAAACAGCTCGAGCTCAGTGAGGTTGGATGGAGAGCATTTGTGAACAGCAGTTTTCAGTTCTTTCCACAGATTCTCGATTGGATTCAGGTCTGGACTTTGACTTGGCCATTCTAACACCTGGATATGTTTATTTTTGAACCATTCCATTGTAGATTTTGCTTTATGTTTTGGATCATTGTCTTGTTGGAAGACAAATCTCGATCCCAGTCTCAGGTCTTTTGCAGACTCCATCAGGTTTTCTTCCAGATTGGTCCTGTATTTGGCTCCATCCATCTTCCCATCAATTTTAACCATCTTCCCTGTCCCTGCTGAAGAAAAGCAGGCCCAAACCATGATGCTGCCACCACCATGTTTGACAGTGGGGATGGTGTGTTCAGGGTGATGAGCTGTGTTGCTTTTACGCCAAACATAACGTTTTGCATTGTTGCCAAAAAGTTCAATTTTGGTTTCATCTGACCAGAGCACCTTCTTCCACATGTTTGGTGGGTCTCCCAGGTGGCTTGTGGCAAACTTTAAACGACACTTTTTATGGATATCTTTAAGAAATGGCTTTCTTCCATAAAGGCCAGATTTGTGCATTATACGACTGATTGTTGTCCTATGGACAGAGTCTCCCACCTCAGCTGTAGATCTCTGCAGTTCATCCAGAGTGATCATGGGCCTCTTGGCTGCATCTCTGATCAGTCTTCTCCTTGTATGAGCTGAAAGTTTAGAGGGACGGCCAGGTCTTGGTAGATTTGCAGTGGTCTGATACTCCTTCCATTTCAATATTATCGCTTGCACAGTGCTCCTTGGGATGTTTAAAGCTTGGGAAATCTTTTTGTATTCAAATCCGGCTTTAAACCTCTTCACAACAGTATCTCGGACCTGCCTGGTGTGTTCCTTGTTCTTCGTGATGCTCTCTGCGCTTTAAACGGACCTCTGAGACTATCACAGTGCTGGTGCATTTATACGGAGACTTGATTACACACAGGTGGATTGTATTTATCATCATTAGTCATTTAGGTCAACATTGGATCATTCAAAGATCCTCACTGAACTTCTGGAGAGAGTTTGCTGCACTGAAAGTAAAGGGGCTGAATAATTTTGCACGCCCAATTTTCCAGTTTTTGATTTGTTAAAAAAGTTTTAAATATCCAATAAATGTCGTTCCACTTCATGATTGTGTCCCACTTGTTGTTGATTCTTCACAAAAAAATAGAGTTTTATATCTTTATGTTTGAAGCCTGAAATGTGGCAAAAGGTCGCAAAGTTCAAGGGGGCCGAATACTTTCACAAGGCACTGTATGGCATTATCTATATTCACAAGGGTTTTCTGTATATTATAGATTTTTTAATTTTTCAAATAGATCTTGTGAATGAGGAGATAATCAGGATTTAGTATGAGAAAAAAACATTTGCAATTTTGGCTGAAAAATGGTTGGTGCTTATGAGGTTAAAGAAATAAAAGCATATGTAACGTGTTTGACAGTACATATTGGCTTAGCTTTTGCCCCTATATAAAGCTCCATTGTTGTCCAGGAACTATTGAAAACACACCAGTGAGACAAACTATACCCGAAATATGTTCTGTTATTCTAATAAACACTGTAGTTTACTTTGACTCTCTACTTACATTGACGTGAACTCACTAGAGCCTCAAATGTGTATAAATCTACGGCTAAAAATAGTCCTTAACAACAGCACCACTTACGCATTTTTGGGTAACATTTGCGACTCAAAAATACTTAGCCTGTAAAAAAAATGTTATTCAACATTTGACTGTATATTCTGTATTGTCATGGTAGAGTTTCTCTGTGCTAAAACCGGCCACTGTGGAAATACAGTTAGCATTCTGCTTTAAATTGGATCGAGAATCATTTTACCGGTTTTGACTTGTTGGATTTTCTTGTCTTGCTTCTCTGCCTGTAGCTTTAGGAGAACATTATACAATTGAGCACTGTTAGTGTCATACAAATTGTATGCCTGATGGAGCCTCCGGAAGAATTCAGCCGAACAACTTCTCACGTTGTGATAGATTTATTTCTCTGATCACAAGCAAAGTATAAGCGCCGCAATTGAAAGAGCTGGGAGTCACTCCGTCAACACGTAGGTTGAGCATGAACAACTTCAACAACAACCGGATGTTCAGCCCTTTCATACACAGGCTTTCGTCACAGGCTACATTGCATCGTCCTACAATCTAATTAACCTGTCAAGGAGGAGAATCCCATGTCCTGCCCTTTTCTCACAAAACTGAGGCGTGCAACTGATAACAGGCGTGTGTTGTGGTCACAGGCGTGTATTTAGTCTAGACAGACAAACAGTCTTTTCCCAGAGAAAACTACAGCTTCATTTTATGTTATTCTGACCTTGAGTAACCTGAACATTTTCATAGACAAGAATATAACAGATATAATGACTTATATTATCAGCACTATGAAATAAGCGTGTAATTTTGTGGCAGAAAAATTTTTTTTTTTAGTAGTTTACCGTGTCAGATGAGTCCGACTGCCAGCTCTCATTCTGCATGTTACGTTCACGTAACTTCGGTGTTTCTGACTCCCCACTTTCTGACTCGCAGGCGCATTGGAAAACATGGACTTTTTTTTTTACTCTTCTGGGCGATGAACATAGTATTATACTAGAAGAGTGAAAAATCCACTTCCAAGTTTTTATACTATTACAGATGAGTTTGTGCAAACTTTGGACGGTGGGGACAATTGTGTCTTTTCCCAAACTTTGGTCGTGACTAGTCCCTATGGACCCTATGCAAACCTACGCCCTTGGTTCAGGGGGCCGGGCCAAATGTGGAGGCGGGCCGTATCCGGCCCGCGGGCCTTAGTTTGGGGACCACTGCTCTATACGGTTGGATGTTTTTTGTAGAGCTCGGCAATTTGCCCCTCAACTCCTGTTGCATCTGCTGCTGGATCCTCATATGCTCCATGTTCTATATGGTAATGAGTCATTAATTCACTAGGTCTACTTTTTAATTCCTCACTCTGGCCTCAGTTGCTCCAGGTCAACATTTACGGTGGTCTCTGGTCGCACTAACGGTGCAGATGGCCACAATACTGCAGGGCATAGTTTTGGCTAACCCACCCAAAGCCTGTGGTCTGTGCCCTCCTCTCTCCCAGCTGCATCACCTGCTTTGTTGGGAGATTCTCCCCATGTTCCCTCAGGCTTAGCCAGTAGTTGTACTACACCGCAACCTCAACAGCATCTTCTAAGTTTCCTCCAGTAGCAGACATCCTGGCAACGTATGCACAGCGCCCCTTCTTCCCTTCCCTTTTACTTTCTTATTCTATTGTAATGCCAATCAGAAAATCCATTATCCAAATATATTTCCTCCAAGTGCAACTTAATTAGAAGGCCATTACACAAACCACAAACTCTTACTTAACTTGTGCTTTGTTTAACATCCTCAAGGCATTGTGCTGGGTCATTAGTACCTCTTCCTTTTCTAAAGTCACTTTCAATTACCAACCATGCCTGTTTCTTTCAAACGGTGCATTAGTCTTTCATTTACTAGCTGTACCTTACATATATGTGCTTTTGAACATATAGTTACATACATACATAATCTGCTTGCATCTTGGCATACCTGACTCTGAAGTCTAAGGTCATTTTCTCGATCTTTACATATTTTAAGGCACTTGCATACTCATGTGTTGTATATAAAAAATTGCAGAACAATCTCAGCTCTCTATATAATGAGGCACCGTCGCCCTAAGGCAAAAGTGTAAAGTGATAATAAAGCTAAAGAAAATGTAAGCTTGATTTTAGAAATTCTTCATATCTCCTTGGAAAACATACCTTTACTCATGTGGTCTAACTGTTTTGGTGCTAGAAATTGTTTTACCAAAGGTCTTAGGTTCACAAAAGCAGTGGAATATATGACTCCAATGGTAGATCCATGTAAATAAATATCTAAAAGCAAATTTTATATTATCATACTGCAGATCAAGCTTCATGGGGTGTGTGCAAATGAAAAAAGAGCATTACAACTTTTTGTTTTCAAATCAAATTTGTATTATATATTGGATGGATGTGATGGAGCGGCTGGCGTTGTGGCCGGAAGTGGTGATCTGGTGACTGGAAGGCTGCAGCAGCGAAGCTGCATGTTGTCCACTGAGCCCTGGTAGTGTTAATCCTCTCTGTAAAATAAATGGCTACTAATCAGTACTACTAAGTTCACTGAAAGAAAGTTACAATTACTCACCGTGCCGTTTTACAAACACGTAACGGAGATCCAGCACAAACTATGCTCACAGCATGAGCTACATGTGCTAACATAAACAAACTAATGATGGTTATGTCTTGCAAATATGTAACTATCGTTACAAACACATAACAGAGATCCCGCACTACTAGTCGGTACTAGTCAGGTACTAGTCAGTTCACTGAAAGAAAGTTGACAGTGATAGTAAAGATAGTTGATTACACACCGTGCAGTCTTACGGACACGTAAGACGACATCCAGCACTATGCTCAGGGCATGAGCTAAATGTGCTAACGTTGCTAAGGTAAATATGTACTAAAAAAAGTTTTGTAAATACACTTACCCATCTTCAAATGAATCCCTTTTATTGGCGTAGTTCTCTTCATTGCAGGAATCAAATCATTCCTTCAGGCTCCACCGCTGTGCTCGTCGCTGCTTCGGCCAAAAAGTTGCTTCGTTCGGGGGAAACTCTGCTCGGCATGTTCTCTCTGACTCACACTGAAGCTTTGCACGCGTCATACGACACGTCCATGTTTAGATGCTCAGATCTCGCTGTGTGAATCCCGTACGATGTCGCGAGAACAGAACAAGGACGTAGGAAGTCTACTGATTCAGGTAGAATTTGAACCTTATTTCTGTGCCGTTTTATTGCGAAGATATGAATTTAAACAAAACATAAACATCAAATTCTGCTCTAGAGCAGAACTCGTCTTTGAAGGTTTAATGACCGCTTTCTTCTATTTAAACTATTAGCTCAACTTTCAGCTCAACAACCAGTACCAGTAGCATTGACTCCATGCAAAATGTTAACCAGCCTCTGCTAATAACCATTTAAGGACCTCGTGCCTTAAGCTAGCTAAATTACTGCTATAACTGAAATATATCCCTCCTGTGCAGCTTAACCAAACACCATTTTGAAAAGCTAACATCATGTTATCATATATTTAGCTAACCGCTAGCTTAAAACACAACACATGCTAACAGCGTTTAGCCTACTTGTTGAATAAATGCTCCCAGAATGATATCTAATGTTTCAGTAAATTTGGGGAAATTGACACACTCACCGTTCCACCTGGTGTAGCGTTAAAGTTGTTTTCCTGCCGCTCCTTCACAGTCAAGTTAGCGGTTGGACGCAGCACTCAGCACGAGCAGACTTTTTTCGCCTCGTCACTGCGCTGCATGCTATGTTGCACACGGCACTAATCCAACGGCTCCTCCCCTCCCTTACAGAAACGTAACCTAAGTTATCCCTGCTAAGCATGATCAGTGCTCTCAATTTACTGGAATGATTAGTGCAAACAACTAAATAGATTTAGTAATGACACCATATTTTACAAAACATGAAAGTATAAGTAATAACCACTTCAATTTGAAATAAAAAAGGGTTTGCAGTGTACCTTTAAACCTTTCTGGCATTTGTCCTACCCTTACAATACATTGCCAATAGCTTCAATCAATTGCTTTAACATTACCGTATTTTCCGCACTATAGGGCGCACTTAAAAGCCTTTAATTTTCTCAAAAAACGACAGTGGGCCTTATAATCCGGAGCGCCTTATATATGGATTAATTCTGGTTGTGCTTACTGACCTCGAAGCGATTTTGTGTGGTACACGACGCTCTGTCAAAATGTTTTAGTACGACTTTGGTAAACTACAAACCCGCACCGCTTGCAGCATTATGGCTACCGTAGTCAGGAGCGTCGCGGAGTAATACATACTGTGCTTTCCGCGCATACAGCAAAAACAAGATAACTGAAAAGAAGATCCGGCCAGAGCACATCACCAACATGGACGAGGGTCCCCTCACCTTTGATATCCCCGTGAACCGCACCGTGGAGAAAACAGAGAAATTTACGTCAAGAGACCGGATGGCTTTTTCCACAAATCTCCGTCCCTATTGATCTGCGACTCCATGCGCGCCCATCTCACCGATGCTGTCAAAAACAAAGTGAAGCAAACTAATTCGGAGCTTGCCATCCTTCCGGGTGGATTAACTAAAGAACTCCAGCCGCTAGATATTGGTGTCAACAGGGTGTTCAAAGTTAAACTGCGAGCTGCGTGGGAGCAGTGGATGACAGAAGGCGAACACACATTCACCAAGACAGAGAGACAGCGCCGGGCGACTTACGCTACTATCTGCCAATGGATCGTGGATGCCTGGGCTAAGGTATCAGTCTCAACTGTGGTCCGAGCGTTCACGAAGGCCGGAATCATCACTGAACTGCCAGGTAACAGCAACGACACTGACTCGGATAATGACGAGAGGGATCCGGGCATGCTGGATGCCGTAATCGCCCAACTGTTAAACTCGGACACTGAAGATGAAGAATTTGAGGGATTTGCGGACGAGGAATGAACTGAAAAAGTGAGTGTATTGTGTTGTATTTTACGTGTTATAACTGAACAATTTTGAGAGTTATTGTGAATACGCTCATTAACGTTTGAACAATGTTGAGAGTTATTGTGAACACGTTTAATAAAGTTTGACTGACTGACTGTTTTGTTTCGCTTAATGCGCCTTATAGTCCAGTGCGCTTTATATATGAAAAAAGATCGAAAATAGACCATTCATTGACAGTGCGCCTTATAATCCAGTGCGCCCTATAGTGCGGAAAATACGGTATATAACAAATGTCATCCTTCTTCGAATTCTTTCATTTGGCCAGAGCCTTGTTATTCACCCAAGGTTAATGGTACTTTCCACCCGTGTTATTTTTCTTCTGTCATCTGACAAAATGTGACAGCTGTGAAACCTTAACGTGTTTACTGCCAGTTGAAAAGGGATTTGTTCCACCCTAAGGTGCTCTCTTTTGGCTGGAGGGTTCGCACATCACCTATTCAAACTGGGCGAGCAGTCCACAGCCGGGAGCAGCTGGTGAACCCCTACTGTGTGATTCAAGCTTCCAAAAGGAAGCCACAAGAGCCTGCAACAAAAAACAACACTCAACAAAACAACACAACAAAAGTCAACCAAGAAGCCGGTCCATCCTCCTTAGACACACCTGGCTGGGGTGTTTTATTTTTAAATTTCACATCATTCCAGTAGTGACAGGGTTTGTAGTTACAGTGGCTTCTCCTCTCTCAAAGCGTCCTGGAGCAAGACGCTGTGTGTGTGTGTGTGTGTGTGTGTGTGTGTGTGTGTGTGTGTGTGTGTGTGTGTGTGTGTGCAAATGCGGAGTGCTTTGCACTGTGCTCGTGTTAGAAGCAACGTACAAGTACGAGACAGGTCTGATTGTTTCTCATCCCACCCTAAAACCATAAATAAACCAATGACTGCACCTACAAATATGTATACTATTATAACTATGGTTTATAAAACCACACAATAAGGGCCAACACAACATTAAATAATGAATTGTTGGCTGAATTCCATTTTGCTGTAGTTTGAGGGTTGTGGGATTGTTTATGCTGGCTCACTGTCACACTGTTATGGCTTACTTGGACACTTGAATAAGACAGAGTAATCATTAATGTCATGAGTAGCATATGTGCTTTTCCTGCATGTCACATTGTCTGTGGTGAAAAAGTCATATTTAGCCTATTAATGTTTTCCAGCAAAGCCCCAGTAACTCTTAACTGGTGTCAAGCAGTAAACCAAAATCCAAGCTTCAAAAAGTCCATTCAGACACTTTGATGTGACATACTTCAAAGACTATATTTGTATACAGTCTCTGTTTGGTTCTACAGTTTCAGCAAATAACAACAGTGAACCACGGATATGCGTATGCATCCAAAAATATGCAAATGCTTCTGACAAGGAGGACGGTGGTTATGGGTTATTTATTTAATCAGTTAATTACATTATATCTTATTTTGTTGAATATCAACAAAGCAGTCACTTGTGCAGAGCAAATGAAAAAGGAAAGAGATAACCCATGAAGCTGCCCAAAAAGAGAGAGAGAGAGAGAGAAACAGATAGATCACATTGAGGGTCTCTGATGTTGCCTTGCATCGTATTTAATATCCACGTTGACTCAGTGCCTCTCGGCTGCCTGCGGAGATGATGAGGATCTGTGCTTGGCTGTTTTTTTGGAAATCTGCTTGATTACAGGTACTTTGCCACATTTCTGGTCATTATCTCCCCCCAGGGCTCACACTGTCAGAGAGCGCTGTGGCTGATGTTTTTGATGACGTCACCATCAGCGCAGAGTGCCTCTTACATTTGGCAAAGGGAAAACTCAGCATCACACTGAGTACTGGAGACGGCCACGTTTCCATCAGCATGTCATTATCTCTTATTTACCGAGAGGGGTGAGTAGTAGCTTTAAATAGACTGACTAATGGTGGTTTAAAATAAATACGACTTAGCGCGTGAAAATAGTTCTATATTGTCTTCTGAGAAACTTTGTTTAGAATAGGTTGTTACAAGGTGTATGGTTGGAGATTGAAAGACATTTAAAAGTCGGGGAAGGGTATTGTTGTTTCTCTGCACCATGTGTTTCTCCTCAGAGTTCTGATAAATATTTAATGAACTTCTATTAAATGATATCAGTAAGCGAGAAATGGTGTGCTATCTTTAATTAGACCATATTGTCAACTCAAACTGGTATGCAATTAATTCAGACTCTTTCATTATTTATGTGAATAAATCTCCACTTTTTACGGTAAGAAAACTACAGATTTGACTGGTTTGTCTGTGACCTGTGGAACCTGAATTTATTATTTTTTGCCAAAAAAAAAGCAAGATGAGCATATACTGTGGTCACTGAGAACTGTTTCTATGTGCTTTTTTTCAGGTTGGAGCGCAGCGAGGTGTACAGATATACCCATCCAAGCACCTTTGCTGTGGCAGTTGAATGTACCAGGGACCCACACATAGCAGCTCAGGACATAATCACCATTCAAGAGTCCATCCTAGTGTTTGGTGTCACTAGGTGCTGGGAACCAGTCTTTTCATGCAGCCAAAAGCCCTTCATAGAGAGCCATTTCAAATTCAAATGTAGGTAATAGAAGAGAGATGCCAACATGACCATAACATACCATAATTCATCCAGTCCCATATGACAGGCATCAGTTGTTTTGCAGGTACACCGGTGACCTACATAATCTAATTCATGTGATTAGAGGAAATGTTCCCCAGAGCGTCAAAGTGACCAAAGGGATGAAGGGGCATGGGCATGGCTGCCACCAGCTGAGCCTTTATGCATCTGACATGGTCACATACCATGAAGTGTTCACCGTACTGCAGGTAAACAATCACGAACCTAGTAAAGGTGTCATCTTCTAGCAATAAGGCAGGAACATGTAACATAATGCATCAGCCCGTCATGTTTTTCTTCTGCTTGTGATCAGAAGAAATTATGACATGTAATATATGAAGTTGACATTTGGATCATTTGATTAAGGAGTTGATTGAGGAGTTCAGGCCTCTCTAAATGAAACATTAAATTTAACCTTTAATTCTTGCATCCCTTCACCTAATTAGTGGCGTATCTGTAAAGCATCACTCCTGTGATGATATCATCTCTGAGTTTAACATTTAGCCATTGGGCTAGTCTTATACTTTTAAACATTATAACATGGTGTGAAAATGTTTTATAAATCAAAAGGACTTCAGGCATATGTACTGCTGCCTGCGTGCCATGCTGAACAATCAATCAATCAAACTTTATTTCAGACTCAAGGTCCAGATAATACAAAAACATTAATAGAATAAAATACATACAAAATCACAATTACAATACAAAGACCTAGCAATGCCTTATAAAGAGACATCTTTACCAATGTCTCCACAGCTGGGACTGTGGTACTAAACTTTCTATTTGATAAAATAAGCTTTCTTGAAACAGTTTGGAAAGTATTTACTCCTGCAGCCACACACATTTCACTGGCACTACACCATCTCTGTCTCTTAAATAATATTCTCATTGCATCATTATAAGCTACTTAAAGTCTCTGTAGACTTCTAATTAAAAACTTTTGTAATTACACCACAAGTGTGCAGCGTAGAGTGGTGTAACAGATTGGTCAACAGATTGAATGATGGGAAAACTAGATTTAATTGTATTTTCCTGAAGGCAATGAAACTGCTTTGAACCAAACATTCTTCACATAGATTTTAAATATACTAGAATATTAATTAATGTGGTTAATTTACATGTTGATTTGTCTTAAGCTTCCTAACTGACGACGAGACTACAAGAGATCTGTGTGCAGGACTAAGCCAAGTTGTCTGCCACTTAAACCACCAACGTCTTGTTATATACTTAATCAGTGACTTGTCCATATGGAAGGTTTGAGTTGATGGGAAGAAACCAGCTGAGCAATTCAATTACATGAACAAGTAACTGCTTTTTTTGTCCAATAAACTTATACAACATGACATAGCATGGGCTACTGATAGTTGCAATTAATAAGCAACTGTCTTAACATCTTAACCCTAACTCTAACCCTTTCAAAATAAAGTCTGCAGTACTCATACAATGCAGTAAAATTAAATGACATTTGGGCAGTAGTAATCCAGACAGAGCAGCAGAGGTCCTCCAGAATGTTTGCTGACTGACCACCGGGCTCAACCTCAATGGGAACGCCCCTGATCCAAGGCCCTTACTGGTGTTGTCTCAGTGTCTGAGCTCAGCTCCTCTGCTCAAAGAACCCACACACTTGAGTTAAACACTTAAAGATTAACAATCAGGCGAGCGCTGATTTCTCCACGGTTCACTGCTTTTTGGTAATGAACGGCCATGGGAAGGACGAGGCTGCTTCGGCTCAGCCTAACAATGTGTATATGAATTTGAGGCAGAGTATTAGAGGTGAGATGACAAGAGAACACTTCAACCTCCCAGAAATGTGTCTGTGATTGTGAGAATTGATGGCCATTTTAGTGAAAAGGCTTAATTATTGTTTGCAACGCTCAGCTCATCTCTACTCCACATGGATGTGAACTAATTTCTTTAATCAGCGCTGGCACAAGCAGTGATTGACAGCTACAGTGCAGACTGTAGGAATGTCAGTGTATAAGTGTAAAAGATGTGTATATATTTATACATATATATGTGTGTGTTTTCTTTTATTTGCTCTGTTGTATATGATGATGTTTATTTTTTATTTTTCATCCTTTGTGATATTTCAGAGTACTTTAGTCCTCTGACTTGTATGGCTTTTTATTCCTGGAAAGAGGACCACAATGGAAACATATGATCCTTTAACTTTACCATGTAATTCTTTTTTTATGTAATGTATTTTTGTATGATTGTATATGTATGGTTAATGTCAAATAAATCAAAGTATTTGCCTTTTTTTGAGAGAGCGCCTTGAATGTCATGAATGAAATCTTGAGAAAATGTTCTGCAACAACGTGCTCGTTTTGACATTTTAACAATGACATTGATCGACCCATTGAAGGGCAGATCTGTACATCACACACATTCTCCTGAACTTTACGACTTAACGAAACATTTGGTTTGATTTTTCGGTTCTGTCATTTAAAAAAATAAATCAAATTGCACAAATATTAAATATGAGTCAGGGCTTCTTTTTGTTTAGTCAAAGTGGAGGTAGTGCTGATTGTTGATTGAGGCCACAGACCTACACTGCATTCAAGTTTTTTTATTAACATTTTTGACTTTTCAGTTATCAAACACAAGCACTGAGCAGTTTTAGGTGACGATCACTCTGCTGGGCCCGGAGGACATCACCTGAAGGATACAAATACATTTTGCGGTGGTTGTCTTCCTGCTAACCTTTGAAATGTCAGAGCCACTCAAAAGTCAAATAGGATTCAGTTCCTTTTTACAAATAATGTTATCATTTTCGTGTACTTTCTCAAGGCTGACTTTTCTTTGCCTTTCAACTGTTGCGTACTTATTCCCTTTTAGACATGCTCTACAAATGTATGTGATTTGTGTTTAAAAAGTTGTGACATTCTTCACACTTTCTCATGTCTATTTTTCTCCGGGTATGTAGGCATTGTCATATAGTGCAGAATTTACAAACGGAGTAGAAATGGCCTTTTCTTTGCAACTCCTGCGTTCAAATACATTCAGATACATGGGTGATTTTTCCCTCTGTAAAGTGTTTCCTGTTTTGACAGATGGGTTTGAAGAGGTGCAGGTGAAGTAAAAGCATTGAGGTACTGGGCAGAAAAATTATACACAGAAGCACACGACTGCAGTCTAAATGCTGAATGTGAAACCCAAACAGGGATTTCTCATTTGAATTTGAATGATAGGAGATGAAAGATGAAATTCAAATAAAATCAAATTATTGTTGCATGAATAATGCCAGCTCGGCTTTTAAAAAACATGGCACACTTCAAGTCTGAAGGCAGAATGTAGCTCTCGGCTCCCACTATTATTAAGTCACAATAAAAGTGAAAAAAAGCCACCGTGACCAAGACATTTATTTGTTTCAGTTCTTTATTAGAATAGTTGCCAGATTTATCCTCGAAGGCAATTTATATTCATCCCTTTCCAGATTTCCAAAAGTTAATTTATATGTGTTATGGGATGCAAAATTAACATTGTATACCCGATTAAACCACTGAACAGCTACACTCACCGAGCTCTAAGCAGGCCAAAATATGTACAGTATGTTGTGTCGTTGATATGTGATATATAGCTGCAGGCAGATTCATAATTAATTTTATTTAAACGTAATGCGAGTTGAATGATAAGGCAAAATGTTATGCTAATTAATCACAATTTGCTTGTTCATGAAGGTGTCCTTGATGACTTCAAAGGAGCAGCACTCAGCCATTCCATGGTTGTTGTGTCCTTGAGCAAGACACTTAACCCTAATTGCTCACCACCGGCCAGGCTTCCCTTGGAAAAGAGGTCATTGTATCTCAACGGGACCGACCTGGTTAAATAAAGGTTAATAAAAATAAAAAAGTACATACAAGAATCAAGAAGGTACAATTTCATCAATAAAGTTCAACTACAAAGTGCTATCATTAAGAGCCATTCCAGTGCTACTAAAGTGCTACTTCCTTTATTCAAGGTATAGTCAAAAAATATGTGTTTTTAGTTTGCAACGGAAGATGTAGAGACTTCCTGCTGTCCTGATGTCAATGGGGAGCTCATTCCACCATCGAGGAGCCAGGACAGAGAACAGTCGAGACTTTGTTGAGTGTTTAGCTCTCAGTGACGGAGCTACAAGGCGATTGGCAGAAGCCGAGCGGAGCGCACGAGTTGGGGTGTAAGGTTTTACCATGTCCTGGATGTAGACTGGACCAGATCTGTTCGTAGCACGGTACGCATGTACCAATGATTTGAAGCGGATGCGGGCGGCCACCGGTAACCAGTGAAGGTTATGGTCTATGATATCAACGCTGTCCAACCCAAAGCTCAGAGCTATCGCAGCCTCGTTTGGATCAGCTGTTGTGTTCCGGCTGTGGATGGTGGATACTGTGACATTTTACACAAAGTCTTTATTTGGTGCGGTGCTCTTATCGTATGGGGTGTGATTCAGAAATGAACCCTGTTCCCCTTCCAAGCTAATGTCTGTTCTCCTCAGCTAAGCCTGAGAGATTTCACAGATTTCTTTCAATAGTCCTTTTCAGAAGCTTGATATCGAGGGTTTCTGTCAACATTTCAGGCTATAAATGCACCTGCTGCAAACAAAATTGTATTCAGTTCACTTCATCTTATCTCTAGACTGTATAATTACTTTTCAAAAGTATTTTGCCTGAAGCAAACCTTTTTCTCTGTTGATAAATTTAACCACATACCTACCATCCTTTTGTATGAAAGGCCATGCACATGTCTGCACACATCATACAACATGAAAAAGTAAACTAATGCAAAGGCATTCAATTCTGCATAAATAAAAGTATGCAGACTCAAGGCAATTAAGTTTCAGAATTTGAGAACAAAGCAAAAACAAAGGGGTTATCAGTATGAAAATGAAGAGGTGCACAAATTTGACTTCCCAAATTAACTGTAATATTTTATTTCATGCCCTTTACCACAGTGATATGTCCTGATTATTGATTATCAGAAATGTTCATGTGTTACAACCACCAATCAAATAACTCTTCACCCACAGTTAATATTGTGAGGATCAATACATGATTGCAGATATTGAGAAGACAAAAATAACCCAGATCATGGAGCAGAAAGTCTTTGCACTCCTCAAGGACATGAAAGAAGAGATCCTTGTTCCAAAACCAATGTATGTTAATAATTTGTATTATGGCAATGCAATTATATATTCTTTCATTGAAAGGCTATCGAGACATAGAATCCACACACTGTTTTAACTCTATTGATCTGTGACCAAAAGATTCAAAACCATGTTGTGAAATATCCACGACTGACAAGACAATGAACAACATGCTCAGTCTTAGAAACCTCTGTGCTGCTCTACTATTAATAGCCTTATTAGGACAACAGGCCTTTTTTCACAGCAGACATTTTGGGACACATATCACCAAAGCAAAGCACAGCTGCAAATACAAAATAATGTTGGCTGAATTCCAATTAGCTGCTTCGGTGTCCGGGTCCCCATATTATGTGTACTTTGGCTCTCTGGGACTCTTGAATAGAATAGATCTATATTTCATGCTATTGGTAACACCTGTACTTTGCCTGCTATGAAAAGTGTGGAAAGGTAGCAGCTGTAATTAATTGTATAATTAAATATATTAGTGTATTCATTTATTGGTCCTACAGTACATTATTATCCTAATTACACGCTGGTAGTCCATAGTAAATATGTATCTTTCCCACCACAAACACTTTAATCATATAGTCCAAGTTGTTTAATATGCACTGTAAACATCACAGCTGGGAAATAAAAAATGTTTACTTAAAAATGGCAACATCTGCTTTGAATTAATTTTAATTGACTCTAATCCCCAGCTCCGTCGCCACATGGCCAATCTGGAAAACTCGAATGTGCCCATTTGTTGCAGCCTAAATGAGGTTTATGTAGATGTTGCTGCTGGTGGCAAACGGCCAGAGAGATCCTGATGCTTTTTTTACTGAACCGGCGCCCCATGGATAGCTCCAGTGGAGGGATATTCAGACAGTATGAGTCTTGGAGATGTTTTCCATTGAGCTAACACATCATTAACCTTTTAGGATTTTATCTGAATAACAAGATATCCAGAGGGGAAAGAAGTTGTTTTAATCTTAGTTTAGGCCTTCCTGCTCCCTACTCACAGCTAAGGCCACGGAGCGCCCTGCTGCAGTGAAACGAGCCCTGTTCAGGGACCACCGAGGACTGTGGGAACTTTCATGCTTGAGCGGAGTTAACATGAGTTCTCGACATGTCTGAACTAAAATAATTAAAAATACTTAACTTCCCTCAATCAAAGCCAAACTTTGCACAGATACTCCTACAATATTTAGCTATTGCAATATTAATAGGAACGTAGAGTGTCTGTCCATCTTTTAAAAGCAAGAGATAATATCTCAACAAACACTTCCAGCTCATGATGTACCAGACACAGGCTCAGCTCGGGGCTTACGTGAAGCTCTACAGGGGAGATGGCTACGTAGTGGAGCTCGGCATGATTCACAAAATGCCAGCAGGTACGAACTTTAGCGAAAGGCATCAATGCGAGAACTGAAGGTACTCTTTTCTTTGGTTACAGGACTATGAGAAACTATCCTCAGTGGGCTAAGTAGGTTCAGTGACCCTCTGATGTATCAATCAGTAGAAAAACATGTTTAGAGATGTGACAGCTGCTGTTCATATTATTTGAAGACAAGGGAAACACACTCTCTTACTCTATATAGAACAAATTGAATTAAAATAGACAAAAAACAGAGGGACCTTCAGTAAAAACATTCTTGCATACTACACTGACAGCCCCCTTGAGATTAGTTCAGGAACACGTGACTGGATGTGTACACAAGGGCGATCTTTAGAAGAGCCCACTGTGGATAATAATATAACCCTCTCCTGCATTGTCACATTCTTGCTGGAGACCACAGCCGTATGTAAGGTGAAGCGTTTCCTTTGAAAAGCGCAAACTTTATGCAATCCCGTCTTTAACAACGGTGCTGGACATGATGCAGCCTTGTTCGAGCGGAGTTTCAGGAGGATGCATCATTACTGTTACATCGGCCTGTGCGTCTCAGACCACACTGCTAAATGAGAGTGCTTCTACAAGTTAACTTATATTTCGATCTGTGATTTTATTCACTTTTCCTTACTTCATATTAGTATGCAGTACACTATGAGATCATTCTAGCCTGCATGTTTTTAAACAAAAATTGTTCCTGTTGATGTTATAGGAGGATTCCAGTTCCTCAGTGAGCTGCAGATTGTTTCTCTTTACTAACCAATTGGCTGCTGAGATCATTTACCTGCTTCTAGTACATGTAGTACATCTAGTACATCTAGTACATTCTAGTACCTGCTGGTACACACCATCATAACAACATATGCATCCAGCCCCATTAATTGATTGGTTATTTGTTGTTCATGTACCTATTTGATTTGAAATATATAATAATAAAACAGGGTTTCTATAGTCAATGGGGGCTCATTGTGTGCAGACAGGAATCATTAGTCTCTTCATATACACCCTCTCACCCTTTTTGGATTGGATGCTTTTTGGTTTCGGATAAATTTTTCCCTGAACCATACTGTTGTTGTTGGTTGCTACAGACACCCGATAATTATCAATATTAGAGAGATTGATTTGAGGTGGTGATGAAGCCACGGATTTTCTTGAAAATCCAAAAGCAATTGACAAATGACTCAGAGCTCCGTGTTACGCTCTGCTCATATTTCCTCTAATCTATCATACTGCCAGACAATGTAACAGGACATTATATTTCCACCTTTGAGTGTATACCTCTAAGATTATTAAATATGAAAAAAAAATCTGAACACATTAATGGTAATGTGTTGATGACGAGGTTGTTTTGAGGGCGTAATAGCATTAATCTTCTCTGTGATGTTCTTGACAGCTATTAGTCAGAGCCACTACTCCTTGTTTTTGTACTGCAGTTACTTTTAGGACAGCTCTATTTGGTCATATCTCTATTATAATATGTTGGTTTATATTCATGATTGTTGGTCACCATTGATTGGTTTCTGAGGCATTGAGTTCATGTTGTGTGTTATTGTGATACCGAGATTCACACTTAAACATGTCTTATGAATGTTTTGGTTTCAGTGAAAATAAACTGAAAAACTGAAAATACTGTACTACTGTTGTTAGTGCGTTAGATCACTATGCTTTTCAAGATTGGACCACCACAGCAGTTACAGTCAACATTTATGTCAGACAACAACAAACAAACAAATAAACAATATCAAAATCTAGGCAACTCAAAGATGATGCCTCATATTGATCCATAAATCGATAACATTCTAACAACAACAACAACGGTCTTGTTACGTCATAAAAAAGGTCCAGATGATCCAATCCCGTAAAAAAAACAGCATGTCTGCTGAACAAGCAAAAAAAAATTCAGGTGGAAATAAAAACCTTATACTTTAGTGTGTTCAAACTTATATAACTCAGTATATTCAGCAGGACGTATCTAAATAATATCTAAAAGGAGAGTGAATATTCATTCCCATCCATCAGGTTGCCAGAAAGACAGCTCCAAATTAATGCTAATGGTGCTCCATGTCTGGAGCTTAGTTTGCTGCTACCAAGTGGACAAAAATAAAATAATTAATAAGACTGAATAGCTAATCGTCATTATACAGTGCAGCTCAAAAGCAAACATGGCATTTTAAAATTCTAACAAGCAATGAGACCTTCAGAGGGAACTGCAAATCACCCTTGGTGGGAGGGGAAAATGAAACTGCACTGCACTGAAGCTGCCTCATTATATCCTCTGAATACTTGCTGTCCAATGCACACAGCTGAAAGCATCCTCAGAGAGTTCAATGAAAATAACCTTCTCATACTTTGTATGTACATGCAAAGCTACTGTCAAGTCAAGAACATCTTCAATCCATCTTCAATATGATTATGACAGCATGTATTAATTCTCAGCATGAAAACAAACCTCAATGCTCAATGTGTCAAAAGCATGACATTCGACTCATTGACTCATGATTTGACCGTATCAGGGATTAGCGTCAAGAGCATCTCTGTAATATGTCTCTACATTCCAAAAACTGATATTGCCTCTCTTACCCAACCCTTAGACGAAATGGCTGAAGAAATAACTGGGACACATGGTAAGGTCTCAATAGAGATTATATAACATACACATAAAATGTCAAGGAAAACCACATTAGGAAAAACAAGTGTGTGGCCAGTATTATTGAAGTACCACGTTGTGAGATAGAGGTTGCGGTACACATTTAATAAATCCACTCTACGTTGTTGTTGACACAAAACTGAAAAGTCATTGTTTAAACAACAAAAAAAATCAATTTTCTCCAAAGTGCCTCTGAGCAATCCCCCTCTCCCAGCATGTTGCCGTTGTGCGTCCACTCCCCTGCGTGTCCGGCATTTGCATGTGCAAAAACACAATATGTTTAATGTATGAGGTAACTGCCCAGATTGCCACCTAATTAGTGGATCACAAACATCCATTAACTGACTCACAGCTGCAGGTGACAGCACATGAGTGTTCACCAATACCCATTATAGATTTTTTCTTTTTCACAGTATCTCATCAAAGCATATGTAGTGTTGTAGCTGATAGCAGATTTAATACAAAATGATTCATTCATATTAAGATATGTAACAATCACGAATAGTTCAATCATGCTTTATAAACCCAGAAATTAGTATAACAGAATGATGGTACTTAGTTTTTGCCATAAGCCACCATTAGTTTTACTAACAAATGCAACTTAAGATTTCAATTTCGGATCAAAATTTGATATATATCAATTGTATCTTAATATCAGGGGGGCTACGAAGTTCTTCTCATGGTGTACAGGAACTCATTATTTCATATATACACAAATCACATGATCAAGTTCTTTATAAATTAAATATTTATTGGACTAACCACACAACTAAACTACCAAACAGAAATGAAGAATAAACGATTCGGTCGTGAGAGCAGTTCCTAAAAGAAGTTTATTAGTTAGTTCAGATTGTGTCATCGTAATCTTTTCTCTGTGGATGTCCACTGCACGTTTCTTTTAAAGAAAAAAAACGAAAGCCTTTTTTCAAATTTAATAGAAATTGTCATTGGATGAATCATTGGATCGACCACCTCAGTCAGCTGGGGATGTTTGGATGAAACCTCCCCAGTGGGTCAGCATGGGAGGACAGCGCCAGTACAGCACCAGGGTCATGAACTTTAATATAACATTTATTATACCCTTTACCAGGAACAGGTGCTGCAGATGTTCCTCATGGGTACGATGTGTAATCCAGTGCATACACAAACATATGTTGTGGCCGCCTCACATGGCATCCTGACCTAACCAGTGGACTGAGAGAAAAGTGTTCAAAAAAGGCCATTTGTTTCCACATTTAATTTCTAAAGTGGTACCCCGCTGTACAGTGGACGATATTGTAAATTTGAAAATACAATTCCAAATCAAACAATGTAATCTGATTTTCCATTTATGCATGTAATATTTGAATCAAAATGAAAACACAATTTCAAATAATTTGAAAATTAAAACTTTTAATAGAGGAGCAATAGAAAACATCAAGACTGGAAACATTACAAACTGGCATATGATGTGACGGCCCAGGACAGAAATCATTGACTGAACATCAGTGAAATTGGTGAGAAGAACATGCAGAGCCGAAGGGATATTATGAGAAAATACCCACCTCAGCCACAACCTGTTCACCCTGCTGCCGGCTGGAATGAGGTATAAGTATCAGCTGCCGTATCACCAGACTTCCAAACAGCTTCTTTCCTCTGGCTGTGAGTCTCCTTAACTGGTCCTCCACTGTCCATATATAATGTCATTGTTTTGGTATTTTCCCTGTGTAGCAAAATGGATGAATTGTGTTGTGCAACCCTGTTGTACAATGACAAATAAAACAACTTGTAACCTTGTATTAGCAAAACAAATATGGTCACTTCTTTGGTGTCCAGAACAATCAGCTTTCCAGTGGAAGTGGTATACTTGTTTGTCATTTAACATTTGTCGCCATGCAAATCCTAAGAGGTTTAAATGCATGAGGATTTAGTAAATTTTTCCATCTGACTAACTGACTAGATATGATATGCTTGTTGCGCTACGTCGCTCGTTGCACTACGTCGCTTGTTGCACGTCGCTTGTTGCACGTCGCTTGTTGCACGTCGCTTGTTGCACGTCGCTTGTTGCACGTCGCTTGTTGCGCTTCGTCGCTCGTTGCGCTACGTCGATTGTTGCGCTACGTTGATTGTTGCGCTACGTCGCTCGTTGCACTACGTCGCTCGTTGCACGTCGCTCGTTGCACTACGTCGCTCGTTGCACGTCGCTCGTTGCACGTCGCTCGTTGCACGTCGCTCGTTGCACGTCGCTTGTTGCGCTTCGTCGCTCGTTGCGCTACGTCGCTCGTTGCGCTACGTTGATTGTTGCGCTACGTTGATTGTTGCGCTACGTCGCTTGTTGCGCTACGTCGCTTGTTGCGCTACGTCGCTCGTTGCACTACGTTGATCGTTGCACTACGACGCTTGTTGCACTACGTTGCTTGTTGCACTACATCGCTTGATTCTTGCACTACTTGATTCTTGCACTACGTCGCTTGTTGCAATACGTCGCTCGTTGCACTACGTTGATCGTTGCACTACGTTGCTTGTTGCACTACATTGCTTGTTGCACTACGTTGCTTGATTCTTGCACTACTTGATTCTTGCACTACGTCGCTTGTTGCACTACGTCGATTGTTGCGCTACGTCGATCGTTGCGCTACGTCGCTCGTTGCGCTACGTCGCTTGTTGCACTACGTTGCTTGATTCTTGCACTACTTGATTCTTGCACTACGTCGATTGTTGCACTACGTCGATTGTTGTACTACGTCGCTTGTTGCAATACGTCATTTGCTCTAACCAAATTCAAAAACATCCACATTCAACGTATCAATGGTTTGCAGAAACGCAGAATGCCAACAATGTCCCAAAGCTGCAATCCATCCTATAGATGCTATATTGATATGTGAGAACTTCGACTTGCCAGTGCCACTAGATGAAAAGTCAGAAGCCTTAATCCTTTCGGCACCATTGCAATCCTGCCAATAGTTGTTGACATTTCACAAATAATCCAAAATGTAAATATCACACCTCCCACATGTGTTAGGAGAAAGAGGAGAGGGCACAGTATGAACAAACTAATCATTGGGAGCATACTGATAAATAAATGCTTTAAAGTGTTTTCTGAAATGTTTTGTTGATTTGTCTGCCACTAAACTACAGTTAACAACTTAATCCATACATTTTAACATGGGGCGACTGTGGCTCAATGTTTAGCAGGTCAAACTTTCAATCAGAGGATCAATGGTTCAATCCCTGGCTCCACTAGTCCATGTCAATGTGTCCTTGAGCAAGACTCTTAACCCTAATTGCTCACCGTTGCTGTGTCTCCGGTCTACTGTATATGTATACTGCATGTAAGTCGCTTTGGATAAAAGTGTCAGCTAAATGAAATGTAACACAAAACAAGCTCAGTCTAGGCAGATTCAGAAGTGCAGGATAGAACATATCGGAAGGTGAATAGCAGAGAGTTTACAAGACGAAGAGAAAAGGTGGGATGAAATTGATTGAGAATATTGAAAGGAAAGTGAACCACTGACTCATAGCTCAGGACCTAAAGTTAAACAGTGACGTCAAAAAGCGGACAAAGGCATACAGAGGAACATTTAGCCATTCTTGGGCGACTGGGTGCCATCGCACAATCAAAGAGTGTTAATGCTTTAGGCTTTTCGTGCAACCAGGTATTAAAATAACAAACATTAGTCCAGAAATAGGACCAGGAAACAATCAAAATTTAAATACTTGGAAGTCTGTCAGACTGGAAACAGTTCCAACGATCAATTGTTGTGGTTTGGTCGAAATAAATGCTTCATTCAAAGAGAAAATTGTGAAAATACGCCGGCTCTAAATGCTGTTTTCCCCCCGCTGTATCTCTCAGCTGTGTCGGCAAAGTGCTTCACTGGGATGACATCAGTAACAGCTGCAGGTTTTTTGTTTTTTGTTTTTGTTTACAGTATATACCAAACTAAATAGGATTTTTTTTTCTAAATAGCAAACTTATTTTGCCAAATGTAACTAAATTTGCTATAAATGGTTAGTTCCCTCACGTGTGACAAGGTTTGACTGGTGTCGTTTAGTTACGTATCCCCATTCTCTTCTTCTGAAGTGGTTTAATGCTCAAGATCAACTATTTATCCCAAAACAGTTGTGAATGGAATTGGAATGGCATCAATTATTTTTTTCTTTTGTAGATTTTCTTGAAATGCGTTGAACATTTATGCCAAATTTGGACGCAAACCTGGTTTGTGTCATGTTTGGATGAAGAAAAAACCCAATCTGCATACAAATAAAAGGTTGACCCATAAACGCATTTCAGAATTTGAGTTCAGCAAACTTTAGATGAATATTGCTGACTCAAAGACTATTCCCTATACCCATTATCTTTTTACCTGTTTCAGATTATTGCTCGATATTTCAATTGAATGTTTTATATCACCAACCTAGAATATGTTCACACTCCTCATCCCAGCAGGAGATTCCATTTGCTGTGTGATTGGTTTGTGTGCATTCCTAAGGGCCTGATTAGACCGTACAAGTGTTGCTGGCGGTCTGATAGTACAGTTTAAATTTATGGAAACAACCTCCCCGAAATCTCAAGTAGGGCACTAATTTGCCTCCTGCTATTTTCAGCACCAACGACAATTAAAATAAATGCAAACAATGTTAGGCGGTTTTCAACTCTGAGTTGGTTCTTTTTAGGCGAGGTGCTCAGAAACATAAAAGCAGCGCACAAAACACTTTGCTCTCAAAGAAAACAATTACCAAAACCAGTTTTCGGCTGCAAAAATGCACTCTGTCTGATTGGGGCCTAACAAAGCTCTTATTTGCATGACTGTGTTTGTTTGTGAGTGCGAGTGCTCTGCTTTTCCTCTCCATGGCTGGACTGCAGGAGTCCAACAGACTGCAAGGGAGGGAGGAGGAGTATGTCTTTGAAATGAGAAAAAAAAGAGGACAACAAAACAGAGTGAAGGACAAGGTGGAGTCGCATAACAACAAAGCATAGAGATCTGTTAGACAACACAACAACTCTGCACACACTCAGATAGAAAACATGCAATACACCTTTGGCCTTCCCTCCTGCCCATTGTGTTGTAGCATCTCAATTACTGAGAGAAGAGCAATGCACAAATAATTGTAGTCAAGTGATGTACTCTGTATCCCCCTATGGCTTTGTTATGAAGGAGCTCGGTTATGGCAGGCATTCAATTTTCAAAAGCAGCCAATAACATTTTGTTTGGATCAGGCAGAATATAGCCTACAAGTATGAGTACATCCTCTCTCTATATATACGCATTTTATCACAGATCTGGGAACATAGTCCAGGTCACTGGAAATGCATACCACTTTCTATTTTTATGCTCTTTTATGCACTCTGGCATCTTTGCCTGACATTTACACCAAATTAAGTGTGAAGCCGACCGCAAAAACTTGGTTACTTTCCAGATTTATGATTTGAATTGTCACTGTGACATTTCTCCTTTACTGTAACTTTGTTTCACTCAGAGCTGACACACACACACACACACACACACACACACACACACACACACACACACACACACACACACACACACACACACACACACACACACATGTAGAAAGATGTCTTATTATAAGGGCTCCAACTGTTAAAATGATTTGAACTGTTTGTGATACCAACGAGCTGATTGACAGGTTGTTGTTGAAAACCTTCAACATTGATCATCGTTTAACAGGTTAGTAAGAAAAAAGAAGGGCAAAGGATATAAAAGAGAGAAAGACAAACATATTTCAAAAAGAAAAACAGCAATAGCCTTTAGCATAAACAAGACGTGTTTCAAAAGACACTACATTTTTTTAAAGCTTCTGCTGGAGGCACATGTACAACAATGTTGCTATTTTTGCACTGCATCTAATGTATTGACAAACATGCATGCACAAACACAACAACCAGCCTTGATGTAGCCCTTCACAGTTAGCAGAAAGTTGATCATGATTTTAATGCTTAAGGATTGTCTTAAAGGGACAGTTAAAAAAATACACATTATTTTTCTTACCTGTAATCTAATTTATTAATCTAGATGGTTTTAGTGTGAGGTGATTTGATAATAATAATAATTTTAGATTAGATTTTCCTCAGATGGGGCTCGTGACTGCACAATATGTAAACATTAATGGTGACCAGCTTAGCCGAGAAAGAAAATATTTCCGAAATAAAACTGCTCACAACAAGGTCCGTGGATTATTTTGAGTATACAGGTCATAATTTCTGGAAAATGAAACACCACTAGCCGAGTGGCATCTAGTTCCATTATACTGGAGAGAAAGCAGAAGCCTCTTTGGCGGATTTCGTCAACAATCAGCAGCTCACACCAAAACAATCTTGATTGATAATTAGCATGGCCGGTAAGAGAAAACCTTTTTTCTTTTTGAGGCCAGCTGTCCCTTTCATGCCACATGTTTTCTGCCATAAATACTGGATGTGCCGCTGACTGTGACAATTGTTGTGGCCTTGCTTACTAGCAGTAAACATAGCAAGTGACTCCACAGATGTCAGCAGTCCAAAGTAATGAAAAATCACAGATAAAAGTCCCCATACAATCCATTTAGTTCCACTGGCAGCTGTAGCTAGCACGTTTCTCTTCACAAAAGGAGCTGATTCTACAAGCAAGCACATTAATTCACCATGCCACTGGATTTGTCCACAATGACGAATCATCAGGACGCAACTGCCTCTTGCATGACAGATATAGTATACAGATGCAATTTTAACGAAGCCAACAGGAGGGTTATACCCTGCTGTAAAAGGCTTTGACGACTGCTACAGTGTTTCCTCCTCATCCTCAGCTGCTGCGCTTGTAGTAAGAACCGGCAGATTTTCCTTCAGCGAGATATCGTCCACCTGCTTGGGGCCGCTGTCCTCAGGTTCCTCAGGTATGGATGGGTCCGAGTTACTGATCACGTATCCTGGGAGGGTGCTGATCACGGGAGCACCTGTGCTTCGATAAACACGGCTTGAAACGAGCGTGGTGGAGCGTGTGGAAGGGCCAGCCCCCGCCAGGTGGGACTGGCTGCTGGTGCTGTTGTTGTTGATGCCAACAACGACGGAGCCGTAACGATAGCGGCCGCAGACCACCGGGCCCTCCCACTCAAAAGCCAGTTTCCAACGTGTCCATGTTTTCTTTATTTCTGTCTGGACCTGTGGGGATGGAAAAGGATGGATGGAAAGAACAAAAGGATATACATATCTATAGTTATACTGCACAATTAACTTTATTTAATCCAGGCTAATTCTTTTTTAAATACATTTTAGGTTTCTACAAATCTTTAAATGTGGTTTATGTCTTTTGTTTGACTTCAGTGTGGACTGTAATTCAATGTATTCAAAGTATAAAAACGTCTGCACTATAACAAATGTTAATATAAGGCAACAATTGTCTTCTAGGATACGCAGAGAAAACAAAAGCATCCCAAAGAGGTCATAGTTTTGGTAATGGGATTGCAAGTCAAGCAGTCACTCGCTTTTTCATGTTCGGGCTCCACCATCTCCTGAGAAATATTTGTAAGGATTTTTAACTTGCTAAATCTTCAATCTTGCAAATCTCCCAGCTACAGGACTAATAAAGGAATATCTAATCTTATCTAATCTAAGATCATATCTTCATCTCCACCACTTAAAATTACTAGAAAGGAACTTTTTATTGGTTGCAGTCTCATTGTAAGTTATGGCTGAAACCCTTCCGCACTATGAGTAATATGATCTAGTGTAAATAACGCTTTATAAATTATGCTTTATTGAGCTCCATCCAACTGAAAATAAAAATCTTCAGTATGATTTTGAGCTGTTTGATTGAAGTAACTCCAAACATCATGGAGGATGAAAGCAGTGCTTCCCGGGATACAATGTGGATAACAAAAGGTAAGCGAGAAAAGAACAGAGGGGGTTTTGTGAGGATGAAACTGGCAGAAATGTCTCTTCTTGCTGCCAATTGAGAGTGCTGAGCACAAAGTGTATGAGGTAGATGGAGAGAATGAATGGTTTCATGACTGCTCTTTTTATCACATGCAATTTGAAATGGCAAAAAAACAGATAAAATAAAAAAATGCAAAGTAGCTAATGTCACTTTTTAATTCCTCAACCAGAGCCTTGTATATGTGTGCCACTGGAGAAATGCCTTTTTTCAGTGAATTTTGTTAATTTAAAATCAAACTAGAGTATATTTAAAGTGCTATCCATTCTTTCTTTTAAAATTGCTTTAGGTTTCTAGTGTTTTGGTTTTTTTCTGTGCAATCAATGGCATTTGGAAAACCGATCCACTCACCTCTCCGTTGCAGAAGCAATAGATAATGGACACAAAGAAGCCCTGAAAGGAAGAGATTGACATACAAGTTGTTAGATCAAATCTCTTGGAGCAAGTGCAATGATCACAATAATTGATCAAATGTCATTCTTGTCTGAGTCTAATACAGACACAATCTCAGAAGAAGGATGCTCTAGGTCATCCATGTCCAAAGAAAGGCAGAAATTGTAATCTCTCTGTGTTCTGACCCGTTTTCACCACTTGTTCTTGCTTCTCACTACGATAAGAAATTACAGGAGAGACACAGTGTCTTTGTAAAAACGTGGTTTATGGGAAGATGTGACGGTGTGTGTCCATGTATGTGTGTTTTTGCACATGTGTGTGTGTGTGTGAGTGCCTTGCTACATTTCTTTGCTGAATGATCCATACAGTGATTCTCTGAGAAGTCTGAATCAACAGTGTAAACCCTCACAAACAAGAGCTGAAAAGGCTTTGGCCTAAAAGGAATACAAGATACTACAAAGAAAGGCGAGACACAGGTGGATGTGCTTGAAGGAGTTACCATTATTTACCATCACAAGGTAATTGTCTGTGACATACTTGTATAGTGTACAAAGACTCTTTTCAACCTAAAAGGCCAAACAACCATATAATCCCAAAGCCAAATCCTCAGATGATATAGACCAACAACATAAAAGCTGCAGGTAAGAAAATGAAAACTGGCAAGGCTGCTGGCTCTGACTAGCAACTAGCAACAGACTAGCTCTATGGCTTCTTTTGGATCATTTTGGAAGAGGAGAAGAGACCCAGGGAATGGACAGAGGGCCACATTGTGAAACTGAAGTAGAAAGTTGAGTTGGTTTGGACACACCTTCAGAAAACCTTCCATAAAAATCACCTGACAAGCCCTGAAATGGAGCCCCCTAAGGTAAAGAGCTCGCCCCAGAAACGGCATCAACCGAGTGATGTAAAGTACATTTGTCAATGGCTTAGAGAAGCAAAGTGCTATCCAAGAGTTCATGGCTCAAAAAAATACAAAAAGTGCAATTTTGACAAAAGTGTGACTAATTACAGATAATCTGCTAACTTGGTACTGTATAATATGTTTCAATATGGTTTACATTGACCGTCTTTTCCTTCTCGAGTCAAACATAGTATTTTATATATAGCAATGCAGAAAGACTTTTTTTAATAAAGTGAAAAAATATCATTGACTTTATAAAAGGATGCAAGACAGTCATGATTCATCTGTAATTGATTTGAGATGAAATCATTCATAGAGCTGCACGGTGGTGTAGTGGCTAGCACTGTCGCCTCACAGCAAGAGGGGCCGGGGTTCCAATCCCGGTCTGGGCGGGCCTTCTGTGTGGAGTTTGCATGTTCTCCCCGTGTCAGCGTGGGTTCTCTCCGGGTTCTCCGGCTTCCTCCCACAGTCCAAAGACATGCATGTTAGGTTAATTGGACTCTAAATTGCCCATAGGTGTGAATGTGAGTGTGAATGGTTGTCTGTCTATATGTGAGCCCTGGATAGACTGGCGACTTATCCAGGGTGTACCCTGCCTTCACCCAATGACAGCTGGGATTGGCTCCAGCGCCCCGCGACCCTAAAGAGGATAAGCGGTTCAGATAATGGATGGATGGATCATTCATAGAGCTTGTGAGACTTTTTTTGTGATACTCCTGAAGTGTAAATTAATTTTCTCCATCCATTTTAATAATTTCCCAATGGAAGCTTTCTTTCAGAATTATAATAGCTCATCACTTAAAGGGAGACATGTGCACTCAACACTATAGACCAATGCCAAGAAAAACACCTTTATTAGGCACAGACTGTAATTCAATTGTAATTATATTTAAAGTATGGAGAAAAGGTCACATTTTGAAATAGCTAATCTAAATTTAGGCATAGCTGAATTGTGACTCTGAATCAGACTCATTATCGAGCTGCTTAACAGAATAATGAAGTTCAGTCTTGACTTTGACGCTGACAGTGACATCATCTACGGTTAATGGTGAGCCCCCAATTAAAGACTTGACAGAGTAATTGTGGTGCCAATACTGCAGTCTTGCAGACTTTGGTGCATGTAGCCAAGTAACTGGTGATGTGGAGGTAAAACATTATTTATTCTAATTTGAACTGGTCATGATCAAAAGAATATTGTTAACATTAAGAAAAACTCTACATTTTTTAAAGCCAGAAAATATTTTGACCCTAATATTTTTCACCGTCATTGGGTGAAAGAATAGGACCAGATAGTTCCACTGCAGTATATGGCGGCCCGCTATTTAATAATCATAACATAACACTGCAAGTGCCATCGTGGCAATTTTCAGTAAAATATTGTGAAAGAGTCTAAAAGTTTTTATATTTGTGTTTTTTCAAAGTGACCAAAACAGAAGTCCACACATGGTTGGAGTAGCCTCATAGTCCTCTGTTGGTAATGAAGGCATGTATCTGTGTGTGTGTGTGTGTGTGTGTGTGTGTGTGTGTTTCCACATAACAGCAGTGTTATAATAACTGAAAAGAGCTGCGTACCTGAAAGGAATTGAAGAACAGCTCACAGTACATGCGGACCTCCCAGCTTGATCCTTCAAATGTATGAGGCATCCCAACAAAGACAATGTAGTGGATGCCAAACACCAGCACTAACACAAGGGTGGACTTTGCCAGTTTCCTATGAAGACACATACACATACAGTACATACATATAAATATACAAAACAGAGCCCAGCTACTTCGGATTATTGTGGTCAATGCCAATATCAGTATTAAAGAATAACAGCATTAAATAATGGAATATCAGCCATTTCTTTTGAAAGAAGTCATGTTTAGTGTAAGTACATACATTTCTAGCAAATTAGTTTAATTGCGGTTAATGGCTTTTAACACCCTAGACACTGAGATTAGTGATGATGCTTTTTGTTGCAAAGCTCACATTCCTTCCACAGATTTCAATGAGTACAAGAAAGAAACTTGTTCTTCAGGGAATATTAATTTTAGGAGAATTTACTTTGCTTCCAACTTTTTTCAGCTTGTAGGCTAAGTGTCCGTGTGGGGAACCAGTATTATACATCCTGTAAACTATCAATGGGTCTCCATTTTCCAAAGCATATTACAGCCTTTTGGTATTTCTGACTTCAGTCAGAATCCAGTCAACTAATCTACACATCTAAATCAAGATTGGACAGCTGTTTGGATTTTTTCTGCAAAATAACTTTTTCTATCTACTTTATCTATTTCCTTGTGGAGAAATATTTTTTCATTTGAGGTGTTTTCAATGCTTTGACTAGTTTTGGAAATCCAACATAATGCCGGAGAACTCAGTGCTTATGGGATGTCTGCATTTCTCCATGGAAAGAGTATTTATATGGCACATAGACCTGCCTTATAATTAAAAAAAGACATGTAAATCTCACATGTGAGCAGGGATCCTTTAAAGCAATATCTGAAATAGATGAGCATTACAAACGCACAAAGCTAAACTTTAACTTATCCTAGCTGACTGATCTGCTTACAGTACATGTATCTCATGTTTAAACCAATAGTGTCTGTGCCACACAGCCACTATTGGTTTAAACATAAACCAATGTTTAAACATTGGTTTAAACATTGATTGCATGCCCAGGGCATGCAATCAACCTGACAGAAGTTAAGATTCCAGATTGGAAAAGCAATTGGTTGTATGTTTTTGAAGTTTGTTTGTGTAAAGAAAAATGAAGATATCTACAACCCCTTAAAGTTCAGGTGAGGACTTCAGCTTCTTTTCTTCATGTAATGATAAATGTTCTGCTTTGGAGAAAAATTGCATTCATTCACATTCTACTGGGAATGTGAGGAGTGCAAGAAAACTCCCTGCAAGAGGTTGACCATCCATCTTTATAATAATGGCAACCATATCTGCATGATAGATTGTAAATGACCATGAGCATGATGAGTGTTGTTAAGTTAATTATAATTATCAAAACATGATTTCAGCCAGGCCACAAAGCTAAATATCTAATGCATTTAAGTAATGCAAAAATAAAACTAATTATAGTTCTTTGGATACATATTCATGGTCATTTTGATTTACAAGACTGAAAAAGAAACTGCTTTCCCCAACAAACAAGAGTTAAAACAGAGATCTCGTTCTCTGAACATGTCTATCCTGACTGCTGAAAATGTGAAAATAAAGAATAAACAAGGTGCGGCCTGTGCAACAAAAGGGTATTGTCATATAATTAAAAATGCAATTTGCTGTCAGTTTCAATTATTTTTAGAAATTCATTTATTTTAATTGCTTCTAAAGCATCCATGGTAAACAGGCTGCTAATTATTCGTCACCCATTTGGTTTGGCTTTTTATAAGTGAATAAAGTGATTCAATATAATATTTATAATACTGTAGACCAGGAAATGTGAAGTTGCAATAAAGTGTAGTTTTTGCTTTAATCTCCAGCAAGATACTGGATCACATTGTTAGTGGGTAAGTTTCATCATAATTAAAATCCGGTATCAATCTTTGAATTCAATTAGCCTTTGGAGTTTTCGAAAGAATTTCAGCAACAGCTATTATCTTCTAACTTTATGAAATGTGCTCTAACTGTATGAAATGTGCTGTGTTTGGATGACATTCATCTTCCAGCATGACTTCCAGTTTCCTGCAACCAATCATTTTCATCTTTTTCTGCTTATCTACCAAACGCAACCACGCTGGCAGCATTCAGCACAGTGCTCTTCTAAGAAAATACACTTCAATTGTACTGTTTTCATCTGACACACTGATTTCTGCAGCTGCGGAATAAAAATCATAATTGCAGGTGAGTGTGTGTGTGTGTGTGTATTACGTCTTTTTTGTTCACACTACACAACTTGCTGTCTTGCGCTTGGACTCTTGAAGTCATTGTGTTTTGACAAGACAAGATTGACCAAAACTGGACAAACTCTACAACATCTTCCACCACGAGGAATCCCAGATGAGTATGTCTCGTCTCCAAAATACATTTTGTCACAAATTGTGTCCCTTCAACCCGGGCTGTAAATCCCCGACAAGAGTACTCAACCCGGGTCCTGCACTCTCATTGGCTGTAAATCCCCGACAAGAGTACCCTTTAGTCATGGGATTAACATTGACACACAAATAGATCAACACCATATCCTTTCAGACTGAATACTGCTGGCATCACCACTATACAAAAGTAGCTAATTATGAAAGTGCTTGATGTACGCTGCTGACCAGCTGAATCTCTTGCTTTCTCCTTCTTTCTTTATTCTTTATTTATCCTTCTTTATTAATAATCCTTTTTAATAGTTTAACACAATGTGTATATTATGTTTGTATGATGTCTGGAGCTACCTGGATCTTGAATTTCCCTTAGGGGATCAATAAAGTACTTATCTATCTATCTTCTTTCAGTGAGTAAACATTGTCATCTTGGTCTCAAAAATGTAAACCTCACCTTCTCAAATCTCCATAAATCACTTAACATTGTGTTAGCGGGACACAACCTTTCGCTCTCCCTTCTGCAGCACAGAGTTACGCCCTGCACACAAAGTGGACCGCTGGTTTTGTAGACACGAGCACACACCTGTACTGTTTCCTGGTGTCGTATCGCCCCGCGTTTGTCTCTCGAATTTTGATGGCCAACACTCGTACGATGTTCACGAACAAGATGAAGTTGAGCTGAAACAGAAGAAGACAGAGACGGAAAACTCTAAATTTATGCAGTCGGTGTTCTTAGTTCCTGTTACTATGATTGATATAAATAAATAAATGATAAATGAATCATTTTCAATTGTTAATGACTTTAACCCTGTGTATTAATCAAAGAACGTCTAATTCCTTACATTCATTTCATGTTCACAAAAGACATTTTTACTGCAATTCTATGAAAAGAAAAGAAAATATTATTAAAGCTGAAATATGAAGATTTCCACATATTTGACTCATGAATAACTAATCTGGTAACACAAAAACTTGTTTGTGCAAGCCAACAAACCGATTGGAACTTTTCTCGCTAGAGATATGCACTTTTCTTTTCAATCACAAGTCAATTTTAGTGTTTTACTATCCCTCACTAAATAAATTGTAAACCAGGCAGAGATATGCATGAGCACATTATTTTAATTGCAACAACATAATCATAATATCCACAATAACATTTTAATTATAAGGTTACATTTTCTGGACAACTATTGTAAAAAAATACATTTTGCAAATTAATTTTATACTGCAAACCCACCCCCACCTTTTGTAAACAAAATCAAACCATTTCCTTGGTGCACAGGGCGTATGAGATGTCTATTCCAATATCTATGATGATAACACTATGTGACAGGTGTTTGGCATGTAATTTACTGCAATATTAATTCATTTTAAATTGCCTGTGGATGAGTGCAAGTTTCTTTTGAGTGATGGAAAACTGAAATAGAGATCTAAACACAGCATCTTATCTTGTCATGCAAACTTCACTGCAAAATATCAACAATGTTTTGATACACACAAACAGCTACGCTTCAATGTTGTTTACAGGCTAGCCACAGAAAAGTAACCCAAATAATGCAGGTGCTGTGAGGCACAATCACACATTATTAAATTACTATTAATATGTAAAGCACGTTTTCTAAAGTTGTGAAAAAGAGTAAGAAAATCTAAAATATTTTTTTTACGTTGGGCTAAAATGCAAGTTTTAATTCAGACTTTTAAAAGATAAATAATAATTGAAAGAATAGATTTAATAATCCAATTTGTTATGATTAGCAACAAAGACAGAGCTATATATCAGAGCTATAATTCAGAGCAAATGCATCATTTAATAAAAATCTGCTAACCCACAGATTTTTTTTTAATGATGCATTTGCTCTGATTGGAGTTACATTGAGCTCAATGGCATTAACATAACATTGGAAGTTAAGCCAGAACTGTGCAATACAGACGTATTTATTCATATCCATATATGAAACTAGATATCATTTAAACAGTATTCACAGCTCAATTATAGCTCTGTCTGTGTTGCTAATCATAACACGTTGCATTATTAAATCTATTCTTTTAATTATTATTTATCGTTCAAAAGTTTGAATTTAAACTTGCATTTTAATGTAAGATTTTTGTATTTTCTCTAGGTCACAAACTTTGTCGAGCTCAGAATGTGATTGCGACACGAAGAGAGTTCATAATTACCAAGATTTTGTACAAATTATTCCATAGAGCGGGGGAGGTGTTTTATTTTTTTTCAAAGTCTCAATTTGTTGTTGCAACAGCTTATAACAGTACAGTCCATAAAAGGTTTTGAAAATGTATAAGCATATATTTTAATGACATTTTGATAACTATACTTTCAAAATGTAAGTAGTGCCAGAAGATCTGCTGGACATACATTTCTGAACAAAAGCTACTAAAAAGGGGAAATCCTTTGCATATCCCTTCTCATACACCATTTACAAACAAAGTGCCGATGCAGTGATGGCAGTTTGTGTCTATATGGGAAGTTCATCACAAAAGTTGATCACCATTCATCCTGAGGACATGAATATCTGAACCAACCCATGAGTCAGACAGATCCAGGATGGCCGTACAAATCTTTGCAGTTAAAAATAGTTTAAATATTTCCCTCAGGACCAAAGTGATGGACTGATATTGCCATGCATCGATCCTGACTAGTTTAATGAGTTCAGGTATCACAGCTCTGTCAGTTATTAGAAGCCCATTTATCACCAATATTTTGCAGGAAGTTGCAGATACAATAACTTTCCTGAAGTGAAGAGTTCTCAAAGTATGTTTACCTGTGATAATGGATTATAATGAATTCACTGCATGAGAGAATGAGGGTTGTTGAAGACCTACAACAGAGCATGTGGTCTTATTTCTACAGGATAACACTTCCTTTGTCAAGAGAATCCGTCACAGCGAGCAGTGATACATAAATGCTGTCTCGTTAGAATCTGCAGGAGATTTTTTGAGTCGTTTAATAAACAAAATAGTGTTGTTTTTCAGAGGTTTCATTCCTGGGGTTCTCACAGCGAGACGCTGCATAAAGAAAACTATCTGTCTTTATCTACTCTTTCCTTAATTTGTGCTTTCATGGCAGGCTCTGATGCTAAAAGAATCCCAAGCCCGTAGAGGAGCTGTGCACAGTAGAGAGGATAAAAGACACAGCGAGACAGTTAATCCGTATTGATTTGCATGATATTAATCAGCAACAAATACTATTGTTTCATTTCATAAAGCTCATTTAAATTTGAATTAGAGGAAGATCTTTCGTTGGCTTCACCGTGCTCTGCAGCCTGAAGGCGTTGATTATTTAGTAATTGGCTCTCAACACATACAACACACTTTAACCTAAAATGAGTGTGGTCAGTTGGCTATTATACATATTCCATGTTGTGCAACAGTTGTAAAAATTAAAGATAGTGTTTTTATATTATGTATGTGGACACATCATGTGACTATCAAGTGGTTATCTTTATCATCTTCGAAGAAAGTACTGAATCTTAACTTTAAGTGTCCATGTCAGGAAATGATAAATAATAATAAAGACGTTTCTGTTTTGAAGACGTCTCATCACTCCTCCATTGGGGTTCATTATAGTATGCAGAGTGCAAACAACGAGGTCATCAAGCAGGAATCAGTTTGTAATTATATAACAATCTGTTGGACACTCGTACAAATCAAAACTATGACTGCTGCCCGCTCAGAAACTGGCGTGACGCTAATTACGTTAATCATACACAGTCAAATCATATTCTGGATACTATTACCACAGCATGGCACCTTTATCCTGAAGTATGTGACTAAATGTGGTGAATTCATAATTATTCCACAGATGATGTGTGTATCTGCTGCTTTGCCCCTGTTCAAAAGCCAGTAGATTTCCTGGTAACTTCTCAAGCTACAATCACACATAGCGATAGCAACAGAAAACTGTATTTCACACACACTCTCTTACCCCGATGGCTGTCAGAATGGGAACCTGGTAGATCCACTTAATGTTACCGGCACTTAACTCCCAACACCTGCAATTAACACAAATCAGAGGAGAGGATGACGTTAGAATAGCAGGAAAGAGAAGAATGCAGTTGGTTTCATTCAGAAGACACGTGCAGAAACTACAAATGTGGCACCAAATAAAGGATTACGGTCAGTTGAAAAGAGAAAAAAGGAGGTAAGATAACACATTGTCCCAAACCTTTTTGGTTTGTCAAAAGAAGCTGAGGAAGGATGAAAACAGAGAGGGGCTGTGGGAAAACAGCGGCACGAATAAAAACAAATTACAGATGTATGACACAAAACAGCAGGAGGGGGTCACCTCGTCTATTAAGCAAGAAGTACAAAGGCAAAAGGGAAAAGAGAAATCTAATGGTTGTATGTCTTGCAGCTCAGTGTCCCCATTTCCCCAGATATTTTACTTTATTTACTCCAGGTATTTTCTTTTTCCTCTGATATTTATTGTTAAATAAACATGTAGTTCACATGTGCTTCATCTTGGAACCCTACTATGACAAAACAAATGTATCGAGCTACGGAGAGCGAGATGTTGAGATGTTATATTGAAAAGTGTGAAGGAGTTTGGCCTCACTGTTCATATATGAACCATCACGAGGAAAACGTGCATCGTGAACACAAACATAAAGCTCCCCGCAGCTCGACTGTTCCCGAAGATTATGCAAACACGATTATGCAGATGTTTCGCAAATGTCGAAGGTGTCGAGTCTGCCAGAAAGTGTGCTTTGCATGTTACGCAAACATCTCTGGAAACACAACCCGATGTAATGTGGGGGAAATTGCATGAAAGTAGAGTTGCTATGCATTACACACGGAAAAGTCCTAAACTTGGTCGTCTGAAACACTGGAGAATATAAAATGGACGTTGTCTCCACTGTCTCTTTCTTTAATTTATAAAGTTCTGCTTCCACAAAAAGTCTGTGAGTATCGTTAGGGATGATTTCAAAGCAGCATCTCCTCTCTTTGAAGATAAAGTTACCTTGAAGGTTGTATGGACAACTTTGCTTTAAATACAGTTTGTTCCCCCGAGGCTGTCAAGAGGGTTATGTGTGAAATGTTGTGTTCACTGTTGCTCATCGTGTGTCTTCCTCTTACTCCCTTGGGGACTGAGATAAAGAGATGAAGTTAACCCAATTCACCTCAACTCAGTGTGAGTAGACAAGCTTACCATGTATTAGGACCACAGTCATTTCTGTGACAGTCACTTAAGATCAAACATCAGGGAACCACCACTCAGCAAATTAGCTTCTAGTGTTCTCTCACATGAATAATATAATACAATTATATTTAAGTGTAGACAGTTTGCTGATGGCCAACGCCCCCGTCTGGAGGGACTTTAAAGCTTAGAGAAAGAAAAATGTGTTTTTTTGCAGTGCAATGACAGCTATGCTCGACTAAATGTGTGAAGCTCCCTAATAAAGCCTCCCAAAATTCAAGATTAGGCATATTTTGAACCGCCTTTCAACATATTGCGACTCAGCCCAGAGCCGTCTGTCCGACTCTCAACAAAGACAAAAGCTTACATTGCATGCTGTCATTTCTCACATCAACTCCGCTGCCCTTTTCAACGCTAGAATCAGCTTGAAAGGCTTCTTCTCGACCTTTGGGCAGAATTGAACTGATTAGTGAACGATATTGGCAGTTACTGAGGTGAGGGAGGTCATAATTGGCAGGAAATATTACCACGAAATCAGAAGTAATCTCAGAAGCCTCAGCCTCTGATGATTTCACAGCAAATAGATAATGGAGATGGAACTTTACAATAATACAAAAACAGCACAAATTAAACTATATTAGATTATCCTGTCAAACTCCTGGACTACACATATGTTGTGTTTTTGAATTACACTTTATACAAAATGATATTCGTCTACACACATCATTGTGTGTACTTTTGGTGTGTGTGCATGGTTTGGGGAAGGACCCTCAGTTCAAGTTCGGGAACTCTTAATGCTTCAGCATACAAGGACATTTTAGTTTGGGAGCGTTCTGGGAAAGTCTGGTCCTTTCACTGCAAGCAGGCATATGAAACTTGCTGTGGTTAAATAATTATTTTATTAAGCCTTTTTTTTTATGTTTGCCTGTAAATCAAAAGAACCGATTCAGTAAACGTTTCAAATATGTTTCATTGAGTGTATTAATTCCCTCATAAAAATTATGAACAGTTCACTAATTATTGTATAACAAGGAGCTTGCTAATGGATTGAAGGCTATTATTGCAGCATATTAATGTCCATAGGTTTGAAATGAGATATTTAACAATCACATCCAGGTGTAACGTTTATGTTCATATTTTCTATCATATCCAGTTTTCGTAATATATCCAGTTTTTCGGTTATTAAGTGTACCTGATATGACAACTTTGAAATGTTAAGCGCCTATTGCTATTTAAATCATGCATATTTAATTAGAGTTCACTGATTATTTAAATGTCACCACAATTATGCAATAATTATACCATCCTGAAATTCTCTTTGTGTCTCGTTTCATGTTTTTATTTCAGCTTATTCTTCAGACGTGTTGACCTTCTTCAAATCTTGGTGTTTTTAATTTTTTTTCTGGTGTATAAAAATAACTGCATGGAGGGCTGTAGGACTTGTTCTCTCTCACCTTGCATCCGCCAGCGTTGCCCTGACAATCGCCCACACTGCCACAAAAACAGCTGGAACTCCTGAAATTATAAAAGCAAAAAAAAACAATGAATAAACTGTGCTTTTTGTTTACCTGATTCGTGGTTATGGTCACATTTCCCATTCCCATTTAATTTCTAATATATAGTATCAAGGAAGGAGATGTATGATGTAATAAGACATCAAAGAACGAGACTGAATGAGTATTACCCCGTGAGGGACTGCATGGAAATCATTGTGGGGGTGGGTGGTGGGGGGAGGTAGAGAGGGAGGAAATAACTAATTTAACTTGTTAAAACAAAACCCTCCCCAGAGATATTACTGTTCCCGTCAGGGCTGGGAGATAATTCAGTATTATTTATCAACCTTCATTGGATTCATGCTGTGATGAAATCATATATCAATATATTATGATACACAATTACATTGTCTACATTAAAAACAACTATAAACTCAATTTCTGATATTATGCTCTTAATTAAATGAGAAAATACTCCAAACCATGTGGTTATTTCAAAAAGACAATGTATTATTGCATTGCCACAAAACATGCTATATCGTGATATATATCGTGATATATATCGTTAACGAGAAATTAAATGACCTTCATCTTGAGAGAAGATTTTGGCCTTTGTGCACAGGCCTCCGTGGATAAAGATCCACATTACTCAATGCTGACATATTGATCATATTAGCTTATAGTTGACTGTGAGGGTGAAAAGAAAATCGTAACAAATAAATATTTTTGCACTTTAATAGCGAGTGTATACAAAGACACAGACCAACACCCCAATCGTACCCATTATTCCCTATGTTTTCAGTTTGTTGTCGGTTTCTCTGCAGGATTACAGAAACACTCTTCATTTTTACATTACATTTAGCTGACGCTTTTATCCAAAGCAACTTACATGCTATACAGTAGACCGTAGACACAGCAACAGTGAGCAATTAGGGTTAAGTGTCTTGCTCAAGGACACAATGACATGGACTACCAGAGGCTGGGATTGAACCACCAACCTTCTGATTGAAAGACAGACTTGCTAAACTACTGAGCCACAGTCTCCCATGAGTATTTGGTGGAAGGTTGCAGCGGAAACACAAATATTGTTTTACTTTCCCATTGTGAGGTAGGACATGGCCTTGCGGGAAGCCCGCCCCCTCTGCGAGTGCCATTCCAGTTTTCTGTGTAATCTCACACACTGACAGCATTTTGACAGGTGTCATCGGTGAAGATGTGCATCAACTGTCAAGAAACGCATCTTTTTCTCCACAACGGCACATCCCAGCTACTGGGTCTTGACACGTCGGGGACACATCAGGTACGTTCTTCTGCCGTTAAATGACACATACGTTACATAACGCGGCCTCTGTGTGACATACTTTACTGTACAAAAACAAATTGGCTGTGCTAGCCGTAGTATTCAACAGTATTCCCACTTATTCCATAGAGCCACCATACAAAGACAGTCTAAACTTTCAGAAGCCCTTATAAAGTCCAGAAGCACTTCATTTGATTAATTAGTTTCTTAAAGTCAGTCGGGTTGCAATTGATTTTGCTTTCACTTAACTTTTATTCCACCAATTTGTTTATTCATAAAAAAACAAATAAATTACTGGCATTGCTTTGATCTGTCTTAATGACTTAATGTAGAATCAATCAAGCCCTGTCAATCAGTTCTGAACTAAGATTTGTAACTTATTTGCACTTATTAAAAAGCGAAAACATGGGCATTTAAATGGTGTTGATTAAACAATATTGTGGAGGGAAAAAGGCCCCGTGAAGAAATGCTGCATCTGAAACTGAGAAGATAGAGAGTGACCCACTTCACAACTATGAAGAGAGACTTCATATTTACATTTCAGAAATTAAAGAACTAAGCGCATCAATAGTAAAAATGCACACATTCCACCGTAAAACCAACCAGCTGAATGAACAGACAGGCTATGGATGTTTTTACTGTTTAATAGTGGCTAGTTGAATTGTTAATTTTACATAAGAGTTCTGGTCGACGACCAGGGAATGTGATAGATAATGCTTGTGATTACTTATGTGGTTCCATGAATATGTATCCTGAACAGAAGTGATCGCATGGGATTGTGGATGTGCAAGACCGGCCTCTCTCAGAGGAAATGTCTCTCTTTCATCTACATGTGGCAGCTATGATTAATCAGTGGAACTTAAACTGGATGAGAAGTTTCCCCATCTTCCTATTAATTGATAGATTATTCCACCAGATATACACATTTTAATTGAATGCTGCATCGTGTCTAAAGATATAGAAGTGAGAGAGAGAGAGAAAGTGGAGGGACTGAAACAGCAAGGAGTTATATTACTTGTTCAATTGGCACTTGATGACTGCTACTGATGATAATAAGAACATTTCAATCTATATTGCCGGCTAGTCAGAGGATTTAGGCTTCTGCCATCCATAAGATCTAAAAGTAAAAATATCTGAGTGGCTACATTCGTATTTCAGCAGTTAGATTGGTTTATTAATAATTGTAGGTGTTGGTTCCACATTACAGTGAAATCTATCAGACATGTGTCTGCACAGTTTTTTTTTTTACCATCTAGGAGATAGCCACCCTATCGAACAAAAATAGAAAATTAAGGGGTGGATGTATATAGTGTTTTTAGACCTGTCAAGAAAAAGTTTTATAATTTTGAAAAGATGATGATGACACACAGCAGGTTTGAGATACGTTGTGGATTTCTATATCACTATGGAGCAATGTTTCAATAAGAGGGTCTCTATTCTTTTTGTTGTCATGCACTAATAGTTTCAGAAAAAATATTTCTGTTTTATGCGGAAAGAAATACATTTAATATGTATGTTGATCTGTTAGCTTAGGTTTTGAAAGTATATCGTTTTTTGATAAATTGTTGAAGATAGTGAATAAAAAAATCACCTACTGCAGCCACAGAATCACACATGTTTTTTGTTCCCTGATCTTAAGCATTTATTCCATAAAAACAAGAGGAAACTTTCAGAAGAATAGTTTTTGTATTAGATCATACGCAAGCACTGTAACTCATACTATTTTTTTTGTTGCCACATTGAGTCTAATTATCAGGACGCTTTCTCTGTCGGACATTCAACAATGCATCTCAAATGAGGAAGCGGGAGACGTAACACGGAGGGCTCGGAAATAAAAGAGGCAATAACCCCAAAACAATACGAACATAATATCTACTCCATGTTAGCAGTGTTTAAAACAGCTTGATCATTTAGAGATAGTTTTATACATGCTGATATCCAAAGTAAAAGGAAAACCTGTTGAGAAACTCAACGGCATGTCATTCATTCATGTAACCCTCAATCATGTTTCCTTCTTGGTGCTCCTCTCTGTCACATAAAGCCTGCTGAGTCTTCTAACGTCTAATTACAGCTCAGTATAACACTTCACACATCGATACTGTCACTTTTGGATATAATCAAACTAAATGTGGGCAGCCATTGAGATTCTGACAAGTTACAAACAGATGAGACAAAGATCTGTTGTCTCTTCATTTCCCCCCTTTGTGTTAACATCACTTCATGGGAAAAATTCTGATTGCGTCTAATAACCTTTCATCTACTCGTATTGAAATCGTACCAGCAGCTCTGATTCCCAGGTAAGTTACTTTTATCCAAAATGCAAGCGTAGCACTTTGTAGAGAAGGCCTTTAGTTTCTCAAAAATATGCACCAAACACGAGCAGACAATATTAATGACGACAGAGGAATCATATGTGGGGCCAAGAACGCTGTTTAATACATAGACTGCTGTGTAATACATTTTCCCTCAACAGTGGTTCGGTGCAGAGAGGATTACGCATTGTATAGAGTATGTTAATGCATTGCATTTTCTGTGTATTTAACAATATTGCTGATATGGAAATTATGACTGTATTGCAAGTTTAACCTCTATTAACTAAAGCTTTCAGCATCGCCTACATTGTTGCTGAAGTTGCTGGAGAATTGTTTAGAACGAATGATTTGGTCGCGCTGCACCATGTCATTAAAATAATAATGATAATAACTTTATATATATATATAGCACCTTTTAAAAACAAAGTTTTACAAAGTGCTCTACGGAGAAGCACATCATAGTCAACAAAAAAGGACCATACCATAAAGGCAATGAATACATCAAAATCAAACAAATAACAAAAAAGAGCAAATGGAATAAAAGAAAAAAACAAATAAATAAAATAAACAAACAATAACAGGGAAACAAAATAACTGCAAAAGAGATCATAGAATGACATAAAAGGATGACATCACTAAAAAGCAATTCTATAAAAATGGGTTTTAAGAAGTGATTTAAAAGAAGTTATTGATTCTGCATTGATTATGAGAGATTTTCTTTTTTTTCTACTTACCCCATCCGATGAGGGTGAAGACCCGGAGGTATTTGGAGTCTGATCGGAAGGCCATGAAGATGAGACTGTGGAGGTAGAGGCCTTCCACCAGGATCCAGTAGTAGTTGGTGGCCAGAAAATAGATGAAGAGCAGCACTGTCACCTTGCAGCCAGTCTGATGGAAAAAAAAAACATTAGTACTTTTATCACCTGACACATTATTGTGACCTCGGTACAAACTACTCTGACACTACAGGCAGCTTATAGTGGAGTAGATGATTTTAGCACTCAAATTTGCACAACAATGACAAAACGTACTCAGCAGTGAAACTGTAAATACAAAGTGTATCAATAAAGTCCATAAAATCAGCTTAAATGAGGACAGTATGAACCCAGATAGTAAAATGGTTCCTGTCTGCACTGCCAGACACACTAGTAACATGGGAGCTAGTAATGAGAGCTAGTAACATGAGAGCTAGTAATGAGAGCTAGTAACATGAGAGCGAGTAATGAGAGCTAGTAACATGACAGCTAGTAGCTAGTAACATGAGAGCTAGTAACATGAATGCTAGTAACTAGTAACATGAGAGCTAGTAATGAGAGCTAGTAGCATGAGCGCTAGTAACTAGTAACATGAGCGCTAGTAATGAGAGCTAGTAACATGAGTGCTAGTAACAGGTTACATGAGCGCTAGTAATGAGAGCTAGTAACATGAGAGCTAATAACTAGTAACATGAGAGCTAGTAACATGAGAGCTAGTAATGAGAGCTAGTAACATGAGAGCGCGTAATGAGAGCTAGTTACATGAGAGCTAGTAACTAGTAACATGAGAGCTAGTAACATGAATGCTAGTAACTAGTAACATGAGAGCTAGTAATGAGAGCTAGTAGCATGAGCGCTAGTAACTAGTAACATGAGCGCTAGTAATGAGAGCTAGTAACATGAGCGCTAGTAACAGGTTACATGAGCGCTAGTAATGAGAGCTAGTAACATGAGAGCTAATAACTAGTAACATGAGAGCTAGTAACATGAGCGCTAGTAACTAGTAACATGAGCGCTAGTAATGAGAGCTAGTAACTAGTAACATGGGCGCTAGTAATGAGAGCTAGTAACATGAGCGCTACTAGCCTAACTACTAACATGAGAGCTAGTAGCATGAGAGCTAGTAACATGAGCGCTAGTAACTAGTAAGTAACATGAGAGCTAGTAGCATGAGAGCTAGTAACATGAGCACTAGTAACTAGTAACATGAGAGCTAGTAACATGAGAGTTAGTAACATGAGCGCTAGTAACTAGTAACATGAAAGCTAGTAACATGAGAGCTAGTAGCATGAGAGCTAGTAACATGAGTGCTATTAACTAGTAATATGAGAGCTAGTAACATGAACGCTAGTAACTAGTAACATGAGAGTTTGTAACATGAGCGCTAGTAACTAGTAACATGAGAGCTAGTAACATGAGAACTAGTAACTAGTAACATGAAAGCTAGTAACATGAGAACTAGTAACTAGTAACATGAGAGCTAGTAACTAGTAATATGAGAGCTAGTAATGAGAGCTAGTAATGAGAGCTAGTAACATGAGCGCTAGTAACTAGTAACATGAAAGCTAGTAACATGATAACTAGTAACTAGTAACATGAGAGCTAGTAACTAGTAATATGAGAGCTAGTAATGAGAGCTAGTAACATGAGAGCTAGTAACTAGTAACATGAGAGCTAGTAACATGAGCGCTAGTAACTAGTAACATGAGAGTTAGTAACATGAGCGCTAGTAACATGAAAGCTAGTAACATGAGAACTAGTAACTAGTAACATGAGAGCTAGTAACTAGTAATATGAGAGCTAGTAATGAGAGCTAGTAACATGAGAGCTAGTAACATGAGAGCTAACATGTCGTAACTCCATGCTCACTGTTTTTCACCTAACTTTAAAGTAATTAAGGGATAATGTGGACATGCATTAAACAACACGTCATTATGCCTCAGTGCAAATCAAAATAATTGCTCTCACTCTTTGAGATTTGCAAAGTTATTGGTGATCTGATACAATTATTTATGACTCAAATCAGCCGGGAAAAAAAAGAAATCCTGACCTTTGATTCCAATTTGAGATGATTAAATGTATCTCTGAACTTGAATGAATGAATCCTTATTATTCAAGAGCAACATTCAGATCCCCCCTGATTCTGAAAGGGAGCGCTATTCACTTTATCTATTAGCTATTCAGACTCTCGACTGGAGCTGAGTCACTGACTACATTAGTTTAATTAAATCTAAAAACAAAACAAAAAATTGATACTGAAAATGTAAATGTTTGTTATGTTCAATCAGAAAAGTCCCCACGGAAGGTTTGTTGTGGATGGAATTCATAGGGATTTAGGAAAATACTTTTTAAAGCAACTTGATTTAGAACCATAAACTGTACATAAGAAGTGGACATAGTCATCGTGACGTCACCCATTAGTTTGTGGACTGACGTTATGAAGCCTTGAGTTCGGCATTTTTGCAGTCGCCATCTTGGATTTCTGCCGTTCTTGGCAACCATTGAACAGAAGTGACCATATTTGGACGCCATATACGTCTCTGATAGGGTCGCAACCAATCACAGTAAGCCCGATCAATACCATACTCAGCTTTATGGTCTATTTTCCTAAATGAGACCATACTTTACTAAATGAACATTTTACATGAAGCGATTGAGGCAATAAACGCATGTTTACGATGTTTACTGAGGGAATAAATCCGGTGAGAAGTACAGACACTGTGTCGAGCGAGTGGTGGCATGCTTTGCTTTGGCGGAGTGAGAGTGTGACACAGTAAGAAAACAGATTCAAACAAGTAGAGCTGGTACTTACATACTGAGAGTTGTCCAGTGGTGCCACGCTAACTGTCTTTAAGTTGACCAACAAGGCTGAATCGAAGTCCTGCAATCCAGCACTGGAATGGACGACTTTGTCCTTCACAAAGATGCTGACTGCCCGTAGCATGAAGGACACAAACAGGTGCATGTGGATGTAGTTCCTGGTGCAGTGTAGACGCCTGCCGTGAAAATAAACAGCATGCACTGGTATGAATTAATAATTAAGATTACACAATCCAAACCACTCAGGCTTTAATCACATTCATATCAGATCAGGTGTACCTGTCGTTGATGCATGTGTTGTTAGAGGACAAATGCATCTTAATTGAGGTGAAAGTCCAAGGCTAGTCTTCAAGTAGATGTGTAAGAAAAATATAAAAGCCTTAAATTTAGTTTTTTTTGAAGAATAGAGTGCTGATTGAAACTTAAGGCTTTTTTCAAATCACCCCCTTTTTCCTTGATTCTGTACATTCAACTATATTATGGAGGTTGATCACGAACAAGGGCTATTTAGGCATGACCACTTTGGTAAAATACCTCAGTGTCTTTCCACTGTGAACAAGCATGACCTGCAAAAGTCATCAGCTCATAAAACACCAAGACATAGAGTGGGTAGTTTTAAATCTCAGAGCCTCAAACTCAGTAGTTCCCTCGATTACATTTCTGCACTTGTGTTGCTCTCATTCTTAAGCTGTTAGGGACTTTGTCACCCACATCATTGCACGTCTGCAGGTCTTGGAGCTACATTGTTGTCCCTGCAGAAGCCAGCACACCTCCCTCTTTCTGAGAGGTGAAAAGTAATTTATTGTTTTCAGTGGCTGCAGAAGTATCATAAATTGAGGTTGTAGAGGAGGTTGCACTTCAGCTGAGGTTACTCTGTACGAACCACACACACATACATTATATGTGCCTTCTAATCAGCACTAGAGTTCTTGTTGTTGCTGCTTATTTTTACTGTGGAAAAGAAATACTCACAGCCTCCTGTTCAGTTAAATAGGATTGTTTGCTCTCAAGAATCAGTTAATTATTGTAGGGAGCACAAATGTGGCAGCTATATTTGGGTTAGGAGTTGTAAATGTATGCCTGGATCTTAGAGAGATCCACTTCTATATAATTTAGTGTAAAGAATTCATGTCCATACCACGGAAACAGTTTCATCTCATTATGCTGCATTAGGTACACTTGTGGTACATATTGATTGTATTTAATGTATTTACATCAGCACCTGTGTTTTTAAGGGTTTTTGTCCACCTCTCAGTCTCTCTTGCAGGCTCTAAATACAGGGCCACTTCAGCTGAGTGGGCTACAAGAGGAGCGAGATTTCCAAAAGGTTTTTGAAGTGCTGATTGGATGATTACACCAAATGTAAAATGTCATAACAAACCCGGAGAGCCTTGCCAGTTAAATTACTAGATTAATTATATTTTTATCAACAAGGCTCTTTGTGTGCCAGAGAGAAGTTTTCTTCTCTCCGATGTGCAATTGGATGGAAGTGATGCTTTTCTCTACATCCATACCTTTGTTCTCCTGATCTCTAAAGTATTTCAATTTGAAAATGTGCATTATCTTGACTCCTCTTTCACAGAATGGATGTAAATTGATCTACCGGTATTGTTTTGTAATCCAGTTATGTACATACAAAGTTGTTGGCTGAACTGAACACAGCCTCGCAGCAACTTTAAAATGTTAAATTAAATGGAAAACTTTAAAATACAGGATATTTCCATTTAAATACATTCCATATGCATTGTGTGTATGTCCATGACTGAAAATTAAAACAGCATTAAATTGCTTTCCTGATCCTTATGGGCAGTTCTGAGCAGTCGCAGACGACCGCTTATCCTGCATGTTGCCTCCGCTGTGTCTCGTCAATCACAAGTTCATTAATTAACTGGCTTCACGGCCAGTAAAGTTTTAGTATTGAACATTAAATTAAGAGTAAACATTTGTTCCATTTGTGACACGTAGCACACTCAGCAGCAACCATAATTATTAATTCAATAAAAAAAAGTTACAAGTCTTGGCAAAAGAAAAGTTAATTTGATGCAAGACGTGGTTCCAATTCGCCATTAATTAATCATTGTGGTGTTGGATTCATTTTGTGCATGTAAAAAAGATGTAGTTTGTTTCAATCATATCTCAAATATCAATTACACTGCCATTTGGCGTACTGAGTAGCACCTCTGTTCGAACCTGTTGACTTCATTGTTTGGTTCATTGGTTCTCAATCGATCATATATTTAATAAAGACATTTTGTTCCAGTTAATGAACTGAAAAAGTGAAACTTAATTGAAAGGCTGCGATAGAATTCAGACTTCATACACTTACTTTCCTGCACTGGCACTAAAATGCGGATGTAATTCCTATTGAGCTGCAGCTCAGTATTTCAATGAATTCTTCAAATAAACTCAACCATTTCTTTATTCTTCTTTCTTCAAGGACAGAGAGATGGAAAAATTAATTCCATAAAGCATGCAGCAGTAAATAAAAGACGGCTTGATGATGTACTCACTGACCTTGAATTATATATTATGGTCTTCATTACTCTTTTACCTGACAAGCATACATTTGTGATGCGCTATTGCGTGTAGCTTTCTAATTATGTCTCTTGTGTGTTCTTTCTTGCATGATTTTGTATTGTTTTTGCACTGCGGTGTTTGTTATTGTGTTCTCTTTGTTTTGACCTGCAAGGACTCACCATGTGTTAATTAGCTTGGAGCGTCAGCCTGCATAAAAATGGTGAAATGTATGTGTGGGGCAGGGGCGGGGTTTAGCGCACCTGCAGCAGACGAGAGAGGGAGAAACACTCGGAACAGCTGGGGCTAATAAGCCCATCTGGGTCCAACGAGTGTGGGCCGGGCTATTTAAGCCCGGCAGGGTTAGGTAGTAAGGGGGGGGAGAGAGAGCACAAGGGCATGCATGTGTGAAGCCTGTGGGAACACAATAAAGCCTGTTAAAACCCGCAAGCCAACGTGTCGGTACGGTCTGTCGGACAATGCAAGAAGGGTAAGCAAGAACCCTGCCACAGTATGTTTTAAACTGTACATGGTCCCTTTTAAATTCAATTAAATATATAATGCTGGCATTTTGAAGTATCCTAAAATGTAAATGTAATTGGAACACAGCAGGATTGCAGACGACACAACAGTAGTTGATCAGGGATGACAACAAGCTGGCTTACAAGGAGGAGGTGGAACAACTAGTTCAGACTGGAAAACCCTGCAGAGAGAAGTGAGGAGAGCTAGGAAAATGATCTGGTCTTCACTCTCATCCTTAGACTTAAGACTTAGCACACAGACCAGCTGCCGGACCAAGGTCACGACAAAACATACGGTGGCCTGTGTGCACAACTACCAGGATCTGCAGATGCTTTTTCCCTCTTTAGACTCCGTAACACCCAGTAACCCCTCAACTGCTGTGACAGTCCATTCTATTATTACTCTGCAAGTTTGATGATTTGTGCAATGCTCGTGGTTTGTGTAAAGCATGTTTACGTTTAAGTTATATTATGGCTGAAAAGAGGAAAATGCTGGAGGTTTGACAATGAATATTGGAGTCAGTGTGCAAAATATGGGGGGTCTCGGGCGGGGTCCAAGCCCCCTTGACTTTGTGGGGCCTCTAAAACCTTAGACAATTATTTGTCACTTGTAATTGTCAACAACATGTCTGCTGTATATTAAAAAGCATACTGATGCCCAGCAGTTGTCATTATTCAAATTGTAAAACATGTATTTATAAATAGTAAGATTTCCAGCCGTAAATGGCCCAGCCAACAAAAGCAGCAACAGGTTGCCGAAAGAGAGCCTTCCCATCTGATTGTGGACCTTAATAGACCCTCTTGGGACACATTTGATGCAGTGGCTTTCATGAGTGTGGGGGATTTTGGGGGTTCGCACTCTGATTACAATCCCCAGGGGTCTAGGGACTTTTCAAAGCCCATTGGGCAACCTATAAAGTGCTCGGGAGGTGTTCCGCTGTTAAGCTAGGGATATCTCTGTTTGCTATGAGGACAACAGGATGATTCATTTGAACATAGAACAACTATTTTTACCTGAAGTATCCAATGATGAAGATGGCCACCAGCAGAGAGCTGAAGGACACAGCGTAGCCAATGGTGTACATGACATACAGCCGCTCGAAGAAGTCTTGCTGTGAACATAGAAATGTGAACTTTTCAGTCCACACAAGTGAAACAGCATCGCAGAGGAAATGGCATACAGATTCACTGCTGCTGGGATAAACAGGCAATGAGAATAAGAAAGCAAGGGAACTCATTATTTTGTATTTGCATTTTGAGGTACACAAGTATTTAAGCTCAGACTAGTGATGATGGTGATGCTGCTATTTAGCCTGCACATATGTCATATTAAAAAAATGGATCAGTAACTCATTCCCAAAGCTCCTATTATGCCAGATTATTCTTTTTTTTTAACAGAAAAAGGTAGATTTATTAAGTCTTAAAGTCTTAAATCTTTAATCTCTTAATGCTTACAAACTAGAGACAACAGGAGTTTAAACAACAATATCTTTTTAGATTGGTTAGACTCTATTGGGCTCGAAGTTTCAGATAAAACCAGAAACAAAAAGTGGCTACAGCCCTTTTCCCGGATATATATTTGCATTTCCACCAAGCATATAGACAGACAGTCCCTCAGGACATGTGGTGGCTTAGATGAATGGGTTGGATATCAAAAGGTGAAGCTGAATCAACTTAAAAGTATTGAGCATTTTAGCCAAGGAGATATATTATAAGCAAAGTTCAAGCAGTAGCAATGAATTAATATATTTGTCAAGTCTGAGATTTATATTTTTGTGTCAAATGCATCTGGGGTTTCTGTGAAGGACTACGCGTCGGTGGAAGTGTCTTCTTTTACTTTTACTGCATCACCAAACTCATTTTTGATGGAAGTAAATAGTGAATCAAAGCATCTGTAGTGTCAAGTAATTCAATGAGAGTTTATATGCATGTTTATGTGTATATATTTATATGTACAATGTGTGTAAATTATGTTTCAAGGCACTAAGAGTCTCGTGGTGAGTTTAAAATCCTGTTGTAGCATGTTATTTCTATTTCTTGCAAAACAGCCATTCTTTTTGCAGAAATACTTCACTTTCTAGACTGAAGAAAATTCACAGGATGGAGGCTTATAATTAATAAGAGATAGCAAATCAGCATGTTGATAGGAATCCAGCCACTCATCCCGCCCTTTGGAGTCTCAAGGGAAGATGTCCAGACAAGTGTTTGTGACTCGTATCCAAGCCTCACATCTAATAAACATCCCCAAAAGTATCCCCAGCAGGCAGCCGTGTTGAAAAGATGAAAGTTTCAGCTTCAAGAGAGTCTCAACAGTGTGCAGATGATCATTACTACATGACTAAGGCTTGATGAGTGTTTACTCCGAGTATCCTGCATTTGAGGAAACTTTATTTAGTTTTTTAATCAACTACCTGCAAAGTACTAAATTAGTAGAAAAAGAGCATATTTCCTTCGAGCACTGGTTGAGGATAAAGATGCAAGATACATTTTAGGTAATGGCAGATTATTACAAGGTAAAGTAGACTGGTGCATTCAGAGTGCAGATATCAGCCAGGTGTGTCTGCAACTGCTTCTGCTGTATTGTTGGATTGAATGCAACCATTGCTGCAAAGAGTCACATTTGTTTTCACTTCATTCAACTAAAAATCAAGCGGCGATGTAACGTTATACAAGACACAGGCTGGAAATCGTTATATAATACTTTATATCATCGTGCCAAAACACAAAAGGTACAGATGCACAAACAGAGTGAATATAAAGTGAGCCAAAGAGCAGCAGCAACAGAGGGGTCGTCAGCGCTGTGTGTACTGTTAGTTCGGTTATAGCTGTTAGTCAAACACAGACAAAAAACTGTTTCCGCCCCACTGTTTTCTCCGGCTCCAGAGAAGCACTCTGCTGTGTTACCACCTGTGGCCCCACCAGCCGGTTAAGAGTGGAGGGTGAGGAGTCAACAGGCAGTAAATACCGGGTGATAAAAGGAGTTTTGAAAAAAGCGTGAGTCACCGCAGCCGTGAGAGCTCGTTGAGCATGCAGCCATAAATGTTATGCAGTTTGCTTCAGCAGAATGCGAGATTAGCTGCGGGCAAACACAGGTGTGTGTGTGTGTGTGTGTGTGTGTGTGTGTGTGTGTGTGTGTGTGTGTGTGTGTGTGTGTGTGTGTGTGTGTGTGTGTGTGTGTGTGTGTGTGTGTGTGTGTGTGTGTGTGTGTGTGTGTGTGTGTGTGTGTGTGTGTGTGTGTGTGTGTGTGTGTGTGTGTGTGTGTCACAGGTCCGAGCGCATAACCTCTCTCCTGGCTTAAACCTGGCAGAGATAATAAGCACAAATGCAGTTCTCCAACACAAATCTCTGTTCAATTTGACAGACAACTATGTTGTATAGTGAAATGTGAGTCTGAACCTGTGAACCAGCAACACACTCGGCCCAACGTGTCCGTGCATGAGCTGGAGCGCACACGGTTGCCTATAGCAATAGTCTTCTTTCATCAGGCCTCCACGTTAGCAGAGTCCTGTGAGATTTACAGCTTCGACGTCCACGCTAACAACCTTAATGTTGACGTGTGTATCCATGCACGTATGGGAATACGATTGGTTTAGCTAGTTAACCGAATCAGCTGCTGCCTGAATCTTTTACAGTCATGCTCACCCTCCCTTCCTCATTGGTGGGATGAAGCAGACACTCCGAGTAGTTGGTCCAGGTTTTGTTCCAGTGCTCCACAAACACCCAGGAACCGTTGACGTCACACTTCCTGTACGCATGTCCTGCAAACAAACGCTTCAACATGATTTGGGGACATTTACAACACCAAACAAAGACATGCTGATGGCTAAAGTATTTCATGCAGGTGGAGCTTATGGATTGTAGGTTTTTGCCCAAACCTACACAAGTGAATGACATCATTTTGATTTATTGGACCTCTTTTCAGAAAGATTTCAGTGATAGCTTTGTTGCAACTGTTATCATTTCTATAGGCATTCTTGTACAAAAGGTAAAGGCCTTTACACACCATGGGCATGGTAAAATAATAGCACACAAATGCAAAATATTCACCTGCAAATATGTTATGCCTTGGGCCTTGATTGTGAAAGGTAAGAACAGAGGAAGGGGATCTGGTATGCGGTGCCTTTGTCAAGGATTAATAGCACAGCTCAACCCATTTGCACAACGTGATTGGTTCATGCCTATATTGGAGGTGCGACAGCTCAGAAAAATGTACCTTGACCTTGTTTTGCTCTTTAGTTTTTTAGAACATTCAGGTTCTGTGTGTAAGTATTCATGACAAAAACCACAGATACAAAAGATTATTGCTGTGTAAATTAATCACACAAAACAAATAGCCCCTCTGTGTGCAAAGGCCTGAATAAAACACAGGTTTAAATAGTCAAATGAATGATGGAGCCGTCCTTTATATGATTGGAAACAACTGTGCTTTTCCCTACAGCACATCATTACCATCGTATTACATTATGCAGAGGTCCAATTAGCCAGAATCATTGAAAACACCTGTGTGAGAGTGTGAGACAATGTTTAAAATATATGGTATAATAAAATATATATATATATATATATATATTTTGAATATACATACAAAAGAAAAATACTTATATTACAACATATTGCCAGCGTAAACAGCATGAATCTCTATAATTAAAGCTACTTCAGTGTTAGTGATGGTACATATATATATATAAAAAACAAAAAACTTGAACCTTTGTGATTGAAGTCGTAGATGTAAAGCGGGCAGGGGACCTTGGTGACCAGCCCAGGGGAGCCGTGGGGCCAACAAATAAGGCCGTCCCAGTCTGGAGGGCACACCTCGTCTACAGAGCAGAGGGCAATAAGAGAGAGGAGGTCAACACACAAGTCACATACTGTCATCTGGTCAGTGTCTTTTTTTTTTTTTTTTTGTCATTCGTTGCATGATTGACAATCAAAATACTACACTCATGTATATGTGAAACACAGTACAAGTTATTATTTTTATGTGCATTCTTTTCAAAAGGATGGAAATAAATCAACACACACACTCCTGCTATGACTATTATGGAAATCAGGGGGAGTAGATCAGAGGCTATGTCTATTCTGTCCTCTGAGAGAAGGACTGCAATGCACAATGTTGTTTGTCATAATAGTCCCTTCATAATATTCATAATAATCCCTTCAATGAGTATTCTCCCATATACCAACACACTCACAGTTTTATATCTTGACAACATATTGCATGTACTGAATCTTCGCTCGACGCTGATTTTCCAGGAAAAACTTCCCCTCCTGGCAGGATATGACCGACCAATAGAAAAGCAGCACGAGCTCCACGCCGACCATCTATCCATTTACCGCAATCACCAATACGGTGAAGCGCAAAGAAAGCTGTTAGTTCACCAGAAATAGCAAAACCAAAAGGCAGGCAATCCACACTGTAGCTGTGAGATGCAAATCACATGTGTTTGCTTTTCCCATTCCAGCACTTTGTCCTATTTTCAAATGATGGTAATTTTGGTTGGTTTGCAACATCACATCTTTGCGCAAAATGAATGCCACATTTACATCCCTCGCAGACACCTGGGAGATAAATAAAATATCTTTGAAGATGCAGACTGCTGCTTGATAACAGTACCCCCTACGGTTAGCTCGAGTGATGGAGCTGCGGGATAACAAATGGAGCGCTGAGGTTAACAATGGGATCAATCTTTAACTCAGTACGTCACTTTATTTTTTAAAAGTTACAGCTTTCGCTTAAGAAAGCCGCCTTCTAGCACATCCACTGTGTGTAGAGTGTCCCCCATGTGTGGAAGCTATCAGCGTTTCGGCTAACGATGGCAGTTATTTATTTTTCTTTACTGGTTTTGGATCAGAGTTACGTTTGGTTAGTCCTCACCCGAAAAGCCTTTTCTCTTGTAGCGTTAAACGTGAAAACATACTGATTGATAGTACAAATAATGATGCAAACTAAGCAGAAAAGTGTTACATAGAGCTGACTTTAGCTTAAGTAGCTAGCTGGGGACAAGAAGTGACAGTTGTGGACCTGCTGCTGTTTTAAAAATGACAAACAATGTTATATGACTAAACTGCTGGCAGAGCAACAACCAGGGGGCAGGATTTAGCAAACGATCAATTGTTTACATACATCTTCTGCTCATATATTTACTGTATATGTATATTTGATAAATCCCCATAACAGACACAACATGTAGAGCAGCTTACGTTTCCTAAAGGTTTTCTGCCACTTGAAATTGCACATACACATGAAGAAAACTCAGATTAGTTGTGCGGCATAGCATTGGAAATGTAACCGTCTGTGTAGGTTGTGTACCTGTGGACCCGGGCTCAGTGTTGGAGAGGTTCTGGAAACACTGCAGTTTGATTTCATAAAGGATGTACATCTGCTCCTGTGCAGAGAGAGGGCCATCGGACCCCATCTGTGGAGCACAACAAACAAGATCAGATCCGTCCCCCTCGATTGATATGTTTTTAAATTAACCGTTATCTGGCTTTTTTAAATAACATTTGGGGCATCTTTTCATATCCCTTCTGCAGAGTCCAGGCCAACATGTGCGGCCTCCAGTGGAGAAAAGTGGAGGAAAATCGTGACAACAACAACAATGGTAGGAAGCAGAGAGCAATTAAAACATGTTATTGCACATTTATCATTTTTTGAAGTGTAACATTCTTCATATTTTTCCATTACAGATGGTTATTTTTGGGTTAATTCAATCTTTTTAATCTAATCTTAATTGGATCCCTATCCATGAGACATTAGGTTTTACTTGTTACATTCAAAGCGCAGCTCGGCCTGAGTTTTCTGCTGTGTCATGAGTATTTAGGCGATTTAGGTTGTAGCATTACAAATCAATCAGGAAACACTATATACATTATTTAAGTAAATTGTAGGGCGGCAAAACCCCATCGTCTGTTGAAACAGACATTTATCGTATTAACAATCTTTTCAAACTACCATCAAGCCAAAGATGCTTTTTTTGTCTTTTACTGTAACTTTTGAACCTTGTCCCGTATTGATCAACAGTATGTTCGAGCCTGTTGGTCTATAAAAAAAAGACTTTTCCAAGGACAAGGCTCACATGTCCCAGGAACAAATGGACCAAAGAACAAGTTCATAGCTCCATTATTTATGTTTTTAATCATGTTTTATTGCTGATTTCTTAATTTTTCACCCGATTTTGAGCCTTTTTTCAGGATCCCCCCCATTCTATAGGGTAAAATAAAAGAAGAGGACTTCAATTGGCCTTGCCTTGTTGTATTTTAATATATTTTGATGAGAAATATTTTTTATCAGGTACATTATATCGGGTGAAATATACCTTGATGGTGTGACTATTTTTAACGTTAGTGTTCTAGAGGTGAGTCTTAAAGACGTCTTTGTGGGGTTTCTTAGGCATTTCATATTTGTGTTTTTACAACTTGTTTTTTCTAGTCATTTCTGTCACCATTCAGTAGGTTAGCGGCACATGATTTAACACATAAAGAAGAAGAGCATCTGTGTTCATGGCAACTCCATCTGTCAAATCTGAGGTGCGAAGGAGAAATGGCACCTAGCGACAGTTTATTCCCTCCGTGTTTACCTTTGTGCGTCTATCACTATTTTACTGAAGCCATAATAAGAATACTTACTCCATTTAACACCTGCCCGTTAAGATGGAAAAATGTTGTTTGTGTCAAGCTATAAATGTGCTGCCACTATTCTGGAAGACTGAATTACATGTTCACGTTGACAACATGATCAAAAGGAAATGTCCATTTTAAACAGTCTAGGTTGTTATGAATGTACATGTTTTTGTGTGTTTTTTAAAGGAAATAGTGAGAACTAGATTATACAAGTCAGCCACATCTGCTCTTAACCACATTCTGACTGGTCTGTACTGTCCCTGGGTCTCACAAAGGTAACGACCAATATAATAAACTAAACCTTAATGCTAAAAACCTATTACAACACCTACTGTGTCGTTAACATTAAAGTCCTGATGTAAGCCCTTAAATAGTCATCTACAATGAAGCATCTGTAAAATGTATTGTTAATGACACCGGTGGCCGTTAAGTGAACTGCAGTCAGCATCCTCCTGCTTACACTCAGGCGGGTGCTGGTGCATCAGCCAAACAGTGACGTGAAACTACATTTCAATCATATATCATATCTAGAATAATGTTACGTAGAAATCAGTCAACAGGATGTTAGAGGCAGCCAAGAGAGTCGGAGAAAGTCTCCGTTACAATCTGTTCACACTTGCCTATATGAAGCGATTAATACATGTAAATTGTCACATATAGTACCATTTAACTGCTGCAGGCCTTTTGACCTTTAAATAGACTCGGCTCCTACAGCCATGATTGTTGCACAGTGGTAATTGGAGCTAAATGCCAACAAAACAATGCTAAATATACTGATATTCAAGGGATCACCAACATCATTACAGATCGTTATCTGGGGACACTTAGTCATTGTTTTGTAGATAAGGACTCCATGCAACTTTTGGAAAATTATTAACGTATTCAGCTCTTAAAAATGAGCTCTAATTATGTGTTTTGGTGGTCATATGAACCCAGAATCAATAGCAGATTCTGAAATTCATAGTCAAAAACAAATAACATGTGAATAAAGAAACACAATTCCACCATAAATATTAACATAAACCATGTTAATATTAACATAAACCATTAGTACAGGGAATTGTCAGTGTCGTCTGAATAAACACGGTTTCTCAAAATGTCTGAACTTGAATTATTATAAAAAACACTTTAATTCCCTCCATCAAAGCCAAACTTTGCACAGATACTCCTTACATATAGAGCAATGGTATACAATAAAGAAAATCCTTTGAGAATATAGTTACGATAATAAAGATTAACTTTGAATTGAATTGAATCTCTGTGTACTATCATAAACCAATATACCACTAACATATATATTAAAGTAGTATCTATGTTCACAAAGGTTTTCCGTATATTATAGCTGTTGGAGTTATTCAAATAGACCTTGTACTTGTGGAAATAATCACTATTTAGTTTCGACTGCAACATAGTTGCTTTGTCTTATGTAAATTCTAAATAACTTTCATCTGTTTCATTTTTAAGCCCCAGCTGATGCACACCTGCCTCATTGTATTCACATTGATTCACACAAGGCTGTCAAGCCCTTCAAGGGTTGAACAACCCAAGACTGGGTTGTTTGTTGTTTGTCAGTTTGCTTTCATGTAAAGTTCTTCTCTGGTTTTTCGCTCATTCTTTCAAACCTCAGGGATTTTTTTTGTTTTACTTTTAATTAGGGATGCAACGATACCATTCTTTACAAACCGATACGATACCGATATTTTTATTAGTGTACTTGCCGATACCGAGTATCGATACCGATACTTCTTAGATTTGGTCTCCATGAAAGTGCAATTAATTTGGAGGCAGATTTTATTTTATCCTCTGCAGATTATGTCAAGACTATAGTACAAAATTAACAGAAGGCTATCCCAAGCTTTAAACGTCTTGTGGAAGTCCCTCTAATGTCGGACCATAAAACGCCCCGTGTCCGGGTTCATAATGTAAGCGATAATATTAGGTATCGAGCAATTATATAGGAAGCTGTGTTCCAAGTTATGTTTCCGGTGCTTTTATTGTGGAGGGAGAAACGGAAAGGAAAAGAGTGGAATTGTGGGATATACGTGTGTGAAGGAGATAAAAAAGTGGTTCAAGTTACCCTGCAGCGTGTTTTCATTTTATTAGAATTACAAATATAGACACACAACAGACACTCGGCTACAATAATATCATCCGTAGCCGCACAACAGCGTCTGAATGAGGCCGCTGCCAGCGCTGCTTCTGGTGGATCAGCAGCCGTTTGATTCAAACCGGCAGGACGGCGGTGATGACGCGCAGAGCTTCTCAATTATAGATGTATTAAATATGGAAAATTTCAACTCTCGCGTCTAACGTGCCGCCGGCGTAAATTTGCGTCTGTCGCAACCACACGCGTCTGTGCATAGACTTTACATGTAATCTGGTCGCGCGAAACATTTGCGTCGCGTTGGGACGGACTGATTACAAGTAACTCCGGGGCTGTCAGCCACTAACAAGAGCACTAATATGAGCACTAATATGTCATACACACGTATGCAACACCGGTTAATAAGCACAATATCGATAAAGTCTTGTATTGTACTCGCGTCTCACTTTTCTCCTGTCTGTTGAAAGAAGTGAGCGCTGCGTAGCGAGGATCCAAGATGGCGGCTCCAGATTCTGCTGTTGAGACAAACTGGCCATCTGATTGGACGGCAAAACAACTTGGATAGCGTGATTGGCTGCTCAGAAGTTGAGACTGTTGAGACAGTTGAGACAGAGAAGAGTGTCTCCGGCTCCGCCACGGGGTTGCTTCTCCACAAAGCGCGACCAGTTTGTTGTAGTGAAATACTGTTGAGTGAGTATCGGTTCTTGGTATCGGCCATTGAAACCGATGCGAGTACGAGTATTTAACGCAGTATCGACCACCGATACCGATACCGGTATCGGTGCATCCCTACTTTTAATGTTTTGTTGTTGATTTCAATCCTTTGACTCACAATGTTGCTGGCATACTGCTCTAATATTCTGCTCAATTTGTTTGCGCCTATACACTTTTATATAATACAGCCGCCAAACAAAAAACGACTTTATCTTGTGGAGATCTCCAGAAAGGTTGCATGGGTATTGTTGAAGTTAGTTCCAGCTGTGAGTCATCAGTCCTCCTTGTGGGAGTGCTGGGATGTCAGGTCAGATGCAGAAGTGTTATTTTTGTATTACGCCCAACATTCAGGAATTGAATACTTGCGTTGCCTCAAAGTGTTTACCGAACTGTATCTGCTTGTCTGTAGAGATGGAAACGATGATGACACTTTAATTGCATACATGAACTGAACAATTTGAATAAAGTCCTCATTATGAATTCATACCGTCTCATATCGGCCTGTCATGAAGAATGACATTGTGTTTATAGTGCCGTGTCAAGTTCGCTGAACCGTGTGAAATAAGATGGCTGGCAGGCCATTAAGCGCACCACCCAGGCTTACTGAATCTCCCCTAAAAACTCATCATTGTTAAGATGTGCATGCTCATACATGTGGGTGCATTAGACACATTAGAATAGGATGCTGCCTTTTCCTTGGACTGTTTACCGTAAAAGATGTCTAATGTCCGACATTTCCATTAAATTGGAAATGTTGTGGCACAACCCAGTCTCATTATAACACAACGTGGACTCCAGGAAGTCCGTCGGGCTTTGAAGCACATTGTATAAAGTCGCCAAACTGTGGAATGACGATTTCCATCTCAAAATAAAAGCTTTTCCCAGAGGAAAGAGACATCTGTAACTCAGAATCAAATCGACTTCCCAGTATATGAACACATGACAAGTCCGTATTTGAATCCTTAGCTCCTAACGATTGTAAAATGCACTAATAGCTGAATCCACATACATTTTCCTTCCTCCATTCATGTGAACAAGTCGGAGTACAAGGGTGGACAAAGGGTTTGGAGGCGGAGTTAAAGGAAAGTGCTCTGATTTCTCTATTCATTAGCCAAACCTTTTTACTTCATGCGCCATTCAGCAACTTTCATAAGAGTGAATGCTGCATCCAGCTCTATTTGTACATCCATCTTGATTCTCTCAAGTGTCAGGGGGGTAAGTGGGGTAAGGGGGGGGAGACTTCCTCTTGGCTCTGATGTCTTCCATGACCAAAGCTCATCGTACAGCTCACTGTTTCCCCTCTGGTTAGCTTTCCCTTCTCTCGTGTGTTTTTGGAAAAGATGGATGACATAAAGTAAAATAGGTTCGATGTGAACCATTTTGCTCCGGGCATTATCAAGCATAGTCCATTTCATGAAAGTGATTCAATTGTCAATACAATGCACATGCAGTTGAAAGCCATGCGTCAAGTGTCAACAATCTGCTGAATCTATCAACTCCTCTTCTGGCTGCCGTGAGACGGCCACCGATAAACACCTCAGCTTTCAGAGAGCTGACTGTCTTCAACAGATCAATGAATCTCCGCTTTCAGCACCTCGTTTGACCCGAAATGCAGAATGATGGTTTTCAAAGTTGGGTCCGCAGACATTATATGCAGGAAAAACAGAGTTTATAGTATTTTTTATAGTGTTTTTACTGCACATGACATCTTTTACAGCGAAGCCACCCATCATTAGAGTTTGAGGCCACTTGTTAGCTTTCACACTTGTTATGTGGGGAGGTTTGTCGCTAGTGCTCCCTTTCGCAGCTGTCGGCGGCTGAGTCTGACTGACTAGAGGGCGTTGAAGAGGCCCTTTGCCTGCTTGATAATAAAGGCCATCCCAAACATCAGGCAGCTGGGCTCTGCCTGTTCCTCGTCCACCAACTCCCAGGTTAAGGATGCACTCTCAGGCTTTGCACCAGCAGAGTTCCGGGACTATCACTTGTGGATTCAGTATGCGGTACACAGCCTTCTGTACTATGGTAATCTTTTGGATGCTAAAAATATATGTGTTTGCATGCGCTTGTCCTGTTTTAAGTCGACAGTAAAGTGGTTTCGATCCCACATAGTCCATTCACTTCCATGTTTACTTCCAAAAGGTGGATTTTCAGTTCCGGCAGTGCAATCTTCTGTTGAGGTTTCTGGTGCTCAACCTTGGAAAAGGAGGGCAAACCTGCTGCTAATCAGCTTTAGTTATCTATCACTTTCCCAGTCGCTGCGGTTTCAGCTTGTGTCGTTGCTGCCATGCTTACAGTGAGGACGTCATATACATGTTGAAATATGTCAATAATTTATCATAGCCACAAAGTATTGACATATAGTCATAGCCACAGATTATTATAAGTATCCAAGAGACGCTGCTCATAGTTTCTCACAGAAGAAAAACAAGAATATGAACAGAGAAATGCAAACGGAGACGAGCGTGTGCGCAACTACAACTACAACCAAACAAAGTAAATGTCAACTTTGACTTATTTTGCTTGTACACAAGATTTACGGCTAAATATGTAAAAGATATTGAAGAATGTCACTGAGGCTTAATTGGGCTCTCAAGTGCTATTAATATGCATAATGAATATGCATGAATTCCCATTGTCTGTTCTCGCTGTGTGATATATTGTGTTGGTGTGTTGTTAAAGTCTTTTGTGTTCTGTTCATATGAACCTGGTTGCAACAAGCCCCCCCCCCCACCCCCCTCCCCCTTTGAAAACCAATAAACATAACCTTGAACTTTGTTTTCATCTTCAACACTTCGAACCAAATCTACAATCTACAACTAACTACCATCTTCCCCTGACCATTTGTGTGAGCCTACACGTAACCACACATGATGGACGGGCTGACCACAGTCTCCCGGGATCAAAGTCGTGGGCTTTGTACGCCCACCATCCAACCCAACCGTCTCCCTGTGGCCTCTGCTCTGCACAACGCAACCCTTAATTAACTGGAAAGCATATTGCTGGTGAACATATTCCAAGCTGCAACTACATTTCCTCCAAAACAGATCAACGCTGTCTTAAAGGAGACAGGGCTGCATAATTAAGTAAAGAGAGAGGAGATAGGGGGAGAGAAAGGAGGCTCAGGAGTGACGTTTTAATTACAGAGATAAAAGGCAGGCTAATATTCATTTACAGAAATGTATGGCGTGTATAGTCACAGATAATAATGGTGCACATCTTATTTTTGTCTTATTATCGACATACAATTGTTGATTGTTGACAAGCTGCCTCAGTCAAAGGGTTAAACTGCATTTCTCCACTCCAAACATTTCCATGTTGAAATACCTTGCATTAAATGTTAAACAGATATGTCTTGTTTGTTGTTTTTTTTGTGTAAAATTTCTGACTTGAAAGAACATGAAAGCATGTTTCTTCTCCTTGAGAAGTCGAGATCTCTTGATATGCAAATAGGATGCTTGCAGTCCTGATTATAATTTCACAGAAGTCACGGTGTGTTTCATGTCTGTACTTCGAGATATAAGGAAAGATTACATCCATCTTTAGAAGTGAAATCAAACATGCGTGGTGTCTTCACAATGAGGAGGGAACCTTTTATCAGCAACACATCTAAACCTGCTGGCCCTGAAACCCGGCCTTGGATAAGTGGAAACCAAACTGACGGGTGGATGGATCCTGTTTCACTAGCCGCCTATCAACAGGCAGCTACATTTAGCCGTGACTGTAAATGGTAGCGCCTACGATATGAAGCCAATTAATACATTATAATTAAATAAAGACTTTCACACAGCAACTGTTGCTTCAGAGTTTGTATATAGATATAAACACAATATATATAATATATACCAAACCTTAGTACCAGGTTGTTAAAATGCAGAAAGAAGCTTCCTGCTCTGCTTCGTAACTAAAGCTGCAGAATCGGTGATGACTATTTAAAAAAGTTTCACCACTCAACACGGACTGTCACTCCACTGAAAAGTACATTTCCTGTAAAAAGAAATTCAGATCTTGAAAATGTCAGATTCCTTTAAAAAAAAAAAAATTCCAACAAGACAGACTAACTATCCATTATTTGTCATTTGTAATGTCATGGCCGCACAATGTGTTGTGCCCTTGATGGTAGTTTTCTTTAACTAAATGCTTTTCCTTCAGTGTTTTTAGTGGTCCTTGGGCTGAAGGTGCTGTCCATGGTGCTGATAATGTGGGAAAACTCTCCTTCCTTCAATTCAATATATAACACAATAACCATGTTACACCATTCGGAGGGACTCACAGGATCACTCACACTTCAGTGACTAATAACCCTGCATGGGTTTGGTGATTCATTTGCCAGAATCACATTCATCAAAGGCTCATGGGAAAACACTTTCAGGTGCCTTAATCCCTTTCGTGCTGTTTTTCCAACATCTGAAATGAATCATTTGGAATTCCAATGATGTGAGAGTGAAGCGCATTGACCATTTAGAGGAGCTGATAGGGTTAACTCTTGTTAGGGGTTGTCAGATCTCACTTATATTTTTATTTTGAAGCACACTGGCAACCATCAAATGCTGCAAAGCCAATACGGGCAGTGTGAGTGTGAGGGTATTGATCCAACACCTCCTGATATGTCAAGCTAATTAAAGCAAAAAGACTTTCTGCAGTGCCGGTATTGAACCGATTGTATGACTCAATAGAAAAACAATGGATATCAACAGGTCAGACAAGCTGTGAGAATAATACACTGTAATGGCAGCCAGAATAAAGCCTTGTAACGCACCTGGGTGGTGACCTTTTGCATATTAAAGGTAAATACCTCAACATCACTGTAATATTGAGGACATTTACAAAGGAGATGAGAAGTAGCCTGCATGCTCCACAGAGCCATATCAGTATTACAACTTGACGCAGGAGTCAACCTGAGCCACTTACTGCATGTTATGTCCATGTACTAGTGCCAGTTTATTTTAATAAGAAATAATAGGTTTATAGAGGTGGTTGTTAATGCAAAAACATATATAAGACTTCAGTAACAAGAATAGCAACTGGTGGTGTCAAAAATGTTTGCTTAAGGATTCACTTGCCTGTGCGTCTGCAGGAGCCCAGCAAAAGAAAAAGTTTAAGACAAATATCCACACAAGCACGTTCATAGTTCGTCAGTTTTCCTTCATCTCCAGCATTGTAAACTTATATCTATATACATGCATGAACTATGCGTTCACTTGAACTTAAGCAGGCTAAAGCTTGAGATAAACACTCCCTCTGTCGCCGTCGCATCCTCGAGTAAGAGCTTCACATCATTATAGAAAGTTCCCGTCGCAAGTTGTGCTCCAAAACTGAGTCGCCCAGCGCAGTGAGACAGATTTCGGGTGTGGACTTCATCAGAGCTCAGATTCCACGTGTTTTTTTTCTCCCCTCCTTCAGGTTTCATTCGGCTCTCAGGAAACAGGTCCGTGACATCGCCGCCCGCAGATCACCGGTAGTCTGGGATGCGCGCGGGGGTTGAGGAGGAAAAGCGAGCCTCGCGTCCTGTTTCGTCATGATGGAGAAGAAGAAGAAAAACTTCACCCTGTGCGCACTCTCCATTGCGCAATTGAACGGAGCATGAATGCCGCCTGCTGCCCCTATACCATGTGAGAGTCGTCACCATGTGATTTGTGGTTAACCCCCTGTGGACTGAGGTCATTTTCTAGATTTGACATAGCTCTTTTTTTTAAATGCACTTGCTTATGAGATACATACACATGTGAGATCCCCTCTGGCCTCACGCATTATAGCCTCATTCATAGCCTTCCATTCAACAGCATCCCTGCTCATGTTCAAGCTGAGTCAACGCAACATGTTTCCCAGTGAGAGCCCATGGTGGTGAAGGAGCCGTCCATGCAGCTGCCAAGGCCCCATGTGGCAGCAGCTCAACTCAAACCATGGAACAAGCATGAGACACGAGCCTGTCCATCTTTTTCTTTCAGTGATTCAGTGTGATTTCAGTGTGATTTCAGTGCTTTAGCCAGACTGCGATTTAACCCTAGAACACTGACGTTACAAATAGTAACCATCACTAACGTTGGGTATATTTCACCCGATATAATGTACCTGTTAAAAAATACTTCTCATCAAAATATATTTAAATACAACAATACAAGGCAAATTGAAGTACTCTTCTTTTATTTTACCCTATAGAACTTCTCATAAAATGAAAAAAGGTATCATGGAGGGACCCTGAAAAAAGACTAAAAATCTGGTGAAAAATTAGGGAATCGTCAATGAAACATGATTCAAAATATAAATAATGGAGCTATGAACTTGTTCTTTGGTCCACATGTTCCTGGAACATGTGAGCCTTGTCCTGTGAAGGAAAAGTCTCCTTCAATGGGAATATCTACTCGGAATGTTTACCCTCTATCACTAACTTTGGGTGAAGATTACCAGAACACCTGCCTGTTGAGAAAAACAGGGATTGGAGAAGAAAGACACGCCCACCTCCAATAGAGACACGCCCACCTTCAATAAAGACACGCCCACCTTCAATCATTTCTGTGAGCAGCATGAAGCTACACAAGGACCCACGCAACTCAGACAAAAGCAACACAATGAAAATAACGTAAGCACAATAACTCGGGTGAAAATCACCCGACGTTAGTGTTCTAGGGTTAAGAAGGCGTGGGAGGATGGCACCTCATTTAGCTCAACATGTTGTCAAGTTCTGGGTGAAAAGACGCCCCTGTTCCCCTCTTCTTCAGGAGGTCTGTAACCGTTGAACAAGCACATTGAGCATGCCCTGCTATGCCCAGACTGCAGCACAACACACATGTGTGCAGAGCCTAATGACTCAGTGATGAACTCATGGAAAAAAGGAAACTGTTGATGGGATGCGGCTGTCAAATGGACATGAGTGGCCCATCATTTACCCAGCATGTAATGGGTGTAGAATAAACCACTTTACAACCTCGTAGAAGCCGTGTAACAATGGCGGAGAGCCAGAAACCAATCGCCAACAGGAGAGAAAATCAATATATTTATCGACAAAAACTAGCCAAAGGCATTTTCGCAAAAAATAGAAAGACACCCCGGAGCATGCAGCCTTTCTCATCAAAATCGGTTCAAACAGGCTGTGATTATGGTATGATTTCATGCCAAAGCGCCTGTTATTTCTCTGCCCAATTAGTTGAGAAAGGGCATTCACTTTTCCCTTCACATGCTTTAGCATCTCACAAAGGCCTCCTCCAGCGCTGGCCTGCTCTGTCCCATCCATTCACCCTCGTGACACCTGAAGTGAAACCAGTATAATCATCCAACTGAACTGTATTGCTCACAGCTGCTTTCCTTCGCTAAGCTGCACCCGAGAACGGCCGATGTCCAATCCTACGTTGGCAACCGTAACTAGGCACAGGAGGCCGGTTTCAGCGGGGTGTCTGGAGGCTGCAAAGTCCAACAGCAGATATCTCAAAGTTTAATTCAATTCAATTCAGTTTTATTTTCAATAGCCCAAAATCACAAATACAAATGTGCCTCCGAGGGCTTTACAATCTGTACACATACGACATCCCTTTACCAGGATCTCACATCAGATCAGGAAAAACTCCCACAAAAAACAGTAAAAACCCTTTCACAGGGAAAAAAGGAAAGAAACCTGAGCGAGAGCAACCGAGGAGGATCCCTCTCCCCAATGGACAGAAGCGATAGATGTCATGTGACCAGAATGAACAACAGAGTTACAGCACATTCAATGAATATGACAGAAATGATAGATAGAAATGAGTTAGAGAGGAGGGGCATCAGCAGACCCGTCATGGCAGGGAGCAGGAGGCAGGAGGCAGGAGACAGGAGGCAAGAGGCAAGAGGCAAGAGGCAAGAGGCAAAAGGCATGGGTTAGGAGGCAAGAGGCAGGAGGCAGGACCGCCATGGCATGATGCAGGAGGCAGGACCGCCATGGCAGGAGGCAGGAGGCAGGAGGCAGGAGGCAGGAGGCAGGAGGCAGGAGGCAGGAGGCAGGAGGCAGGAGGCAGGAGGCAGGAGGCAGGAGGCAGGAGGCAGGGGGCAGGGGGCAGGACCGCCATGGCAGGAGGCAGGAAGCAGGAGGCAGGAGGCAGGACTGCCATGGCAGGAGGCAGGAGGCAGGAGGCAGGAGGCAGGAGGCAGGAGGCAGGAGGCAGGAGGCAGGACCGCCACGGAAGGAGGCAGGACCGCCGTGGCAGGAGGCAGGAGGCATGAGGCAGGAGGCAGGGGGCAGGGGGCAGGACCGCCATGGCAGGAGGCAGGAGGCAGGAAGCAGGAGGCAGGAGGCAGGACTGCCATGGCAGGAGGCAGGAGGCAGGAGGCAGGAGGCAGGAGGCAGGAGGCAGGAGGCAGGACCACCACGGAAGGAGGCAGGACCGCCGTGGCAGGAGGCAGGAGGCAGGAGGCAGGAGGCAGGAGGCAGGAGGCAGGAGGCCGGAGGCCGGAGGCAGGAGCTAGGGGGCATGAGGCAGGAGGCAGGGGTCAGGAGGCAGGGGTCAGGAGGCAGGAGGCAGGAGGCAGGAGGCAGGAGGCAAGAGGCAGGAGGCAGGAGGCAGGACTGCCATGGCAGGAGGCAGGAGGCAGGAGGCAGGAGGCAGGACCGCCACGGAAGGAGGCAGGACCGCCGTGGCAGGAGGCAGGAGGCAGGAGGCAGGAGGCAGGAGGCAGGAGGCAGGTGGCCGGAGGCCGGAGGCAGGAGCTAGGGGGCATGAGGCAGGAGGCAGGGGTCAGGAGGCAGGGGTCAGGAGGCAGGAGGCAGGAGGCAAGAGGCAGGAGGCAGGGGGCAGAAGACAGGGGGCAAACTTGAGGAAGCACAGAGGCTCCCTGGAAGAGACATTAATTCAGAAGGAGAGAGAGAAGAAAATGAGAGAGAGAAGAGGAGAGAGAAGCTCAGTGTATCCTAAGATGTCTCCCAGCAGTCAAGGCAGCAGCATGTCTAGGGGCTGGAGCAGGGAGGAGGGAGTTCAGAGGAGAGTGTCATATTTTATATCTTCCTGAAGCCAAAAGTGCATGGATTGGAATGATGGATTTGGAATAATCCATAACCAATATTGTTGGTTGCTTGAAAAGAGCTCTTTGAACAACTGAAGCAATTCCATTTTTATATCTCAACAATTATTATTGAAAGATTTGCCCTTTTCCCCCTGCTCCTCCTCGCAGTGTCCTCCTTCTTCCCATCAGACAAGCCTTGATGCCTGTCTGGAACATGTGGTTTGGCTGCGGGCCTGAGAGGCAAGAGTGAGGGACCCAGAGGCAAAACAAAACCAAAGGAAACTTCGATGGCGCCCATCCAACAAGGTCAAGATGAGCTGAACTCTGCTTCCAGAGTTCAGTAATACTCACATTCAGAAAACAGCATGCATTTCCACCACACAGTACTCCTGGGGCAACATGTATTAAGGTGCCACAACCTGAGAGACAAGGAATAAAACCGTACACCCAAGCTTGGGCGCTGCGCTCGGCTTCTGCCAATCGGCTTGTAGCTCCGTCACTGTTCTCTGTCCTGGCTCCTCGATGGTGGAACGAGCTCCCCATTGACATCAGGACAGGAGAAAGTCTCTACATCTTCCGTCGCAAACTAAAAAGACATCTTTTACGACTATACCTTGAATAAAGGATGTAGCACTGTAGTAGCACTGAAATGGCTCTTACTGATAGCACTTTGTAGTTTTTTTTTTTAATTGTCCCTTCTTGATTCTTGTAGTTCTGATTATTGTATGTATTCATGGTGTAATGCACTTATTGTAAGTCACTTTGGATAAAAGCATCAGCTAAATGAAATGTAATGTAATGTCTACATCTATATGAATTGCTTAGGATTAAAGTGTCAGCTAAATTTAATGTAATGTAATGCATAACAACATCAGCAGCGGGTATCGAGATACCTGCAGAAAGGAGAGAGGAGGGAGAGACTACAGCACAACACTAATATAGAGAGATTAAGACTTAATAAGCAAGAGAGAACAGTCAGTGTGTTATTCAAGCAATTAACTGTTGTGACAATCCATATAAATAGATAGTGGACAAAATGGTTCTGTATAGCTGGCTGCAAGCCTCTCGTCAAAGAAAGGTTTTGAATTTCACAGATTTCTTTGTTCCTGTTCCCTGATGTGATTAGAATATGAAATAGATGTTATATTTAATCAGTGACTTCCTATATATATAAGGTGCGTTAACTTCAGCTCCCTCAGAAGAATCAAGAGCATTATCGTCACGTCTCTGCTGCTTCACTTCGGCTCATTTTGGACCCTGATGGGTACCACGGCATTGATGTTTCTACTCTCGAAGTTGTAAACAAAGACACACATGACTCAGTGGGGGAGTCGGTTATGGACAGGGAAGGGTGTCACGGCTTCGAAAAGTGCTGTAAGCTTTTGTTGAATTCTCAGTAATACGTTGCTTTGCTCTCCAACGGATTCATTATTTCTCCCATCGAGGCTGTTTACATTTTCACTTTGCTCAGTGGGGCTGAACAGAAAAAGTTGAAGAGCAGGCATCTTAGCAGTTCTCAAATTAAAGGATGTTTTTTTCTAAACAGAAGAATTTACCGGGCATGCTCGATGGCCAAAATAAAGCCCATCAATCCATACCATTTAAATGTTTTATTATTTGAATAAAAGACAAAACTCTATTGACGTTTTCCTCAAATTAGTCACAAAACATGTGTTCATTCATATTTAGAAAGCTCAGTTTGATAGCTAAATAACAATGAGCTGCACAGCTGTCGTCAATCTTTATTTGTAGAACACATTTAAAAACAACAGCTGAAGTGCTGAACAGGAATAACAAATGAATACGAGGAAAACAACATTAAGAGCAGAAGAAACAATAAAACATAATGTGCATATAGTAGCTGCAGAAGATGAAGTCAAGCTCATATCACTCAGTCGCTAATGAGAAGAGAGTTGAATGTTTCTGTAGTCGAGGCAGTTTTTAAGGCTGGTTTTGTGTCTAGGAGCATCTGATTGGTCAACCTCAGTGCTCTAAGAGGAGTATGGAGATGCAAAAGTTCTGCTCTATAAAGTGGCGCCACTCCATTTAAACACCTTAAAAACTAGCATACAATATTATATCAACCCCGAAACGGTCAGGAAGCCAGTGGAGGGAGGCCGATACTGGAGATATTTGTCCACTAGCTTTACTTTGTACTGCAGATGACGAAGAGACAACTCTTCTCCACCCACATGCAAAGAATTACAGTCGTATCACAGTCGTGGTTGAAATACTGACGAATTGGTTCTCAATTTAGATCATGTCCTGTGTCTTTAAAATGCTAAATCCGAAATTCAGAGCATGCTGTATCAATTGCCTCCACACGGCTCTCAACATGGCGACAGCTGAGCACAGCTAACGGTGGCAACGGCACAAACAGTGCAAACAAGGAGGGCGATAATGGATGCTTTAAACCTGGCATCGTAATCGTTGCAGCTAGGCATACACGTCTTGTGTGATGATACTCAAAGTGCAAAGGAATTAGACGTCAAAGCTGTGGTACGTGGGTGTTACGTCACGGCTAAGAACCAATCAGATTGCTTGATTCGAGCCAACCGTTTCATAAACAAAGTTAAGTACCTTGCTTGGAGACGCTACCTCAGAAAAGACAGAAAGGGTGTCGATGTGTTCTCCCTTACTGTAAATTAAATGCAAAAGATGAAGTTTACACTCCCCGAAGGGTGAAGCTATCGCCACAAAAAAAAAAAAAAACTCTTGAGCAATCTTGTGTTTGGCCTCTAATGAATTGACCCTCAGACGTGACAGGCAGAGAGTGCGGCCGCTCTGCTGCTTCGCTCCGGAGTGCCGGAGACGAGGGGGAGCTGATTGAGGCCGCCGCCTCGCCTCCCAGCTGGACGCTCGTGTCCCGATGATGTCGGTGAAATCTCTTTTGTTCGCTCGAATGTTCCAACGTGTGAACCATCAGAACCTATAAACACTCTTAATGTCTATGTTTTCAAATTTACTGGGAAAAAACATCACCATGTCATATGCGCTGCTGGTCTTGAGTCACAACAATGACCCAAGACTCGAGAATAAGAGCAAGCAGAGAAACAGGCAAAGTTAAGGCGCAGGTGGAGAATCAAAGTCCAGGATATCGGTCGGAGCAGGTGAGTAAGTGGGAGGAGCAGGTCAGGTGGGTAAACTAGCATCTAACATCCATCCATCCATCCATTTTCCACCGCTTATCCGGGGTCGGGTCGCGGAGGCAGCAGGTCAAGCAGGCTGACCCAGACTTCTCTCTCACCCGCAACATCTACCAGCTCATTCTGGGGGATCCCGAGGCGTTCCCAGGCCAGCTGGGAGATATAATCCCTCCAGCGTGTCCTGGGTCTTCCCCGGGGCCTCCTACCAGTTGGACGTGCCTGGAAAACCTCTAAAGGGAGGCGTCCTGGAGGCATCCTAATTAGATGCCCGAACCACCTCAGCTGACTCCTTTCGACACGAAGGAGTAGCGGCTCGACTTCAAGCTCCCTCCTGATGTCCGAGCTCCTTACCCTATCTCTAAGGCTGAGCCCGGCCACTCTACGGAGGAAACTCATTTCGGCCGCTTGTATCCGCGACCTCGTTCTTTCGGACACGATCCAAAGCTCGTGACCATAGGTGAGGGTTGGGACGTAGACCGACCAGTAAATTGAGAGCTTTGCCTTTCGGCTCAGCTCCTTCTTCACCAAGACGGCCCGGTGCAACGCCTGCTTTACTGCTGCAGCCGCACCGATACGCCTGTCGATCTCCCGCTCCATTTTACCCTCACTCGTGAACAAGACCCCGAGATACTTGAACTCCTTCGCTTGTGGTAGGCACTCTGTCCCCACCCGGAGGGAGCAATCCACCGGTTTAGCATCTAACATATAAAACCTTTATTGTTGATCAAACACATGTAATTGTAACACATTGTAATTGAAAAACAGACGTACTCACCGTAATAAAAAGGTAAACAACACACATGTTTACTCCTTTGTAAATGTCCTTCATTCCCTATACTGTTCACTGACACATTCAAGATGTACAAAGTAGTTCAAACTAAAGTCCTTGTTTTTTAAAAATCACAAACACAGTGTCATGTTTCTACATGTAAAATGTGCAAATCATTTTTTGGGTATAAAATCACGATTTTCTTTTCAGAGGTTATAATAAAACAACATATCAAATGTAAAAATGACAGATATGTATTTCCCTCACTTTAAGTCATGTGGTTTGCTTACACTGTGGTTGTCCTCATCTGGCCCACACAGAGACATTTAAATTGAACTTTCTACTGAACCCTGCATGATGGATCCTGAAATAGCTCCTGAATGTTGTGTGTAATACCGGCAGCCTTCCTCATTGGCTTTCACTTATCATAACTCCATAACTCCAAACGGTTGCAGGAATGAAACTGTAGAATTATCAGGGTGCACGTTTAAACCCGGAGCAATGACTGAAGTTGGAGTATGTTTGTTTCGTAATGTTTTTTGGGAACAATTTTCCGATGTTTTTCAGAAATTAAAAAGGAAAAAACTGAAAAGATAATATGTTAATTTCAAACCCAGACCTTATGAAAATGCTTTTTTCATTACGGTGTTCTGTGAAAATATTATACAAAAAATATTTTAGCTGCCAGTCATCCCACTTGTATTTCAACCAATTATTCATAAGTTGCAAGGGGATGCAGAGAGGTAATCATGTGTTGACTTTTACAAAGGAGGAATGTCTGAATGCATGATGAGGAACACCATGCACATCTTTATGCATTGCATTTTGGGAAATTTAAAGGACAAGATGAAAGACCAGATTATTAAAATGATGATAAAATTCCCTTTGATTCATATGAAAGAGAGGGTTGTTCCACAAGGAGATCGAAAAATAATGTCTTGCTATTCTACTTTTAACCAGGAACACTGCTGACATGATGCAGGCATGTGTCAAACACATGATAAGTTACTGTTGTTTAACTCAATCTTCAACAGGTAAAACCACATGCTTCCTTATTGGTGCAATACATCCTGGGAGGATTGAGCATGTTTATGATAACATTATTCATAGTTTTAGGGGCGTTGGATTAATAAGGCAAGTACAAGTTTCTTCACCTTCATATTTAAACAAATATCATGCACTTGATTGTACTTCGCAGGCTTTGTTGGCTGCGATATGCTTTTTCACGTCAAACTGGGATTTTCTTTTTAATGAATTTCAAAGCCCTTGAAAAGGTTTTATTTTTCTCTCTTCTCTCGCAAAACTATTTTATTCTGATTGTTCCTTCTGGAACAGAACCCTGAGGGTGTACTTTAGTTTCACACATTTATGTCAATACTCCTAATTCATTAGGGAAATAAGTCATCAGTTTATAGAAAACATTAGCATATATTACACTAGCACACTAACAGTACATGAAGTTAAATCCACTCGATAACCCCTCTCTCTCTCCACATGAAAAACACTTGACGGCGTGGGATTTAATAAGAGCTGAATGGAGTCAATTGTTGAACAAGTCTGGCTCCCTGATCATTAAACTAAATACAATGACGCTGTTAAAATGATGAATATGAATGCCGGCCGGAGGACCTCACTGTCTCTATGACGACAAAACTATGCCATCTTATTGTGACTCAACATCAACGTGGTCTGCAGATAAAAGTGACTTTTCTCTTTATGTGAACATGCAGCATGCTGTTCGTGCATCGTTGTAAGTAATCGTAATGAAACAAGACTGTGCAGAGAAGTTAAGTTAAGAGTTGTCCATGCTCTACACTGGGAATCAACATTGAATCAGACTCTGTGTGTGAATCCTCTCTGAGGTGAGGAAGAGAAGACCTCGTGCAACACAATGATATAGTTATGGACATATCCGGAGCCTCTCTTTCTATATGATTCCCCTTGTGTTGCTATTACGTGTTGTGCGAGTCCTAACGTGGAATTGTTTTAATGTGAAACTGCTGCAAACGTGCTTAAAATATTGGCACTCAAAGCCCGAAAATAATAATATAACTCCAGCAGCTGAACAATAATTGGGGGGAAAAAAGAGCAGATGGCGTTGAGACAGACGGGTCAGCCAGCTGCTCGGGAAACAAAAATGATTATGTTTTAAAAGTTTGCAATTAGGAACGCGCCTCTGAGGTCGCAGCTCAGCTAAAACAAAATATGCTATGAGAGGTAATTGTTTTAGTTAAAAACCAACTGCCTAAAGAATGCAGCATGAGGACTTGTTGCTCGTTCCACACAGATCTTCTGCATTACGGGCGACTGCGGCTCAGTGGTTATCAAGTCCGACTTTCAATCAGAGGATCGGTGGTTCAATCCCCGCCTCTGCTAGTCCATGGTGATGTGTCCTTGAGCAAGACACTTAACCCTAATTTCGCACCGTTGCTGTGTCTACTGTATAGCATTGTGGGGCTGTGGGCGTGGCTAGCGCGCCGGCGGCACGAGGGAGAAAACACTCGAATCAGCCCCACGTTGGGCTCCACTGTGGCGGTCGTGGGAAGCACTCACACAGAGAACACGTCTCTCACAGGTTGCATCGGCTTTATTCAGGTTTTCCACACAGAACAATACTCGTTCACTTCCCTGCCACCGGTCTACCTCCCCGACTGACTACCCAGCCGGGCTTAAATAGCCTGGCCCACTCATTAGAATCAGCTGTGGCTAATAAGCCACAGCTGATTCGTGTTTTCTCCCTCCCGCTCTCGTGCCGCCGGCGCGCTAGCCACGCCCACAGCCCCACAAGCATGTAAGTAGCTTTGGATAAAAGTGTCAGTGAAATGAAATATAATTATGTTTTATTTGGTGCTCGTGATGTCTCGGCTTATGATGCACACATCCTGAAGGAATGTGTTTTAATCAAATGACCGTCAACTAACCGGCTGGTTTCTGGAGCTTCAGGCAGAAGCGTGATGCAGTTGTCTCCCCTTCAGGTGTCTGCTGTGTACACTGGATCTGATGGGTACACGGAGGCGACAGGAAGCCCAGGAGGCGGAGCAGCAGGGGGTCAGTAGGGGACAACAGGTAATTTTCTCTTGGAAAATGAATCTGACCACGGGGCGCCCTGGTGGCTCTCTCCTTACCACAGGTTTGAGTCCAGCCCAGGGCCCTCTGCTGCGTGTTCTCTCTCTCTCTCTCTCTCTCTCTCCTGTGTGGTTTCCTGTCTGTCTCTCTCACTGATAAGCAATGCCAGAAATGCAGAGGAATAAAGAGAAGAAACTTAATCTGACTGTTCTTCAGTTCACCGGTCCATGCGTCTGCCTGTGTGCTGATAACACCTTCACTGACAGTTGAAGAAAATGTGCATGTGTTCCTGCACCAGGATATACTTCGATAAACAAACAATAAATATCAAAAAAATTAACACTTTCATTCCCACTTAAAACCGCGCACACATCCCTAAAAACCTGACGCAACCGCAACGGATCGAGTTTATCAAGGTGGAGCGAGATTCTCACTGTGACAGCTATTTCAGTATAAAGAGTAAATGTTGCATCAGTATCCGACTGCTTGGGAGTAACATTTGGTTATCTCTAAGAGTCAGTTTCTACGTAGTCTTCCCAAAAAGGTCAGAGTTTATACCCTAAAGAAGACTGTGCTGTCGTAACATTGGTAAATTATTCAATCGTTTTTTCTTTTTTTTGCGCTATGATTGTGCAACTATCTTTTCTCACGTGCTTTTATTGCTGGCAGTACCTCTCCAACACTCTTTCTTTCTCTCATGGATTCAATATATTTTGAACCCAGAACTCAAATATTCCAGAAAGGGAAAAAAAAAATAGTTTGAAAAGCATTTCTTCTGCTACCAAGACGTACCAGGATCGCTGCAGGAAACCCCGTGACCGAATGAAGGATGTGCTATAAATAAATAAATAAATAAAGAATACCTGGATACAAAGTTCAGATTGTCTAAAGACTTCATTAAAACACAATACAATACTTACCCTAATTAAGAATCCCATCATGACTTTTCCCACATAAAATGACTTTCATTATGAGAAAATTGAGGTTAAGTCAAATAATGGACCCACGATTAATATATTAATTTGTACGATAGTACCACTCCAAAAAATTAAATTGTGACTTTGCATGTAATGAGACTCTTTACGTGACCGACATGCAGGAGGAGGATGACAACAGGCTCGTTAGAAACGCTGCCATCTCATTCCAAGGAGGGTGTTTGTCTGGGAACCAAGAATCGTCATTAGCCTTGATGTCCTTTATTGAATATTTTAAGGAGAATGTGTTTTTGAGTTTATTCATTTTAATTTGCATCTGGTTGGCATCAGCAGCGTTAACTGGGTTGTCTTGGGGAAAAACATTTCCAGCTGCAGTTTGTAATTTAGGACATCGGCTCAGTTCTCAGAAATCAGATGAAAGGCATCATTTCTTAGACCAACGATAGAACGTCTCTTGGTCCTCAGACTTCGGTTACCTTCGTTCATTTTCTACACCACGACAGCAAATGTGTTTCCAGCAATGCAGAAGTCCATTACGGTTGGAATTTTCAATCACATAGATGATCGCAATTCAGAAGCACTTACCCGAGTCAAAGGGTCTGATTGGGGCACCTCACATAGTTTGAGGCCCAGTAATGTTCACAAAGTCTTACAATAAAATGCCGTGAAAGGCGACGCAGAGCAGACAAAACAGTGGAAAGCTCCTTGCATTTCATCGGCCTTCAGGTTTGTCATTTCTCAGGAATGGACCCTTCCTTTTGCGTTTGTCAAATAAAAAAAAATCTAATTAAAAGGAATTGCTCTCAAGCCAAGTGTAATTTCTAGGGAATCCGATGCAAGAATGAATTTCACCCTTGGACCAGAATTTAATTTCTTTGACCGTTATGCTGTTACGTAGCTCCAGGTCTTCGGGGGCCAGGTTTCTCATCACACAAGCCAGTTGCCAGACATCGTTTTTGGTACTGTACGTTTCTGCCCACTACGTGATAGGTTGGACGTTGACGTTAATCCAAAAATACATTTCATCCACACTATTCATATCAGCCTCGTATCAGGAACAGACACGTGGTTAACGTTGTGAAACGGTTGGTTAGATTTAGGCAATAAAACTACCAGGTTGAGGCTAGATTAGATAATATTGTAACGACGTAACTTCCACAATCAAACTTTTAAGTAGAAAGTTCTATTGAGATTAAAACCTCAGAAAAATAACAACAAACCTATATGTGCATTATGGGACAAGCGTGAAGTTAATACTCACTTGTGGTTTCACACGGGTCTCCTGAGTGAAAGTCCCATATTAATTATTTTGTGATACTCATTGTTATACCATGTAAGTTTGATACCACCTTAGTTTAAATGTGCATCACCCGTTGTTCCACATCGCTTGCGACTTACATGCTATACAGTAGACCGTAGCAATCAGGGTTAAGTGTCTTGCTCAAGGACACATCGACATGGACTAGCGAAGCCGGGGATCGAACCACCGAGCCTCTGATTGAAAGTCACAGTGAGTACATTCAACGCATTTGTGTTTTTTTCCCAGAGATTGAGCTGCTTCCCGCCGCCCATCTGCAGGAGGCGGCATTAAAAACATCCTAATATAGAACCACCAGTAACCGAAGGGTCAATTATCTGCTGTCATTTAGAGTGCTCTTATGTTGAGTCGAATTCGCCGCATTTTTCACCGTCTTCCAGAAATACATTTCATGGCACGGAGAACAATAACATGATAGCTACATGTGAATAATATTGCTGGCTGATGAAAACCCTACGTAACACGGCTATTTCCTTCACTAAGTGTTGAACCCTCTCCAGGTTCAAGGAGACCTCCAGGTTGCAGAGCAAACAGGAATAAAAAATACTTTGCTAAAAGGTTGTGTTTTTTAGGCCGCTTGTCTCTTTGAAAGTTTGCAGACTTACAAAACTCATGAGAGGCCAAACAGGACGCAAAACAATTATATGGCTGTCTTCTAGGAAATGCATAAACAAGTGTATTTCACCATGAACATGCACAAGATAAGAATGAGTTGTAGACAGTTCACAAAAAAAGTTTAAAACTTCCCTTAAAAAATGAAATGGGGCGACTGTGGCTCAGTGGTTAGAATAATTCATCCTTGACGTAAGGTACTACATGGGGTTAAGACAAATGCATCCTTAATAAACCAAAGGGAGCAACATAAATACAACCAGATAGTTACATAAATATTGTTGTTTCAATCAGACATCTTTATCTGCACACTATATCAAGTCTGTACGAGTTTATACCCGCTCGCCTTTCTTAACTTCAACATGTTCTTCAAAACAACTTCTCTCTCCCTCAGTACTATTAGCATTATTAAACCTTAACCCATTTAATAACGCCTGCACGCTCACTTAAGCGTAGAGGCTAATGGATCCACCATTGAGCTGCATGAATGTGGTACTGAATGACCCGAAAATGCAATGAAAAGCTCCCTTGAAATGGTAGTATAAATGAGCACGTACAGGGTTGCACTTAGTGGCAAAGCTTCTGCTCCTGAAAAGCTTGCGAGAAATTTTGAAAGTGAGAAGCCGTTGCTAGATAATCAGATGGATGTCAACAGCAAACAGGAAAAAAAAACGTATCTGGATGTGTATACATGAGAAATGAGACCACTGGGTGACTGCTTGAGGAGGTATAGAGCCAGAAAAGAACACAAGGTGTGCTTCATGTACGAGATGAATGCAACTTGTCTGCTGCAAAGTAATACTCGAGGACCGTGTGATTGACAGCGGTAATCGGAGGAGCCACGAGCCGCTGATTTCACATGACATGCGGCACAATGCGTGGCGGCCATGCGGGACAGTTGTGAGGCGGCCATGCGTGGTGGCAGCGAGGCGGCCATGCGTGGTGGCAGCGAGGCGGCCATGCGTGGTGGCAGCGAGGCGGCAGTGAGGCGGCCATGCGTGGTGGCAGCGAGGCGGCCATGCGTGGTGGCAGCGAGGCGGCCATGCGTGGTGGCAGCGAGGCGGCCATGCGTGGTGGCAGCGAGGCGGCCATGCGTGGTGGCAGCGAGGCGGCCATGAGTGGTGGCAGCGAGGCGGCAGTGAGGCGGCCATGCGTGGTGGCAGTGAGGCGGCCATGCGTGGTGGCAGCGAGGCGGCCATGCGTGGTGGCAGCGAGGCGGCCATGCGTGGTGGCAGCGAGGCGGCCATGCGTGGTGGCAGCGAGGCGGCCATGCGTGGTGGCAGCGAGGCGGCCATGCGTGGTGGCAGCGAGGCGGCCATGCGTGGTGGCAGCGAGGCGGCAGTGAGGCGGCCATGCGTGGTGGCAGCGAGGCGGCCATGCGTGGTGGCAGCGAGGCGGCCATGTGTGGTGGCAGTGAGGCGGCAGTGAGGCGGCCATGCGTGGTGGCAGCGAGGCGGCCATGCGTGGTGGCAGTGAGGCGGCAGTGAGGCGGCCATACATGGTGGCAGCGAGGCGGCCATGCGTGGTGGCAGCGAGGCGGCCATGCGTGGTGGCAGCGAGGCGGTAGCGAGGCAGCCATGCGAGGTGGCAGCGAGGCGGCAGCATGGCGACCATGCGGGGCAGTTGCAAGGCGGCCATGCGTGGCGGCAGCGAGGCGGCAGCATAACGGACATGCGTGGCGGCATGTGTCGTCAGAGACGGTTGAGGAACAGCACCATTCACCTTCTACACGTCCCTCAGTCCCATTCTCCTTTCTCCTTCAACAACAGCATTTACGATGCTTAAAAATTAAGTAATTTCCAGCCGCTGCTTATTTCCTATTCAAAAAAAAAATCTATTGCAGAAGACCTGCTAAACATTTGTTGTCGTGGTTTTGTTTAAATTGAAAAATTATTGTAATCTTGGAAATTGTTTTTCAGAAAATTGCGTTGTATCAAGCAGACATTTGCTCTTGAGATCTCTGGTGTTTGTTTCTTCTCTTTTAAATTGAGGAAAAGTTCAAACGTTTGTGTTTGGGAGGATACGCATTCAGCACAGTGCTGACCCCCAGTGGCAAGACTCTGAAATGGCACACAAACCATTCGTTCCCTTTCTGTCTCCTGCCTGGTCCATCTTTTGATCTGCAGTATATTAAAAATGACTGGTTTCCTCTTCCTTCACCTTATTGCTGATCAAACTAACATGGCAACGTTCCTTGATGAAGTAAAGGCTGAACTGAAGCGCTGATATAAATTACATATTAAGCTCCGAAGCCGGTCAGGTGGTTTCCCTTGATTCACCGCTGGAGGGGAGACATTACAGCCTTCTTTTTAATAACCCTGAACACTGTCTAGCACTTCATTTGCTCCTGGTCTCATGCCAAGCACATCCCCTCACCTCTCCCCCCTCTGAACAGAACATGAATGTAAATCTATAGCAAAGATCAATGAGGAATAAAAAAAAAAAAAAAGGCAATTTCAGCATTCTCTGTGTTGAAATCAATGGACCTTGGCAGCTCTGAGGATTAATGAGCGGAGCTTCTGCTGAACAAGCAAAAGGTGTAGGCATGTTCACCTCTGACGTCCATCAGCAAAGTCATCTGCATTTAAATATATCCTGCATACGCAGCTACCATCCATCAAAAAGAAGAAGAAAAGAAAGCAGAGAAACACGCACAGTCACAATACTTGTATCTCTTTATTGAAATATAATCGACCCCTGAGGCTAGATTGAAAAAGGCTGCAGTTCGTTTGTGCCTCGTCTAGTTCCTCAGTCCGACACAGCCAGTTAAAACACAACAGACCTGTCCAAAAACACACGGTACACAACTGGTGCGACTTGTCCAAATGTTTTTTTTTTGTGTAATTCAAAACCTAAAAGTTTACCCTCACTGCCACATACCGACAACGTTTCAGGACATACAAGACTCAAATCAATTGCATAACAATACTTGGTGTCTATCTGAAAACAAAAAGGATTTCTACCTCTCCAATACATGAAAACGAAAGTGCTCAATTTAGCTCACATATAATCCAGGGTCAAATGGTCGAGACATTTATATTCACTTTTCGGCATTTGTATTTGGTCTGCCTGAAATGTGAAGACGGTGCAACAGATCAGCAGGTTTCTTTGTACCAGCCACAACGATTCAGTCAAGAAAGTTAACTTTCGAATTTCAAACTGGGTTTTGGACCTCGAACCAGAAAGTCAACGAGAGGACATCCGCCTGGAACGTAAACTCAGTCTGCGTTAGGGAACTGAGGGCGAAAATCTTCTGGAAATCTGCCATAGGCGAGAGGATGGGTACCGCTCTGCACTAAATATGATGCAGCTCTGCATTCATTGAGACTGGAAGCATAGAGGTCTGGAAAGGTCTTCGGCTTTGTCCGAAAGGTGAGAGATAATCCAGCACACAAACCCAGTTTGTCTGGATTAACTAGAACAGGTTCAGTGAGCTTTAGAGGGGCTGCTTGGCTGATATGTTTCCCCCAGCCAGACTGGCGGTTTCCAGGCTTTACACTAAAAGATAAAAGCGAGCGACTGATGGATCCATCTTGTGATTTTAATGTACCGATGTAGCGCTCTGCACCGAAAGGGGCAAAGTACATCTTCCAAAGTGTCCATCTATCCGTTTAAGAAATTTCACATTGAGCAAAAAAAAAAAAAAAAAAAAACATACGTTTACATATTGGACTCGTTTTGACCTCACGTTCTTCCACTCGACTAGAGAAGAAGTCCTCGGGATCAAACGTTTCTTCTTCTTGGCCCACGACACGTAAAACGTCTCTTCCTACGGGGCTCAAGGGCAAAAGGCCCAAAGAAAAGAAAAATAAACAAAAAGGGGGCGGGGTTTAGCTTTTTGTCCAGGTCTGGGATACGCTGAGGTAACAGACAGTAATAAATCGTCGTAAATAGTCGTTTAAAAAACACTTTGCAAGAATTATATCAATAATCCATATCAATAATACAAAATGGTATCAAACATACACGATGCAACATTTTCAAACACATTCAGGTTTTTTTTTTTTCTTTTTTTTTTGTTTATTTTTTCCTCTGATCCCGAGTCTGTTGCTCATTGGTCCGTACTCGTCCGTCCTTCTTTGGGAACTCTCCGAAAGTCCCTTCAACGGTAGACGTGGACTCAAACCGACGCTCTTCCTTCACCGAGGTTCATTTTTCCCACTTTCATGCTGAGGTGAATTTGTACGCCATTCAATAACTGAGAGTAACATGGAACCGTTCTTTCAATACCTTTTTTCCAATTATTAAATCCCAATATACGTAATCTCCGTCACAGGCACACAGGGCTACAGCGCTAATTTGCCTCTTTGCTCGTTTTGTTATTACATTTTACATTCAAATCTTTTTTTTTTCCCCCGACCGTGCCCGGTTTGAACAGAAGACAACATGCCAATAGGAAAGTCAGAAATTGTATTAAAAGTGCAAAAATGTATTCCTTCAAGAGACGGTATTCTTCCAGACAAAAAAATTAAAAGTTGTCCGCCGAAACTTTAGTGCGTTAACAGTACAAGCCATTTCATAGGTTATTAAATGTGCATTCCCATCTCTACCTCCCGACTGCAGACGTGAATGTACTGAATGTCTTGTTGCTTCGAGTGTTCCCTACAACTAAAGTCAGTCCGTCGAGCCCCGATGTTTCCCCAGGGCTACAGTGTGCGTCCCCGAACCGAAGGAGTGCTCTCCGCGACGGAGCACGAGTCGTCGTCCTGAATTCAGCGGTGCGGTCTGAAAAGCCCCTTGATTGAAATAAAGTGACATCACATTATTTTGGTTCGTGGCCAGTGCAAATCGGCTCCTCCCGCCTGCTTCAGATCTGGAACGGCATCCCTTATCTATTGTATTTCGTCCCCACGGATCGCTTGAAAAAACAGCATTGAATTTGTTTACATTGCCACCTACAATTAGATTCTTTTGAATATCACAAATATAATATGCTTTGATAATTTTTCTTTTGATTTAAAAAACAAACAAACATGGAAAGTAACTGTTAAGACTACAAAGACACACACAACATCAGGGCTATTGTCCTTACAGTACTGGTGAAGACTGCCCTCATTAGGCCATTGACAATGACTGAGGAGGCAACCGAAATAAACCGGAATTATTTTTCACACACACTTGCTCTGTGTCGTTATTATGAGAAAAATAATGGTGTCTGTAAACACGGCCGCTGACACATCAGTGTTGGCTAAAAACCCTGTTATGTTGACATTAACGTGTCACCACACACACCGACCGATCTCACTGTCCTTCACGATGACTATATTTAAAAACACGTATTCACCGAGCTGACGAGGCCACAGCGATCAGCTGCCGGCCGCTACGACACCTTTTCCTCAGCGCCACGTCTCTCTCGCTTTCCACGACACGTCCGTCCGTCCTTCCTCTATTTCAAAACCGGGAGCGCCGCATGGCCGCGGAGCTCCCGCAACGCCCGCCAACCCAACTTCTAGTTTCACTAACCCAAAAATCCCTGCTGTTGTTCATCCGCCGTGCCCTGGTGATGTCACAGCACAACATGTCTAGAGAGCACGCGGGTTCTTCCATTCCAGAAACTGTGCGTGAGAGGATAGAAAGGTGATGACCAGCAGGCTGATGAAAAACAAGCTCCTCCCCTTTTCCACCTTTTTCCCCTCAAGAAGACAAAAGTTCCAATGTCAAGGGGATTCTGATCTCTCCCCTCCCCCCCAAGGGTCTGTCTAGCGCCACGTTTGAAATGAAATTGATGGCCTTGGTTGAGAAACCGTTGAGTGACGCCATAGTGTTGAAAAGAGATGGGAGGGGCGTTTGAAAAAAAGGGGACCATGGATGTGAGGAGAGAGGGCTCAGCTCTCGCTCCGAAGGCCTTGTGGAGGGCGAGGACGGTTCAGGTTCACTTCTTCCAGCCGTTCAGCGACTCGTTTGTGCTCCAGTAGTGAACCGCTGCTGGGGAGTTCCCTGACATCCAAAAAGGTATGTGGGTGTGCGTGTGTGTGTGTTACGGGTGATGAACAGCACGAGGGAGGTCACAATATGGCGCAGTGGAACCGGTGGGAGCCTGCGGAGCGCTCTGCTCGCCACTTCATCTTCTTTTTCTTCTTCTGGTTTCGCTCCGGCACCTGTTGTCTGAGAGAAAAAACACAAGAAACAGCTTTAAAAAAATTATATAATATAAAAACGTATAAATATATAAGGCTCAACCACATATTAAACATAAAAGAAATAAATAGGACCCTCCTAAATATTTGCAGAGCATTCGTTTGAGGGTAAAGACAATTAAACCTTTTTATTTCCTACATTTTAGACAATTGAATTTGAGGCAATTTATGAGTCGTAGTTATCATTTTGGCTCATAATGTTTTATCCATCATATAATCATCTCAGTGGTTATTTTCAAAGTGGAAGCCAGTATTAAAATGAATATTTCAACATTATAATCAATGTGCTTGTTTGCTTTATTGTGAGTTAGACAAGAAGATTGAATTTCATCTGTAGAGTAAATATGGAGATTTACAGAGGGGTTATGGTACGGACTATTTCCTGGCCGGACCCTTTAATTTCCTGGAGTCCCACAAGGCTGCAAGGCCAAGTAGGAAAAAAAAAAAAAATCGACTGCTGGCTTTAGCTTCATATTTGCCGTGCAGACATGAGTGGTATTGATCTTCTCATCCTACACCTTTTATGCATGTTTTTGCAGCGTCTAGGATTTCTGCACCAATAAGTCCAGCAGCAACTATTGCAACTCTGTCACAAAGGCCATTCAAGTGAGTCATACTAAGCTTAAGCCAATCAATAGCATTAAACGGGTTTCAAAGCAGCCATGCACCAGTACAAACAGGATGGAAACTTTCTGCCTGAACTGCTGATGCATCAGCCGGAAAAAAAGCTCAACCATTACGTCTTGATCCACCTCCTGTATGACCGAGTCTGACCACAAGAGGGCGATGTTGATTCATCAATAGACGCTCCTCTTTTTTCCATAACGTACCAAAACAGCAAAGTTTCTTTATGCATCAGTTAAAGACCTGACATGAGGACAATGAGAATCTCTTCCTAATCTGGATTAAATCATTTTGTACAAACAAAAGGTGAAAACAGCTGTATAGTTGTGGAACCGAGTTAAGGCCCTAAAACAGAAGTGGCCTGCCTGCTAGATGCTTATTGGTCCTTGCAGCGAGCGAACCCCTTAAGAACAGGATATGACCACATTCAAAACATGGCAACAAATCAAATTCTTCTGAAAATTACACGTGTCAAGACAGGAAGTAGCGCTGGGATTTTTTTTCTTTTCTGTTCCACTAAACACTAAAAACACTTTGACTGCCCGCACATAGCAGCATAACGCTCTGACTTCTACAGAAGAACACACACACACACAAAAGATGTTATAACTGTATTTAAGTGTGTAAAGGGCCAATCTCTACTGTCCTCAATCAGTTTAACAGCTGTTACTTCAAGTAAACTCGTATCACAGAGTTGCAAAGCATGCAAAGCATTCTTCATGTCTTGAAAAGAAAAAGGAGTAAACAAAAGTGAATCTGGAGTTACCTTATGACACGAACCAGCTCATGAAAGGCTTTGTCCACATTCATTGGAGGATCCTTGGCACTGGTTTCAATATAAGTTATCTGAAGATAGAGAAATATTCCCAAATTAGGCATGAATAGAATATGAATATAACTACATTAATATAACATATCAAATGTAGAAATACACACTATAGGGAGACATAACATGATAGCATTAACCCCGACCAAATGCCACGTTATTAAAACACTATGAAAAGGTTTTTAAAAAAATAATAAGTTGCCTGATGAGATGAAACTAGAAGAAAATCCCATGAAGGCAGAACCTGTGTCCGTGACAACACCAATTAAAAACGGAATTGCCCACTATCATTAATTCAACAACTGCACAGACAAAGCCAGACAGATGTTCCCTGACACACACCTCGCAGCCATGGAAATGACTGATGAGTGTGACGCTCGTCAGGGTGGAAACAGCCCCGAGTGTTGAGCTCTTTGTCCGGGCTGTAACAGACGGCGTCTGACAGCGTCTGTAACAGACGGTTTCCCAGAATCCCTTTGGGCGAGACTCATTCGCCACCACAGGGAGAAAGTGGTTGTTGTTGAATGTTCACTTGCTTCTGCCAGAGGACGTCCCCCATGAAGGCAGTTACATTTGTAAACACACCTTTTCTCTCCATTTCATCCCTCTGTTCAGACTAAAACTGTCTTCTTTTTCCTTTTCCTGACAGCTTTTTCAAAACGACCTCCAGAGGGTGAGGCTGCAGGACGCATGGAGCTTTTTGCAAAGGCGTGATACAAAGTGAGGCGTGGTTTATGTTTGCTGGAATGAAGCATTATAACTGCCGATATAACCAATCAAAGAGGACGACTGGTGTCGTATGATGATTTGGTCAGCGGGGCCTGTCTGTCCAAATCCTTATCAGATGTTAGCGGTGATGCCGCAGTTTTAGAGGGCGAAGAAAGAGCCGTCTTCATGTTGACGGCTGCTTTTTTAATCGGCTTAATGTAGTCATAGCGGTGAGCCTGTATCGAAACAGAATGCACCATTTGACGTTCATTTAGCTTTATTCTGACCTCTGTGAGCAACAAAGGGCCTCCTTTGTCTTTAGCCTCTCTCGTGCATACACAGCTCACTTAGAAACGGAGAAACTGGGTTGACGATAAGAAATCAGTTCGATGCAAAACGCCCGTGACTGGCCTCCCTGCTTACGTTGTGTTTGGCAGCCATCTCTTGGCCCTGGTCGGTGGTGACCTTTCTCAGATGGACCAGGTCCACTTTGTTTGCCACCAACACCATGGGGAAGGCCTCCCTGAGAGGAAAAGACAAACACAACATCAGGTCTCTCTGTATAACTGAATAATGCATTTCCAAACCACTTGCAGTGGTTTCAAAGGAGTGTTTAATAAGTGCCTCGTGGTCCAACGACTATTTTAAAGAGCTGATAGGTTTACATTAACATCACAAGCTTCACAAATTGTCTGAGAGGTGTCAGATTTCTGCAACTCGAATCTTGTATAAAAATGAGCTACACTAGAGCACCGCTAAATATGGACATACGGCAACTTGCTCAGTTCCAGTTTCTATTTTTGTAACATCTCCAGCTCGCTTTTATTGGCTACCGTCAGAGAACAGATGCATCTCTTCTCTCGCAGCTGACTTTTCACAACACGGCCGATAAGACATTTTCAGAAACAAAATCTGATGGTCGGCCAAATTCGTCGGACGCTTGAGGAAAAAGGAAGCGGGGACGAGATCCCGATCCTTGACCGCTGTAATGATGAAACAAGACGACGTTATCCGTCAGCGCTGACCAAACCACGTCCGCCGAGTCGGCACAACTCAAACCACGACTGAGGCGGAGAAAGTTGAGCTTTATATGAGGATAAATAATCTCTTTAGCATTTCAGTGTGCGGTGTCCTTAAAGTTACTATGAGGAATGTTTAACTGCTTGTGAATGCAGTGCCGATGCCTCTTTATGACCGACATAAGTAAACCAGATCAGCGAAACAAAAAGGTTTTTAAAATAACCGGCAGCATCTCACGCACGACCCATTTCAAATTATTTCTCTGGGCTAGAGTTCTTGGCGCTGCAAGAAGAAACACAAAACACAGCGGAAACGGTTTCCGGGGGACGTTAAAAAGCGACGCACACGGCTGTTGACTTGTCGTGAGGATTATGAAGTTAGTGATGTCAGCGAGACACAGACCCCGCCTTGGTCTCTCGTGTCGTCGCTGTGATGACATGATTCAGATGTCGCTGCAGATATCTGCTGTTGACACAACATCTGAATCAGGCGATCACAGTGACGGAGAGCAGACTTCAATAAATTCATAAACCACGAACCATGACAGCTATGGGCGTGCGCATCACTTGTTATTGTCCTCTGGAAAGTTTCAGTTGTCTTCTACATGCTGCGCGTGTGTTAGTGAAGACGTTTTTTTTTTTTATGTCTTGATGTTTTTCCAATCGTTCCCTTTTTCATTTTGTTGTATGTAAAGCGTCTTTGAGTGGCTTTAAAAGCGCTATAGAAAATTTAAATATTATTATTATTATTATTAATTTAATTCTCAGGGCAAGGCAATTTGGGATTGATTTTTTTTAGCGACAGCGTAAACGTTTCCGTCACATCGCAGCATAAATAAACACAAGTTTAACTATCATAATTTTTTGGGATGTTTTTCTAATCGTTCTCTTTTTCATTTTGTTGTATGTAAAGCGTCTTTGAGTGGCTTGAAAAGCGCTATAGAAAATTAAAATATTATTATTATTAATAAACGTAAACATTTACGTTGCAACGCAGCATAAATAAAAACAAGTTGCAGCAACGCCCCCGCCCACCTGTCTTTGACCCGTAGTATGAGCTGATGGAAGCGGTCCACATGCTCAAAGCTGGCCTTGTCCGTCACGGAGAAGACGATGAGGAAGCCGTCTCCGGTCCTCATGTACTGCTCCCTCATGGCACTGAACTCCTCCTGGCCGGCTGTGTCCAGCACTGGAGGGATGGAGGGACACATGTATTACTTTCACGACAATTTCACGACTTTTCCCATTAAATATATAGAATGTTTTTTAAATATTCTTTTCAGCTGCAGTCACAAATTCTCAATTAGGCATTCACGTCTCCAGCACACGTCTGAATCAAGACCTTTCAAAGCTGCAACAGAGTGTCAGTGATTATAAATATTATTATACCAAAAATATGAAATACCAAAAGGATCGTTTCGTTTATTAACAAACGGATATGAACTAAACCAGTTCGCAGAAATCACGGAACAAATTACATTTTGTTATTGTTTTTGTTCCCGTTTTAAATTCTCAGCAGGCACATGATCACCTCCACCCACACACACTTTCAGACTCCAGAGACAGGTGGTGTTAACTCCGTCATCTCCCCTGGGTGCCACTTGCAGAACCACCGTGTCAGAACAACGTACGGGCCGTAGCAGAAGAATTAGTTCATGCATTCCCATAAACTGTTTTCTAACTCTTTCCTGTGCTTCATATGTTTCCAACCAAAACTGAATACTTTACTGATGGGAGGATAACAATCACAGAATGATTCATAACGAGTCTCACACGCAACAGCGCCGTTTTCTAAATGTCATTCATTCTTTCGACTGTTTTATAGTCAGCTCAGAGGCGGAAACAGCGACCACAGGAATGCAGTTAAAAAGCTGAAGCGTACAAACGTTCCCTCTTTGAATAACGGACATGTTTAATTGAAACCGACGGAAACCAGACTCACCATCCAGTATGGCCCACTGTCCGTCGATCTCTGTGTGCTTGAGGTACGAGTCCTCTATCGTGGGATCGTAGTCTGGCACAAAGATCTTCTGGAAAAACTGGATGGTGAGGGCGCTCTTGCCCACGCCCCCGTCCCCCACCACCACCAGCTTGTACGTTGGCAGGTTGTCACTTGGCAGGGCACTGGTCGCCATGGCTACCTTGACACCGGCGGTGAAGGTGAAACGTAGGCTAGGAAGGTGGCTGAGGACACACACCTGGCTGAGGAGAGGGGAAAGGGGAGAGGGGCGGGAGAAAGAGAAAGAAAGGGAGGTGTTTAGTTGTTTTTTTACATTACATTTAGCTGAGGCTTTTATCCAAAGCGACTTACATGCTACACAGTAGACCGTAGACACAGCAACGGTGAGCAATGAGGGTTAAGTGTCTTGCTCAAGGACACAACGACATGGACTGGCGGAGCGAACCACCAATCCTCTGATTGAAGGACAGACCTGCTAACCACTGAGACAGTCGTCACATTTTCATCACTATCGAGAAGACAGACCACAGCTAAGAGTTGTGGATCAAAGCAGGAAAAAAAAAATAGAGAGAAACAGGGACCAGAAGAGAGTTTAGTGCCCTTTAAGTCCTCCTAAAGCATGTTTTCATATATATGAGAGAAAGACAGAGAGAGAGAGAGACACTGACAGCTGTACACAGCTTTACAATGAAGCAGAAAAGAGTTGAAGCAAAAACATGAAGTGGAGCAATTTACTTTTTTTTTTTAATATAGCTGAAGTGTTTCCATGACCTTTTGTACAGTTAGTTGTCTTTGAGCCAACATTCAACAGTATTGACTTGAGTATTTATGCAGATGGGCAGAAATGAAACCACAGAACCGTGCACGGCTTTAAGCAGCAACATTAAGCCATTAAGGAATTTGGATCGCTTGGTAGTCCAGTGGTTTCCACATTACCCCGATGTCTGGGTTCGATTCCAGCCTTGGGACCTGTATTGTATGTCAATACAATTATCTTCTCTCTCTGCACCTACACTGTCAAATGAAGGCAAAGTAAAAAAAGAAGAAAATTCAACAATTGCTCTTCCAACAAAAACCTAGCAGGTTACGATTGGAGAACTGATGCCATCCTATTCCATCAGCATCCATAAACCAAGCATGAGCCCAACCCTGGAGTGCCAAGCTGGGACCAAATGCATTTCTGCTGTGTTTTGAAAGCGAGGGGTAACCACGCTGACACACGGCATCATGGTCCCGCTCGCTCGTGCTCATGGGTGATGGCGTCCTGCAACGTTTTTTTTATCTACATGGGGCAGTGACATGTCAAGATAGGCTGCAATGCACCAGCAAAGACAGGGAAGAAGAAGAAGACTGCAAGCAAGTTAACCTTACTGGATTAAAAAAGGTTTTTTAAAAATATATACGTTTTATTTTAATGAAGAAAATACGTTTGTTGGAGGATTTGCTCCGACAAACTTGAGGTTTGCTCAAGGATTTATACAATGTGTTGTGGCGAGTAACACTGAATGCTAACATAACTATCATAATTGCTTCACGGTGGGTAACGTAAACATAGTGCTGCTAATGCAAAGCCAGCATTTCTTGCGGCTCCACGTTAAGACCGTCACTGAAAAATCACAAAGCGGCTTTTATTGTGAAGGAGCTACAGGAATTGCATCCGCATTTGCCACCAAGATTAGCTCACTGCTGTTGTGGAAAGCATTGTCCTATGTTTCTATAAGCCGAGATGTGGTGAATATAAGGACGAATAGTAAACGATGCAGCAGCCACAATAGAGCGGGGGATTGTAGAAAAACCACTTGTGCTGTCCTCGCGTCATTGGTTTTAATCAATGCCATCGACAGGAGAAACCAGACTAATGACGTCTACGCTCAGTAACCCAGTGTAACCACAGAGCCAGCAGAGAAATATGATGGCTTCCACATAGATGGAGAACTGTAGCTTGTAATTATGGCTTTCTGAAAACAGAAATAAACATCCATCTTGCTAGAATGAGAGGTTTAACAATGAAGAAGCGTATTTTGTTTTCCCACACAAGTTAAGTACAGTAGAGGGTAAAAATAAATAGATATATTTAATTCACACCTCAGAGGAACACTCTGTACAGTATTTTTTTGTACCAGACTCTCCTTTTTAAGAGTCTTACATTATTACAGTGATGCTGTATAGTTCAAATCACCACGGGCAATGAGATAGGAGCTGTAATTTGTTTGTATGTGTTCAATCGCATGCTGTTGTTGCAAAAACCTCTCACCAGAGCTCACCGCAAAGAGGAGGGGGAAGCAAGAGAACACGGCAGGAGAGGAGGGCGAGAGAAAATCGGAAACAGAAGAGCGAGGGAGAGGAAGCGAGGGTGCACGAGGACAAAGTTGATGAAAATGTTACAATATGGTGGAGTCGAGTCGACCAACAACACCATCTTACTGTGTGCGCCCACATTTGGGCCAGTTGTTATTTCTCCTTGGACACGATATCGACAGTTCTGCCTCAAGACATAAACATTTAATGAGAGGGAAAATATTCTGAACACTAAGTAATGTGTGATTCTGACTATCGTGATCGTCAAGTGCGACTGGAAAGGATTCGGTTCAGGTCCTAACCGCCAACGCAAAACCAAATCTAGGTTGAAGTCGAATTGTCAATCAAATCGAGCCAACTGAAAGACCTTTGACCTAGTGCTTTTGGGAAATGTTTTTATGACATTTGATGAGTCACCGTGTTGTGCATGTGCGTCCTCGAAGGCATGCGCGTCAGCAAGCACGAGGACGACGAGGACCTCGTTCCTGCTGGCGGTTTCACACAAGCTAGCGCACATGGACGTACACTAATCATGATTATTATACTCCAAAAATGGATTTATGAACGCATTTTGGGGAGGAAGGAAATGCCCTTTTGTAAGGCCTCGAGGAAACACTGAAGGTAAATGTGTTACCTTTAAAAATCTACATACAAAGAATAGATCTACATAATAAATACATTTCATATCTCAAACTAGCATATGCAATTCATACTGAATGAGTTATATTGTAAACAAAACACTGAAAAGTCAAACCATCCACCGTGCTCGTACTTTTTTAAAATAGTAACATTTGAAAGCAAACTGATCTCCTCCATCTTACTGTGAACCCTTCAGCTCGCTCGTTCTCATTCAAGTGTTGCAACAGTGGAGAGCAGACAAAAAAGCACATTCACAAACTACTAGCACCACCACCACCCACGCACCCATTCCTTCTTCATCCACCAGGAAACAGCTGTCAGCTGGCTACAGTCCATCCTTTCCTGCCCAGCACAATGGAGGGAAGGAAGATGTTTCCTTCCTTTCCAAAAACCAGCCAGCCAACCAGTCATTCTGCAGCAGCCAGCCAGACCCGAGCAAAGAATTTCCAAGACAAATTCCAGACGATGAAATACCTCTTCAGCCGCAAAGTAAATGTCAACGCCACAATTTCACCACCTTAGACAGATTTTAAGAGCTGTGCTGAAGAGAGAGGGAAAACAAGAACTCGACAGCTTGAGAAGCCCCGTGGAATCACAGTACCTGCCACCAGGTGGGGCTTCCACACTGTGCCAGGTTTGGCCCTCGCTGGAGCCGAGTCGGGTCACGACCTTGTATGGCGTGTCAGCGTTTATCGGAGTCTCACCTGGTGGGTGGGGCCACACTCAAAAAGGATCCACAGACACCAGTTTAAACACAATTCCTTTGGGAGTGGAGGCTTGGTGGAGGAAATGACATTATGTGCCCAACCAAAGCCAGTCATCTGCTCAGAGTGGCTGGCTCTACGGCTTTGCAAGCCCTGATGCTTCAGAGGGCCAGCCGAGGCCGCATGAGGACATACTTACAGTGTTGTACACAACACTCGCTGTGTTCACACTAATGCCGATGAATAGAAATCTTTTCCTATCGGATTTGGCCTTTCATCCACACTAAGCTGGTGTTTTCCACCCCCGACAACTGAGCTTTACTAAAACCCTCTGCAGAGGAGTTGAGTCTGAAAACGTCGCTCTGGCGTATTAGATGGAGCGCGTCCAACGCGCTTACGTATGGCTGTTAACCCTCGCCGGCATGGTCACGTACTTCTATGACGTAGCGACATTAATAAGAGGTTATTGCCCATTTTGTGTGTCAATAACTGATCTTGTGATATCATGATGTAATAGAAGTTTATCGTTATGTATATCACTCCAGCTTAAAGTAGTGCTTTGATTAAGGGCAGTACAGAAATGACTGACTTCTTAAGGGGTCTGAAAAAAGAAACTGAAACTTCTCCCGTGTGCTGAGCGTGTTTGGAGAAAATATGAATGATGGCGTCTAGAGCCAGCGTTTGGTTTGGCTGGTCCGATCTGGGCGACTGCAGAGACATGGCGGTGCAACACGGTGGACTCTGTGACTTGCAGGCTCATCCTCTTCATTTCAGGTGGTTACACAATAAAACAAACCAATCACAGACTCTGGATTCAAACCCCACACTCTGGCGTCAACGTCCTGCCCTTTACATCCATAACCCAGCTGATTACAATACGTAAATGGAGACACTATTGAGTAATGTGTCAATGATTACTATGAGTAAGAGATGACAGATTAGGAGACAACCAACTGATTATTTAACATAAAAAATAGTTTGTCTGGCCATGTCTGTCAAAATGGTCAACCCACTCACCCCCACTATAAATCAGACTTTTGTCCTGATGTTTTGGCTCTTCCATTTGAGGCAAGCTTTAAAAAAACAGTTTCAAACCACCATCAACGCACAAACATTGATCCACATCAGGACATAGCCTATATGTCTTTAATGTCTCGCTTGTGGCAAAGTATCCAAATGTTCCCTGCAAACCTGCTTTCCATCACACTGAAACACAGTCATTGTAGCACGGCAGATATATGACGTTACTGGACGCCGTGCTGACACACTGGATGTGCACATCCTCACACTGCGAAGCATGTAAATCGTTACGTCGCGCTTCTTTTGCATGCCGTTTCACTCCTTTCCTCCGAAGAGCTAATCTCTACAGCTGTGGCGAACAACAATTAAGTTTCTCCTCATCCAATGTGGTGACCAGTGACACATTTCATCAATTCCCAACTCCTCCACTACACCTTCATTACTGCATGTGGGTCCAGCTGGTGTGTTTGGGACTTCTTTTCTGTCTTCACCGTGACTCCGTGAAGCCGCTCTGGGCTCTTGGGAAGCGTGTGTTGCTGCCTTGGGAAAGGATGAAGGGACTTCCCTCTTCACATGGGAACAAAGCAGCAACACATCTCCCAGAACAGGAATAAGGAGGAACGCGGCGGTGTACACCCCGGCCTGGAGCGTTGATATCAACACTCATCGATCATTCCAGAGAGGTGTTGAGGCAAAGTTCACAGAGTTCAGAAATGTGTGCGACAAACGCAAGTCAAACTCCAAACCCTTTTCTTTGTTTAGAGAGACTTTTTTTTTTACCTTTGAAATGGACAGTAACATTTTATGAATTGAGACTGGTTAACCAGAATATGAACAAACGTTCTTAAATACTGAAACACTGACTTTTTGGATGGACCGAGAGACGCAGGTTGCTGGTTGTTGTCAACCAGGTAAAAACAAAGATTTGCTTGCGCCAAATATTGGCAATATTCACATTTTCTACATCTCTACAATGATAGCGAGCTAGACCGTTTTCTCAAGTCACGATTACCCCGATAATGGAAATTCACCACAATTCAGGTTTTCCTCAAAAAAATAATACGACTCCCTGGATGAAGACGTACATCTGCTTCCCACAGGTACAAATTCAATGTGCAGTGAGATGCACTCTGCCCCACTGAGGCGCTGTCTTACTGTCCCGGGTCGCTTCAAACTGATGGTCATGTGGACAACAAACACAGTAAGCTACGATAATACTGTGACTTCAGATGTCTTTAAAAACGTATGCGCTGATGTCATTTCTATTAATTCAGAAACATTTCTCTGCAATGATGATGGACTTCATGCACACATCTTTGAGACCCTGAGCAACATTTGGCTTAGAGAACAAAGTGCAAATAGCCCAATAGAAGACTTTATAGCTAATCACATGAGAGTGGGTCATCACCAATGACTAACTTGCCACAGTCTGGGGCCACACTCTGACCTCATTCATTCTAAAACTTTGAACATTTCCACCAGGACACAGGATGTGTTGATGAGGCACCAGTGACACTAAACGGTCTACTGGTTACTAGTCCACTGAAAGAAAAGGGAATTGTCATTTTGAATTATCACAACGCCCAATGTGAAACTTGAAAACAAAATACTATATTTGAGCTGTCGTTTGGTTGCTCTGGTCCATTCCTCCAGATCTGGATCATGCTCTGGCTAACACTTTATAGTCCCGATCCCACTTTTCAACACAATAGGCCAAGCTTTTGCCTCACGTTGAAGCATCAGAGGAGTCACCTGCAGTAGGTTAGACGTCATATACGTTCAAGTGAGAATTTGAATGTCACGTGAATCAATATTTAATAACAAGAAGCCTAATATTACCAGGCCTCATACACATGTAATGGCTCGCTCACATACACACGCCTGGGGGGGAACCCCAGTGACTATAACATCACCAGCTAATCATCGAGGCGGTGATTTCCCCAGGTCAAAGGTCACAATCAAACCTCAGGGAAATTGCATGCAAACGTCAGTTTACCATGACTCCTCTCACAAGCAACGTGCTGCTTCAGCAGGGATGGACGTTTCCATTAAGTTATGACGGAAGGACGAAGGGGTATCTGTCCCCAGACAACCAAATTATCTGGTGATTTCACCTCGCTATTAATAGTGATTAGCTCGTGTGTGCGTGTGCGTGTGTGTGTGTGCTTCTGAATGATCTCATCCTATGATTTGGTACATGAAGAATCTCTGTGTTATCTCTGTCCAGCGGTTAAATCTGCACACCAGTTCTGCTTCAGAGCTGGACAACCACTGTGTGCAATTAAAATATATAAATATATGTATATTGGTCAAATATACTGTAGTGATCATATCTGACACACGGGAAAAAGCCAGGCACCGTGTTGTTGTTTTTTTTGTGTGGCAAGAGGCAGGGCCCGTGGACGTGTGTGTGTGTGTGTGTGTGTGTGTGTGTGTGTGTGTGTGTGTGTGTGTGTGTGTGTGTGTGAATCCGACAGAAGCCGCCCCTGAAAAAAAAAATAACGGATTTCGGTTGCTTCATCTTTCTCTTTAAATTTGCCAGCAACAATGAATTTCCTCCATGAAGCCAGCCGTTTGATGCACTCAACCCGAGCGAGGCTAACTTCCCCCTCGGCCGTTTACCGCGCTGTCATCGTGTCGGTTAGCGAGGCGACGGGTGATACACACGGAGAGCGGTCGGTTGTACACAGACGGTCGGTGTTGCCGCGGACACAGACGGCCGTGTTCGCGACCCCCTTCTTCTCCGTCAGACGGGGAACAGCCACTTACCGACGTGAGCTTCGCTGTCGTGGACACAAAGGGAAACCGTCCTCACGCCGACATTTTCCTCCTCATCGCTCTCTTCTTCCTCGGCTTCGAACCGCCGCCGCCGCCCTTTCGCCACAGACGGGAGTGCGCTGCCCACATCGGCGAAACAATACGTTGAATAGCTAATCTTTGTATTGCAACAGCTGATGCTATAAATAGAAGAGCCCCAAAGGGGGAGAACCCGTTTTTTGGGAAGATATTACACCGTTAAATGTCGGTTCTCAGTGTGATATGATATGCATGGTTAAAAGCAATTATAAGCTAACGTATTATTTCCGTTCGTAATGTTTTTTTTATTGTGCTAAAATTTAAAAATCTCACGAAGTGGAGACAGAGTCCCCCTTTTATGTGAAATGGACTGTTCCTCATTTTTTATATAGCGGACTTCTTTAAAGGGATATTCCTGTCAAATTAGCCGTACCCAATTTAAGAGGAGTGCAACGAATTAATTAAAGAAAATGTGCATTTTCTTTATTAGTTGAATCGTGGAACACTAATCATTTTAATTAAATAATATACCAATTGTATCCAAATCAGCAATAGCATAAATGAGGTTATGATTTTTAAGATTTTTAAGATGTCCTGTTTGCTATATTATGAGCAAACCTGTTAAAACCTCTCATCAAATAAGTTTGAGCCATTAGTGCAACAAATTGTGACAAAGAGACGCTTTAAATATACTCTGCAACAGGTGAAGGTTATCAAGCTTGTGAATAAGTGAGGTTTAGACTAATTCAGTTTTAATTTGCGCCTCTGTTGTATCTAATTGTATTAATTTATTTAAGAGCTTCTTTAGTGATCCGCCCCACAGCTAAAATATATTTTTTTTTTTTACTCAAATATTTTCTCTCTCTCTCTCTCTCTCTCTCTGTTTTTCTGGTTATCTTTAGTTTGCATAAATAATACCCCTTTATTTATGTATGTGGATGTAGGTTTATCTGGACGCATTCATGAATGCATATATGCATATATAAATGCAACCATTTTCATTCCATTACATCACAAGAATAGGAATTGATAAGTGAAGTGGGCCTGAAGGATGCACTAAAAAGACTGTGTGAGAAAACAATAGGCTTTTTTCACAACCGACATTTTGACTTCGTAGGAAAAGCACAAGTGTTACATCAGCACTGGTATGTTCTAATCAAGTGTCCCAATAAGTCTTAACAAGGGGACAGTGACGCACAACAGGACCCTAAACGGGAGCAGCTAAATGGAATTCAGCCATCATCATCTGAAATAAACACATCAGATTTTCACATGCAATGCATGATGAAATTGCATGTGAAAATGACAACCATGAGATCATATGTGCGTGTGGTTCTTAGAGATCTGAGACATTGTCACACAATATTACAAGATTTCATAAGATGGTTTCCTTGCAATCATTGTTTTTGTTCCTCTTACATAATGAGATTGTGTAATCATGAGAACAATAAGTCTCATTTACAGGAGAACATCTCCATTTGTTGTTTATCTGACTAATTAAATGTAAAATAAAACATGACATATGTACATACATACATGTCTTGTTTTAACTTTTTATGTGTACAAACCTGAATTTCTATTTTTTGTGAGATAAAAGGCAATAATTTAACTTAGAGTGTATCAATCAAGAAGTAAGGATAAGATGATATACTGCTCCCTTGGTTTGTTTTTCCTGGAGGTCAAATAGACAGAAAGGTGTGTGATTAATCAATAGCATAAAGGCAGGTGTGTGTGTGTGTGTGTGTGTGTGTGTGTGTGTGTGTGTGTGTGTGTGTGTGTGTGTGTGTGTGAGAGAGAGAGAGAGAGAGAGAGAGAGAGAGAGAGAGAGAGAGAGAGAGAGAGAGAGAGAGAGAGAGAGAGAGAGAGAGAGAGAGAGAGAGAGAGAGAGAGAGAGAGAGAGAGAGAGAGAGAGAGAGAGAGAGAGAGAGAGAGATACAAAATAATTGAGAGCAAAAGGGCTTGGTGATACTGAGAATAGATTAGGGTATACATGCTGTAATTTTGGTTATGCAGTACATCTGCATACCAACAGAGGGAGGAATAAAGAAGGTCAGTATTGATTATTGTACAGATTAAAACCTGATAATACATCAATGCTGAGCAATCAGGCTCCTTTTTTCATAAGTTACTCAGTAACAGGTCGACAAAAAACTTCTGAAACATATCTGAAACACTGCAACTCCGAGGTCTGCTGGTCCCAAATGTATACAGAGGCTGCCTTCTGACTGATTTATTCACTTGTCAAGTATACTACTACTTAAAAGAACTGCTTGCAGAAACCTTGGTAATTTTAAGGTTGCTTGCGAGCATGATAAGTATATTCTGGAAGACGCAGAGGGCCGGGTGCAAACGCTAACACGAAGGAATGCTGATATCTCATAAGATGTGATATATTATTTAAAGAGATTAGTGTAGTTAATAAGTGCACACATGCTCAGAAAGAAAGAAATCACACGTACGCACACACATTTTCCACATTACTGGGAAGACTGTTTATGATGTAGCAGTCCATTTACAGTAAGAAGTGCGTGTGCGTGTTTGTGTGTGTGTGTGAGAGAGAGGGAGTGAAAGATGTGAATAATTCAATCGAAGGGGGGGGGGGGGAGGGGGGCTTGCTATGAGTTTCACTATATTGCATTTCTATTAGCGTATTATATGTATTATATATATTATTATATATTATGCCCTTCTATACTATGTTCTGAGAATATAATATATAATATAATATTCTCACCTAAGGGGAATATGTAGATTATATGTACGCTATTTATATTAGCCCTTATGAATTGCTCACATACAGTGCATCTGGAAAGTATTCACAGCGCTTCACTTTTTCCACATTTTGTTATGTTACAGCCTTATTCCAAAATGGATTAAATTCATTTTGTTCCTGATAATTCTACATACAGCACCCCGTAATGACAAAGTGAAAAAGCTTTTTTGGGAAATTTTTGAAAATCTATTAAAAATAAAGAACGAAAACATAACATGTATACAATTCACCATGCTCTCTCTGAAAACCCAATTCTGACGGACTTCAGAAGCTACTGTCGTAAAACTGTCGTGCAGCACCATCACGACAGCTGGTCGCTTTACGGACGATAATGTGTCTCATGTTACGGCTGTCCTTGCCAGGATGTGAAGAACATGTGAGTGTAATTTAGTCGTTTATTTTGCTTTGAAGACACATTTCTGGTGTTTTTAGCCTCAACGTGTTTACGTTCAGTGAGCTAACCAATAAACCGGTTGGATGATTTCCTTATCCGGTCAGTTAGCTCCGGTTTGCTTTACAGTGTCTCGTTAAATAATGTGTAGTAAACAAACATCACACACTTTACAAGCCCATTGTGTCAGTTTGCAGCAGTAGAGCGGCTTAACTGAACTTTTGGGGGCATTTTAGTGCTGTTTTGTAATGTTTATAGCTATTGCCTTGTTGTGTTACTGCGAGGATAATTCCAATTCGGCATTAAAAAAAAGAAAAATCCGCATTTGATTTACAGACTTGCTGACATATTTTGTGCGTAACTGGTCTCGTGTGTAATCTGGATTTCAAACTCGAGCAGGATATTCATTGGCTTTTTTCCCACTGTAAAATGAAATACATTGAGAGAGCAGGGAAACACAACCTGAGCCAAATGAGGCTAAATCCCTGCAGTTTGCTCTATCTGTGGACTGGAACACACAGTAATATATCATATATTAGTTATGTCTGCTATAATCTAATAACCAGAGGTGTCGTGTACACCTGTTAACTGGGGCCAACTCAATATACTGTGTGATGAAGGTGATGTCACAGAGGCTTCGTTCTTAAAGAGAATATTACTTTAACTGGAAAACGAAGGTTCAAACACCCGCCTGAAGCGTCCTTGAGAGAGACACCTGCACGCTCTACCTAACTTCCTTTGACAGAGACATTTTCCATTAGCGTCCCATCTCTGCATATCTTTAACACGCTGGTCCGTTGGTATATACTCATGTGTTGCACATCTGCCTCCTTCACAGATGCCTCCTGTTGACGTCCGTGGCACCCGACTGGCACACCATCGATTTAAAGACGTGGCATGGCGTCTCGCTTCCTTAAGTATGCCGTGCTCCTTCAGAAGTACCGGACTCCGCTGCTTGCTGCGAGCTGCGGCGGGGTCTTTGTGGCCAACATGTCCTACCATGTTTTCCCGGACATGACCTACCGTCAGCTCTATCAGGCCTGGTCCAAAGGAGAACCGGTCACGCTGTCTGACAAGCTGGAGGATGTCTTCCAGCAGGTAGCTTTGTCCAATTCAAAAAATAGATTCGTACAATTGCTTGTAGATCGTTCAGATGAGATAAAAGACCCAGAGGACGTTACACGTTGAGATTTACCTCATTGCCCACTATTCATCTGTTAAAAAGCAGTATATTCTAGCAATAACGGGTATAGCGTCCGGTTTACTGGCATTACTTGCATAAAAAAACATTTTCCCAGTAGTTGAAGTAAGAAGAATAGTCAAATTACAGAACTCGCAAAGCATACCTTCCATTCACAAAACAATGAATTCATAATTTATGGAGGAGCAATACTAAAAAAAAGAGAAATGAAATCTGAATTCCATTGTTGTCATTTGTAGGTGTTGAAGGACTACGGCATCAGCTCACCCAAGAACTTCTCTGCCTTCGCCTCCTTTGGGTTTCATCCGGTCGGTGCCGGTGTCCCCTGGCTTCCTGCCGGGGCCCAAATTGGCGTCCCGGCAAACTTCAACAGCACGTCGGACGACCCCAGCGGAATCAACAACCGCTCCATTTTCATCAACGGCAAAATGGTGGACTGGAGCAGCGATACCGGCTCGGCTCTGCAGGAGGCGCTGGTGTTTTCCCTCAATGCACAGAAGTTCGCCGTGGCCCGAGAAGTGGCCCGCCTGCAGTCTGGAGGACCCGTGGTGAGTGCTGCCGTGGCCCCGGTCTGCCTGGGCGGGGTCTGGGTGTACAGCGTGCTCATGAAGCAGTTGTTTGGGATCCACGTCGGGCCTCCGCTCCTCCGCGGCGGCGTGAACCTTCTGGCGCTGGGGCTCGGAGCCGTGTCCTACTTCCTCACCTCGGACGCCGTCAACCAGTGGATCGACTACAATGCCGACCGGCGTGCCGCGGGAGTGTCCTCTGATTACGCCAAGGGAGGGGTGGAGTTTTACGACAAGATTCTGTCCAGAAACAAGACGCTGCGCTCCCTGATGGGGCAGAAGGGAGAAGAGATGTACGCTCTGAGTGGGAACCTGTTTCCCGCTCACCTCCTTCAGTTGAAACACACGTCGTACACGTCCAGGAGGGAAGGGATCCTCGCTCTGCTGAGAGAGGAAAAAGCTTGAAAAGAGGATGTCACCGGAACCCGTTACCACGAAAGTTGTGCTTTTCACCGAGTAGACCGCTGGACTGATGGAGTGTTTTCCTGAGCTGTTTTTTTTTTTTTTTTTCTTCAAGCAAAAATGATTTCATATGAATCATCCAACGTGTGTTGGATGTTATTTTGTGCGTTTTATGAATCCTGAAGTAGAACAATATAAATGACGGGACTTCAAGTATTTCAAATATTTAGTGACCATCATGACTGGCGACTTATTTATCCAACTAAAGACACAATTTAGTTGATTACGCAATGTGAAAATAAACATTTTATGTTGTTGAATAGACGTGAGTGAACAGTCTTTGTCACGCAGAATAAGATATCATTGTTCTTTGTCTCTAGATATTAACATTAGAACCAGGAATTTGTTTTACAGGTTGGGTCACCCACATTACAAAAAATTATACATATATATTTATTGGTATCTTGCTGTGCTTGCATAGTTTTCTTTAGTTTCATTTGGCCAGATTTTAAGACGTCCTCACGCATGATTTCCGCCACAACCCCATCACGAGCAGGTTGAATGGATTTGTGTCTTTTAATCACCGCACTGAAAACTAACAAACAAATGTTCCGGTTACTCGCATGTCTTGGTGAGTAAATATGGGAGCAATGAACCCCACCACAATATAGTTGTATTTACTGTATGTCCACACTTCAAGGTGCCATCATGCTATGGAACTGGTTAATGCAGCATTTCCCCAGTACATCTATACAAAAGCTCTTTCCCTGGTTTACCTATTGCCACCCATTTGTCCTGATATGAATAACATCCAGATGTGTTCACTATAATGAACAGCAGCATGCTTTCATTCATCTCAGGTCTCAATTATGCTTTAATAAGGACAGTAACACTCTGTACCCACACACCATTTGCATCCTGACTAATTTATTGAGCGATAATAATCTTAATATGCAGCTTATTGTGGCTCAGAACTCATCATATAGTTCCCTTAAGTCGTCTGTCTGCATATTAACAAGGTTCAGATATGGTGTTTTAATTACACGTCCAATCTTTACCTTCTGGATGGGACTAAATATAGAAGCATATAATTAAGTGTTGTAGATGGACACACAGTGGCTTTTTACATCATTGTCCATAGGTAGACCGTGCCATAGAAGTGCACACTATAAAGTGGAATCTACAACAGTGGGCTTTCCGTCAGTGGATCAATTGAATCCAAACAAAAAGGCACATTTTAAGATAAAATCTGGACATAAAAAGCACTCAGGCGGCAGAACCGGTGTAGTAGAGGGGCTGTGTTGGGTTCAGTGTTCTCTGATAGTCAGACTGCCCTTGAGCAAGATGCAGAATTTGTTCCAGATCCATGATTATGCAGCAAACTGTGGGCTTTGACACTCTCCACCCTTTGTCAAGAAATCTTCAATACGTGAACTAAATATATATATATAAATATATATATATATATATATTTAATTTGAAAAATAACCCCCTTATAATACTATATTGACAACACAGTTTAAAAAAAAAAAATTCATAGCTGATAAGGAATGTAGAAAAAAAAGTGTTTTTCTTTAGGTTTTCTCCATCAGTTCCCGACTATAAAGTGGCTCTTGGGATATGCACATCAACAACACTGGGCTTATTGTCTTGTTCTCACCACTCCGCTTCATCTGCTCACTTCATTGTGTGCCAAACAGAATGACTGTACAATGCTCCATTGTAAGTTGTATTGTAGGCTGTTTCTTTTTCAAGCCACTTGAGGTCAGTACAGCCCACATCACCACTCTCACTACTCGTTACTCTCTTTCTGTTACAGCGTCTCATGAATGACAGGGCTACACATTCATTTGGTCTGAATGGACAGGCTTGGACTTGAAGTGAATGAGAACGAGAAGAAAAGGGTTGAACGTCACTTTCATTATTGCATTCATTTAGAAAGTTACACAATGATATTCAGGCTGAGATTAAGACTCTAGGATACGTGGCTCTTTTCAAAAAATGTAAATTCAAGTTAAAAATACATCCCAATTAAGATCAAATTCAAGTGTGTGTGTGTGTCTGCACGTTACAGTATCAGACATACAATGAATTACATACATTCCTGCCACCAATGCCATCTGCAAACACTAGAAAAGATAGTTGAGAACATTTATTCTAATATATTTTATATTCTTCAAAAAAAAGGAAATCAAATTCTGTATTTTTAAGAGTGTGACATACTGTTATGCAATATGTTTGACCTGAACACAAAAATAGAGCATTCAAATATATTCACTGTACACAGAAGGATCTAACAATACATATAAGAATATATATATATGCAAACTGCATTGCAAATACAGCACTTAATGTTCTACTATTCAGATGGCATGCACTGGATGTGCAATAGCAAATAAAACTATGGTAATATTTTACTTTGTTTACATGAAATTGAAACTGAAATATGAATACATTCTGCAATATATTATACATATTCTGCATGTGCTGCAATAGAGCTGTCAGCGTGCTCCTTATATACAATACAACTAAATGTGGGAATATTTAAGGTTATATTTTGGAGACGCTCCACCTGGGTGTGCTAAAAAACAAACAGCGCGCCTCCCGCTGGAGGCCCCGCCCCTCTGCGCTCGGTTTGCGCCATTACGTCGCTATGCTGATCGCTGCTGTGCTGCAAGGCAGGCAGGCAGAGCAGCTGCAGAGAGACCTGGCTGACAACAACGGAGTAGGGTCGCGCGCTAGGACAAGTCATAAAACGCAACATATATTCCTATTTTGTGATTTGGTGTACGAAGATTTTTTTTTCACGCGTGACCGTTTCGCTGAGCACGTCCTCCTGTATTTTTACGCATGCGTGGGAATATATTTTTCATTCTCTCGACTTGAAATGACTGCCCGTCGCCGCGTCTAGCCAATGCTTACTGCGGGGGCTCCTGTCTTGTGGATTATCCGTCGTCGCCGAGCCAGTCGCATGGTCGAGCCCGGAGGAGGCCCCGCTCCGCTGGATGGACTTGTGTGAGCACGGCGCTGGACTCCGAGTTCTGATGAAGACGGTGATAGTGATGATGCTCGGGTTTCATCGGCAGCGGGTGAACTGATCTTGGATGTTCGGGCTACATCGCCCCGAGTCAAAACATTTCCTCATACGGCAACACTTATATCCCTTAAAAACTGGACGCCCCTGGAGCAGTTTATGACGGTAAGAAAGACCTCGTTTGTAACAGCCAACTGACGTTAGCAACGGCCAACTGACGTTAGCTCAGCTAGCTATCTTAGCTAACTAGCTTAGCGCTGTCACTTTTATCCAAGTTGGCTCTTCACGCAGCTAAAACGCAAATAATGCGAATAATCTCCCGGCTAACGCTTCCCGAAAACGGCCTGTTTTGTTCCCACACGTGTGTCCGAGTGGGTGAGACCTCACAGGGATAAATATAGAGCCCATATACACGTTTTTTATTTCATAACCTTTAACACCCAACTGCGGTGTAGCTCGCTCCTTTAGTTAGCTGCTCCTCAGCCCATTCAATATCTTTGCAGCTTACTTTAAGGCAGATGCGAAACAGTTTGGGTGTGCAATTAGTGCGTTGAATAAATGCATAATGCGGGTAACCATATTTTAAAGTCGGTATTTACATGATATTTTTATTTATTTAAAAAAACGAGCGTTAATAGCTCATTCATTATCCAGTGTACAATAAGCCCTTTAATGACAGAGTCCAGTTGGCGTTCAATGGAAGCGCTGCGGCGTCAGTTACGTTTTAAGATGACATTCCTTTAATTCATTTGTGGGTATTGGGTTATTCGCCCGTGCTGTTTGACAGATGCAGCGAGTCCGTCGATTTAACATGTACGTTCTTTTTTTTTTGCCATTCATTAGTAATGTTTGGGGAACCGTTTGTCTCAACTGCCCTCATGTACGTGTCACATTCTGGAAATGTCACACGAGAGCCCCCCACCCCCCACCATGTATGGATAAGCTGCTTATTGCGAGCCCGCTTTTTTTGTTGTTATTGTCGACCATGCATCAAAAATTGTTTTTTTATTTTCGCGAAGTAAATGGTTGGAAATGACTCTCCTCTAACTATGTGGTGTTAAGTAATAGACGTGAGGGCTTTTGCTGTGATGAGCCGTCCTCCTTTCTGTCGATGACGTAATCCCCCACCATCCGTGCCACATCTTTTGGGTCGCAGTCGGTTCCTCTGCTGCCTGCTGCTTGCCAGTCTGCTGCCTCTGCCGAGATCATATGGGCCCTGCTCGGTCCGGTTTGTCTCGCCTCTCCCTCCTTGGCCCTATATTGTCCCCATCTATTTTAACTGCAAGAGTCGTAGCTTTATTTACAGTCACAATTGGTTCTGAATGGGATCTCAGACAGGGGCAGCAATTGGAGGAATTGTGAATGAAATCCAGTAGCTGGGTTCAGTTTTCCAAGTGTTATATAAAACCAGAAGCCCCCCCCCAACCACAGTTTCTCTTGGGATCTGTGAAGGTCCACACTTCAACCTACTGTGTATACCTGGTGTAATTTTACAGTTTTGTTTTAAATCTTTAATTTTTTTTAAAATCTTTTCTGCAGTAACAAAAACCTGAGCAAAACCTGATGTCTTTGACTTAATGTTGGTATTCACCTGAATACGTTTGGAAATCCTTATCTGAGGCTGATGGTTCCTGAAGCTGAACTACTTATTTTAGGAATTAGGCCTGTCATGTTGCACTTTTATTTTGTTTTATTTGGGACACCATTGGCTGTTGATTACCACCACATATTATATATTAAAGCTGTGGTAAGGATTATGTTGCAACAATGGATTTTTAGCTCAGCCGGAGTTAGGATAGGAGAGTCAGGCCTCCGGGTTCCTTTTAAGGCCCGATCCCACACATCCCATCTCTTATATGAGAAGTAGGATTGAAGGCTGTGCTGTTGGCACTTAAGAACAACTAAATAAGACTGAGCAAAGTTTATTTTTCGTGAATTATGTTATGTGCAGTTTTTTTTCAAATTTTTTAAATTTATATGCAAATGATAATTTCCTAAATGTTGTGTTGAGGAGAATCAATCATGTCACTTTGCTTTTGCTCTATCCACGAAGAATCCTTGAGTTTTAGGAGTGGATGGACTCAGCTGGTGAGGATTAAATTGCCTGTGGCAATGGCCCTGGTTTACTCGAGCTGCGCACCTGAACCTGCCATCCCCATGTGTACAGCAGAAGTATGTGTGTGAAACATGGAGAGAGAACAGATGGCAAAAAGTGAGGGGAAGAAGTGAGGGAAGGAGATAGATACTGGGAGACAGAGGAGGCACAGGTGTGGCATGGTTAATGGGGGTAATCTGCACCTGGTGGCAGGGGGATCCCATGGGAGCAAATTGGGAGTTGGCATCACCAGATCCCAAAGCGCCTTGCTCTTGTTATAGTACACGGGCAAACTGTAATGTTGACCAACAGTGTGAGAAACCGTTGGTCAACATTGCCTGTAGCTCAACAACAAACGTTAAAATTTAGTTGACCTCTTTCAAGTTTATTTTGCTGATATTCATTTTTCTTTATACTGAAAACGAAGGAGCTATTAAGTGAGGAATATCGTTGAACAATTCAGTTTAACTGTGAGCACCACGTCTTCAATACATTCGCTGGTGTTCATTTTTACAGATGTGTCAGCCCAGATTTTACTGGTGCCTATAGAGAAGATGCATAAAGATGGCGGTCTTCGGTTAAACATCGTAAACCAGCCTACATGGCGAAGTAGTCAAAGGTCGACCATTGTTCTTGTCTGCTCGAAGGGCTGAGATGTGTATACACTGTGGGATGGGCTCGGAGGAGCACAGAGCGCTAGAACGTTGGGCATTACGTGCCTAAAGATCAAACAAGAAGTCACTGTTTAGCTGGAGAATACTAATAATTGTATTTTGCCTCATAATTGTGCCAGTCCAGGTGGATGTCGTCTTTTATGCACCCGGAGCTTCAGTTTCTATTCCTCTGACCTTCTTCCTTTCCGACACTTCCTCCTTTCTCGCCAGCATCTCTCCTTTTTGCTTTGAGTTTTTTTACTCTTTCCTTTTCTCTATCTCATTCTGACACCTTACGTCTGGTTAGTCACAGCGTTGGAAGGACACACCCTACGTTTCAGCATGGCTCAGTAGTGCTGGCAGCTTAGTATTGGTGCTAACAGTGTTGTAAGAAGACGACTGGCTGGTGGCTGCAGGCCAGATATATTGTCAGACTTCAAAGATGCTCACATTTACGTATCTTACATTAGTAGGGTCGGATACATTGCCAGAAGAGCTTAATTCACTTTCACTTGTGTCATCATAATGTAGGTTTTCTTTTTTGGTCAATGTAGTGCTACCGAGTGGCTTATCTCCACCGCACACGTTTCTAACTTGGTTATTAAGGCTCACACGTGTGAATGTTTCAAATTGAGTGGTAGTTGCCTTTTTAGATCCCCGATAAGATCCTCGTCTTTATTTGAGTGAGACCAGGCTGGCTGTGACCTATGCTGACTGTTGGTGACAGCCCTGTCAAAGAGCAGCCTGTTCACGTTTAACCAAGACGACCAGCTGCCCGCTCATTCTATTATAACCCTTTGGAAAGCTCACAGTCCTATTTGCAGTTGGGAAGCGCAGTATGCGGAGCCATTGATAGTTTGGCCACTTGCAGTTAACAGCGGCTGCACACCGACCCGACTGTTGCCAAGTTACTGTTTTTTTTTTTGCCAGCTTATTCCTTGAATGTTGTGCGTCTTGCACCAGTAATTAAACAAAGGGAAATTACTGCCATTAAGTCGTTTTGGAAAAATAGTCGCTATATATTTGCAAATATGCCTAATTTGGTAAAGAATGACACAAGTCCAATTTGCCAAACCCCACATGCTGGTATAGCACCCTCAGATCATCATCGTCCCGAGCTCCAGTTCTTTCAGTCTGACTGGCAGTCCTGAAGTGAAGCAGCCAAACAGCCGTCCGTTCAGATAAATATCCAGCCAGATAGCTTTCACAAAGGCAGCTAGTTAGCGGTCTGTTGCTGGGGCGGATATGGCATGACTCTTTTAGCGAAAATCATCTCCCAAGCCCCAAACACAGCTGTGTTTATTCTGTGTAAGATACCACAGCTACAGAATGCCAGGGCGAAGGTGCCCCGACAGATTCAGGCTCCCAAAATGAAACGCAAGTAGTGCCATTTTAGTAGCGACGTGCACATTTTGATTGGTAGTAAAGAATAATCGCATGACGTGGTTGCTTCTTTTAAGCATTGAGCAATGGGACGGCCGATACGGCCAACACGTTCTGTCACAATATCGGTCATTTCCTATCTCGATAAAGATGTATATCGCCATATGGCATGTTTTCTGGTCAAAATAAATGGTCTATATGAAATAACCATGCGGTTCTGTATACTCTTGTGTGAATTTAACGCTTCACAGACGAGAAGTACTGAGTATTTTCTCATTTAATTAAGAACTCAAGTGCATCGTCGTATGTTTTAAGATTTCCCTCTCTGATGTCAAGTGTGCTCGATCAACTTGCAACCCAGTGGAACGATATGACGTCAATTTGTGTTGTTTGGGCTGTTCTTAGCATGTTAGCGAGTAGCTCAGAAATGCATACTATAAATTGAGTTAGACAGATGAAAGTAATGCACAATGCAAGTCATTCAGGCACAAACTGCCGGCATAATGAGGCTGGAGTCGAAAAGGGGGCAAGATCATGAGATGAATGGTTTCCAGACCATCACGGCGCCGTGTCTTATTGTTGTAGAATAACCACTGGATGATTTTTACCTGAACATTTCGCATCTGAAAGGGAGGGCTCCTCTCCACTGCAGCCCCACCCCCACATTTACCCTCCTCAGGTATGTGAGTACAGCTGGCTCCCAACTCTTTACTCAAGAGTTATGCTCCAGTGCGTGTTTTGGCTTGTCCTTTCCTTCGCTAACATCCTTACCACTATCCCCCAAAATGCACACAACACATGCCCTTCTATGTCCATTTACACATACACACGCCATTTCCTAAAGGTGTATTCTGATTTTCTCAGCAAAGAGTTGTAGACCTATTGCCATGTGGCCTTTTGTAACCTGCTGCTGGTGCAACCTGAGCTTTGTTTGTGTGTGTGTGTGTCAGCTTCAGATCCTCAGGTCTGCTTTTGAAACAGCTGCTTAAAGAGCCTTGAATACCGTAGGAGGTCAAAGGACACAGTTGCTTAAGGACGGTGGGTCAGAGACAAAAATGGATGCGCTTCTTTTTCTGCCCTCATGAGAATGAGTGTCATTGTTTTTTTTGTTTTTTTTGGACCGGTTAGGGGTTAAAGAAAACAATTCTGTCAATGCAACTTGATGCAATTACTCACAATCATGTCTCTATAAAGTGGTGACCTCAGAGGTTGTAGAACCTGTTTCCAACATAAAATAATTCCTCTCTCCCAATTAGAAAAAGGGAAATGAGCAGCACTTTGAGAGACTTACATTGGTTACCATGACATTTGACAAGGTTATTTCTGGAACATCAGCAGTTTACGTGGTATAACCCTGTTGTAACCGCTGCCTGTTTTGCTTGGAGATGTGTGGAGGAAGCGCAAAGGGATTCCATAGCCAACCCAAACAAGAACATAAAGAGCAGCCTAAAAACATGTTTTTATTTCATACTGCTTCCAATTTCTCCCCTTGAGGCCTGGTTTTCTATCTGTTCGTCCTTCTCTCCTTTCTTTTTTACCCTTACTTGTCTTGAATTTTGGTCTACATGACCTGCTGGTTCAAAACCGAGGGTTTGTAGTTTCGGTATCTTCGTAATTTTCCTTTGTTTTAGTTTTAGAGTGTCGTCACTGTGCATGTGATGATGCCGTGGAAAAAAGCAAGACAACATGCGTAGATATATCTGGTTACAAATGCTGATGGGCTTTTTTAGAGGGTGCGTCTGCTCACAAGAGCTTGGAACACACACACACACACACACACGCACACACATACATCACACACACCTTCCTGTGCTCTGTTAACATCAGGGTCTAACTTTTTTCAACTCGTAACTTAAAGCCTGAGGATAGGGACGATCCTCTCCTCAAGCTAATTCACAAAGTCCCTTTAGTTGCATTTAACAACCATGTATGTTGGATTAGAACCATTACAGAACGTATGACAGACCTACCTTTGAAGGCCAAAAAGCCATCTCTTGAAAACAGATGACAGATTATTTTGTTGAAAAGAGACTACGAATGGTTGGCACTCAGAAAAAAACGACAGGGCTTCAATGGAGGTTTGAATGCAAGAAGCAAGACTGACCGCCACAGTAGAGCTATGTTACAACTGGCACTGCTGCGCTAGCACAAAAAGTCAGCTAACCATAGCAAGCTAACAATCGTACTCCATTGTTAATTATAGCATGATAAGTCAGCTAACCATGGCAAGCTAACGTCAGTTATCCGGCATCAACAGTAGCATAAAAAGTGAGCTAACCATAGCAAGCTAACAATCGTACTCCATTGTTAACTATAGCATGATAAGTCAGCTAACCATAGCAAGCTAACAATCGTACTCCATTGTTAACTATAGCATGATAAGTCAGCTAACCATAGCAAGCTAACAATCGTACTCCATTGTTAACGATAGCATGATAAGTCAGCTAACCATGGCAAGCTAACGTCAGTTCTCCGGCATCAACAGTAGCATAAAAAGTCAGCTAACCGTAGCAAGCTAATGTTTAGCTAAACATAACTGTAGTTAACATGGGCATACAAAATCAACAAGCATACACGTGATCAACAATCCAATATCATCAATGCAAAGGGATCTTGATGAAACTTTTGATGTATTTTACACTCCGAGTATCTAATTGGTGTTGGGAGTTAAACAGGGACCCATGAAAGCTTACTGTGAGATGGTAATTGGGTAAGATGTAGGGATGCACCGATACCGGTATCGGTATCGGGGCCGATACTGCGTTAAAATACTCATACTCGTATTCGTTTTCAATTGTCGATACCAAGAACCGATACCACTCAACAGTATTTCGCTACAACAAACTGGTCGCGCTTTGTGGAGAAAAATATTTGTTGTCCTACCTGACTTCAACGTCTAGGGCAGGGGTCGGCAACCCGTGATCCAGAGCCGCATACGGCTCTTTCGTCGCTCTCTTGTGGCTCTTGCAGCAAGGTGTGTAGAGTAATGTGTGTCGCGTTCACACAGTAAAAAATGACTGCCGTCCTGCCGGTGTGAATCAAACTGTTGCTGGTCCGCCAGAAGTAGCGCTGGCAGCGGCCTCATTCAGACGCTGTTGTGCGGCTACGGATGATATTATTGTAGCCGAGTATCTGTTGTGTGTCTATATTTGTAATTCTAATAAAATGAAAACACGCTGCAGGGTAACTTGAACCACTTTTTTATCTCCTTCACACACGTATATCCCACAATTCCACTCCTCTTTTCCTTTCCGTTTCTCCCTCCACAATAAAAGCACCGGAAACATAACTTGGAACACAGCTTCCTATATAATTGCTCGATACCTAATATTATCGCTTACATTATGAACCCGGACACGGGGGCGTTTTATGGTCCGACATTAGAGGGACTTCCACAAGACGTTTAAAGCTTGGGATAGCCTTCTGTTAATTTTGTACTATAGGCTTGACATAATCTGCAGAGGATAAAATAAAATCTGCCTCCAAATTAATTGCACTTTCATGGAGACCAAATCTAAGAAGTATCGGTATCGGTACTCGGTATCGGCAAGTACACAAATAAAAATACTCTTACTCGTATCGGTTTGTAAAAAGTGGTATCGTTGCATCCCTAGTAAGATGGATTGATCTCGTAGTTATAGATGATTAAAGTGACATGTAAATGTGATTTTAGATCAAAAATGAGTTTGGCCTATAGGTTAGCGTTTTATTTCTACAACGACCTCTGGCCCTGTCCGTAAATATACTGTGAACATCACACATGCCACTGTCTGCAGCATCATTTTGATGCAAGAAGATCTCGTTAAATGCACTTGTTTTACGTTGCTTTAGACAAGGTTATGGGAAATAAGTAGAATCTCTTCATATTGGACAGTCTACCAGTGTGTCAATCTTTTCCATTTATTGATCTATTTGACTGTGTGTCTGTCGGCTAGTTATGTTTTGTGTCAGCTTGGTTTTTCCGTGCGCCCCCGGGTGTAGATGTTTCTACGTCTCCGACAGCCCTGGGTTTGCAGCAATTCTCAGTTGAAAAAACAAGTGTGTGTGTGTGTGTGTGTGTGTGTGTGCGCGCGTGCTTATACAGTGCCACGGTATCTGTGTGTGCAGAAAGAAAGCGTGCAAAATGGACAACCATACCCTGAGAGAATCTGTGTGTCAGAAATGAGAACCTGAGAACAGGATTGTGTGTGTGTGTGTGAGAGAAACAGACTGCCTTGCTGCTGTTTTCTGGGGCAGGCTATCAGGCAGTGAGGCAGCAGGGAGGGATAATAACAGAAGCTGTTACATTCTTGTGGTTTCTCTGATTTCAGCGTGAGGCAGGGGGCTGGCTCTGGCTGACTCACTCTCTCTCAGCCTATTTGCCAGCCTGGAAGCCACCAGCAAGAGCACAATACATGACATTTCTCTGACACTTTAATCTATGACACATTCATTACAGGACTATGAATCTCTGCATATTCTAGCACCTCTTGCTCAAGTGTTAACCTAGCAACTTATGAACACTAGCTAAGCTAGTACTGTAAGCAGTGGCAGTTTGTTTTGTTTGCTTTTCAGGCCATTTTGGGGCCAGTTCCTGATACTACAGCTATCTTGGAACACCACCAGTTGGGGTTCAATACAACTGCAGTGTATTGGTTTTTAGAGGAGTCAATAAATAGTTTGTCATGGTTATCTGAAAGCAACAGAATTACTTTAAGTATGACAACAACAACCATAATGCAGTTCTAGAGAAACGTTTAGCTTTGTGTGCTGGTTAGAAGTGAATGTGAGGCTTTTGCAAGGTGACATAACAAAAGCATTAAGATTGATTTTGCAGAAAGAGTTTAGATTGGGTTGAGAGAGACTACTTGTCTCTACCCGACAAATATTGTGGTGTATTTTAGTAGTTTACATACTTAGGGAAATGAAAAAAAGGAAACAAACTATTCGACATTAAACACAAATAAACGTTACTCCACAGCCAATGCAATGAAGCCATGCAAAGTCAGTGTGCATCTGTTTGTTTCTTGTGCTTAATGCCCAAGTCGGTTATCTTAACATTTCTATTCTCTGCAACAGTACTAATATACTACATGCTACTATATAACAGCATAACTCTGAAGTTACATCTGTTTCATTGGTTCATTTAAGCCCTCACTTAGGTCTGGGGTTGCACTAATCTTCTTTTGTAAAATCTGATTAATGCAGAACAGGCTAAATCGAGCACTGTTTAACCCGTGTTCGTGAAACCCGGTTTGAGGTTGTTGTAGCAGGTCAACGCTGCAGAGGAAATGCCATCTGCTCGGTAACACTACCACAAACCCATAAACTGACCTGGCCTACATATGTAACCTTAAAAAGCTTTGAAGAACATGTGGTCCATGTACATTGCCAATGCAATTTAAACATGCTCAATGCTACAGAATACATTGAATCGTCCTAATCGTATTTATACATGCAAATGTACTCGTGTGGAAAGGCAGGGCTTTGGTGTTTTGCTATGTTTTGAACATATAACAACAAAGGCATTGTCAGTTTTGTATATTCAACCTATTTGCTCATTAAGAGGAGTCGTGCACAGGGAGGAAAGTTGGAGTTATAGTTTGGTAAGCTGCAGCATAACCGTATAAAAGATAAGCCAGTTCTACGAGACAAGAACAGTCCCTCTGTGTCGAGTGATGCCAGCAGAAATATACTTTAAAAAGCCGACTAATGCTGGCGGGTTTGAATCCGCTGTTTGAGTTTAACACCTGAGCATGCACCTTGGTATTTTGTATGAGGCAAACTGTGGTCTTGAAGGGGATTAAGGGTTTCTGCCTTCATACCTCAGAACCTGCACAAAAGCAACTAATTAGCATCTCAAGTCTTTTTTTCTTTCTTTCACCAGCAGCTCACATTATTTTCAACAGGAAGCATCGTACAGGCGGTGAGGTGATTGTCAGGAGGGCCCACGCTTTCCTGTTTTGGCCCTGTTTACCAACCACAATGTGTTCCACCCACTGCCATCTCTTCATCTTCACCTCTTCATACAACCAGCGGTGCAGAGACATCCCCTAACACCTCTCCCACACACATGCTTCTTGTTACATGAGCTATATAATACATTCAATCAAACTGTTTAATCATCAGATCCACTCTTGAAATCTTCCCCCTTTGAGTTGCCTGTGTTGCAGCAGGGCCCGCGGCTGTTTAGCTTTGTGGTTTTATAGTTTGCGGTTAATCCACCTTATTAAGGTTATTAAGGTTATTGATTTTTATATTTGGATAGTTTAGGGGCCTTCTGTCTTGAGTATTCACAGTACTGCGAACCACACACCTTTTCTCGCAGCCCATTTCAAAAATGTAAAAATGACACCCCACCTGCAGAAACGTCAAGGTTTGAACCGCCGCAGGTCAAAACCTCAAAAGCATGCTGCTGTCTGACACGCAAACGGGACATAAAAAGCCCCGCGTTAGACCGAACACGCCCCGAGCTGCAGCAACTGCACATTAATCGTTGTTTTTTTTAATTAAGTCACAAGCAGACAAACATGTCTGTTTTCTTTGAGAGGCGGCCATCGTCACAAAATATAAAAGAGGAAGAGAGCAATAAAACTGACGCAGAGCTGCAGGTTTCCTGAATTTATGCATCATGCAAAATTCCTTTTATAAGCAAAATTGAGCAGATTATAAGGCTACACACACACACACACACACACACGTACATGCACACGCACACACAGTGTTTCTTTCAGAAGTGAATATTTGTGCTGAAGACACCTGGACAATTCATTTTCAGATATTTTTAAGCAGCAGATGTTGTGCATGAGTTTGTTCGAGACCGAGTGTGTTTCAGCTCCTTGTACTGATGTGTATGTACACTGATGTGTATTTACGTTTGTATTTTTGGTTGTGGATAACCCTTGGCTGAAGGACGGGGTTAGGTGGTTGCATAATAATGCAAATTAGTTTTTGCATATGTAGCATTAACATAACCCACTGTACATTTCGAGCCGGAGGTAGTAATCTTCTGGATGCATCGAGGAAGGGAATTAAAGCGCCTCTTCTTTTCCCCCTGTTGGTTACGGTGTTTGCATATTGTGTCATTTGTATATCATATTACGTTATTCTCACTTAATCATTTATTTAGTTTTATTAAATGTCTATAGTTAAAATAGGCCTGCAGGTTGACTAATGACTATGAGAACTATTTTTTAAAATGTGAAAAATGAATCGGGCTATACTGTAGTGATGATAGGGGCGACTGTGGCTCAGTGGTTAGCAAGTCAATCTTTCAATCAGAGGGTCGGTGGTTCAAACCCCGGCTCAGCCAGTCCATGTCGTTGTGTCCTTGAGCAAGACACTTAACCCTAACTGCTCACCGTTGCTGTGTCTACGGTCTACTGTATACTGTATATCATGTGAGTCGCTTTGGATAAAAGCGTCAGCTAAATGAAATGTAATGTAATGATATGGACACATTTCAGTAAAGCTCCAGAGTTTCCTGGAAAATGGCTCTAAGGATTAGGCGGATGAAAAAAGCCTTTTCCTAGTACTCTGTCCTAGTACTCGCTGCTGATATCTAATTTTAAATGTCAGCCCCGATCTAATTATATTTCTCCTCAAAGAAAAATAATGGAATAGCCAAGGCCTCTATGAAAACGGGCCCGGGTAGAGTCAGAGGAGACGGTTAATGAACGAGATGGGTTGAAATTTGATGAGGCGAGTTCTTATTGGTTTAGTGTTTGAGTACCGCGGCCCGAACATCTATAGATTCTAAGAATAGGAATCCAGGTTTATCCTGAGGGGACAGGGGATTATGGGTATCATGTAGTCATCATGACTTTGTCACATGATGCGAGACCAAAGTATATTTTGTTACTTAAATGTTAACAAAAAATCATGCCAAAAGGATCCAATCCTTGGATCTAAATAAGACCAAACAAAAGTTCTTCTTCGCCTGGATTCAGTGTCAAAACTAAAACTAAGATCCAGTATGTAACTGCCCTGGACTGCAGCCTCAGCATTCAGGGACCTTTTTCTCAGGCTGCCGCGGCAGGAAGTGCCTTATTAATATGCAGTGTTTTCTAAGAGCGCAGCACGCATTTGAAACGTCAATATTGTATGTTCATCTAATTGTGGGAAGTGATTCTGATTAATATTCCATTAAATCATAGAGTACGGTAACTGTGGCTGACTGTATATTTTCTATTAATCATTATGTTAATATTATTCTAACAATTTGTTCTGGTCCGAAGCTGCACTGTTTATTTAAACGGTAGTTATTTGTCAAAATTCAAGTAAATCTGTCTTCTTCAACACCAAAATTGGTGACGTTGCCACCGGATTAGGCAGGAAAGTGAGTTAGAAAAGTTTCACACTTCACGACAATTGGGTTCTTTCAGCGTAAGACCGAAGCTAGAGCTGCTTTCACATGATCAGCACCCGAGTGCTTAAAGCTGCGTAACTCCTTTGTTATTCTTAATGTTTGGATTGTTGACGCCCGACTCAGCAACTGCTCAAGAAAATGTCTCCGACTTAAAACTTTGACCTAGTTTGACGAAGTGCACGAGAAAGTATTTTCCTGTGAAACCGCTTTAAATAAAGGTAAAATACATCATATGCTAAAATGTATTGAAATATTATCATTTTTAGCCAAATATTGATTTATTTCGGACAGTGTAAATGGCTTGTAATATGGACCCTGGATCACACAGGTTACTGTGGATATTCACACACCGTTCTCGTAAACTTAAACAATGCAGGTGCAAAAGAGCCGAGCTCAGCACTCCCACACACATGAATGTGTGTGTGCGTGTGCACACGTGTGCGTTGTTTGTTCTTTATGGTGCGTCAAGGGAGCTTTTACACTCCGGTGATGAAAGGCTGATTAACTTACTGCTTATATTGATCCTACACGCCGTTAAACACACAGTCGCTGAGAGCGGTGGTTAAAGAATTTATAGCACCGGGATAAGTCTTTTATCAGGAGAATAACACCACGTTCTGCGCCGAAAGACGGCAAATGTTCAAGTTTGATTCTCTTTTATTCATCCATGTTTTTAGAAATAATGGCCATAATTGACTGGATCATATTTGATTAGACAATTGTTTCTGTAAATGTGGCTTTAGTCCTCAGCCATGTAGCTGTGTTGTAAAGTAGCTAACCTAGCCTTTAGCAGCGTATGTGTGTGTGTGTGTGAGACACCTGGCCTCCCTGCTGGTGGGGCAGGAATGTGTAGGGTTGAGGTGGATGCGGGTGGAAATCTGCAGCGTGCTCAAAACACGACCCCTGGTAACATTGAAAGGTGCCGGCGTCAGCAGAAAAGGAAAAATCAGGGGAATGTGCTGCTTTAATCAAACCGGCATCTCTGTTTCTCTGCTTGCTGTTTCTCTCTCTCTCTCTCTCTCTTTTGTGAGTGTGTGTGTGTGTGTGTGCATTACTGTGGAGAGGGCCTCTTGTTGTATAAATGAGGTAACACTGTCCCACCCCTCATGTTTCCAATCTATGTGTTCACTTTACCTTTTTCATTTGAAACTCCTTTACATTTTCTCCCACCTCTCTGCTGTTGTGGTGGATTATGGCCCATTATGTTTAAAATAATCCATTCTGTCATTTAGTCTTGTCCTGATCCATGAATTCAGGTAAAGTTGACACTTAGGTTACCTTGCAAATTCTTGTAGGCTATAAAAAAAAAGTATAAAAGTCCAGTAACAGATCTAGATTGTCATCTCACATGTAAAGAGCCGCTCACGGCTGGCTGCCTGCTTGACTGGTTACAGGTGTCTTACCTGTGTGCTAGAATAAAGCTTTGTGAGAAACAGAAAACGGTAGACGGTGGGGGAGCTGTGAATGTAATCAATGATTGAACCAGCTGTGTGCTGCAGACTGTCTGCTGACTCTCGTTGCACAGCACAACTGGATCGCTGTGAATGAATGATTGTGAACGTTAACATGATGATGATGATGCTGCTGCCGGACGACAGGAAATATGTTTATTTATCTTTCATGTTTTGTGCTCACACATTTACGGAGGAGCAGCAAGTTGTTACTTGCTGTGATAGCTGAGAGCGTTAAACCCTAAAAATGTGTGTTTTTTTTCCACCGCTGCCAGCCAGCCAGCCCGGTGACATTTGTGCTGTACGTAAATTCAAAACATGAAGGGAAGAAAACTTGTGCGTTTTACATGGCCTGAGGGCCGTGTGTTCACTGTGGTTACTGTGGTGCTCTCAGCCGTTATGATCATAATGCCGTTGATGTAATCGGGGACAAAGGTTTCTACAGCTATTTCTTTTGTTGAATATATTAAGATTGACGCGATAGACGGTCACCGAGCACGTCAGTGAAAATGTGACATTCCCGAGTGTACTTTTGGATGAATCATTTGGAAAATCTTTTGATGACATATTTAGCTTCCACCGTTATTGAATGTGAGCTGATTGTCGTCTTGCGGATTGAGAACCACGACTGTGAGAATTGTAAATGCTGTCACCGTAAACCATCCGCTGAAATACCCTCGGCTATTTGAACAATCGCAGTTGCCGGCGGTTAGCGTTTCTGTGTGGAAGTCCCATTAATCAGAGGAATGTGCTTCCAGCCGGAGGGCAGGAACGGTTTACAGAGGGGGAGAGTAGTTGTCTCTCCACCTGTAGCCGTCTGCGACTCACTCTGCAGTGGTGATTCACGTAAATAGTTGTAAAAGCCTGATATAACTTGTCCTTTCTTAGAATATCCAGTACAAGGTTTTGTTTCCTCCAACGTGGAGATCAGTGAGACTCGATAGAAAGAAGGCATGTTACGAAAGCTGTTCGAGGGCAGAAGAAATATGTGAGCAGTAATTTGGTTTCCTCGTTTACAGAAAATGGATGTTAGCGAGGTCAAGGGTGGGGGGGTGGGGGGGGGGCAACTTGAGCAAAGAAAGGTATAAATTGAGCTTACATAACAAGAAGAAAGGTGAAAACTAACAAGCAGGTGTGAAGGAGAAAAATGTGTAAGACCACTTCTAGGAGAGCAGGTTAGAGTGGAGCATCAAAGAACATCAACACTAATGAGGGCAAGGAGAAAGAAGATGTGGATACGATGGTGGTGGTGAGAGGGCAGTACTATTGGATACTAGTAGTACTATTGGATACTAGTAGTACTATTAGACCAGAATGAGCTGAAAGGAGCTGCTTCTGAAAATCTCCATTATCTGTATCTTTGATTCTGTGGGAATATCTGACAGGTTGTTCTAAACAGGTTTTTATGAATGACTCTGGTGTGTGTGTGTGTGTGTGTGTGTGTGTGTGTGTTTGTGTGGCTTCTGATGACTATAATTTGCATAATGGCCTCACACAGGCCGTACTGACAGTTAAATCCAACAGAGGAGGAGGAGGGGAAAACGGATAACGGAAAGCCATTGTCAAGAGGAGGCTTCTCTCTTTTGTTTTTGTTTCCACTCAGTAATAAAAATTAGATGCAGCGGCCATTTTTACATCCTACAATTTAATAAAATTAGGATGCACTTGCACTGGTAGGGTTTCTCCTGAGGACGCAATCAATCTAGCGCCTGTGGTCGTGTCCACAAGATACATGCTGCCTTGCCAAACACAGCTGCAACTAATAACATAATGAATCTCTGCATTACGCTACACTAGTGGATGAGTCAGATCCTTTGACAAGTCAAAGTTCCTGATGTAAAGACACAAAGAAGACTGACACCAAAGTTATGGGTGAAAGGAAACCGTTCATTTGGTGTGTGTGTGTATATTTATATTATGTTTTCCCTAATATATTAGAGCAAAGACACCCAGAACTTTTCATATGGGAAATAAGGGGCATTTCTTTCAACATGATAGTGAAAGTTTGAGAACCACTGAAATAACATGTTGCAATCCATCCTGCCTCCCTCTAAATCCTTTAACCTTTCAGCATGGGGCGACTGTGGCTCAGTGGTTAGCAAGTCAGTCTTTCAACCAGAGGACCGGGGTTCAAACCCTGCCTCAGCCAGTCCATGTCGTTGTGTCCCTGAGCAAGACACTTAACCCCCAGTTGCTCCCCGGGCGCTTCACGAGGCTGCCCACTGCTCCTTAAAGGATGGGTCAAATGCAGAGGATAAATTTCCCCACTGTGGGACTAAGTGTGGGACTAATAAAGGGGTTTCTTCTTCTTCTTCTTCTTCTTCTTCTTCTTCTTCTTACTGATTGGCTCACCTGGTTTGACCCCTGTGGCGTTCAGTTCGATACTGTTTACTGTTTACCTGCACTGGCGTTGGCTGTAAACACCACAGGGAGCCTAATGGATCAGCCCTGTTATACAGTCAAGATGATGATCTAACATTTCTAGTTGCCAACAAATTCACCACCTTCACCAGCGTATAAATCAACAGTGGCACAAGTTTAGGATTTAATTCAAGTTTTTTTTTTTTTTTTTTTTTTTTACGAATGTTGGAAACGTTGTGCTACATCGAAAAAACGTAACGTAACCCATCTTTTGCTGAGGTCTGAAACCATTTAGTGTCCAGAAAAATACAAACATCATTCAGACTTCTTTTGTTATCCATTTTCATAAAAAATATGACAATAATACCAGGCTACAAACTAACTACAATAGCAGTTCAACAACAACTACAATATATGTATGACATTGTATTGGGCTTGTTGTGTTATCAGAACAAATGCACAAAAGTACAAATGGAGCATACCACAACTTAAATGTACCTTGTAGAGCTTTCATTGTCCACATTTTCTGAACTTTAACTGAAATTATAAATTTTTAGCAATCAAAAAACAATGTCAAAGGGATGCGCTGCCTTGTTTGTGGATAAGGAAACACTCACTAGAACGTCTCAGGCTGTTAATCAGCTTCATCTCATGAAGGACAGTGAAAGTTACTGCTTTTCTATTCACCGTAGTCTATTCTTATTACGTAGAAATACATAAATATGGGACTGTAAGTAGCTGAGGACTGAATCGGACCGTCTAGTTTCTCTAATCGATGCAGTCGGACATGCTGACTCAGGCTTTTCATTCATGCTCTTGAAGAGGCTTACTCCACAAGGATTCAGTGTTCAAGTTCAAGACGTTTGCCTCTCTATAACTAAATTGTGATGCATTTGAGACCACAGATGAGAAACCTGACCTGATATTCTACTGTCATAATAATCAGTCATTTAGTAATTTACACTCTTTTTAAAACTTGAACTGCACTTTCAAATCCAGTTATTCCCAAAGACCGGGTCGGGACCCACAGGAGGGTGGCAATAGATTTGCAGAATTTCTTCCGCTGTATTTAATATTTAGATCTGCAGTACACCGTTGAGCCCCTTTTTAGGGATGAATATTTGTAGTTTTTTCTGATAATTGTGGTCAATTTATATCATTGAATCAAAGAAAGGCTAGCGTGTTTTCACATTCAAAAACATCAAACGTATGTCTCTTCAAAATATCTGGTATGCCTATTCAAGATAATATAAAGGGATTTATTCACAATTTCTTTCTTGTTGCAATTTTTTGAATTGGAATATTATGAATTGGGTGATGATGGTTTGTCCCGAGAAAAAAAACTGGGAAACCCCGTAATTGAAACTAGGACCATGAACAAAGAAATTTAAACTTGAACTTGAAGAATTAGCTTGGGAAGTATCTTGACTGGTCCTAATGCAGTGCAAAGTTTGAGTACTTTCTGTACTGTATGTCTAGTGTTCCGTTTTCATGCATGTGCTTACTTCTTCTGAGAAAAATCAAGTCCACTCAGAGACTTCCGCAAACGGATACAAGCTGCACTGTATGACTTTACCATCAGCAGGGTCCACATATGGCGAGCCCCGAAGGAGGTCAGGGGTCATTCGCTGCCCACATTCCTTAATCTGCAACTTCCCTGGCACCCCACCTCCCCCACACAGACCCATTTTAAATGCTTTGTTTGGATCTGTCAGCCACACACACACACACACACACACACACACACACACACACACACACACACACACACGCACACGAGCACAGACATGAAACAGCACTCTGTCTGTCTGCTGTTGTTGTTGCCCTACATAAAATAAGTAGAATTAAAGGGATCATGTGGGGTGGTCTGGTGAGGGAGGAGGAATGTAGGTGGAGGAAAAAAAGGGTGCAACACCAAACATTGGGAGGGAAAGGGTGGATAAAACTGGGTGAAGTTCAATGAGGGTGGGTGTAGGGGCCTGAAGAAGGAGAGATAGAAATGAAAAGAAGAAAGAAGTGGAACAGGAAGTCTTATTATTATTCTCCCAGGTTAAGACGAGATCATGGGCTTCCCATTTCTTTAAAAATTGCATCTTTCATTCATATGTTCCTTTTTTTTTTAAATGTCACGTGCAGAAAGAGAGAAAGATCTATGATGCTTTAAAGTAGTTTTTTTTTCTTCTTTTCAATCATTTATTATGAAAACCCACAGCGTTCCCAAGCTGTCTGCACACACACACACACACACACACACACACACACACACACACACACACACACACACACACACACACACACACACACACACACACACACACACACACACACACACACACTGGCACACATCTGTAATTGACCACCTGTTTGTCTGTGGCCTAGTTTCCGCTTTATGAAACGCTGCGAAGCGGTGATGTATAATTCCTTTGGGATCCCTAACTCTGTGCCTCTTATTTCAGTCGTTTTTAAAGCAACACAAAGGGACAGAAATGCCAAACATAGCATGTCTTTTGGGTTTTTCTGACAAAAGTAGGGGGTATAAATAGACTGTATAGGGCACATTAAGATCATTGGTCGTCCCATATATGAACTGGGAAAATAATCTGCCTGTCGTGAAGTAATTTCCTTTGAAGACTTTTATTCTGTTAGTATAAATAACAAACAGTTCAGTCGGAACGGATAACTTTTTTTTTGTTTTTTGTTGTACTTTTGTGTTAGTGTGTGCAAGTATGTATCCGGATTCAGTGGAGCTACACACAGGGTTCCTGTGTACAGACGGCAAGGCTCCAGGACTGTCTGTGTTTGCAATAAGCTGAGAGAGCCAAAGGAGCCCACCACTGAGGGAAGCTTTAGGGGTCAACACACACACACACACACACACACACACACACACACACACACACACACACACACACACACACACACACACACAGCCTGTTTGTCAGCTCTGCTGACTACAGGAAGCAATAATGGTAGCGTGCTTCCGGAGTTCCGGAGGCTTCTCTCAGGGGAGTGTGGCTGTCCTGTCCAGCTCAGCAGAGCAAAACTGAAAAGAAACACAGCGGAGCAGAAAACGATAGAACATTTGGGATAGAACACGACAATGACACGACAGAGTAGGATAGTGAAGAACACAGTAGAGCAGGACAGGCGCAAGGACAATGTAATGGATTGAAAACAAAATCCAGCCAAACTGAGAGTATCGATGACATCGTGATGTAGGGGATCAGCACATAACACCAAAGCAAACTAAAGGGCTGAGCGAAACATAGTGTTAGCTTCTAGGTGTATGGAGTAGTGAAACATAGTGTTAGCTTCTAGGTGTATAGAAAACCAGTAGTGAAACATAGTGTTAGCTTCTAGGTGTATGGAAAACCAGCAGTGAAACATAGTGTTAGCTTCTAGCTGTATGGAAAACCAGCAGTGCTTCAAAATATTCTTTTGGCATTCAGAGGCTTTAAAGTCACGTACAGAGGTTTTATTTTGGAGGGGAGATTGTGATTTTAAGTGGTTGCGCACCACAGAGATGATCCCGTCCCGTTGTCCGCGGTCTTTAAATTGTCTTCAGCTGGATGGAAGGAAAATGCTAGAACAGGAAGAGAGCAGGGAACCCTGTGGAGAGAGAGTCTGTGTGTCAGACCTCATCATCTGTGTAGCCGGTAGCGGTTCCACAGTGTAGGCCAGTGATAGCGTCCCCCTCGTCCTCCCTCCCCCCTTCCTTACTTTCTTCCTTCCCTCCCTCCTTCCTTCTGCATGGCTTGATCTCGGCGCTCCTCGCTGCTCATCTCGCTGGTCCGCTCGCTCAGTTTCCCTCCAGTCAGTATGCGCCTCTGCTCGCACCCGTACTTGGGCACGTGCGCCCGATTGCGCGTGTGTGTGTGTGGTTGTTCTGTTGGCCGTCGGAAAACATTTATCTCAGGGTGACCTACAGCGCGACCACCATCACGCCCGATTGGATTTCACCTGCTAGCCGCCAGCCACTGGATACTACACTTCCTGTAATGCTCGTTTGTGAGAGCCTCAAAATGTGTGCGTCTTATAAACTCGTCCCCCTCGGTGTGTGACACGGGTCAGGGTTTCTCCCAGGAAGGTGCCAATAGAGGTGGTAAGCACCGACACCTGCTGATCTGAACCGGACAGACGGATGCATCTCGCGGTGTGATCATTATCTATGCGGCGTGATGCAACACCTCTGCTCTTTTCCTGTGTAGGTTAATGACGTATTCTATATCGGTGTCACATTTTCCTCAGACATGCGTGGGGGTGTGGGGGTGGGGGGAGATCTTGATTTCAGCAGAGGTGCGATAATGCTGTGAAGCACTGAGAGAAAGCTTTCCAGTAAAAAGATCGTAGGCTCCAAGCCCAAACTTGACCCTGGTGACATCATTAGGGGGGGTGTTCTTTTGGACTTAACCAGAGCAACAGAATAAAGTGTTGTAGTACTCCCCTAAGTCATAAAACATATCTTGATATGTAAAACCGGTTGAGCGTCAACCCCAATATTTAAGAATTATGAGTGCATTACGAGATATTTTCAAAGATACACAAATATCCATCATGGATGTACTACGTTTCCCCCAAATCATATGAGCCTGCGTCAGAAGTGTGTGTTGTTCCTCTTTCTGAAGAAATGCTCGAGATTCCCCCTTCATATTTTGCTGAGTGAGCATAACACAATCACACAACGCACACAATAAATGATGCGCTTATTAAAACCCCCCGGTAAAGGTGTTGCTGCCGTTAGTGGTGGCCTCCTCAGCTATACAATTGTGTGCGCACACCATCTGCTAGTGGTCACAGGGGTTTGTGCTGATGTGTAGTGACAGGCAGCTTAGACATGCAGAGGGCCATCCATATATACTATATACACACACACACACACACACACACACACACACACACACACAGCGCCATCGTTACAAATGCAGCCACTCTTGATGACGGGGCCGTGACCCTTGTGGGGTTATTATGTCTCCTGTCAGGACAGATCACCAACGAATAAAAAAAATAAATAAATAAATCAGCAGGCGGATAAATCCCACTGCAGCGCATATGTTAGCCGACAAAATGAAAGAAAACTGAAAACACTGCTGTGACAACAGAAACAGAAGGAGCTGGCATGTGAAACACTCAGCTCAGAGCATGTTAGCCAATATTGTAAGATAATCTAAAAACATTTTAGCTTTATACTTTACGGTTGAGTACATTTTTTTATTCTGGATTAAATTATTAATCCTAAATGGAACTGTAGCCTATAACAATTATTATAAAAGAATAGTATAACGTTTACGGAAATAAGCGTGTTTGCTTTCTTGCTGAGAGCTGGATGAGAAGACTAATGTACATATTTAGGTATTTCTCTGTACGCTAAATGTAAAGCTACTGTTAGCTTAGCCCAAAACCTCAGTTCAGAGGAAACAGTCAGACTACCAGCGACTGTAAAACTCATTAATTAACTATTTATATAATCCTTTGTTCAGCCTGTACAAGAACGTGGTGTTACGCTGGGTTATGTATGTCCTGACCGGGTGCAGTGACTTCCTGGAGCTTTGTCACCAAAATGTTGAATTATACCCTTTAAGTAATAGATCAAATATATTATAAATAAATAAAGCACCCTATTGAATGTTTGCACACTGTATAATCCACCACCATTATTGCAAAAAAAGTAGATAAACTGTAATTCAAATTCATACATTGTGGGGTAAAGAGTTAGATCATTGCTCATGCTTGTGCTGCAGAGTAAAGCTATACTACAAAGTACAAGAGGCCTTTTTTTTTTTTTTAATTGCGTTATCTGTGTAAACTTGGATGTGAGCCACGTGCGACCACTTTGCGATCCACGGAGACAAGGACAGCAGTCAGACGTGGCCTCCGTAATAATGGGCTTTGGTTTGTTGTAAATGGAGCAGCTTCAGATTGAATTCTTGTCATTCATTCCCGCTGATGAGCAGCCGGGGCTCCCTCGGTCACCGTGGTGCTGCTCCAGACCTGTTGAAGTGTTGATCCAACTCTTTCTGAATAGTGTGCAGTTGTAATAATAATGCAGGTCAAGTTAAACCGTTTTATGCATACTTCTACGTGTCACGTGAAGGTTTAGATTTGCTGACTTTTCACGTGCATTATCCCCTTCTATTGAATATCCCACACAGTCAAATCGTTTACATCATGAAACACGGAGGATTGCACACGTTTTAAGCTCTTCTCTCCCCCCCCCCCCCCCCCTTTCATCTCATTGAATTTTGTAGTAGCTCGTGAGTGATTTAGTGCTGCGCGGCCGTATAGTTTCCACATCCCCTGCTTGCCTACTCATTGACATTCTTCTCTCATGAAGCCTCCGCTGCCTCTCCGTGCCTGTACAGGCCTGCCTCGCTGCGTGGCTGCCTTCTCCGAGGCAGAGTGGAGGAAAATACATTATGCTGTACTGTACATACTTTTTTTGTGTTCTTCACAGACAGATTGAGTCATTTCCAAAAGGCCGTTTTCATCGCTCTCGCTCACCTACGTTGTCACTAACTGTGTGTCTCATTACAAAGCATTGATATGACGACGCTGCACTTGTATCCCGGCCTAAACTCTTTGTGTTCCTCTCACCCGTTGTGTGTTCGGTTGCTGCAGACCCTGGTAGGAGCGTGATGAGCGCGCGCTTCCACTTGCCTGCTGGCAGATCCTACAATGTCCGGGCGACGGAGCTGGAACGAGACAGGCAGCACACACAGGTTGTGTGCAACATACTGCTGCTGGACAACACCGTCCAGGCGTTCAAAGTCTGCGTGAGTATACCGCTCTCCCTGGTTCATCTGTCTCACGCTTTAGAGTTCCCCAGGCTGGAATTGTTCATTTACGATGCTGCAAAATGTGAGAAGTCATTTGTTGCCCCGTGTGCTGTAGGTTTTGGCATAACTCGCATGATGCGTACTGCTTTTCTAAAAGAACAGATGCTTTCATACTGTGAAGCGCACCTCCCCGGGGGGGCGCGGGAGCAACGGGAGCCTCTATTCGCTTCAATTCCTACTTATTCGTGGAGTCTTAACTCTCAAGTCCAAACTGAACACACAGCCAAGAGACACACAGTGTTACATTCAACCCATCATTATCTATGATGTCAATCATCAACAAACCGTAGAATAGAGATGCTCCTTATCAATCCAGAACTTACTTAAGAATATTCACTTTTTTTAATTTTAATTTTTATATAAAGTAATCCAGTGATGGATACCTGTACATCCAATGGTACATTGTTCCAACAGGAACTGTCAATAGAAAATTCAGCTTCATGTTCATCTTCATTCATAACAACTTCTTGATATCGTACAATAAACCTGGTGTGATTTCTGTTTTTCAAAAATATGAAATTCAAACTTTACACAACAATATTGGGACGTTCACTAACCCATGAAGTGTTTTACAATCAGTCAGTGACACGCAGTTGCACCTTGAGGGTTGAGACAAACAGGAAGTGTGTTGTATGTTTCCACCCAAAGCCAGATGAGGAGTTGTCTTGTGATCGACGCTACAGTCGTCTGTCTGTCGCCTCGTGCGATAACACTTTATTCTCCTCCTCTCTGTCTCGATGATGCCTCTCTGCCATCGTGCGTTTGATCAGACTTCTGACAGTACGAGGAGGGAAATTCCCTTTTGTGAGTCAGAAAATATAATTCCTCTAACAACATCCCCTCTGACGGATCACGTCCTGTTGGTGTGTGTGTGTGTGTGTGTGTGTGTGCATTCATACATATACATATGTATCTCTATCACTTATGACTTTGTCATTCAGATTGGTTACAAAGTTAAGTTGTTTTTTTGTTTCTTTAGAGAGGAGTGGTTGACGAAAGAGAGAACACGTTTAACTTTGTATGTTTTTGTTACAAGCGTGTAGCTGTGTTTTTATCCCCACTTCCTGACATTCTTCTTCCTACGGTTCCCACCAAAAGGAACGGTATACAAATTAGTGTGTGAACCGTTTATAACATTTATGGAGGAATGCTCAGCGAACTTCAACTTGCATCGTACATCATGTTCTCCTCATCGATGGATAATCACGTTAGACATTGTGGGTCGCCTTCCCACACAGTCTATTTAATAAAACCGCTCCTCTCCATTTTCTTCCTATACATTTATTCTCGTTCTTTTCTCTCCCTCTCTGCTTCCTGCTCCAGACACCCCCTCTCCCTGCCTCTTGAATGAATGAATGAATGAATGAATGAATGAATGAATGAGTCGGTCTCTGTCAGTGTCATTGATCAGAACCCTGCAGCAGCACTAACTTCCTGGAAAGACGAGCCATCCTGAGCGCAACAATACTTCTATTGATCCTCTCTCCGGCCCGACTGGCCTTGATTCTAGCGGAGAGTGAAAATCCAGAAGCGGCTACTTATTGTCATGGGAACCGTAGCGCTGGTGGTGCAGGATGGGAGGGGTGCACACGAGGGCTTGCACTGATGATCTTTATAGATGGGAAGTCTCTGGCTGGAAGCAGCATCTAGTGTGGCATTAAGGCTCGATAGATGACGAGAAATAAGAAAAAGAATGCAAGTTACGTGGTAGAGCAGAACAATTCTTATTTATCTATCATTTTACATTACATTACATTACATTACATTACATTTCATTTATCTGACTCTCTTATCCAAAGTGACTTACATGCTATACAGTAGACCGTAGACACAGCAACGGTGAGCAATGAGGGTTAAGTGTCTTGCTCAAGGACACAACGACATGGACTGGCTGAGCCGGGGTTTGAACCACCGACCTTCTGATTGAAAGACTGACTTGCTAACCACTGAGCCACAGTCGCTTTTTGTGATTTTGCGAGCTTTTGCTCGTAACACTTTCCCTAACTTTAACCGGTGACTTTGAAGGCCACACTTTGTTCAAGACACATTACCTAAAAGAATACAATCCTTCAATCAGCGTTACATCTTTACATGTGAAGCGTTCTCCAGCGCAGCGCTGCAGAAGCTAGCTACAGAAGCTAGCTGCAGAAGCTAGCTGCAGAAGCTAGCTGCAGAAGCTTGCTGCAGAAGCTAGCTGCAGAAGCTAGCTGCGTATTTCTTCCACTCCATATGTCTCTTTCCCTTCAGCTGACCAATGACCCGTCATCCCATTAGCTCATTATTCTTTTAGTGCAGTCCTAATATTAAATGCTCCAATAGCTAGCACTGGGTGAGCTAAAATATAGACTTCTGCTGCGGCTGTGTTTTTGTAAAATGATGTGTTTGACTTGTTGGACAGGTGTGGCTGTGGGATAGAGCTTTTTCTACCTCCATAGATGGGTATTAGTTCAGGTGGAATAGGCTGAATGTGCTCTACTCAAGTTATTTCATCCATTCATTTTTTTGCATCCAAAAAATACATTTAAGAAGATGATGGAAGATGAGGAAGTTTGAAGAGGAGATTTAATCCATAAGACAAATGTCTGTCAATACGGCCGTCCGTTCTCAGGAACACATTGGTTTGACACATTGGAGTTTCTCCACATTTGGGACCAGCGTCCACCTGGACTTGAAAATGAACTTATTAGACTTTGGTGTTCAGAAGTTAAGGCTTCTTTAAAATCACGTACGTCCCATTATATCTATTTTATAATGTCGCAAAAACATCCTTAAACAACTGTATTTATTGAAGTGTCTTGCCATAAATGACATTTGGCTAGATGATAAGATAAGATAAACCTTTATTAGTCTCTTAGTGGGGAAATTGCAGGATTATGATATCTTGATACAAATTAACAGAGCCTGAACGCATCATAATGTAACTGAATGGAAGCTCTGTATTTTAGCGGTTAGGTCTCGAGCTCCACCTGCTGATTTCAACACAACTTTGTTGTTCACAACGTAAAAAAAGCTTTAATGCCGATCCCCTGCAATCATCTCTTTATTGAATATCGTCCACTATAATGGTGGCTGTGTAACTTATCGGTGCTTCACTTGTGAACGGAGAACCGTAAGGATCACGGATTCAGCTCCATCACAGGTGTCACATGTAACCCGGTGTGTTGTTTCCTTCACTCAGTATCAAGGACTAAAGTATAACCTCCGTAAATGTTTGTCTACGTGTCCGTGGGTTGATGTGTAGACGATGGTTAGTGATGGAGCTTCCTACATAATTGTGTGTGTGTGTGTTTTTGGACACACACTTAGAGAGTGAGAGATGTGAATGGCTCCTCCTCCCCGGAGTTCTCTTCCTGTCTGAACAAGCAGCCTCACGCATTCCTGATCTTCCATCATTGTTCAACACAAACACGTACACGCAGCACATTCAGCTGTTTCCAATGGAAGGAAATGAACAAGGAGGGAAATAAAAGTGACACATTTTGCTGCTTTTGTTATCCTGCTGTAAAAAAAACAAAAAAAAAAACACAACAAAACAAACACTGTGATTTTTCCCTCAAGCGCCACTTTGGATTTCAGGTCCCTCTGTTGTGATTGATGTGTGGGACTCGTTTTCCCCTGGAACACTTTGGAGAAACCCTGCGGGTGCAACACGTATCGGAGCATCGCTCCCAGTCTGAGTGCACTCCGTCACCACGCCTCCCTCTTGGCTCTCAGGCCCACGGACACTCTTTCAGTCAGTGGTGCCGCTGGAGTGATGAAGATCAACACAAAGAGCGTTTGTGTCGCACAAGCGCATTGTCAATCTCTCTCTCTCTCTCTCTCTCTCTCTCTCTCTCTCTCTCTCTCTCTCTCTCTCTCTCTCTCTCTCTCTCTCTCTCTCTCTCTCTCTCTCTCCCCTCCCCCCCCTTTTCTTTGTTGGTTTCTCCTTTAGTTTGTGTTCAGTTATTCTTTCTAACTTTGAGCAAAAGTTCAGAGAAGTGTGTGTACACATACATGTGTACATACAAACAGACAGATGGGTTTCCTGCGACCACAGTATAAGAAGTACACAGAGGGCTCCCACATTAGACTTGAAAAGCTGCTTCATACAAAGGAGAAGCAGTGGACACACACTCACACTGTATTTCACACTGTATCTCTCACACACACACACACACACACGTCTATGAATAGCCTGTCATGGGGAAACGTCACGTAAGAGGCTTGCATGTTTTTTCCCTTCCTTATTTGTTTTTTACCTTGGTCTGTGAACTGGTCAGCTGGTTAAATTGTTCCACTTTTTAGTTGCTTTTGTTCCTCAAGCAGCCAGTAAACTGTCTGCTATGGTGTCATATTTTCAGTTCACTAGTCAGATATTTACAGTCCACACAAGTCATTTGTAATAACTTTCGAACACCTGTTTCTTTTTTTTCTTTTTTTCAAATACAACACCTCACCGACTCCACCAACTTGGTGTGTCCCGAGAGACTGTGAATCTGTCCATTCAGTCGGATTTAGTCAAATTCCTTAATTTGACTCAATTTGAATCATTCAAACATTATAATAATAGTAAAGCTGTAGAAAAGTGAGCAAGAAGGCTTGAATCACTAGGGCTTTGACAGCAGTAGATTGCTAACACACACACCCACACAAAAACACACACACACACACACACACACACAAACGCACACGTGCCAGCAGCGCTAAAACACTGCCGGTGATCCTAGAGGGCTCCCATGTCAACTGTCAGCTATCATTCCGTTCGTTCCACACACACACTTTACCCACGCATGATGGGCTGTAAAAGTGTGTCACCAGGGTAAAGGGGAGGTTCTCACACACACACACACACACACACACACACACACACACACACACACACACACACACACACACACACACACACACACACACACACACACACACCAACACTTCCTCTCCTCTTCCCCCCTCAAAGTCACGGGAGGATCAGGTGTGAATTTCTGCTCCACTTGTGGTCCCACAGTTTATCCTCTCGCCCATCCTACTCTCCCGTGAAACGATTTGATATTAATCTATTTCATAAATGATTCCTCACCCTCTTTCAGCCTTTCGTCCCTCTTTTCCCTCTTTCCTGTTTTTCTCAGAATAAAAAAAACACAGCCTCGTTTTATACACTGATTAAACCCACTGATTCAACAACAGTCCTACTGCTTTTAAAGTAAAAAGTAATTAATTTGAGTGTAAGACTTATTATTATTAATATCAGTTATTAAGTGAAGAACCTAAAGCATGAAGCCGCACTGAGCACTTCCTGTGTGAAACCTTTGAAAGCAGAACTTAACGATGACTTAACCGTGTTGGAGCACATGGCCATTGATTTCCTGGACTTCAATCACCTCCCTGAGCTCTCAGTCTCTCGCCCTGAATGTTCCTCTTCTCCGTCTCTCTTCTCGGCCAGCTCGACCACAGACAGACTGACAGTGGGTTCACTGTTCTGTCTTAACGCTCTCGTTCCTACTTACTAAACAGTCCGACTGTTCTGTATCCGCCGCTTTCTAATCTCGTGGCAGTTTTTTTTTTTTTTTTTTTTTTGCATCAAAACAGTTGCCCACGCATCGCGCCTGTGTCTATTGATCAGTTTCCAGTTACTTAAAAGCTGCGAAAAGTTGAGTTATGCTGCGTTTTTTCATTTGATGATGTTCACTTCTCATGGATCTGTAGTGTTTTTGTGTGAATGTAAGATGATTTATTATGATCCGAAGCCAAGTGCCCAAATGTTACTGTTGCTTTAAGACAGCTGGTGAATGTGGCCGCTGACATATGGATTTGTATCCATATGTCAGCGGCTTTAGAAGTCCACTCGTCTCTGTATGCACATTTTTAATGTAAAGATGTCATGCTAACAATGTTTTGTGTTTTTTTTAATTTCGGGCGGTGTAACGTGATGTCAGATGGTGTTACGCGGTCACTGAGCAAACCATGTAGCGAAATAGATAAATATGCGACTATAGCCCAAAGCCACTCAATTTCTTGTACACGTTCCTCCCCACGTGGTTAGAAAAGTATTAAATCAGCCTTAACATGGATTAATTTCTTTGACCAGAATAATCCCATTGAGATATTGAATCTGGCCAAGGAAGCAGCATAATAACAAAATAAAAGCATTAAAATCATATAAAAGAGACGACAGACTTAAAGCATATTGCATCACTAAAATAATAAATTCAGTCTAAGGTCAGTTAAATTCAGGGCTCAAATAAGCTTTCATCCCGTTTTTAAAAATATTCTCTTATGCTTATTATATAATCTAGTATAAAATAAGGGTCCAAAAGGTTCCAGGTTCTAGGAATGATTGCAGCTACTGATGGCTTTTGCTGTCAGTTGAGAACAAAGATAAGCAAGATCTTAAATTAACTCTGTGAAATATTTCTGTAGCCTTTTAAATTATTTAGGTGTCTGTTTCCACTGTGACCTTACACCGTCCAGGAGCAGCAAGGAGGCGACGGTCTGATTGATCTGGACTTTGTGCGACGACTTCCAACTCACTGTGTGTTTTCTGTCCCTCTCTGAAGAAGTCGGATCATGGCCAGGTGTTGCTGGATGCTGTCTTTAAGCACCTGGAGCTGACTGAGAGAGACTACTTTGGCCTGCACTTGGCTGATGACTCCTTAGATTCGCCGGTCAGTAGTGTGTGTGTGTGTGTCTACAAGAAGACTCTATTTCCACACAGCCATGATGACTTTGCAGATGACTTTGCATTTCTATCTAGAAAGTACATTTACTGTGTCAGTGTGTGTATAGTATATTGAAGTGTTTATATCCACGTGAACAGTGTTTGACTACTTCCGTAAGATGTGTGTGTGTGTGTGTGTGTGTGTGTGTGTGTGTGTGTGTGTGTGTGTGTGTGTGTGTGTGTGTGTGTGTGTGTGTGTGTGTGTGTGTGTGTGTGTGTGTGTGTGTGTGTGTGTGTGTGTGTGTGTGTGTGTGTGTGTGTGTGTGTGTGTGTGTGTGTGTGTGTGTGTGTGTGTGTGTGTGTGTGTGTGTGTGTGTGTGTGTGTGTGTGTGTGTGTGTGTGTGTGTGTGTGTGTGTGTGTGTGTGTGTGTGTGTGTGTGTGTGTGTGTGGCCTGTGGTGAATAATTTAGTCTGTGTAACCATACAGTGGAAGGTGTCTCTAAGTGTCTCTCTATCAATATTTCACAGCGCTGGCTCGATCCCAGCAAGCCCGTCAGGAAACAGTTGAAAAGTAGGTGAAACCCACACAACATGCCACTTTAACTCACAAGTCCAGGTCATTCTCAGGAACGAACAGAAACCCCAGAGCGGGTTAAAAATCCAGACAAAAGTCTCCCGTCTACACTGCGATTTTAAAGCTGAAAGCCGCTGTGAGCAATTATTAAACTTCATCTCAACTCGGCTCTGTTTTTTGATAATGAGAAATAGAATTTGTAACATGGAGAGGAATTAAGAAGCAACGGTTGAACCGAGTTTCCACTCAGTTTTTGTGCTGAGCGATTGATTCATTGAGGAATAAGCACAGGATATAATGTGTTACACACATGCAGCTAGTGTGTTGTGTTTGTAGAAATATGTAAAAGTAGAAAAAAGTATTTTAAGTGTATAAAAGTGTACCATTGACTAACTGTTGGTCTTCATTTCTTCCAGGAGGCTCTCCCTATAGCTTGAGCTTCAGAGTCAAATTCTTTGTGACAGACCCCAGTAAACTTCAGGAAGAATACACACGGTAAGGCTGTTCCTCTTTACAGGCCGTTATATTCTGGTGACCGCTATATCACATGCAGTTTGTGATGCGGGAATTAGGTCACGATAACTACTTTTTGTCGGACGACGCATTGTCCCAGAAGTAATTGCGATCAACAATGTTATTGTCATTTTAAGACCCTTTAATGCCTCTTATATAATGATAGCATCATAGTGCAAGTGCACCCTGTAAAAGAGTGTGTATATAATGACAACATAATAGCATCATAGTGCAAGTGCACCCTGTAAAAGAGTATATATATATATATATATATATATATATATATATATATATATATATAGTAGTGACAGGCCTCGTCAAAATATGAGACTCATGCTGTGCTGTCGTTTTATTCACAAATAGAGAACGGTGACTTTTACTACTTGTCTCTTTGTATCGACTCTCAATCATCAAGAGCAGAGAACAAATAGAAGCTGTGGAGTAGAATTCAACAGGTTTACTGAGATTGGTTCAGTGTCCTAAGTGCTACATAAGGATGCAAATTGGGTATATAAAATGTGAAGGTATTTCTATTCTTGGAATCTTAAGTAAACGAGGTAATAACATAGAATAGTTATGGAAAGAGCTTTCGGGATCTAATCATTGCAAATGGACTCAGAGCTTCATTCTCCCGCTGATCCAGGCTCATTAAAGAAAATCCGAACCCAGTGTGTTCCGCATCGAGGCGATGTGTGGACTCCACCCACACTCCTGCAAACATAAGGCCTGCAACACTGCGCTCTGCAAACACAACATGCAGAGGAGGCGTCGCAGCGCCATATCGCCTTTTCCGCCCGGTGTTTATTTCAGCCTCTCAGCCGTGGCCTGGCGCTCTGTGCCTTATCAACACCTTGTGTGTGTGTGTGTGTGTGTGTGTGTGTGTGTGTGTGTGTGTTTGGAGAGGGGCGGCTTGGATCTTACACGCTGAACCGGTGCCTTGTGCGCTCAAGTCACGACAAAAACACACTCCTGACGGCTTTGTCGCGCCGTGTTCATGACATCACATGACACGCGGCTCTAACCGCTACCGATAGAGGTCTGCTGAGAGGGTTGCATTCATTTCACACAGCAGGACCTTCCATCCATAACATGTGATCAGCTGGCTGCTTGTCTTCACGTAATATTGCATACAATTGTCTCTTTTCTTAATGCACTGTGTTGTCCCTCCCCCCTCAGGTACCAATATTATCTTCAGATCAAGCAGGATATAATAACTGGAAGGTGAGTCTTCAGTTGTGTTTTATATTGCCGTTACAGATTAATGAACCTTTGCATTAGCATTGGTTTTGGTGGAGTGCGTTTGTGGGTCTAAATTCTGCCAAGAGTTGCATGACTGGAGGAAATATGAGTTAACACACACACACACACACACACACACACACACACACACACACACACACACACACACACACACACACACACACATCCCGCATGCTCATTGTTGTGAAAATCTGCTTTCTATCTCTCGGTTTCTCGTTTTTCCCCCCATGATCATCAAAGATAAGTAGTTGCTCTTTGTGTGTTGATCGTTGTGTTCCTTGCTCCCAGGTTGCCGTGTCCACACAACACGGCCGCTCTGCTGGCGTCCTACTCCGTTCAATGTAAGTAGCGCTCCCTGGATACGTGCGCTCTCCACAGCGGAGGGAAGGCAATTGATTAGGCCTCTCTTTAGCTGCACTCTCTGTTAAACGTAATGGCTGCGGTCGCCCCAGTGCATTCATGGCTGGTGCTCCGGAGCCGTTATGATTCAATTAAGATTCAAGTGCGGTGTTATTTGATAGCATTTGCAGCGATGTAAACAAGCAATGTGATTGTGTTTTTTATTTTTTTTTTATTGTCGGGTTTAAGTAAAAAAACAAAGTCCTTCTCGCTGGTCGTATATGGTGCAGCGGCACATGGACATGTGCTGTTGTGATGGAGTGTTTGTGTTGAAGGCTGACTGGGCCCCTCTGTCATCAGAATAATGACGCACCGGCCCGTCTGTGGCGCTCGCTCTTTCTCTTCTACTGCCGCTCATTGTTTTCACGCAGCCTGTTTTGCCCTCTGTCTGTTTCTTTTATCTCTGTTTAGTCTGTCTCATCCCTTTCTGCTTATCCCCCCCCCCCCTATTTTTTCTTCACCCCCCCTCCCTCTCTCTCTCACCCCTCCCCTCTGCTTTCTCTCTCTCCGCCCCCCTCTGGCATATTTTGTGGGGAATCTGCACCGCTGCAGTATATAGGTCAGAGAAGAGATTTGGCCTAGACCGCCACCACCATGACACTACTGCTTTTACCCACGCAGGCTCTGTTGCCGGGTCCCATGTTGTCACTGCGCTCAGTGCCAGCCCGGATTATGAAGATAAATGTTTTGCTTTGGGGGGAAAAAACGGCTTGAAGCAGATGCTATGCTGCTAATTCAGTTAGCTTGGCCCAAGTGCCGGCGCAGATCATTCTAAATCCCACATTTAAAGCTCGCATTCTCAAAACACCACAAATCCCACCCGGTAGACATAGAGTCTTGTTTTAATATTCACCAAATACTGTCTGAACACCATAGCAACCCTGTCCTCAGAAAAAAAGACATTTTGGTTAAAAAGTGATCTTGAAATGTCACATTTCTGTTCATTTGATTTAATGGCGAGCTTGTGTAATGTAGCCTTTCATATAAACATGTTTCATCACCAAACTTTCATATTAAATGCTGGGTTTCATAGTCCTGCTTTTGTCAACGTATTCATATGGACAGTGGTGGATGTTGGATACAATCAGGTTTTCTGTCACAGGCACACACACACACATAAACACATACACACACTTGGACTAAATTACCCACAATGCATGTTAATCCATCATCACAAATGGCGAGTTGAATGTCTCGTTTGTGCCTCGTCGGTCAATAGCGTCATTATGGGGAGCCCGAGCTCGAGCGGGTATGGATTTCACATCAGTGGATGAATATATAAAGAGATCAGGTTGTCAGCTGGTGTTGGAGCATCGTTTGTGTGGACGTTGAACCTTGTTAACGTAATGACGGCAGCGTGAGGTGAAAGCAACGGCGGCCAACTATTCCAAAACGTGAGCTATTGACTGCACATCAATCCCTCCCCGGAGCCGCCTGCTCATCAATAAGCGGGTGAGCTCGAATGGATTCGTTGGTCAATATGTTTAAGCTACCGGCTAGTAGGTTAGTCCAGGGACTCCTTGAATAAATTGACGCTTTTGGAGCTTTAACCACAAGTGAGCTACCGGCTTTGGAGATTCTCTTTGAGCTCCTTCTCTCTGAGGGCTCTGAAAGCCTTTTTTTTTTCGAGATCTGAGAATGATTTTGCTCTTTATCTTTCTGGCTGTTATAACAATCACTTCCTTCTTCGTCTTTGAGGAGAGAAAACAGCTGTGTTTTTGATCCTGCTGTCTTTTGTTATTTTGAGCCACATGTAAATGCCTCTGGCTGTCTGCTTTATGAAAGGCACTCATTCAGGGCCATTTAGTTTTTGACTTGTTCTTCAAGATATTAGTGTGTATTCACGCAGTCTTACCATGTCTGTGGCCTGTGTCGAGCATGTTGTGTGTTGGATCAGCTCGGTGTATGTTCACACATTGCCTGTTGGCAAAGAAACACGTGTCCACAACAGCACATTTAAAAAGAATACATACTCTCTTAATAGAAGACGTTTGTCAGGGATTGTATAGATGAGGTGTGGAGATTCATTATTATTTCTTTTTTTCACCATCGTGAGTGTGATTGTTCCATTGCCTTCCTGTGTAAACAGATGTAAATAAAGTAAATAAGATGGAAAGGTGTGATATCAATCACAATAAAGGTCAAATAATTGTGCATTTAAAATAAAGGTTTGTTTTTAGTTATTTGAATAAATAACACATAAATAAATTGCCAATGGTGATGGCCGAACATTGAAGTGAGCTTTCAGATCACAGACAGAAAATAGGACATGTGGTGGTGTAAAGGCTTGGCTAAATCTCTCCCTCGCAGCATACAATGTTATCATAACACAAAAATCTTGAATTCATTCCAACTCCGTGTCACGGTGATCTTTCTGCAGCAAAGCGTACCTGTGCACGTGGAGTGTAACCCTCATCAGCCGCCTGGTTTAATCAATCTCTCCCTCTGCAGCTGAGCTGGGGGACTACAGCGAGGCGGAGCACACGGCCGGCTACCTGTCGGAGTTCTGCTTCATGCCCAACCCGCCGCAGGACTTCCACAAAGAGGTCGCCAAACACCACCAGCAGCACAGGTAGGCCCGCCCGAGGGTAAAAAAACTCAAAAATCAATTGGATTCCAGGCCTCGAAGAGATTGCTCTGTCAAGAGTAGGGCTGCACAATATGTCTTTTATTTGTATTTATCAGGGCTCTCAGGGATGTTTTGAGTTAGCGGTAGAAATCTGCACTTTAAAATCTTCTTTTATCGGTGCCTTTTTGTATTCAGCTCAAAAAACGAGCGTCGGAAATGATTTCCCTTCATTTCTTTTTTTAAATTCAACATTTGTATTATAGTGTATATTGTGTTGCAGTACCCTATACAGGGCACCGTTTAGCTGACCTTTTCCCTGCTGTTACTCTGATCGCCCGTTTCTTTTGTTTCTTTTTGTGCCCTTCTCTCTCTCTCTCTCTCTCCTTCTCCATATGCCCCTTTACCACACACACTCTCTCTGTTTCTTCCTACCCTTTCATCATCACTCCCTTTGCTCCAACTCACAACCTCCCGTCCCCATCTGTGTTTGTGCCCGTCCCTTTCTCTCTCGCTCTCAGTGGTCTATCTCCTGCCCAGTCAGAGTTTAATTATCTGAACACAGCACGGACGCTGGAGCTCTACGGGATCGAGCTGCACTATGCAAGGGTAAGTAAGGTGTTATTCTTTGTTTACACTCCGGTTTGTTAAGGTATGTGTCACACTTTCAGTCTCTGTGTGGCCAATGGTCTCCTAGCTTTTTTAGCCAATTCCGCGTGTGAACCTTTCTTTCCTTCTTTTCCCGAAGCGGTACAAGATAATTTCATCCATAACCGCGTACAATTAGTGGTATCAGAATCGATGTCAAAAGAATCCCAATCTGCACCCCACTGTCACAACAGCAGCATCAGAGGAGCATTGAGCTGCAGTGTGTGCCGTCTATGTTGATGCAGTAAGAACACACATTGGCATTCGGCTCTCACCAGATAGTAGCAGAGCAGCCGAGTCACCATTTAGATTGATTCCTTTGATATGAAGTATTTCTACCGGAAAGTCGTGCGGGAAACATCACATGAATCTGTCAGCTGGGCTGCTGCAGGGGTCAGAACGATGTGGCATCAGCTCAGATGTCACGGTGGAGTGGAGATTGGGTTTCTACTGACCTAAGAAAATGGTGCTCTGCGCTGTTCATTTCCCAAAGAAACGGAGTTAACGCACAACAGCGGTCACAATGAATGTACACAAGCAATGGCCGCCGCTTTGACCGTCCTGCTGTGTTCACTTGATCGGGAATGTCCGTTCTACGCTCGATCTGATTTTCTGGCTTAAACCCGGTTGTGGATCGGAGCTTTAACACGTAATATTATTTCAACACACTTTAAGAAAGGTTGTTGTTGAACTAACTGACAGTGAATCTGCTCGCTTTATTACTTTATTAGTTCTGAACGCCAGTAAAGAAACATGATGCTGATTCTTTTGAGAGTGCAATTAGATTAGAAGCATTGCTTTGCATCTTTTGCTTGCTTTCTATATAATATTTTTTAAAAGAGTACACATTTCTTATGTTATATACCTCAGGCTTAATATAAATAAAGTCCATAGAACGCAGCAATGAAGAAAGGAAAATGTAAACGACTCCTGGAGTCACCAGCTAGAAACTATCATGAAAATAAATCAAATAAATCCGAGATGGTTAACGGTCTCCCGGTCTTTCAGGATATGCTTCTTATGATTATTGATCATAAAAGGTTACACATTTCTTATGAAATATATACCTCAGGCTTAATATAAATAAAGTCCATAGATAAATAAAGTCCATAGCAGCAATGTATTCATCAAGAAAGGAAAATGTAAACGACTCCTGGAGTCTCACCAGCTAGAAACTATCATGAAAATAAATCCGAGATGGTTAACGGTCTCCAGGCTTGTTTTTCAGGATATGCTTCTTATGATTATTGATCAAGTCTTTAACGTAATCACTTTTGTTGTTTTCATAAAGCAGCACATGACAAACGTGTCTCAGCGGTCATCCTCAGTATCACGTTGCACATGCAGGATGTCCAGTGTATGAAATACCATTTCTTAATTAGATAATCAATTGGGACTAAAGTCTATTGGACCTGACCTCTGTTCAGATTTCCATCTCAGTGTCTCATTAGCCACTCCTCTTAGTTTGAGGCAGGTGGACCCAGAGGCTCTCTTTTCTATATGCATATGTATTTTATATATGCTCAGCTACACACACACACACACACACACACACACACACACACACACACACACACACACACACACACACACACACACTCACACGCCCTGCTCTCTCCCCTTCAGGACCAGAGCAACACAGAGATCCTTCTGGGGGTGATGTCTGCTGGTGTTGTGATTTACAAGAACAGGGTACGGATCAACTACTTCCCATGGTGAGTGACAAACACGCACACAAAAGCATAAATGAACACATGCCATTGGGCGTCCAGGCCTGGCGCTCCAAGGTTGTCGATGTGTGGGAACGGAGGGAATATGATGTCACAACAGCAGACGTGTAGTTCTGGCGACGTCTAGTGATGACGCCGACGTTGTGGGCGGTTTCAGTACGGACCAGTGACGATGGCGTCCGATTGGACTGGTCCAGTTTTAGAACGTTGGCTTGCCATCCATGATTTACTTTCAGTGAGGCAGTTTTGGAGTGAGTAGCTGCGGTGATGGATTCAGCGGTTATGTAATCGTCATCATCATCATCATCCGAGGAAGATGAGACCATGGAAACCGAATGAATCTCCGAGGGGGGGGGGAAACAAAGTACCGAACCCTGTGGGACGCCTCGGGACTCCGGTGTCGACGCTCGATCGGATTTTTAACGCAACATTTCCCACCAGCAGTTTCTGTTCTGTGTGATGAAACACGAGAGAAGCTCGTGCTCAGAAGTGCAACAGCTTCAGTTACACCTGCTGTGAATGAGTGGATCTGTGGATGAAACACAGGAGACAACACAAAGCTTTCAGCATTGATGTCTTCGTCACTGCTGGCAGCTCCTCCGTAACGCTTTGCTGTCTTTCCCTCGGCCAGGTTTCCCCTGAGCGGTGGGAATCAAACCGTGGATGTTCTTGTCACGAACCTCTCAGTCCCTCGGACGTCTGCCAACTTCACTTGAACTGCCTCCAGGAAGCTTTTTTTACTGGGAAAATGTGCTGCGCGATATTTTGCTAACCTCACACACAGTGATTATTGTCATCGCATGTAGACGTTTAAGCCCGAGTTGGTCTTTGCTGGAATTATGCAGATGATTCCACCAGATATTTCTAGGGGGAGGGCTCTGTGTCGAACTGGGTTTCCTGGAAATATTGTAGGCATCAAATCTGCTCTCTCCTTCTCTCGTTGTCCTCTTTTTTTCTTTTCTCTAATTCACTTACTCTCATCACCCTATGTCTCTAGCTCTCGTTCTCTCCAAAGCATCGTTTCTTGGAAATCTCCCATCCTCTGCTGCTGCATTGTGGGAGGCAAAATGCTAATGGATGCCGGGGGTTGGATGGTGACGACTCAAATCCCTGTAACTCCGGAAGATAATTCACTCGTGTGTTGGCTTAACACACACACACACACACACACACACACACGCACCCTGACCGAATGCACATAGCAGCTGGTGTGTGTCTGTGTGTGTGTGTGCGTGCGTGTGTGAGCATCAGGGAATGTCTCATACAGTAAGATGTTTGTGATAAGAGGCGTTTGAGTGTGCGCTCACCAAGGGTTTTGTGTTACGGACATTTTGGGGAACTGAAGTCGTAAAGCCGGGGATTCGCGTCCCATCTGGGGCCAAAAAGACTCGTTTTTTGGTTTTGTCTCCATGGAATGAATGTAAATCAATGCAAAGTCCTCCTGCCTGGAGAAAAAAACCAAAGAGTTTGCGTGCGTGTCTTCGTATCCAGTCAGCGGAGCTAAATTTAGAGACCAACAGTGGTGTCCACAACAGCTGTCCACTACCATGTGTGAGAAAGAGAGAGCGACACAATAGCCCACAGTGTCTCTCAAGCCTACGCTCACTGATTCCTCTTCTCTCTCTTCGTCTCTCTCTCCATGTTTTTTCTTCCTCCATCCTCTCTGAAACAAAGGCTCACTATTCCTACATCGCCTCACTTCCTGTCACACCTCCCCTCGACGTGTCATCGTCGCCCCATGCGTGTAATAGACGGAGCCGTAAGACACAGTAAGGACGGGTCAAGTGAGCGAGTCGCTGTTGCCTCTTTCCTATTTCTGTTCACAGCAGCCTGACAGATGAGCCACACTTAGATGGGGGATGACTCACACTCTGCCTAAGCGTGTGTGTGTGTGTGTGTGTGTGTGTGTGTGTGTGTGTGTGTGTGTGTGTGTGTGTGTGTGTGTGTGTGTGTGTGTGTGTGTGTGTGTGTGTGTGTGTGTGTGTGTGTGTGTGTGTGTGTGTGTGTGTGTGTGTGTGTGTGTGTGTGTGTGTGTGTGTGTGTGTGTGTGTGTGTGTGTGTGTTTGTCCATGCGAGAGTGTGTGAGTAAGTATGTAAAATATATTTAGCAGCGAGCGATGAGTCACAGCAGCAGCGGAGCTCTCGGAAGGGATTATGTTACTCTGCTGCTGCTCATCAGCAGACCTCGTGCGGCGGCCACGCGTGTGTTGTCTTCTGAGCCGAGTATTACTTTGTTACCGCTTCGGCCTCTTTAGACGCATGACTAGATATTGCGCAGATTGGTGAGAAAAGATTGGCATCGTTGAACCGTTGACTTCCGCGTGGTCGTACTCGCCCCCCTCCAGCCATGGGAGGGGGAGCAAGGTCGGAGGTTAAATGAACAGTTGGGATGTGCCTCATGGGTCGGCTTACTGGACCAACAGGCGATTCATGGAGAAGTGTGCTTTTAATTCGTTGATTCCTGAAAGTTTGGAATACCTCCATCCACGTTGCCAGTTATGCATATTTTAACTCACCTGCTTATTGCGTAGAATCTGGTGGACCGGAGCGAGTACGGCTAAGATTAAACTTGTGCGTGGTCATATCTTAAGAAGTTTTTACTTAATCCTCTCAAATACCATGGATACGTTATGCTGTGCGTCCAGACTCTCAGAAACTTTATTTTAAATTCCAGTTTCAAACGAAAACAAATATGAATGATGTGGTTCCAGATCTTTGATTTCTTGCAGGGATTCAAACAGGTCCGACGTTGTGTCTGCATGTTTGAGATACAGTCGACCAATTGGAGCGTTGTGGGCGGGATAAGGAACGTCAATGTCATCTTCCTGCACACGCAGCTAGCTACCTTGAAAAATAATGACAGAAAAACGTCCTTAATAATGGCGACAAAGGTGGACAACAATGATAGAACTGTACGGGATATTGTACGTTAACGTCCAGAAATAGCAACTGTTCTATTCAGCCATAAAAAAAGTATGGGATTTTAATATTTCACTTGCATCGTATAGCTTCAAAGGATAATGTAATGGCAGGCAGTGTGGAATAAGATAATATTCCCAACTTTAAGATGACGGAAAGGGGGAAGAGAGGGATAATTAGATGTTGAGGAGGAAGAATCCCAGCGGTGTGACAAATGACTGTTTATATCAACCTGAAAGCTGCGAGCTGTTCTTTGTTTTGCTTTCAGTGCATTTGGTTTCTTTTCATACTCGAACAATATGTAATCAGACGAGAAACAGAGCTCCTTTCTTCTGAGCCACACAATTGCATTTTAACACGGTGTTAATTGACTGTATTCAACTAACGAGGGCCGGGGAAATTCAATGAGGCTTTATAACAAAAACAGTATTAATGATTATATTTGTGCAAAAACCATTGAATATCACCTTTCAGCAAACACAATCAAATGAAAAAGATCATAATGTAAAACATTACACACTGCATCACTAAAAGCCTTTTCTTCTGCGTAATATTAGTAGATTTTGTTACTCCATTTGTAATTTGCTATGAAAATTACCAAAATAAATTTTTCTACAATCTACATTACACTAAAAGAAAAGGAATGCATAACCCTAATACACAATTATAATACATATGTATTTCAGGAAATCAAAGTGATTGGAGTTGAAGTAATTTTATTGAATTTCTTTAACAATTAACATTTTATACTGTGGTCATTTTGTTTAAGATTGTTGCACTGTGTTGTATTGGGGGCGTGCCCGCTAAGGACTGTCTGTCTGTTATTAAAAGTGTAAAGATGTAACGTCAGTGTCCCGATGAATCTGATTGGCTCGTTACCTGTGGACACTAACGTTGTCTTTTCCTGTTTCCAGGTTGAAAATAGTGAAAATATCCTTCAAGTGCAAGCAGTTTTTCATCCAGCTAAGAAGAGAGGCGGTAGGTACACACACGCACACGCACGCACACACGCACAGAGTAAACTCCATACATACTGAATGTTGAATGTGTGTGTATTAGGGCTGTCAAAATTGCTCAAAAATGACGTTCGAATATTCGCTTTAAAAAAACACATATATTCGAACATATTCGAATATTTGAAGTTGCGCATTAGGCACGTCAATAACAGGACAAATTAATACAACGAGACATAACTACTTTTATAGGTAATTTATTTAGGTTTAAACATATTTCACAACATATTACCTACACAAAAATACGTAAATGAACTAATGGCCAAGACCGCGGACCTCTCGCTCCCACACACACTCTTTCTCTCTCTCTCCCCCGCACCGTCGCGCTCTCTGCGCATAGCGGTTTAAATGAACGTTAACGTTAAATAAAATGAGGCACACAATTCCGAGAAATGTGACAACAAAGAACTTTTACCCTGAGGTTCATAAAAAATAAAGTGCTATTAAAAACGAAAGAGGCTACTTACATTCTTGGCGCTTGTATAAAAACGGGGGGAAAACTGACTGCAATTTAATCCATTGTCACGGATTGTCAGGAACTTTCAGTGCACGGTCACTGTCGGGTCTTAGGCCTGAAGGCCTACAGGTTATTTGCCAAAAACACAAGACAGTCCACATTTGAAGGGGCCAGTGCTGATCTCTTTTTATTGACTATAGGCACGCGCCCACCCGCAAAGCAGACAGTCGCTCCGCTTTTTTTCCCGTTTTTTTTTTTTAACATTCGAATATTCATTTTCGTATTCGAAATTCTGTTTTTAATAACTATTCGAATATATATTCGAATTTCGAATATTCGTTGACAGCCCTAGTGTGTATATACTGTAGATGTTATCTAAGCTGTCTGTAATCAGTGTCAGATTAACCCCCTGCTGTCTGTGACCTAGCTGACTCTCACCCCCCACTGTGTTCTGCATCCCTTGTTTGACACGTGGATCTTTTCTTATTCATAATGCAACGAACAATTGTACAGACAATTGACCTGCAATAGATTGGCGTTATAAAGCTGGAAGATATGATTTGATTTGGATAATATATCCACACATTGAGTCAGCTGCAACACCCTAACACACTAAAAAGTCAAGGAAATGATTGTAGTAGATAGCTAAAAGTAATAGGTAAACAGTTGAAATGGTTAGTTAACAGTGATAGATAAACAATTGAATGGTTAGTTAACAGTGATAGATAAACAGTTGAAATAGTTAGTTAACAGTAATAGATAAACAATTGAAATTCGTTAACAGTAATAGATAAACAGTTGAAATAGTTAACAGTAATAGATAAACAGTTGAAATAGTTAACAGTAATAGATAAACAGTTGAAATGGTTAGTTAACAGTAATAGATACACAGTTGAAATGGTTAGTTAACAGTGATAGAGAAACAGTTGAAATGGTTAGTTAACAGTAATAGATAAACAGTTGAAATTTGTTAACAGTAATAGATAAACAGTTGAAATAGTTAACAGTGATAGATAAACAGTTGAAATGGTTGTTAACAGTGATAGATAAACAGTTGAAATGGTTAGTTAACAGTAATAGATAAACAGTTGAAATGGTTAGTTAACAGCAATAGATAAACAATTGAAATGGTTAGTTAACAGTAATAGATAAACAATTGAAATGGTTAGTTAACAGTAATAGATAAACAGTTGAAATGGTTAGTTAACAGTAATAGATAAACAATTGAAATGGTTAGTTAACAGTAATAGATAAACAATTGAAATGGTTAGTTAACAGTAATAGATAAACAGTTGAAATGGTTAGTTAACAGCAATAGATAAACAATTGAAATGGTTAGTTAACAGTAATAGATAAACAGTTGAAATGGTTAGTTAACAGTAATAGATAAACAGTTGAAATGGTTAGTTAACAGTAATAGATAAACAGTTGAAATTTGTTAACAGTAATAGATAAACAGTTGAAATAGTTAGCAGTGATAGATAAACAGTTGAAATAGTTAACAGTAATAGATAAACAGTTGAAATAGTTAACAGTGATAGATAAACAGTTGAAATGGTTAGTTAACAGTGATAGATAAACAGTTGAAATGGTTAGTTAACAGTAATAGATAAACAGTTGAAATGGTTAGTTAACAGTGATAGATAAACAGTTGAAATGGTTAGTTAACAGTAATAGAGAAACAGTTGAAATGGTTAGTTAACAGTAATAGAGAAACAGTTGAAATGGTTAGTTAACAGTAATAGATAAACAGTTGAAATGGTTAGTTAACAGTGATAGATAAACAGTTGAAATGGTTAGTTAACAGTAACAGAGAAACAGTTGAAATGGTTAGTTAACAGTAATAGAGAAACAGTTGAAATGGTTAGTTAACAATGATAGATAAACAGTTGAAATGGTTAGTTAACAGTAATAGATAAACAGTTGAAATGGTTAGTTAACAGTAATAGAGAAACAGTTGAAATGGTTAGTTAACAGCAATAGAGAAACAGTTGAAATGGTTAGTTAACAGTAATAGATAAACAGTTGAAATGGTTAGTTAACAGTGATAGATAAACAGTTGAAATGGTTAGTTAACAGTAATAGATAAACAGTTGAAATGGTTAGTTAACAGTGATAGATAAACAGTTGAAATGGTTAGTTAACAGTAATAGAGAAACAGTTGAAATGGTTAGTTAACAGTAATAGATAAACAGTTGAAATAGTTAGTTAACAGCAATAGATAAACAATTGAAATGGTTAGTTAACAGTAATAGATAAACAGTTGAAATAGTTAGTTAACAGTGATAGATAAACAGTTGAAGTAGTGTTTACACAGTGAGATGGTTAGCCACACGCTGTCTTTCCTGCATAATGCATCTTTACTTGCATCATACTGACGGTTGGACTCAGATAAACTGAATTCTGGTCACATCACATGCTGAATGCCAAACTCACCATTTCCTTTCCCTCCGTGCACACAGACTGAGACCCGGGAAACGCTGCTGGGCTTCAACATGGTGAACTATCGGGCCTGTAAAAACCTGTGGAAAGCCTGTGTGGAGCACCACACCTTCTTCAGGCTGGATCGGCCCATCCCACCACAGAAGAACTTCTTCGCTCACTACTTCACCCTGGGCTCGAAGTTCAGATACTGGTGAGAACAAGATGACACACACACACACACACACACACACATTAGTATATATGTCTTATCCTGACAGCCAGACTTTGACAGATTGACATGGAAACACTTATTCAGACACACACAAATACATGGACCAGACTTGTGGATGCTTTGTTTACTTTGTCTGACTCTCAGTAAACATCAACAGAAGTGCGTGTTTGTTTGGAGGTAGATGCAGTTGTTTCCCTTTTGGGTCAAGAGGCTGAAACAGTGGAAGGCCAGTGCCTCTCATGTTATCTTCCCCCAGAAAACCACAACTCAATTATTAATGGCGTCCATGTGCACTTTTACATTGTAATAAAAAATATTCTATACATTTTGGGGAATTTTACGCTGGAAAGGAGAACTAATATAAAAAATGAAATAATTTTCTATGAGATGAGTGTGAGAGGTGGACGGAGCGTTTGAGGTCTTGTGATGCATTATTGAGTGGCAGTGATGCAACCCCATGATGCTTTGCTCTGATGTTTGGCTCGATGGTGTGTCTGTGTGTTTTTTGCTCTTCGGATATTGACTGACTTTCCAGCATGATGCACCTTTTTGAATTGAGACTTTGGGTTATTAACAGTGAATCATATGATGAAATACCCGTGTTGAATCTGTTGCACTTGTTACTGCAGACTGTGCTCAACTGCTAATGCTGCCGTTATTTTCACCCTTACTAAACCCAAGAGTTAAAGATTTTCAGTCTTTCTCACTCCAGTTAAAGTTGACGGTTGTTGTTGTTGTTGTTTCTGTCTCCAGCGGGCGGACGGAGGTGCAGTCTGTGCAGTATGGAAAGGACAAAGGAGTCAAGGACCGAGTATTTGCCAGGTAATAGACAGCGTCCTTGGTTAGTTTAACTACAGGAACTTGTTTTATGGCTATTAATACCAAATTAATGTCTCGGTCTGCGCAGATCGCCCAGCAAGCCGTTGGCCAGGAAGCTGGTGGGCGGAACTGACTGGGAGTCAGTCAGCAGGAACAGCCTATCAGACGAGAGGCTGGAGACCCAGAGCCTGCCCACTCGCTCGCCACCCGGGACGCCCAATCAGTGAGTCCAAGCTTCAGGCTTCACTTCAGCTTCCCGTTAGACAGCTGTGGAATATTTAAAATGACTGTTTTACAAGAATTTAATTACACAAATTATGTTCACTGAGTTATAAGGGAAGCAGAGTATAGTTTTAAAACGACTGAAGATTTTTTTATTCTTGTTTCTATATAAATTTACATTACATTACATTACATTACATTTCATTTAGCTGACGCTTTTATCCAAAGCGACTTACAATAAGTGCATTCTACGGTTACATACAAGAATCAGAACAACAAGAATCAAGAAGGTACAATTTCGACAAAAAGTTCAACTACAAAGTGCTATCAGTAAGAGCCATTTCAGTGCTACTATAGTGCTACATCCTTTATTCAAGGTATAGTTGGAAAAGATGTGTTTTTAGTTTGCGACGGAAGATGTAGAGACTTTCTGCTGTTCTGATGTCAATGGGGAGCTCATTCCACCATCGAGGAGCCAGGACAGAGAACAGTCGAGACTTTGTGGAGTGTTTAGCTCGCAGTGACGGAGCTACAAGCCGATTGGCAGAAGCCGAGCGGAGCGCACGAGTTGGGGTGTAAGGTTTTACCATGTCCTGGATGTAGACTGGACCAGATCTGTTCGTTGCACGGTACGCCAGTACCAATGTTTTGAAGCGGATGCGGGCGGCCACCGGTAACCAGTGAAGGTCGCGGAGGAGCGGAGTAGTGTGTGAGAATTTCGGGAGGTTAAAGACCAGTCGAGCTGCTGCATTCTGGATGAGCTGCAACGGTCGGATGGCACCAGCAGGTAGACCCGCCAGGAGGGAGTTACAATAGTCTAGACGCGAGATGACCAGAGCCTGGACGAGAACCTGTGCTGCCTTCTGGGTGAGAAGTGGACGTATTCTCCTGATGTTGTGCAGCATGAATCTACAGGAACGAGTTGTTGCGGTAATGTTGGCAGTCAGGGAGAGTTGACTGTCAAGGGTCACACCGAGGTTCCTGGCAGTCGGGGTCGGGGCCAAGACTGAGTTGTTGAAAGTAATCGTCAGGTTGTGAGTGGGGGAGACTTTGCCTGGAAGGAAAAGTAATTCCGTCTTGTCAGGGTTAATTTTCAGGTGGTGTGCGGACATCCATTGTGAAATGTCAGTCAGACAAGCAGAGATTCGTGCTGCTATCTGTGTTTCCGATTGTGGAAACGAGAGGATCAGTTGGGTGTCGTCAGCATAGCTATGGTAGGAAAAGCCATGCGAGCGAATGACGGAGCCAAGAGAGTTGGTGTACAGGGAGAAGAGGAGAGGACCGAGGACTGAGCCTTGAGGGACCCCAGTAGTGAGAGGACAAGGCTCAGACACAGATCCTCTCCAGGTTACCCGGTAGGTCCGATCACTGAGGTAGGATGAGAGGAGGGAGAGCGCAGTGCCTGAGATACCCAGGTCCTGGAGGGAGGAGATGAGGATCTGGTGGTTCACTGTGTCAAAGGCAGCAGAAAGGTCCAGAAGGATAAGGACAGAGGAGAGAGAGGCTTCTTTCGCAGTGTGAAGCTGCTCTGAGACAGCAAGGAGGGCAGTCTCTGTTGAGTGGCCTGCCTTGAATCCAGACTGGTGAGGGTCCAGAAGGTTGTTCTGATGGAGGAAGGAGGAGACTTGGTTGAAGATAGCTCGCTCCAGGGTTTTGGAAAGAAAGGGAAGGAGAGAGACAGGTCTGTAGTTGTTGACTTCTGACGGGTCGAGAGTGGGTTTCTTCAGGAGAGGGTACACTCTTACAATAACTTACATATTGTCATTTGTAGTTAACGTAGTCTGTAGTTCATGTTTATTATGAAACCATCTCTGAAAAGTTGACCTGTCTTTGTTTAGTGGGCATCCAGGTCTGCCAGCTGCAGAAGAGACGAGGGAGTCATTTGACTCTATTGTGTCCTTGAGCAAGTCTCTGAAGCCAAGCATGACCTCTGACCTCTGACTTGATTATTATATCAAGAAAACCTTGCATAAGCTCACATCTATTCCTGCAGTTTGCATTAATCAAGTATCGTTTGAATGTAGCCTCACAAAAATACAAAATTGTGATTTAAATCAGAAACCTAAAGAACAAGTCAGACTTTGGCTCTGAGCGTGCATTGAAAGGCAGCTTCCCGTTACTTCAGAGTTTAATATTCAAAGAGATGGACACATGTTGGTCCGTGCCCTAACAGATTCGAGTCTGTTTTCTCCGCCCTTTAACGCTATGTGTCTTTGTGTGCGTTTCCCTCGTCAGGAACTCGCTGTTTGTGCAAGAGGGCACCCGGCTACGCCCTTCGTCGGTCGGCCACCTGGTCGATCACGTGATCCACGCTTCACCCAGCCTGCCTGTCTTCTCCTCCTCCAATCACAGGTCAGCGTCGTCCACGCAGGCCAACAGCATCAGCTTGGACTCCACACCGTAAGTCTCAAGTCTCGATTGATTTGTCACCATCGTTTTCATTTGTCCCTGTGTTGTTTTTCTTTGACCCACTTTCTTTCAAGCTGTTTGTCTTTGGGATAAAAAAACAAACAAAAAAAACAAAAAACATCATCCTTTTGACTTTGTGGCAGGGAAATAAATTTAAATTAACTGCCCCATAAATAAAACACCCTCCCCTTTAATTTAGAAGTTTACTTTTATTCATCAGTGTTAGTGCCACTCTGTCTGACTGCTGCTGAGTTGACTGGTTTTTAAATGTCTGTCTGTGCCTGTGGCTTCTCCAAACAGTTCACACCCTCTCCCAGTGTCACTTATCTGGCCCCATTGAAAGATGAACCCTTTGAAAACCAGCCTGTAAAATGTGTTTATAGCGGGGAGCAGGGCGGAGAGGTTAGACAGGGCTGAACTAGGAATTAATGTGTGTTTGTTTTCGGCGTGCCCTTATTGTGCTCACACGTTATAAAATATCTGCAGGACGTATAAAGTTCCACATTTCGGTTTGCCTAAAAGCAAAGTGAGTTATGACTTTTCTATTTCTTAACAAGAACTATATCTCATTCAGTTCCTCCTTTAGAAAAAGAAAGAAAACACGTAGATTCAGGCAGTATGAGAAAAGTTATATGTTTTGTTAACTTTAACGCACGTACACATGCTCTAATAGAAACACCAAAATATACAAGTATGAACCTAAAAAATAGTACATCCTTAAAATATCATCATGTTTGATTGTCCAGATGGATCATTTTGCTATACGGAGCTAAATGAGGTGTGTGTGTGTGTGTGTGTGTGTGTGTTCAGAGTGGTTGATTAGCATTACAGTGGTAGTTCTGCTGCCTACAAAGAGTTGTTGGCTCATCATCTGTCTCAGAGCCAAACGATGACATAATCACCTGCTCACATTATCCATGCATATTATTGCATTGGCTTTGATTTGTCCATTGTGATATCCAGATTATTTTTTTTAAACATAATTCTAAGATTTCTGTTAAATAATAAACTTTCACTTTTAAGCAAAACTTCTTGTATTCATACTTGACCAGTATGAATCAGTATTGACATCTTTTGTCTTTCAGTTTGTTGACGATGTGCTTGAAATATCAGTTTTTAAATGTAATTTGCACGCAAAATAATCAACTTTTTCCGAAGCCATGTGCTGATCGTCATCCTCGTGAATGCGCGCTGTTATTGTGCATAACCACATTCAGCCTGAGCTTCTCCTCTGCCAACCCCTTTGGGAAGATTTGGTTCCCACCCAGATTCAATTTGTTTTTTGGGGGAGCTATTAGTTCTAAATCTAATAAATAATAAACGCCGCTTTGCCCCAAATACGTTAGTCGTCCTTCTTTGGAGAGAATCACGCATCCCTAAACTTAAAGAAGCGTTTCCAATAACCGTGTATTTTCAACCCCGTTTTCACGTCTGTCTCTTCGCTCAGGCCCATAATCCAAAATTCCCTGATGTTCCTCCCAAGATTTTCCTCCAATAAAAACTAAATTAGAATCTGGTTTCTCTCCCACAGGCCACAGTTGTGCGCTGTGTCAGGTCAACACATCAGCAATGCAACAAAGCTTAACCCTCTGACACGCTCTGTAATGCTCAGTTTTAGTGTGCAGGGTTAAAAGCATCCGCTTGTCATCACTGTGATGGTTTTCAAAATGCATGTTTATATTTTCTTGACGGTGTCGGGGAACAAAAAGGGACAATTATATAATTTAATGTACCTAAACATTGCATGCAGCTGCATAGGGTGTCACGAGAACGTGCTTGGAGTTCACAGATGTAAAGCAAACAATTTTGTTTTCTGTTGAAAAAACACTCTGAAAGTGTTTTTAAATGTTTTTTTTGTTTCTTTTCTGGTTTTGACAGCAGTTGCAAAATCACATTTTACTCCTTTTTAGTCGTCATAGTTTTAGTCAACTTAAATAGTTTTAGTCCGGTTTAGTTGACAATATCTCATAATATTTGAATCAACTTTTAGTTATTGTGTCAAAATGTTCTCATTTTGTAAGCTATTTTTTTTTTAAATCTTGTATTCGTCAAATGTTCTGTTTTAGTCGTCAGATCATTATTACCATTATTATTATTATGATATATTATTATCAATATTAAAATATTAGGTATTCTAGTCTTGCCAAAACAAGTTATTTTGTCCATTTTAGTTTTCTTCAACTTATTTTACATGAGAAAATGTCATACATTACAGCGAGGAGGAGGAGGTGGTAGTTTTTAAGTTAGGTTTTTATTTATTAAATAATGTATTATTAGTCAGGTCTTATTTCGTCAACGATATTGCGCTTGTTGACTTTGTAGTCTCGTCGTCGTCTCGTCTTCAGACGTGGGAAAAAAGGATGTTGATGAACATATTTTGACATGGTTTTGGTTTGTGAAATGTAACACTTCCTCTGTGAGGCTTTCAAAGCAAAAGAAGACATTTAAGATTCAGTCAGCCTTTGACAGACGGGAAACTAAAAAGCAGGCTTAGTCATGTCCGGTGGCGAAAAAGGGTTAAATATCTTTATCCCAGGGCCTCGGCGTCATTGTGGGAATGAAGATGCTTTCATATCCATTTCACCCGTCTGTGTCGTGTTGAGAAAAGTGAGGCAGGAGGACGCTCCGTCTTGGCTCCGGCCCTCCTCCTGAGAGCCTGACCTGGGCCTGACCCACTGTGTGTGTGTGTGTGTGTGTGTGTGTGTGTGTGTGTGTGTGTGTGTGTGTGTGTGTGTGTGTGTGTGTGTGTGTGTGTGTGTGTGTGTGTGTGTGTGTGTGTGTGTGTGTGTGTGTGTGTGTGTGTGTGTGTGTGTGTGTGTGTGTGTGTGTGTGTGTGTGTGAGACACAAAGTGGCACCAGTAGCAGCAGCCAAAACAAAGGCAATGCTCTTTGACTGGCGCTCTCGCCCCCGAGAGTGCACACACACGCACACACACTTGAAAGCTTGAAAGCCTTACCTGGCTGCGTGTGTTCTTCACACTGACTTCACTGTCTGGGTGATGGAGGGGGGTGTTTTCCTTCCTCTTGCAGCCCTTTTATTGAGGTTAATGCATTGTGACTAACACAGTGCTATTAAGCCTCTCTGTCTCTTGCAATCTGTTTCTCTCTCTCTCTCGCTCCCTCTCTCTCTCCCCTTTTATCTGTTTTTCTACCATTGTCTCCTTCTCTTTTTCCACTAAAGCGCCCACCTCGTTAACCAACCGCACAATCTTTAGCTCCACCATTAGTCTTTTCCTGTACCTGCGTGTTTTTGTCTTTGGTTTCCCACCATATTTAAAATGCCCCGCTGTGGTTTCATCAGCAGTTATTCTGCTGAACAGCAAGTTGTGTGATTCATTTTGACTTTGACAGTTTTGAGTAATGTTTTGCTCTTTTGCTGGATACAAGTGCGAGCATGCACAATAGTGACGCAAAGCAGGATCACCGCCGCAGCATGTGTTTCCCCTTTTTTGTTTCATTAAAGTCTTTCAACATTCACACATCTCCCTCCCTCTTTACCTCCCTTTCTCCCTCCCTCTTCCCCTCCCCCAGGTCTCCAGAGGGGCTTGATGGCCTGCCTCCAGCTCTGCCCCCCAAGCAGCTGAGCAGGAAGACCTTGAGCCAGATCATCCAGGCCCACTCCCAGCAGAGCCTCCTGGACAACCACCTCAATGAGATGTACGACGTCCCCGTCAACGCCGATAAGACCACGGTCAGTAAGACTGTAACACCGTGTTACATATTTAACAGGCCCAGTTACATAAAGCATTTTATTGAAATACTCGACCCAGTAGTCCTGTCTCCTCCTCCTCGGGCGGTTTAATTAAATAGATTTTTCTTTTTATATTGATTTGCATATTTTTCATTCAGGAACATCATTAGCAATAAAAAATAAATGACAACCGTAGCTGCCTTCGATTAAAGAGGTTCTGTATTCTGCAAAGGAATATTGCAATGTTTTCATGTTTCTTTTTCTGCCCCCTAGTGGCCAAAATCATTTTTTGTGCCACTCTAAATCTTGATCTTATCTTAAAGATGTGGAGCTGGCATTCCAGTTGAGTGCAGATTCACTTTTATGCAACAGTGGAATAGGGTGGATGTTGGTGGACGCTCTGGGGGAAAGTAGTGTGTGAATGTTATTCATCTGTGTCCAACTTTGCAGCTGAATGGAGTTGTTCCTCATGATAATCTGGTCCTGATCAAGATGAAACCGGACGAACATGGACGTTTTGGCTTCAATGTCAAGGTGAGAGCTGACGGTAGTAAATGTTCTATTCTTTGTCCCCCTCTCTTGTTTTGGTCCTTGGTTCATCACTTGTCCGTATTTATCGTGACCAATTCCATACACCTGGCTTAAACTGTTAGCTCTCAAAGGTTTCTCGCAGCTAACTGATTGCGTGTGTGTGTGTGTGTGTGTGTGTGTGTGTCCAGGGAGGAGCTGACCAGAAGATGCCCATCATTGTGTCTCGAGTGGCTCCTGGGACATCAGTAAGTCAACAGGCATACTATACGAGCGGTGTGGCATTAGGAAACCATTTCATACTGATTTGGGAGAAAGAAAAAGCCTCAGACCAGTCTGCCTTGCTTTTTGTATCCCACAATGCAATTAGTTTTACCATTTCTGTGTGCTATTCCATCACTTAATTCACTTCTAAGAATTTGTGAGGGGAGAAATCAACTGTGTGGATTCAAAGTTGATGAGCTCAACTGGCCAATCAGGCTGGCCGACCCAGTGAGCTCGCTGGAGCCGTAGAGTCTGATTGCAGCTCTCAAGAGGCCGGCCTCGTAGACGAGAGGCTGTTAACTCCCTATTCAGGGAACACAAAAGACAACTTTTTAAATGAAGGGCAGCCTGTGGTCATCGGCCTTTTTGCCGCTGAAAAGCGCCGGCCAGAGAGCAAATTAATTAGCATTTAATTAACATTTCCTCCTCTACTAAACCAGTTACTGCACTACTAATGATGCCATCCCACCATTCTCATCATCCATTCTTCTTTTCTCCTCCTTCGTCTCCCACCCTTCAGGCCGACCTGTGCGTGCCTCGCCTTAACGAGGGCGACCAGGTGGTCTTAATTAATGGGCGAGACATCTCTGACCACACCCATGACCAGGTGGTCATGTTCATCAAAGCCAGCTGTGAGAGCCATTCTGGGGAGCTCATCCTATTGGTCAGACCAAATGGTGAGTTGTCCCCATTGGTTGGATCTACTGTGTCACTTTTGCATCCTCGCGTTCAACTTTGGTGAACTCTGACTGGCGTTGCAAGGAAACATCTCCAGCGCTGTCATATTCTGGGGTCATTGTAACATAACTGGCTTATGTAACTGTTATTTATGGCCGCCGACCACATCACCGCTACACTGCAAGTTTGGAATCAGAAGTTAAATTGATGTTTTTCTTTTTTACTTTTAACGACAGTGATTTAAACAAGATAAAAACAGTATAATTTAGACACCAAATGTATTATTTACTTGTGTAAAGTGTTTTTGCCCCTGATGGAATAATAATTAAATGATTCAAACCTCCATTTAGTTGAAATCCCCACCGTCCATCTGACTGCAGCCTATCACGCTTATGTGGGTGGAGACTTAAAACTTTCCATCGGCTGTGTGCATCTGGCAGTTACTGGGTGTGAACATTTAGTAAACGCTAATCTGAACATGTGGTGCAGCCCCCTTTTTTTAATGTAGTGATGCATGAATCTCCACTTTGTAAACCAGGAACAGGGTAGCACAGCTGCAGCCCCCTCTTGAGGATTAACGTCTACACATCTGGTCACCAGCCTTTGATTCTTCTTCTGGTCTTTTCTGGACCGCAATCTCACTCTTTTAAAGATGTGTGAAGTTACAGCACAGCCATATATATGTATATATATATTCACCATGTAGAAACATGGCCAATCATTTCCCTTTAATCAGCAGCCGTGAAGCAGCAGAGGAGCTTTTCAAGAGGATGGCAGTTCTTGGTATTTTAACTGGGTCAAAGAGGGTTTTATGGATTCTATTGAGAATAGATATAAGATTGCATCAATGTATTAAATGCCTGTCAATTCACATTTTTTATTTTCTTCTTAAATGTAGGCATATTTGCCCATATATTCCTGTCGTTCAGTGCTTGAAGTCTTTACTCACATGTTTTCTTTCTTCATTATGTACTTGAAGGTAAATCCACTCCTCCGGGCCTCCACCTTGATGAACAGCTGTGCGTCTGTATAAAGAGACGTCTGTAATGTCTGTAATGTAACCGTGACCCATGTCTTCTGTGTCCCATTCAGCCATCTACGACGTGGTGGAGGAGAAGGTGGACTCGGAGCCAGATTTCCAGTATATCCCTGAGAAGTGCCCTCAGGACCCCGCCCAGCTAGACCAGCATGCTTTGAGGGACTCCATGGTCATTCTGAAGGAGGGCCTGAGCAGCGGAGCCATACTCGCTCAGTTTGATGTAAGGAGAAAGTATTTACAATAAACACGCATTTATAATAAACATCTACTCACAGAGACAAATTTGAAAAATGGTTACAAGCATTTGTCACACATTTCTGTAATCCTTCACATTCCCTTAACTTCCTGTCTTTCATCATAACCACTTAACAGCTTCCTGTATCGTGCTTTTACTGGATAGGAACGTTAGATTCAAACATAAATGAACCAAGTCGCTCATGCTCACAAACGTGTGTGTTTGTAAAGTATGTTCATACACTTGAATTGTCATTTTCAAATGAATATTTGGGGGTTACAACCTTTATATGAATGTGTGTTCCCTTTCTTGCAGCAACTGTACAGGAAGAGGCCCGGGATGACCATGCTGTGTGCCAAATTACCTCAGAACGTTTCCAAAAATCGCTACAGAGACATCTCTCCTTGTACGTGATGCTCACGGTGTCTGTGTTTAACTATGAACGGACATGGTTCCTGATGCTCTCTCTCTCTCTCTCTCTCTCTCTCTCTCTCTCTCTCTCTCTCTCGCTTGCTCTCTCTCGCTTGCTCTCTCTCGCTTGCTCTCTCTCTCTCTCTTGCTCTCTCTCGCTTGCTGTCTCTCACTCTCTCTCTCTCTCTCTCTCGCTTGCTCTCTCGCTTGCTCTCTCTGTCTTGCTCTCTCTCTCTTGCTCTCGCTCTCTCTCTCTCTATCTCTCTTGCTCTCTCTCTCTTACTTTCACTTTCTCTCTCTCTCTCTCTCTCTCTCTCTCTCTCTCTCTCTCTCTCTTGCTCTCGCTCTCTCTCTCTATCTCTCTTGCTCTCTCTCTCTTACTTTCACTTTCTCTCTCTCTCTCTCTCTCTCTCTCTCTCTCTCTCTCTCCCATGTTTTTCCCTCCTGAAATCATTTCTTTCAACGTTTGTCCTGTAATCTTCTTCCCTTTCATTGTTCTCTCTCTCTCTCTGCAGACGATGCCACGCGGGTCATTCTGAAAAGCACAGATGACTACATCAATGCAAATTACATCAATGTGAGTTAGTTTCTCTTTCATCACTCCATCAATATCTCTGCCAGACGTGGTGGGTGGTCTGGATAACCATCAAAACACATGTTGGTCGTACTGGTGAATGAATTAACCACATGAGCTTTACCAGCCAATAACATAGTGGGTTCATGTTTTTTTTAATTTATTTTTTTAATTCAGCCATTTAAGCTATCAGCAGCTCGTGGATGTTATTGATTTAAGCCCCGTTCAGATTTATCTTTAGGTAATGCATGTTTGGAAGTCTTTCTTGGGTCTTTGTTCTGTAATGACCACACTGAACCTTTACAGATACAAAACCACAGCAAACAGTAATGATTTGGAAAGCAACGATACGGCAGAAGCAAACCTTTTTTCACATGTAGCATCAAAGAAAGACTATTTTTTTTTTTAAACGTGTTTTTCAGTTGAATTATTGTTTTTCTCTATGGCTTAATTAATGCTCATTGTGAGCGTGAAGGACACCCGCCCCCCGCTTCTCACTCTCTAATCAACTCTATACATCCACAAATACATTTTCCCATCAATGTCATCATTTATTAGCTGGAAGACACACTGCTGCCTATTGTCTACGTTCTGTTATTCTCATTTCATGTCTATTTGGACATTCATCCTTTAAGCAGTTGGCATTGAGGAGAAACATTATTATTATTATTATTATTATTATTACATTTAGCTGATGCTTTTATCCAAAGTGACTTACATGCTATACAGTAGACACAGCAACGGTGAGCAATTAGGGTTAAGCGACATGGACTAGCGGAGCCGGGGATCGAACCACCGATCCTCTGATTGAAAGTCGGACCTGCTAACCACTGAGCCACACTGAGCCAATATATGAGAAATGTACGACAGTGCTCTTTAGAAGTCAGAACAAGACGCTCTTATTTTATATCCATCTGTTTATTGAAACATGTGCTGCTTGATTTCTGGCATTATGGGATGGCATTCAATTAACGTTTTAGTGTCACTATAATGTCACAAGGTCTGACCTTGTAAGTGACTCACAGGCTCATTCAAACGCTGCTACTTTGCCAGCATGTTATATTATTGAAGAGCATCTCTTGATTTATTTTTTGGCCAAAGTTAAAGTGGATCATTGTTTTTTTTTTTTTTAGAGCAATCTGAGAACATTTCGCTTTCTGCACTGCTGAAACCCGTAAAGTGAAATCCTTGCAACCGAATACATCCCTGAATCTCAATGTCTGTGGGTCTCTCTCCGTCTCCGCAGATGGAGATTCCAGCCTCGAGTCTTATAAACCGCTACATAGCATGCCAGGGCCCCCTGCCCAACACCTGCCCCGACTTCTGGCAGATGACTTGGGAGCAGGGCTCCTCCATGGTGGTCATGTTGACCACACAGGTGGAGAGAGGACGGGTACGTAGAGGCCTTCTTCAAAGACGAGACCGGAAACCTCATGTTGTCGCTGGAAAAACCTTTACTGTCCACGTGTCATTGCTTTGAATTTTTTGCGAGCCTGATAAAACTCTAGTTTCCCCATTTGTGGCTGTTGGGTAATGAAATGCACGTGCAGCTGGAGTCTTTATTGTCTTTATGCTTCTGTCAGAATATTTCATCTTTTACGACGCACGGCTTTTAGGCCAATTGTGACTTTTGTTAACACAAAGTAAGTAAAATTACTGTCAAAACGTGTGAAAGACAGATCCATTGATCATTAAATTAGGTGGGAATTTTCAAACATGCATTGTTTGCTAATTTCTTTTGACATTAACAGGAAGTGTTTAGTTGCAAAAGGAAAAGCTGTGACAGGACATTTTGAGATCACGACCCATTCATACTGGAGGCTTTGCATATTGAGATGTAGTCTCTTCTGTAGAGCATGACCTCTGACCCCAGTAGTGACATGTTAGGTGTACTGACTGTAAGCTGAATACTTCTGTCTGTGCTCACAGGTGAAGTGTCACCAGTACTGGCCCAATCCAAACAGCAGCGCCACCTACGGAGACTTCACAGTAACGTGCCACAATCAAGAAGGCAACACTGCCTTCCTGGTCCGGGAGATGACTCTCACACACACGGAGGTAGAGACACACACACACACACACACACACACACACACACACACACACACACACACACAGACACACAGACACACAGACACACAGACACACAGACAGACACACACACACACACACACACACACACACACGCACACACACACAGACACACACACACAGAGACACACGCACATAGAGACACACACACACACACACACAGACACACACACGCACACACACACAGACACACACACACAGAGACACACGCACATAGAGACACACACACACACACACACAGACACACACACACACACACAGACACACACACACCCACACACACACACAGAGAGGCCCCGGTGTCTCGGCGAGAGGATGAGCCCGCTGAGGACCCCGAGGAGGTGTGTTGCCATGGTGACCGGTGTGGGCTGTTCTTTTTCTGGCTCCCTCTGCTGCATGCGGGCCACGTATTGGGATCTGGTTTCCATGCCAACCCAACCGCCCCAGTCAGTCACATCGCTGCCGAAATAGAGAGCGAGGAAGAGAGGATCAGAGAGTGGGACGGTGGTGGTCTGGAAAAAAAACAGAAAAGGAGAATCTAAGTCTTCCTTAAATGTTACCGTGCCACGTAAGTCATGTGACACAACACATAATCAAATTGAGCATGGCCTTCAGTGGAGGGTCACATGTTCCTCCGGAGTTCTGTGTGTGAAGTGCACCGTGACCTTTGGGATGTATCCGGCTGTAGGAGGAGGCAATTAGCATTCGATTGTTGCTATGGAGATAGATGTGTTACCATGGCGATGAAGCGAGGCAATACAAAAGAGGAACACGGGGGCTCCGAGTCGCACATGAAACGGTGCGTGTGTGTGTGTGTGTGTGTGTGTGTGTGTGTGCGTGCACATCTTCATCTCACTATTTTTTGTGCACATTTCTTTCCCTTTTTAAATGAACAGAAGTGAATCACGAGTGGTCCAGCGGGGTGGAGGAAATAAAACCTCCGTTTGCTGTTCACTGTTTCATAACGCGACTAAAGGCCGTCACTGTGAGGTCGCCAACATGAAATACATAAACAACCTGTTGGAGGACGAGCGATATCTGAGGACAATGTTTCACTCAGGAAGCTTGGGTCGTGTTTCCAATAGTAAAGAAGAGCACATGAAAAGATGGTGTGAAGAAATTTGTCTTCTTCTTTTCTCTCTCTCCCTCCCTCCCTCCCTCCCTCCCTCCCTCCCTCCCTCTCCCTCTCTCTCTCTCTCTCTCTCTCTCCCTCCCTCCCTCCCTCCCCCTCTCTCTCTCTCTCTCCCTCCCTCCCTCCCTCCCTCCCTCCCTCCCTCTCTCTCCCTCTCCCTCTCACAGAGTGAGCAGCAGAGAGAGCTCACTCAGATCCAGTACCTGGCTTGGCCGGATCACGGCGTTCCGGACGACTCCACTGATTTCCTGGACTTCGTGACTCTGGTCCGGACCAAGCGGGCCGGACAGGACCAGCCGATGGTGGTCCACTGCAGGTACGGGGGGACTCCATTCACCCGCTGGTTTGTGTGTGTGGTTCCATGGCGACTCATTTCCACGGCAACGCTCTGTGATTTGCAGTGCTGGGATTGGTCGGACGGGGGTTCTGATCACCATGGAGACGGCGTTGTGTCTAATGGAGTGCCGTCAGCCGGTGTATGCTCTGGACATCGTCAGGACCATGAGGGACCAGAGGGCCATGATGATACAGACACCTGTAAGTAGACCATCACCTGGTCGGTCCAGCTGCTCTCATCCTCTTTAAGCCATCAGCCACAATCTCTCTCTCTCTCTCTCCCTCCATCAGAGCCAGTACCGGTTTGTGTGCGAGGCCATCCTGAAGGTCTTCGAGGAGGGCCTGGTCAAACCGTACATGACCGTCGTCTACCAGCTGAGAGACAACGCGGAGGAGGAGAGGGAGGAGCAGCCGAGGGCGGGAGAAGGAGCCGAGACGGCGGCGGCGCCGGACGAGGGGGAGGCGGCTATGATGGAGCTGATGGAAGGAGGTCTGGACGAAGAGGACGACGACGACGACGAAGAGGTGGAGGTGCTAGATGTGGGGGAAGTGACAGAAGAGGGGGAGGAGGAGGAGGAGGAATATGAGGAGGAAGTGGAGGAGCCAAGCGTCGCAAGTGCTGCAAGTGCTGCAAGCGCTGCCAGCGCCATCAGCGAGACCAGCGAGGACCCTGACCCTGCCAACCCGTGACTTTTGACCTTTGCCGGTCATGTGGGTTGTCGGGAGGAGGCCGGGTGGGCCGGAGGAGAGAACAAAAGCACTGTTGCACTTTATGCTGACAAAAACGGGGAAAAAAAGACACATAAAAACGAACATACGTGACCGTCATGGACAAGCTAAAATAAAAAAAAAAATAAACCCAGCTGTGTTGAATAGGTACCATTAGTGGATATTGTATGTTCAGGGCAAAGAAAAAAAAAGTCACGGAAAGAATGAAAAGTTAACCGTACGAGAGAATAAAATGTGGATGGGGAATTGCTGTAGTGCCATAAGTACGGAGGGGAGGGGCTTCCCCCACGGATGGAAAGCTGTTTTATTTCCTTGAAGGGTCGCCCTGCCCCCTTCTGAGCGAGTCTGCCAGACGGACCTGCCTTTTTTTAGTGTCCTTTTAGCTGATAAAGAGATATACCTTATCTTGTGTTCCTCGGAAAGAGTATTTATTGTGTTTTTAGTTTGTGTCAAACCCCTGTCCACTGAACAAAACAAAAAAAAACGTGTATGTTTGTTTGTATGAATCTAGAGCTTCATGCTTTCCTGATTAAACCTTAGGTAGTATAAAGTAGTGCGATTCCTCTTCTAACTACTTCCTTATTTCTTTTGCTTTTTCGTGGAGAAAAAAAAAAAAGAACTGATTTAATTTATTGTACTGGTTTTTTTAATCTTTCTCAGCTTTCTCGTCTAATTTTCTGACAGCACGGACTGACAGAAGGACCGCCGGAAGCACTTTGTGTCTCACCTCTTGTGCGATGCCGTGGCGAGTTGTGTTCCTGATCCCGCTTTGTGCTGTGTTTTTGAGCTCCACGGACACGGGGCGCTCCGAAGCGGCCATCGTTTTTTTGGGCGCGGCGGAGAGGCCCCGGTAGACCGAGTTACCATCTAGCTAAGAAACAGGTCTGAGGTCAGTTCATTTCTTAAAGTTGATGTTTAAATCAAACCCTGCCGGGTCCCTGCTGAAGTGTCCTTGAGCCAGACACCGACAACAAAATCCTCATTGTGTGTGAAGCCCTGCGGCTTCACTCCGACTGGTACTGATCAATTCATGGCACCAGTATCCTGAACTAGTTCTGGAAAGCTGCTCTCGCAATCAGTATTTGGCTTTTTAGAATCGCTTTGACGGTGAACTGATCTCAACCTCAGTGTGACTTTAAAAGCTTCCTCCACTGACCTCCTTTTTTCTTATTTTTTATACATAGACATTTAAATATCATAAATGGGGAGCAGACCTGGATCTCCCCCGACACATTTGCCGTAAGTTATTTGTTTTTCCCAAGGAAATGTCCTCATTGAATCCTTATTTTTTGACTGAGTTTCGGTGAGGACCAGAGGTCTCTGGAGCCGGCCTTTAACTCAAGCTTTGCTGCTTCCTTTTGGTTTTCCCTCCATCCGTCTGATTGTCTGCCAGAGAACAGGTGACCGTTCACAGAAGCAGCACAAACACTCAACCCATGCTTTCTTTTTTTTTCTAATCTTTCCCGATGGTACTTCATTTTAAGGCACATGTTTGCTTGTTTTGTTTTTTTTCAAGCCAAGATGACGATGTGTTAATAAGAGCGAGTGTTAATGAGACTAAGTGGTGACCTGTATTTTAATTCACAAAACCCAGCATCAAGTTGTCTGTTGAGTCTTCTTTTTTTCTTTTCTTCTGCCATCTTTACATAGTGGTCTGGAATGAAGTGCAGCCTCTTCATCATTTTAGATATTTTTCTTATCGGCTGCTTCAGTACCTGCTGTTAAAGGAAAAACAACAAAAACCTACTGCTGTGTGTGTTTGTGTGTGCACTCAGATTTCTGTCTTTCTCTGTACTCTCCCTTCTCCTTTTCTAACGTATCGTTTGTTAGCTGTCTGGTCAAAGCCTGCTTGTCCGTCAACTGGAACGAAGGGTTGTGCCATAAAGCCACAAACCTAATCTAACCTGATCTCAAGTTGTTGTTTATTTTTCCTAAAGAAACTCACACGGAGACTTTTTATTAAAAGTCTGTCCTAAGAAGCAGGCTGAATCTCTGCTTGTGAAACATTTCAAACCCAGACTCGGCCTCCCTGTTAAACAGCCAAATCACACTTTAGACACAGAGGTGGGATCAAGAAGAGCCTCGCTTTCCTCTCTTTTTATTTTGTATTTTTTATTTTTTAAATCCCCTATATTGCAGACCTCTCCCAGCTCTGCCCAGCTCCTCTCAGGCAACATCAGTCACTTCTGCAGAGCCCACGCAACATCCACGGTCCATTCTTCCCATTGTCCTTCGCTTTTGGATCATTTTACATGGAACCCACTCGGCTTGGTAGAACCCCACCGGTACAGTAGTATCAAGCTTGTTCCCCACAGGACACACTGTGGGAATGCCCAAACACTGTTTTTATTTGTGTTTGGCAGACACACGTATGAGCTTTTAATCAAAAGAACAGCCGTTCAGCACTCTGTGATTTTTCCCAATCACTTCTTGCATTCAGCAGCGGCGCCAACCGCATCAGATTTAATTAACTCCGACGGCCTCGTGACGATAGAGCGGCATCAATAACGAGTTCCCCCCCGAGAATGAAAAGAATTTGACAATTTCAAAACATGGACCCCTGCAGTGCAATGTTAATAATTGATAAATCAGGGCTGCCAGTTTTCCATCTGCAGAAAGAAAGAAAGAAAAGAACTCCTAACTACACAGTGCCACTTGTTAATTTTGTGTAAATAATACTAGAACATGTAAATACAATGTTGTATATGAAAAAAAATCTTTAAAATAAAAGGGAAAATCATTTGTGAGCAGAAAGATTTTGTTTTTATTTTACTTTTGGTTTTTCTTTTCCCTTTTTTGGATGATTCAAAATGTGACACAATTGGTGTGTATTTCAAGACTGCTATTTCAGAAAAAAAACTTTGTTTTTGGTTGAGACGTTATCTATTACAGCGAGTGTATATACAATGAAACACAAAACAATGAGAAATGTTTTACCGTATTATACCCTTGGTTAACTCCTACCTGTGTCATAAAAACCTTTGTCCTCAGTCGCTTGTTTCTTTCTGGTATCATGGTTTATGGAGCTTTGTCTCAAAGCTTGATTGTGAATAATTAAAGCTGCTCTGTCAAAGCATGGAGACGTGGCCTCAGATCTTTGGCTTTTCCACACTGTAAAAGTGAGGTTAGGCAACGAGCGCCGAGCGGATAAAGAAATAGGACACCAATGCCAGAATACCGTATTTTATGTTTTTTTTTTTTAATGTTTGATGGCTTCCTTATTGTTAAATCTCAGTCACGTGAGGTAGCCGAAGCGCTAAATCTCTGTAATGCCAGACGTTAACCAGAAGAAGGCTTTCCAAGAGGAAAGAAAATACTGTTGATGTAGGTTTTCTAGGGAAGCAAACTGAGAACAAACACATCCTGTAATGATGAGTACCAAACGCACACAGTTTTAACACTGGTGTAAAAGCCTTTTTAAAAGGCGGTGTAGGCTTGGAATAATTCAACGAGGCCTACTTTAATGTAAAGACCACAGCTGGGTCATAAACCAGCAAGTTACTGCATTTTTTTTATGAGATTATTGTGTGGCAGAGCTTGGGCACAATTTTGAGGCAGTATAAGGAGACATTTCTCAAGGTCAAAGGTAAAATATCTGTGCCGTCTATATACTATCCACATACATTTTTAGTGATCATAGTATTTTTTTTGTTTTAATTTGCACAATTTATAAAATACACAAACATAACGGTGATACTTCATTTTTATTAAAATTGTACAATATTGTAGGGAAAGCAAATAAATATTCATACGATATGACAAAGAATTCAAACAAGATATAGGATGTTTATTAACAATAATCATGCCAGTCCTTCACAATCAACACATTTAATTCAGCTTTATTTCAGACACACGTCCATATCAAATAAAAAAGTAATAATAAAAAACAAAAACAACTATACAGAGGTATTACATTGCAGTTCATAAGTCGGAAGCCATCAGGAGTCCAGGAAAATGTCGCCTGTCTTTCTGCACAAGCCAGCCATATAAGAAAAAGAGATGACTGCACCCTCAGCCACATTAGATGGTTATCAAGACTTAATAACTTTTTTTAGAAAGATCATTTATATACAGATTGAAAAGTTCAGGTGGCAGTATTCTACTTTGTTATTCTACCCCGTTAGTCACTTAGAAGGGTGCAGAAACATTTATACTTCATATAGCTTGGGGTGAACTAGAAAGCAGGGTCCCTGAAAGCAAGGTCATAAAAGAAAAGACACTTAGAAATAGAAGAAAAAATACTTGTTGGAAGGGGCAAGAAACACATTTATTTGTACACACAATGCCAGTCTTCTGTGATGACCTCCAAACCCGAACCGACCAAGAGGTCAAACAGGTCAGATCGTCTTTGGCCACATTTTCTAAACCATTATTCCCAAACTAACCAGAAGGGGGCGCTGCTGTCTAATGGTGGCAGCACTGTGCCTCTCAGATTCAGAAAATGAATAACGAGGCAAATCTTCTAAATACTGTACGTTTTAAATGGCATGACTACTATTTCATGAACGTGTGGTTATGAATAAAGTTTCTTACGTTGTTGCATGTATAATCTTTATTTTATCTGGCCTTGTATTAACACATTACACCATGAATGAAAACATTACACGTAAATTCGCAGGGGCATTTAAGTGTAGTAACTTTTTTTTTTCGAGGAGGGAAAACCACACAAAAAAAAAGAATATTTAATAAACTATGCCAACAAAAAAAAGTCTTGTCGCTTTAAAAATGCTAATTGCGTTTTTGTTAGGGATTTATCGTGACGTCACATCCGGAGGAAAGCTTTGCCTCCTACTTTTTGTTGGGACCTGGGAGAGAAAATTATCCCCGCAGAGGTAGCGAGGTGGGGAGAAAAGAAAAGAAGAAGAAAGAGGAACAAGTTACGAACATGGACGTGTACAAGGTCGCCGTTTACTCGTCTACAATGCCGGCGGACGTCTTTTCCCCGTGAAGTCGTTGTTTTTGTAAGTATGTCTTTATCGGGAGCAAGTGGACGTTGGATATAGCTTTCCGAGCAAAAGGCGGCGTTTGTTTTGCTGCACGGGACCCCCTCGCGCGGCCGGAGTCTTGTGCGCGGCGCACGTTAATTGCTAACCGTTAGCTTGGGCTGTAAAACAAGCGCACACCTGTTGCTTTTTTCCGCTTATAATACCAGTAACTTTACCTCAGGCCTCGACTGGGCACAAGTGGGAAGCTAATGGGTTACATTGTTAATTTGTTTGGTTTATTAATATAATTTTATACCGGTTTTGACCGGTTTTCCTCTTTGTAAATGTTTTTTATTCTTAATTTAAGAAAAAAATAAGTAGCTAACCGCAAAAAGCAATAATATAATTTTAATTAATATCATAAGGCTCCCCCTCGATGGTTTTACGCTAGGGGCTTATAATCACAGGATACATTAAAGTTTAAAGATGAATTATTCCTCTCCCCAGGCTGCGTTAACGTTACTTTAAATATTAAAATTAATATTTGGCCAAGCCATCTTTGTTAGTCATCATCTATGTTGGTGTTTGTCTACGTTCGTGGTCAGGCAAACTACTTAATTAATATAATATATAATAAAGACCAAATACTGTTCGTGCTGGCTAGTTTCCTCGTATGGCCCCAACATATTAATGTTAACTAGCTATATGATAATAAAAACAAACGGGCCCACCTGTTAGTTTGATGGAAGACTAACTAGCTGCCTGTCTACAAAAAAAAACAAAGCTCATGTTTCTGTGGTCATAGTAAACAACTGTTGTGCAACCTGCATACTTATATGTTTCACTACTTTTTAAATATGTAACAGTTCTGCAGGCCTGTACAGTACACACACTTAACACCGTGTGTGTGTGTGTGTGTGTGTTACTATCTTCTCTCTCCTACAGGTGTGGCAGTGTAACCCTCCCTCCCTCCCATCATGCTGAGTTTCCTGCGCAGGACGCTGGGCCGGCGTTCCATCCGGAAACATGCAGAGAAAACTCGCTTACGGGAGGCCCAGCGGGCCACGACGCACATCCCTGCTGCCGGGGACTCAAAGTCCGTCATCACCTGCCGCGTGTCCTTACTGGACGGGACGGACGTCAGCGTTGACCTGCCGGTGAGGAGGGTTGCTTCGGTGTGAGCCTTTTTCGGGTTGTTGCGCCCTCGTTATGCCACAGTGTGGACGTTAACGGGCATCACCACCCAGATGCTTGCAGCAGTGTGTCACAACATTTGGAAGGATGGTCTAAATATCGTTTCAGCGCATGAGAAACCTATAGGAGCTTTTAGTGGCTGCATAAGAATATTTAGTATAAATACAGTTGGTATACAAGGTATGTCTTTGGCCAGCAACACATCAGTGCTCTTCAGAGAGGAAAAATAAGTTTTGGTTTTAATGGCCACCCACTCTGTGTTACGCTCTTTTTCTCTCTTTTGCACATTTCTAACTGGGTAGAACGGATTATTCTTCACTTTTACATGATTCTTGAACAAACATGTAAAGCCGTAGACTGCGTTTTATTATTGATGTCAAATGGGCTTCAACCATAACCAACAGTATTTATGTGAAAGCTGGAAAGCAAAAGTTCTATTAGTGACCATTGTGTGCATCTGTGTGTGTGCATGTGTGTTACTGTTGCTGATCACCTGTAATTCCATTATCCCATCTGGAGATAATGGAAAACAAAGTTGATCACATGACCAAGGCCGGTCTGGTTTTTAACTTTCCCATATCAATCTTATCTTGACATTTTGCTGTTTGGCGGGAATTACCAGAAGGAAGTCTTGTTATTGTTGTTATTATTATTATTATTATTATTATTATTACTACTATATCCGTCTTATTAGTTAAACTCCAAATGCTGTCCTCTAATGCGTGTAGAGATTATTCTCTACATGTAGGTCGTTACTTGGTAGCGGTAAATGAAACCAGGATCAAGCAGGATTCGAGCATTCCTTACCAGCTTATTGGGCAGGAATGCATGAACGTATTTTATTCAGTCTCACAAGTGAAGTCGCACATTTTTGAGTCTGTCATAGTCCAAGAGCTGCCAGATCCTTAAGTCTTTCCTATTCTGTTTTTCCTTTCTCTCTCGCTTTCTCTCTTTTGGGACATCTCTTGTTTTTTACTTAATTACTGGAATTTTGTGCAAAGCTTTTTCACCAGTTTTAGTTGTTTGTTGGGAGTTTGTGTTTCCTATTTCATTGATGGAGTTAATTGACTTTGAACTAGAAAAGTGTGCTTCCATGCCTTTTTTTTTTTTAACGCATTTTGTTGTGTGCCTGAAGGATGTTTTTTCAAATTCGATTGGATATCTGAATGCATTCCAGCAGAGTCCTGGCCTTAAGTTGTGTTTCAAAATGATCTTTTTTTGTGTGTGCCTACCATCCCCCAGGTATAGGTAGCCTCTGCAGACCCTTCTGTCTCATAATCAGTCTATCTCTAAGTGATAGGACGTTGAGGAAAAACCCAGTTAGGAGCATTGATCTGTTTTCCTTCCACATATGCATTCCTCTAACCACGACATTGCCGACCGCATTTCAACACAACCAGGAGAAGACATCAAAAAGTCATGACTTTTTAGTTAAAGATGATAAATAAAATATTTAGAAAGGAAAACAAGACGACATATTCAATTCACATATGTTTTAGGCAATATTCCTCATTTTGTTATGATTTATCTCTTTTCCCTTAACTTGAATCAAAGGTTTTTGCTCTCGGTTGTGTCAGTGTTGTTGCCCTTAGAGCCTGCGTGCGTTGACATATGTAGTGCCTACTGGAACTGGAGGCTTCACTTTGTTGCATCACCGTTGAAAACCTTGAAACGCTCAGTGTTTTTGGCTCTGCTGAGGTTGTTTGGGAGAATCTGCCACAGCTGTGAGAAGCAGTACAGAAAAATAACAGCAAAGTTGTGTGCTATGAATGTATGACGTTTTGAGTAGAAGATCCCTGCAGCAGAACTCAGCTGGGGAAATGTCAGCTAGACCGATGGTTCAAAGTAATGTGTGCAGAGCACCCTTGGGGGCATTGATGGTTTTGAGCTGCTGCTGTTGAGCTATTCTGTCTGAACTGTTCCTAAAGTGTAGGAAGTCCTCTGACAGTAGAAAGGGAAGCTGACCAGATATGCAAAACAAAATGTCAGTGTCCCACTATCAGTGTTTCAGCCATGCTTATCATTTAGTTCACCAACCAGACTCTGAGGAAAAGTTAAACTCGGCACATTAATGTCTATAGCTGGGAGTCTTTCTTTGCTTCAGCGTGTGGTGTAAAGCCTCCGGGGGTTGTGGGGTTGGAGCCGTCGTATCTTGAGGTTGTTTACAGTTTGGTTGTCCATTACAAAGACTGTGTGTAGCTTGGATTCATGTTTAAGGGTCGACGGAACTTTAGTTCCACAGTTAAGGATTTAGCCGGATAAGTTGTCGTCAATTCAACTCAAGCGTGCATAAATTTGGGCGACCCCCCTGCCAAATGGTGCAGTTTATTTTAGTTTTTTAGATGTTTAGGTGGTTGTAAAGTGTGTGTGTGTGTGTGTGTGTGTGTGTGTGTGTGTGAGAGAGACTCCTAGGGATACCTTTGTTCTGCGGCATCCATGTCCAAACATAATTCCACACAGCCTTATGATTCACGTTCCTCCCTCTTTTTTAAATGTATTTACGTCCTTGTCCATTCTCTTTATCTTTCTCCCCCCTTCCCCACTCTGTTGCCACCCACACTGTCACCGCCTCCAACTTCCTTTTCTCTCGCTGTAGATTTAAAGCTCGGAGCCAAAGTTAAGTGTGTGCCAGCTTTATTTGTTTTGTCACAAGATAAGTCATCCTGTTGCTGTTGGTCCAGCAAGTTGGGGATGAAATGCAACAAAATAACATTGTTAAAGCTTTTTATTGTTAAAGACTGATTTTAATTTTACCTTTTTGTAAAAATATTGTTGTGTACGTAAGTATTTGGGTTACATTTTTATCTATACACTTTATCCAAGTGGGTGTGTGTGTGGCATTATTCCCATTTTTTGACAGCAATACTATAAATGAAAAGTCAAGAGCGTAAAATACTACCACACGGTTTACCGTCTTAAAGTGCCCGAGTCCTCCACCTAGACATTGTGTTTTGGCCATTTCAAAAACACACACACACACAACTTCTAAACCCCACCATGAGGCACAGCGACAGGGTTTCCATGGAAACGTGGACTGAAGTGCCCCAGACGTGGAGGAGGGAAGTGGGGTGGCTGGACGGGTCATGTGATCAGCTGGCTCTCTGGGCGCTTCACTGTGTCAGGAAAAGATCAGGCTGCAGCTGAATCCTTCATTATTTTTTTTTACTTTCCACTTTAAAAATCACTAAATTATAAATTCATATTTGTTCTCCCACTCAAAATAAAGTCCTGATTTTCTTTCATGAGCGTAAACAACAAAAGCTAGTTAGAGCCACAGCATCCGAAATGCATCGTTTCTTTGAGCTGTCCTGTAAATATCATCAAGTCACAACAAAGGGCAACAGATCAAGGCATTCGAGTGCCTGCCGTGTTAGTCAGGTCCAAAAGGCATCCATCGGGTAAACTAGTGTAAGAGGGGTTTTGTGCGCTGTTTAATGACGCACAAACCATTGCAAACAGCTAAACACTGCAACTCTTGCAATGAGCATGTTACGAGGTCAATAATATGGCTATATTATAATATGGCTGTTTTTACAAATTGAGATCAGCTCCCTGAGCTTTCATGCACGTGACGTTCTTGGCAACATTTATTCCGCACGTCTTTTTCCACTTGCAGCACTGGTTGCATCAGCAACTTTCAAGGAACTTTTGATAAACTATGTGCAACATTTTACCCAAAGAAATCTGGACCAATTCACACAGTATGTAATCAAAAAGAAACTGCACGAGGTAAGGAGAGGGGTTAGGGTGCGCTAAAGGGTTCCCTGTGTGTACTACACACACACACACACACACACACAAACCCCAAGAGATCTCCTGGACAGCTCAGAGGGGCTGGCCTCATGCGAGATGGCATAGTTGACAAGGCATACCGCACCCCTACAGTACCCAGAGAGAGAGGACAAAGGGCTCATTGTGTGTGTGTGTGTGTGTGTTGCACCCAAGGCCTCGTTATACTGCCTGCGGTATTGTTCAGCTGTTTGCAGTCTTCCTGCCTGTGAGCATCAACCTCTGTGTCTCGGTTACATCGAGGTATTTAGCTGATGCTCTTATCTCCTGCAATTTACAAGTCGGTTAAACCAGCCGTGTGTGTGTGTGTGTGAGGGAGACATCCCAGACTGATCACAGGCAGTAACTGGTACGGCCTGTCAGTAAAGGGCAACACGTGTTAAAACTTACTTTAATGAGTACTTCGTGTTTAATATTTCTCATATCTCTGTATTGAAATCCATGAAACACAAATCTGAGTGCGTACATTTCAACCAAGCTCCGCTCCCAATTTATTTTTTATTTTTTCAGAGGTGCAACAAAGAGGGAGGCCAGAGGGAAGAACTGATCTTTTTTTTGTGTGTTTTCAACATTATTATATATAATAATTCTTCTTCTAAAAAAAAAAAGGTGATTCTGTTTCAGATTTATGTGAATATATGTTATATATACATAAACAGTGACAGATGGTTTTTATATATTTACAAAATGTGTTTTTTAAAAACTGTAAAATTCAGTTCTGTGCTGACAGCCATGGATATTTTGGTGTTTGAGGGTTATTGACTCTATGACAGATTAATTGTTCTTCATATTGACAGTCTGGTTGTTTTTATTCTTTAAGTTAAAAACCGTCCGTCTCCAGGATGAGGTGGACCAGCACTCGTGTTACAGTCCGGTTGTCTGATTCCGGAGGAGTAGAAGTCCCAGATGGAGGGCGGCTTGGAACAATTTATCAGCAACTATTTTGATATCAAAAATACATAATGTATATATTTGTGTGTGTGTGTGTTTCCCCGATCAGAAAAAAGCAAAAGGCGAGGAGCTGTTTGACCAGATCATGTACCATCTGGACATCGTGGAGAAAGACTACTTCGGGCTGCGCTTCATGGACTCGGCACAAGTGCCGGTAAGACTGGAGATCAATATTATTATTACTTTTATGCTTTGTGTTTTTGCCATCTTGTGATTTGCCTGATTTGTTTTGTGAAATCATGTTTCAATATATATTTACTAGACTGAAGTAATCAGAATGTTATCCATGTGCTCAAAGTGTACATTTCACCATTACTTAGCCGCCGTTCACAGACTTCAGATTTCAGTCTAAATCACTATTCACCCGTTTGAAGAAAGGCTTTAGGCCGGGACTTTCCTTCCTAGTGAATGGGCTAAAGGGATTGGTTATGGGACTCTTGTGAGCTCTGGGAGTCAGGCTGTGGTCTGACTGGGACAAACTGGTTTAAGTCAGTGGTCTGACTGGGACCATGTTCCTTCACGCTGATGCACTGTGAAGGCCGTGGAACGAGGGAGAGCCGGTGTGAGGATGTAACTGAAGGAAGCGGCATCGAGGAGGGGGTGGAGGTAGAGCCAAAGGGAGGGGGTGGAAGAAATGTGGGGGGGAGGAGACTAGCGAGTCCCTCAGTTATCTCTCTTTACGGGCAAACACCACCACTACCGCCTCTCCTTGACATTTTTCATGCCTCATAGAGCCTGAACTTCCAAGAAGAATTACAGCACAGATCACTGACTTTAGTGTGTGTGTGTGTGTGTGTGTGTGTGTGTACTTGTACAGCTATCTTTGTGGGGACCCATTTGCGTTTAAGACCTTCGGAGTCGGGACATTTTTGGGAGGTGACGACACTTTGGGACAAACTTTCAGGCCGGTTTGAGGGTTCAGCCGTGGTTTAGGTTAGAGGGATTGGGGGGGGGGGGTCAAGCTTTTCGCTGTGATGGGGTTAGGGGCTAGGTAATGCAATACGTCATCGAGTGTCCTCACGAAGACAGGAGTGTGTGTGTGTGTGTGTGTGTGTGATTTTTGTCTGTATTTTGACAAAAGACCTCCCAGAATTCAACTTTTCATGAACATAACTCACCACTTAGCTTTTGTTCATTCATTCAGTTGTGTTTATAAATATTTAATGTTTGTAAACTGAATGAAGGCAAGTATAATAGTAATGTAATGTATAATAGTTTATTTCCTGTGAGATCAAAGTATAATTTATTATACCTGTGAGATCAAATTACCATTAGTATTGCTTTTTTTAATCTCTACATTGTTGAAGCTGTTGTGTTTTTAAAAATGTTATCACCTTCTTGTTGTTCCAGCACTGGCTCGATGTTACAAAAAGTATAAAAAAACAAGTGAAAAGTAAGTACACCTCCACCGACGTGCATATCTCTGTTCACACTTATGTATTATTACACATTAGTGTGTTTAGCTCAATCCCTTTTTGTGTGATTGTAAATTAACGTGGTGCATCTGGTCTTTGATACAGTTTATTAAAACAAAATGTTGTTGTTTATAATCTTTACTCAGCTGTCATGTGATCTGTCCTTTAGTCGGCCCGCCATACTGCCTTCACCTGAGAGTCAAGTTCTACTCCTCAGAACCGAACAACCTGCACGAGGAGCTCACCAGGTGAGTCCACCCAACATTTTAACTACATTTCTTGCTTTCTTTTGAACTTTAGGTGAAATGGGTCATTTAAGGTAATTTATCTTGTGTACCTCAAAGAAAGTCTGTGTTACGTCTTCTGCTGGAACAGATTGCTCTACAAGTTGATTTGTGTGTTAGTGGAGAGGGAGCTAAAAATAAAAGTGAAGTGCTGTCTGTTTATATACAAAACTAACTAAACTAATAAATGTAGGGTTCCTCTGGGTCACTATTTTTCCACTGTTTAAATTATTTTTGGGGATGTTTCTCCTTTTTTGATTAACAAACAAAATGTAATTTGTTTCGGTTTTGCCGGTTTTGCATAGATTATTGTTTCTGTATAATTTTCAATAAAACTGCCATCACTATATCTAACGGTGTTGTTTTTCTTTCAGATACCTGTTTGTGTTACAGTTAAAACAAGACGTCCTCAGTGGAAAGTAAGTAGTTTCCTGTGTGTTTTACCTTTCCACTGCCATCCATCCTAATGAAGTAATGAAGCACAGACTTTGGAGTTATGGTAAAAAATCCTCCCTATTGTTTCACATGACCAACTTTTAAATCAGTACAGCAAGACAATGCACGGTATTGCCGTCCTTCATCAGTTAATAAGTGTCTATAAGCCGCATACAGGATATAATGATTAACTGTAGTCAGTAAGTGGACTGGGAATACGTTTTTACTACAAAGGAACAGCTTTTCAATTGTTTGGCTGAATAATTCGAGGACGTGGTGAAGACCAGAAGGCCTCAGTTTTCTGGTCCCCTGGCGGTGTTTCCACTTCCTTGATGTTGCTGACTCTCGCCGTGTCTGTGCTTTCAGGCTAGAATGTCCATTTGAGACCGTGGTGGAGTTGGCTGCCTTCTCGATACAGGGTAAGCACCGCAGGTATCCAGGAATCTCTCCAACTCCGTGTTTGTTAATTGGGATCAACTTTTGTAAGAGCTGTCGTTGCCAAAAAACAGAAGTCTAGCTTGAGCTCATACCAGTTAGAGTGGTGCGAGTCAGACTTTGGAAGCCTGGTTTGCACTCTGCAGCGACGAAGTCCTTCTCCTAAAGTCTACTTTCTGTTTGTCCACGTAGCTTGCATCCGTTTCAACCTTGACTCAGGCCCAGCAGACATTGCTCCAAACCCCTACACTACGTTATTTTAAAGCGGTTGAACCCATAGCGTTCAATAAGGTGCTCACCAGACCCACGCTCTCTCAAGCCCAGCAGCTGGACTGGACCCGTGTCCTGGTTCCACTAAGAGTTTCCCCAGATCAGTTTGAAGCAGTCTTTGTGAATCACCGTCCTCTTGGACTGACCCCCCTGGAACCGAAGCTGCCATGGGCTCTGAAGCCGCTACGATAAGACTGAAACAGAGCGCCGTGGCTTTGGGTAGCGCCAATGAGGTCGCAGAGGTTCCTGATGTTCAGGGTACTATGCGAGGAGGGAAACACTGAGAGGATCGAGCTGTTGCTCATTTAGCTGAAGGATGTTCTTGGGGGAAGAAAATGAAGAAAATGAACTGATAATTGGTTACATGACTCGTTTGTCAAGACCTCAGCGGAGACTTTAAAGACAGTGTAACTTCAGACTCTCCAACACTACACTGGACACATATTTGGGCAAATATGTTTTTATTATCCTGAACCCAGGGGCTATTTTTATTCATTTAGTATCTAACCTCTTTGGCTAGAAAACTAAATGGGGGGGGAAAAAACCTCTTTGTGGAACGTTTAAATTATTTCAATGCATTTCTTCTGCCATCGTACCTCTCACATTTATTAATTCAGTAGTATAGTCGGTCTAAAGTCTACGTACAGCAGGAAATACTATCTCCTGTTTCCTGCCAACATTTGCTGATCAAACCTTCAGTTAGAAAGTTTAAAATCCTCTTCAGGCAAGTTCCCACAGCTACACACAGTACATTTAATAATGCAGCAGAAGTGACTGGTCTTCTACCAAATGTGGAATCGTAAAGAGCCCATAACTTTTAAACTACTCATTAATACTGTTTCTAGAAGTTGGAAATGCAGCATTTAACTCCAAGAGCAATGGAAAGAGGAACAACGTGTGAATCATTAGAGACGTTTATTGAATGGGATTGCATGCTCAAACTCTTCAACACACACACACACACACACACACACACACACACACACACGGGGTAAATGCCAGCTCATTAGTGCGCTCTCCTCTCCAGAGGCCCCCTAATCCAGCACCCTTTCTGACTTCTCTCTTTCCTTCGGTTGAGCTTCCTCCCTTCATTTTTCCCTTATTCAAAATTATGTTTTGGTCCACTGACAATTGATGGGTTGGAATAGAGTAAAATTATCTTTTCTCTTCTCTATATCCTGAGGCCCTGTTTGCTCCGATACACCCAAACACTGCAAAATGCAATCAGAACCAAGGCTTTTCAGTCTCCGTCCTATTTCTCTTTCAACACACTATTCTCATTTTAATCCGAGGAGGATTTAGTTTTTCTTGCCTTAGTCTTTTTCTTCAGCCAATTTAAAATCTATGGCCTCTTGTCCAGAAAGAGATCAGTCATTTTTGTGTGTGCGGTGCCATTGAAGGAAGGTTTGTTTGTGATTTCGTACGTTAGGATTTCCTTCTGCCACAGTACTGGACACACTCATTTGCACTCCTCTTGCAGGAGCTGTGAACACAAAAGTATTATTTCAAGAGTGTTAGTCTTCAGTTTATTGTCCACTGAATTACTATCAGGGTTTATACGGCCATGGAAAACCTGGAAAAGTCATGGAATTATGTTATTTAGTATTTCCAGGCCTGGAAAAGTCCTTGAAAAAAATTAAATCCCAAATTTTGGAAATGTCATGTAAATGTGGTTAATTTACTCTGAGATTGAAATAATGAATATGCTTTTAAAAGAGACTCAAAATATAAGCAGGCATACGCTGAGTATATCTATAAATGTTTATTCTTTTAATCAAACTATTGTCTCTCATTCATTTGTGTCCTTTAAGGAATACTGTTTGCTTTGGAATCCTCATTGTTAGTTTAAATACTACATTTTATCACTTTTTCATGGACACACCCAGATTTCACTAAATGTTTGGTCATGGAAATTTGGTTTAAAGTCCTGGAAAAGTCCTGGACATCCATTGGTCAACATGTGTATGAACCCTGCCACCAGTTAGTATTAGAAACATCTGTACAGTCCACAACCAGAGCGCCTCCATGTGATCATCCATGCTCACTGATACGTGTGCATGTCTGTGTGTTTTCAGCTGAGCTGGGTGATTGTGACCCGTTGGAACATAATCGGGAACTGGTTTCAGAGTTTCGCTTCATCCCCAACCAGACGGAGGACATAGAGGTGGAGATATACAACAAATGGAAGGAGTGCAGGTAAGACATTAACTATGACTAATATATACTGCATGTATGGACAGTGAGGTTAACTGATGATCAATAAGGAGACAGGATTTATGAAATGCCCACAGAAAGTGGATATCTTATACTAATAGTAAAAGGATGTACTTGAGTCTGAAGCCTGTATGCTGGGGGAGTTATGTTGGGCGGTTCCCGACCTGTTTCAACTCTTTTGGGTTGCATCTATGTTTTTGTTTCACCGCCTCCCTTTCTTCCCTCCTCTTTCTGTCAGAGGTCAGATGCCGGCCCAAGCTGAAATTAACTACCTGAATAAAGCCAAGTGGCTAGAGATGTACGGGGTGGACATGCACATGGTCCAGGTAACGGACACACACTCTTTCCCACGAGCATGTGCCGTGTACCCTGAATCACAAGTGTCCTTCATGATGTCTCTTTTTCATTTTCATGCAGGCAAGAGATGGTAATGAGTACAGTCTGGGGCTGACACCCACTGGAGTGCTGGTGTTTGAAGGAGAAACCAAGATAGGGCTCTTCTTCTGGTACGTTTGGTTACGTCACAGTTTACTGCAATATTTACTCCAATGCTTTAGAGAAAGAACTTTTTCAGTATTGCTCCCTCTGTTTGTGTTGGATGTGTGCTGTAGGCCCAAGATCACGTGTCTGGATTTTAAGAAGAGCAAACTGACGCTTGTGGTCGTGGAGGACGATGACCAGGTGAACACACACGCACGCACACACACTCAGATACGTGTCCTGAAGTGGAATGTTGAAAATGCTCAACATGCCCTCAGTGTCTCATCGTAGTCCCTCTTGATAACCGTTTATCAACGACCCCGTCTCAGTACTCTGACTATGAAGAATGTCCTGCATTTGCAAGCTACTCCTGTTGCATGCATATTCACATATGATGTGTAAGTAATAACAACACTGCTATTTGCTGACAGAACAAAGACAAAACATATTGTTCCTGAAGCTTTTGTTAGAAGCAGTGCCTGAGCCCCAAAAGAGGCTGGTTCCAAGTCGAAATGAAACAAGGCTTAGTATTGTACTACCCAGAGGCTAGTGAGTGTGTGTATTTGTGTGTGTGTGTGTGTGTGTGTGTGAGAGAGAGAGAGAGTGGGAGAGTCTGTTTATGTCCATCCTGGAGGTTTGTGAGTGAGGTTAATAAAGAAGCCTGCCCCCTCTGGTATTTCTGGTATGCACCATTCTCCAACTCCTACACACACACACACACACACACACACACACGCACACGCACACGCACACACGCAAAGCTCTGTCCTTAACGGTTATATGCTGCATGCTAGTCTTTTCCCCACAGGCATTTACTGTATGTACTACAATTCTCAACTCTCGTAGATGTTTGTTCGTCTCTCTCACACACACACACACACACACACACACACACACACACACACACACACAGCGAAACATACCACATACCATGTGACTTCTACGGAAGGTTTAGGCACTTCGGCATTGTCTGCACTTTTCAGCCCTGGAGGTTGCGTTCAGGTACACTTGTAAATTGTCAGTTATTTTTGCTCTCTTTTACTGGCCACAGAAAAAGTGAGAGTAATGTTGACGTTTTTTTGTGGTGGTTTTACCGACTGGTTCAGACCTGCATTGGACTATATGTTGGTTGATGGTACACTGTAGTGTAACCATCCTCTCTTCACATTCTTCCACAATCAGGACATGAGCTTTGTTTTACTGAGTATATGTGTGTTAGGACTGCAGGAGTTTCAGATAATCACTGGTGGGTGACTAACACCATGCCATAGTGACATCACCTCTGACTGGAGTTCTCTGCTATGCAGAGTAGATGTGTGTCACCAGAATCTAACCCAGCACCCATCCTCCCCAGGGCAAAGAACAGGAGCACACCTTTGTCTTCAGGATGGACCACCCCAAGGCCTGCAAGCACCTGTGGAAGTGTGCTGTGGAGCACCATGCTTTCTTCAGGCTGAGGGGGCCGGTACAGAAGAACTCTGCGAGCTCTGGGTTCATCCGCATGGGATCACGCTTCAGATACAGGTACCGATGTGCTGCTTCAACAGGCTTTTGAATGAGGCTCTTTTCTTCTTGCCTGGGGGGCTTAAAGTTATTCAAATTCACTAAATAAACTTCTGCAGTAGCAACACAGATTTTTCACCTATTTTATTTTTAACAGCATTTCAAGCGTCCACAGTGCCTCATGTTTTTTTTACTGTTAAATCCCAATTAATTAATTTACAGGGTTCATACGGTCATTGAAAACCTGGAAAAGTCATGGAATTATAAAATGGTTATTTCCAGGCCTGGAAAAATCCTTGGAAAAATTAAAATCCCAAAAGTTTAGTAAAAGTCATGTAAATGTGTTATATTCATGTGTTCATGTGGTTCATTTACACTGAGTTTGAAATAATTAATATGCTTTTAAAAGAAAGACTCAAAATATAAGCAGGCATACGCTGAGTATATCTATAAATGTTTATTCTTTGAATCAAACTATTGTCTCTCATTCATTTGTGTCCTTTAAGGAATACTGTATGCTTTGGAATCCTCATTGTTAGTTTAAATACTACATTTTATCACTTTTTCATGGACACACCCAGATTTCACTAAATGGTTAGTCATGGAAATTTGGTTTAAAGTCCTGGAAATCAATTGGTCAAAATATGTATGAACCCTGAATTTAGTATTTTATCCCGCTGATCACCTGGAAAAAAACTGATGTCAATGTAAAAACAAATCGCTTCATTTTTATCTCAATTAAGTACAATTTTTTTTTAAATAACACACCAACAAAGTCGTTTTATAAACTGAATCAAGAACAACTTTGAACAGACAAGTTTTCCAGTATTTTGTGTATCAAACTGTCCTCCAGTGAGACTCCTATCTCAGAGTTGAGATAAGTGCTGGGAACCATTGCAGCTGGGCTCGCTCAACAAGAAGACTTGGGGGAGGGGGGGTGCTGCTGGTGACACACATTCAGAGAGCTGTGTGTTTTGTTTGTGCGTTCTGTTGGAACACACAACACGGTCCTGGTTTGGTGTCGTCCTCTGTCCATGTGAGTACATGCAGATACTTTAGAGACACAAGACAGGCCCTCCATGTCCACAGGCCGCCGTGGCCAGCTAGCTGCCTCCTGTGTGTGTTTAAACATTACCCAGTTGGGTAAGCATTGGCAGTGTTGTTGGTTTTACACTGAGGTCACAGGGTTTGTTGTTAATAGGTTTTCACTTGAATGACTCCGGAGTTCAGCAGGGGTCACCGCTGTGACTTTCCTTTTTTTTTTCGGGGGGGGGGGGGGGGGGGGGGCGTCGGCTGATTTACCCAAGAATCATTGAGGAATCATTTTGTATTTCATGGTTCGGCCCGTTTTGATCCGTCTGTCCTTGCACGTGTAAAATGTGTATTTGTGTTTGTGGCCAGCGGGAAGACTGAGTACCAGACGACCAAGGCCAATAAAGCCAGGCGGTCGGCCTCCTTCGAGAGACGGCCGAGCCGACGTTACTCCAGAAGAACCATGATGAACCGAGGTGAGGACGACTGAGTCACACGGCATCATGTGTACAACCTGCCAATCAATACCACAACTTAAAATACATGATGTGAACATGCACAAACCCTCACGTCTAACACTTCCTGTCTGTTCGTTGTGTTTTTACAGGACAGTTCCACCCCCAGGAGTGAGTACACTGATATTTAAACATTGTTAATGAGCCACTGCCTGATTCATTTACTTTTATCTAGCGTTTCATTTTATGACTTATCAGCTGATTTTGTGTGGAAATTATATTGTTTCTTAGTTGTCGTACCCTTGTGCTGTGTATCCTGATAAATAACAACAATGGAAAGGCTCGCAATGGACATTGCTTAGTTTTATGTCAGATACAAGTAGAGTTGCTTACAGGACTGTGACTCATCCTCTTAATTCAGTGTGTGTGTGTGTGTGTGTGTGTGTGTGTGTGTGTGTGTGTGTGTGTGTGTGTGTGTGTGTGTGTGTGTGTGTGTGTGTGTGTGTGTGTGTGTGTGTGTGTGTGTGTGTGTGTGTGTGTGTGTGTGTGTGTGTGTGTGTGTGTGTGTGTGTGTGTGTGTGTGTGTGTGTGTGTGTGTGTGTGTGTGTGTGTGTGTGTGTGTGTGTGTGTGTGTGTGTGTGTGTGTGTGTGTGTGTGTGTGTGTGTGTGTGTGTGTGTGTGTGTGTGTGTTGTTTTAATCTGTCATGGGACCAGTTGACTCAAAGCATTGTGATGATTAATGTTCCTTTATCTCACCTCATTGGACAGTCCTAGGCTGTGACAGTTCAGGTCCTTTTTGAATATTTAAAGCTGTGTTATATAAAGATAGGGATGCAACAGACTTTGAAAAAGAACTGAATGGAAACATGAAAGTCATAAGTTTGACTAAATGGAACTCCGCTGCCCCAGAATGTGGTTCATACGTCAGACGGGAGACTTCTCTATGTAATATGACACCCATGGGGGCTGCTCAGCCACATTAACACGAGCAATGTGCTCTTTGAAAAGCATTATGGGAGACTTCAAGAGAGTTTGATTAAAGGTGTTTGCTATTTTTTTTTATTTTTTGGGGGGATAATTTGTTCAATTTCTTTCTTTGCTCAGCCTTCTTTCCTCGGGCAACGGAGTCAGCTCCAGCAGAGGCAACAAGGTGAGGCGCTGCTGTGTAGTAAAGTACATTTATAAGATACAGCTGGCTAACATCAAACAGCTAAGAATATTAAAATGCATTGACCACGACAATAATGTCTTAATTATAGAGAGATTGCAGCTGTGCATTTCCTTTTTTTCCAACATTCTCAATACCTTCCAATCATCTTTCTCTGTGCTGAATATGTATTTCCTCTTTCTTTCCGGCCTCAGGCGTCTCCCAGTAGAAGTGCCTGGTCGGCTGTGCCTGTGGTCAGCCCGGTAGCTGCCTGTGCACCCATGGAAATCGAAGCTCTACCCAGGAGTCCCGGAGGAGAAAAGAGGAGGTTGGTACCAGAGTTCAGAGTTTTCCCATTAATTTGTCATGCCAGTGGTGGCTTACGACAGTGATGCTAAGGAGGAAAAATAGCAGGTTAGGAATGGTTGACTGATCCCTGTTGGGTGTTGGGTGCTGAAAGACGAAGAAGGGTGGATAGATAGCTAGGTGTGTTTTTCACGGTCTAATGCCACGAGAGTGGCTTAGCGGGGCTTACCCACTGACCCCGTCTCGCTGTGACCACGGACGGCAGGAAAGAAGGTGGGAGGGTCCTTTAGTGCCTGTCTTTCCTGGCTGTTTATGTACCTGCAACGTTTACGTGGAGCTGTTCTCAAAAACACTGAAGGACGAAGAGACTCTAGTGTTTCTGCGTGAGTGTGTGTGTGTGTGTGTGTGTGTGTGCGTGTGTGCATCACATACCAGCAGACCGTCATGCAGCAGTGTAATGTTCAGGCAGATTCAAGCTCCAGAAAGGTGGACTGCCATTAGAAAAGTCGCAGAGTGAGTAGTCAACAGACAGGAAGTAGAGAGTGAATAGATGACCCTGCCTTTTTAAATTTGATACACACAAAGTGTCCTACTGACCTCTTCTCAGTACCACATGTAATACCTTTTTTATTGTTTACTGGTGGTTTTATATTTCATAGCTCATTGCTTCTTCAGTTAGGCTGCATTCTGGATCTCATTCTTCACTCCGACTCGGATAAATCTGGTATTTCTGAATGCATTTTCCAATGCAGTTGTGTGAGAGTATGAATGAATGAACAAGCAAATGTACATGCACATATGTATGCTCTCTGCTCTGTTATAAACCTGCACTGTCCCCCTGTGTGTTCCAGTATTAAAATGTACTGAGGACACGTTGGCCAGGTAGGTACGCTCCACCATGAACCTTTGCCGTCGCTCCGGCTTTAACCAATCAGGCGCTGTGCAGCGACGGGCTTTCCGATTTGGGCTTTTGGAGGTTTTCTTGTGACGACGCGGCCTCCTGTGATTTGCTGTTTGTCCACTTCTTTTGATCAGCATGAAAAGCCAAACCTAATCGTGCCGGAAATGATGCGATGATTTGGGGTGCGGTGCTGGGATCTCTGCTCTCTGGCGTCATGAATCGGTGACGGGACGTGATTTCAGTTTTCTGGATGTGCTCTGTCCAAGGCTTCGGTGTGTAGACGTCTTTCCTCTCAGTCCTCTGTCATGCTGTGCATCCTCTTTAAAACCCTCACTTGTCGTCTAAACTGTGAAAGGGTTCACAAGATATTTGAAGATGACGTACCAAAAATATTTCAGTGAAAGCGTATTAAAACATGACCTGCCTAAATGTTAGTTCTCCACAGTGTAAAGTAGGAACTCTCTCTTCTTGATTATACTACTTTTGGCTTCTGCTGAACAAAGCTCATTCAGATCTCCAGCTCGGGCTGATCCTCTTTCTAGTGAAGTACATTTCTGGTCAGTTGTACTAAGAGGGTTGCCTGGCATTATTAAGCAGGGGCCTTTTTTTTTCTTCATTTATTACCATGAAAAACAGGATGCACAGACATGACCTTGGATCGAGCCACTGCACAGACAGAGCGGTGACCTCGCTCTCATTATGCTGCAAACGGTGCATCCTAAAGGCTGTAAAGGCTTCCTCTTTCCCCGCATGGCAACAAACTTTCTATTATGTGTGCGAACACAAAGGCTTCCGATATTTTACTTCCTAGTTAGTGTCTGTTTTTAAGTGTTTTCAAACCAGATTCATTTGAAGACCTACCAGGTGCAGGCCAGTGGGGTCGAGCCTGAAAAAAAGAATAATGCTTTACCAACAAGGCCAATGCCTGCAAGTTGTTGTGTATTTTCTCAGCACAAGATATTGCACTGAGTTCTTGTTTATGCGATCAGCCCATGGCAACCGTTTACTACTGACTCAGTGGACCGAAGGAGGATGCTTTGAAAGAGACGATACCACTAATACTTCAGACTAATCCCTCTCTCCTCCCACTCCTTTCTCCCTCGCTTTTAGTAGTTGGCACTTTTGACTTTGCATGGATCACTTGAGCATCAATCTCCTCTCCCTCAGTCTGTCGTCCCCCATTTCCACAAAGCACAAGAGAATAATTACTAATTTGCTTCAGCATAATGCTCATATGCTCATACATGTAATGTTGTGATATGTTGCCTTCATACTGAGGATATAATCCAAATTATATGTAAAACTTAATGATGGTTTGTGAGAGAAGCTGCATTTGTTTAGTTAAGAGAAAACAGTTATAATAATTATTCTAATCACATGTGTGCAACAACATCAGACGGTTCTGAAACAAAGTGAAATTTTAGCCAATAATAATAATCAATTATAATTGGTAATGTTAATGGCCTGTATGCTCTCTCACAGTTTTAGGAAGCCATGTTTTATTTGTATCTGTTGCCTTCTCTCTTTACGCTTTCCTCTCGTTCCTGTAAGCCCCTCCCCTTCCTGTAAGCCCCTCCCCTTCTCTCCTCTGTGACATCATCATAAGTGAGAGTAGATATCACTGCCATTGGAACAAATTCATTGCATTTAATTCTCCTCTCTTTTATCAAGAGAGTATAAGAGAAATACTGGAAGGTCAGCAGAAGTTCGTCTGCTGTAGATCTAGTCCAATCCTCATGCCGGTCACTGTTTTTCAGCGGCATCGGGGAAACTCGGTGCTCCCGGTGGAGCCGTCACCATGAATAACGGCTTCCGGCTCGGGGCCTCCAGCCCTGAAGGTGTAAACATTGACATAACCCATCGGGCCTCTGCTCCAGAGGCGTCCAGCCCCCGTCGCTCGCTGTGCGTCGCACAACACTTGTCACCGCACACTTAGAGGCACGCTGGTGTGCGATGTGCCACGAGGCGCATGACATCGTCAGTATCCTGACGCTGCAAAGGCTCATCACAGCCAGAAACAACCTTATTTATCTATTCATGGTGTTTTAATGCTCACTAAAATATATATTTTGTATCATCAGCAGCATGATGTACAATTAAATAATTTCCTGTGATGACATGGAGCTCTTAGTGCGACGGTAGAAAATCCTGTTTCCCAGACAGACTACGGGGTTATCACGTCGGTCCACATGCAATGAATTACACTTCAAAGGACGACGCTCTTCCCCCTTCAGACTCTCATTCTCTCCTCCTCCCATCTTCGTGTTTCTTTAAACCTGTCAAACTAGTGGTGTCTCCTTGTTCTCTCTCTCTCCCTCCATTCATTTGCATACAATCTCCTTCTCTCTGTTTTCATTCAAAGCTTCCCTTCCTCTCTCGCCAGTCTTGCTTGTTGTTTCCCTCCACTCCCCCCCTCACTCACCCCCACATCTCCTCCCCGTTGTCCTTTTCCTCCACCCTGTCCTCCTCCAGGTGTCCCCTCCTCCACCCTCCACCCCTCATGTCTCATCAAAGCTCCCCACGAGGACCGATCCCAGGAACTGGCGGCGCTCTCACCCGTCTGCGTTGACGTGAATCGGACATGATAAATGCGAGTGGCTCGGCGGTGACTCACCCATGAAAAGCTTCTGGTTTTTGTGGCAGTGACTGGACCACATGGAAGGACACATTTGGTGTGAATGCAGCCTCTTTTTACTGAAACATTCCTCAAAGTATCACACACTCCTTCACAGACTGACACCTCTCCGAGCTCGTCATCAATGTTTCACTCTATTCCCTCCACTTTTCCTTGACCCTCGCTCCATTGACGGTTCCCTCTCTTTTCTCTCTGTCTTCGCCTCCTTTCCTTCCTCTGTCCTTCCCTTTTTAACCTCACGGTGAAACCGGCTGGGGGGGGAGGTGGTATCAATGTGGGGCTCAGGAATTCAACCCCACTCTCGACTCGGTCAGGAAACAATAAGTCCCATAGTTCCAGCCTGGAGGGTTTTCCTAAGTCCTCTTCTGCTCCCATTGTCGGTCTCTCAAAATGAGTTTATAAAAAATATATTTAAATCACTTTTGCTGTATTAGTTCCATCAAATGATTTTTTTAATAAGAAAATATGATTTTTCTCTATTTTGTTTTTAATCTGTTCTGCACATCGTATGGATCTGCGGCTCTGTTTTAAAAGGTAGTTGGATAAGAAGGTCAATATCTTATCGTGTTCCTGATCACATCACGGGCTCTGTACTCATACTTAAAATTAAAAATGACCTTCTCATCCAACTTGTGGCTGAAAGTCCAACGAGCACAATCCCATTTTTTAAAATGTTCAAAAGTGAATCAACATGTGAATCGAATGTAAATTGTTTATTAGTGTCCAGCAGGGTGGGGTTGTTATGAAATGACACCACCACCCAGGCAGAGGTGGGTGTAGAAGTGGGCGGTGACCTCGACTACGTCACTGTACAATGTGTTCTTGCACGGCTCAACCAATGAAGATGATTTCATAACATTATTGCTTAGTGAAATGTTTACATCATAGCTTTGACCAAAGGATGCATCTCTTTCTGAACGGCATTTAAAAATCATTTCAGAGAATAAAGACGGGATCCCCTCTTGATTGAGAAGACTGTGTAGTTGTGTGTTTTGATGAATCACACCACAGTGTTGAAGGACGACGATTAAGATCTTTTGTATCTTCTGCTGTCAAGTTGTACTTTCGCCATTGAACACATGATGCAGATTATATTAAAATGCTAGCTCGAAGCTAGTGTGTAATATATAAATATGTGGTTGGTGAGCAGCATCTTCCTTTTCCTCACATCTTTGTGTGCGTTGGGCCTGAGCTTCTGTTCTCTCAGCCACTACAAGTAATAAGCAATATATATATCATATTTCGCTGTCTTCAGGCTACATACATATGAGGTAATTACTTGGTTGCTGGAAGAGCTTCCACCAAAATCCATGTATCAAATGTTCTGCTTCAAGTGGCTTCAGATTCTCAGAATATTACATCATATTTATTCCCCAGAAGGTTATTGCCTGCATTGCTGACTGACCTCATTGACTGAATCGTGCTGCTTTCCCAATGTTATTTATCTGAAGAGCTCATGGACACACGGGTACTTTAATCTTTCTGGTAGAAGGAACAGTGAGCGTCTTTGTACTCCTGATAACGAACCTTTTATTCTAAATATGATGGATGCATGGCTATTCAACATTTATTTGGGTTTTGTGGAAATGTATTACCCCAAAAAATCATTGTGGGCCAGTTTTGACATCTTTGCAGAGTTCATTCATGTCCTATGGAAGTCGCAGGTAAGTTCAGCTCTAGAATTTAACACTTTCATCATCTCCTCCAATGTTTTTGATTATATTTAAATCAGATCGTGCCCTTCTTTCATATCCTCCTCTCCTGTTTCCTGTCTCCTAGCATGCCCATGGTCGCTGACCTGATGGAAACCTGCATTGACGACGTCCTCCGGGCGCCCGTCGTCCCCACGGAGGCGGCTGCAGACGAGGCCGGACCGAGCTTCAACGCCTACGCCGCCACCGGGGAGGATCCTCTCAGCCTCGCTGGTGAGGCCACAGCACACCTAGAAGCAGAAAACACTCCACAACGAAAAGTTATAGGAGATGTGTCGTCACTGAAATCTGGTTTTTAGAAGTTCAATCTTTAAAATCAATCACTGTGTCTCTCCAGAAGCAGCAGCTCGTCTGAAGCAGCTGGAGTTGGAGGGCAGTCCGCTTCTTGGCACAAAAAATGTCAACGTGAACATGGCCATGAACAATCGGGTGAGTTTTGTTCATATAGTGTTTAGAGTAATTTTGCATGTTTTTCTTTTAATCCCAGGATCTAAAAACCTGGATAAAGACCAGTAACATGGCATATTTTTCTTGTGTGTGATGTGTGCGCTCCACCCGACCCGGATCCATCAGGAGGACGTGGTGAAGCTCACGGAGAAGTGTGGCCTGAGCAGTGCAGGCAGTAGTCCAGTCGTCACGCCGCTGTGCACCCCGGAGGGTCTGAAGAGCAACATCCTGAAGGCACAGGTCGAGGCTGCAGCCCTCAAGGTGAGGAGCAGACCCCGCACAGCTGGATGCATTTTATCCTTCAGTGATCTCACTTTGACGCTTCTCATTTGTTTAGGAAATGGAGAAACTTGTATTTTTTTTGCTTAATGCATGTATTAAATAATGGCATTCAGCCAGGGCATAGGCTTTTCTGACTTTCAAAACCATCTTTTATAGCGTCTAACATCACAGCTGCAGTATATCAGTAATGTGCAAAACACTGTGTAGATGTGACAGTATTCGGCTATCCTGTGAGTCTGAGATGCTCGGTGTATTAGTCCATCCCCTCCGTCTACCTGTCAATCAATGTCTCTGCTCCGCTGTGTAGGGATCTTTGGAGGAACACGTTGTAATGGTTGGAGATAAAAACTGTAACTTGCAGGAGGCCTCAGCCAGGTATGACCACACACAATTCATGCTTAAGTTTCTGCTCAGGCTCCCATGATGTATTCAACCATGGAACACATTTTGTTTGTTTATTATTATCTTGTCAGTCTCAAATCTGTCCCATTTAAACCGTACTGTACAGTCGATGCAGAGAAAACATGGACAGGAGAAAAGCTATTGTCACTTGTGCTCTATTGTCTTGAAATGTGGGTCTCCCCCCCTCCATCTTCCTGAGTCATCCCAACTGTCAACACATCGTCTCGGCCAATCTGGGCGCTGCCTGCAGCTAGAGCTGATCACCCGCTTGAATATTCATGAGGATTATTAGCGTAGCTCAGAAAACATTACATCACCTTCAGCTCGCTCCTACAAGCGAGGCTCCACAGATTGTCAAGCAAATCCCTGTCGCTGCTTTGTATGGGAGGCAGTAAGTGGCTCAGGATGAAGGGGGAGGAGTCATGTGAGATTTGTTAAATGCAGTTTGTAACAATATATAATGTGTATATATCCTCCAGTTCTTATTTAAAACAATATATTTAAATCTTCCTTCCTTGTACCACATTTAAATATTGATTCATCATGATTTTTCTGTTTTTTTTGTTTCTCATATTTTATGTGGATATTGCGCAATGAGTAGAAACACCAAATAACCGTGCTGTCTATTGTCAGGTTGAAAGCTCGAACCGGGCGACTGGGCAGCAACTCGTCGCTGTCCGTCAGCAGCCGCCCCGAAATCCAAGACTCCTGGGAGCTGCTCAAGTCCGCCTCAATGGTCTCATCAGCGGAGGCCAGGTCAGTCTGCATGTCTATAAGTAAAATATACCTAAATTCTGAATATACGTATTTATTATTCATGCTGTGGGTAAAGAAAATGAAAGCGAGAGGGAGTGAAACTGGGAGAAAAGCTTAGCGAAGGAGGGAATCGCTGCTGATTCCTAATCCTTGTAAAAAAAGGACAGACACATTATATCCGTTTTCTCCTCCTTTTATCTGACCAAGTCAAACAATACATTTAGTGTCCAGATTCAAATGCAGTAAATTGATATATCTCATTGTGCCTTTACCTTTAAACACATTTTATGTAACGGTCATCGTCTTTTCACCTACTTCAGCTGTTAGGACCTTGAGAGTAGGAAGAAACAAAAGGCCTGGACCTCTTGAATGTTGAGAGGGAATAAAGGAGGGTAGCAAACAGCTGAAGGATGAATGCAAACCTTGTTTTCCTTCAATTGTATCAACTTAACTGTTTCCTCGCTGTGAATTGTTATATAAGCTCGCCGAGCATAAAACAGATATAATGCATAACTCACAACATCCATCAGAGACGATCGTGTTGCTTGTTCTTCGTGGTCTTTGCTGACATCTGTTGGCATGTTTTAGCAGTGCGTGTGTGTGTGTGTGTGTGTGTGTGTGTGTGTGTGTGTGTGTGTGTGTGTGTGTGTGTGTGTGTGTGTGTGTGTGTGTGTGTGTGTGTGTGTGTGTGTGTGTGTGTGTGTGTGTGTGTGTGTGTGTGTGTGTGTGTGTGTGTGTGTGTGTGTGTGTGTGTGTGTGTGTGTGTGTGTGTGTGTGTGTGTGTGTGTGTGTGTGTGTGTGTGTGTGTGTGTGTGTGTGTGTGTGTGTGTGTGTGTGTGTGTGTGTGTGTGTGTGTGTGTGTGTGTGTGGTGAGTCACATGACTTGAGTTCTGCCTGGATACTTCTAGCGTTTTGGCTCAATAAGTGTTTACTGTAGGATGACACAAAATACAGACGCACACTGACACACACGGATGCACACAGATGCACACACACAGACGCACATGGACACACACAGACACACATGGACACACACAGACACACACACAGACGCTTGACCAGACGATCCACAAAGGCGGTCCGGCCCTCGGGCTCATTGATGCAGTAAAAGCTTTGCTCTCGCGGCTGTTTATCTTCTACCGTCTGCTGAATGGAGACTCATGCTGTGCTTAAACGATGCATTGATTAATCAATTAGTCAATCATAGAACCATTTTGATAATCAATTAATAACTGAACTCATTCATCTTAAGCGGTTTTAAACCGGTGCAAAAACGTGCAATTTGAAGATCTTGTCTTGTGCTGTGTGATGGGCTCCGATAATAATATTAAAGAGATTTATTGATTCACATGAACAAGACATATGTAATAAATAAATAAATGCACCAATGAAATGTGCATTAAATCACTTTTAAAAGAACTCAAAATTACATTACATTACATTTCATTTAGCTGAGACTGTTATCCAAAGCGACTTACATGATATACAGTAGACCGTAGACACAGCAACGGTGAGCAATGAGGGTTAAGTGTCTTGCTCAAGGACACAACGACATGGACTGCCTGAGCCGGGGTTTGAACCACCGACCCTCTGATTGAAAGACTGACTTGCTAACCACTGCGCCACAGTCGCCCCAAAATACATTTCTGTAAATGTTTCTGAGAGGATCAGGAACCTGGAGTTCTGTGTAATTTTCCGTTTTGTTCTCTCCTTCCAATCAGTGCTGAGCGGCCGGCTGAAGACGTGAACCCCTGTGTTCCCAGGATGCCCTCTGAGTCTGCCAGCGAAGGCACGGCCCCGAAGGTAACCCACAACGTTGACTGTATTGTGCGTTATGAGGCTGTTTGTGACCCTCGACCCGAGGGCATCTCTGTTTGAAGTGCA